>OX439129.1:40712924-41445625 GCA_949318235.1 Ecdyonurus torrentis
TACCCCAATTCTAGCCAACGCTCAAATTAAATTTTCTCTCGTTATATTTTGCTTACCATTTTCTTTATAGTACATTTAATGCAGTAAAATACAACAATGGCTATACTGCACAGTGCACACACTATCAATAAAAATCTTTGATTTAAAATTAAACAAATGAATGAAATATTTTCAATTAATTTTAGACAATAAGAAAAAAATCAATAAATTTATCATTTTAGAAAAAGGGGGATTCGAAGCTGTAATTTATGGAATAAATTACTTTTATGACTCATAATCATAACACTATTTATGAATTTCTAATAATTGCATTTCTCGTGCTGATTTGCGGTCATGGTATCACGTGACTATGACCACGTGCTTGTGCACGCATCACTCTCAAGACTCTCGTCACGTTTCGTATGTAAGTTCCCTAGCAATATAACATAACCCTTTAACAAATATAAGTACTTCAACAGCAACTTTAGTCTACTCAATACTTTTACAGGAACGTGCAATTTTGTGTAAAATTACTAAATTACAATATAAATAAGTTTATTGCATTGAAGTAAATAACCTTTTTTTTTTTTTTTTTTTTTCTTTTTTTTTTTTTTTTTTTTTTTTTTGCTACACTGCATCCATCTTGTCGTTAAACTTAGAATATATTTAGGGTATTACTTATAGCATCAAGTAAAACTCATTATTTTATTAACAATACTTTAAAAAAATTTATAGACTTACCCCTCAGTAATTTGACACGTCTGGTTCAGAAGTATTACAGCCTGAAACAAACATTGATCAAACTTTAGTACATCTTGCCATGACAGAATGTAAATGAGGCAGGTCATGAAATGTGACGTCACTGGGAGAACAAAATTGTTATCTGCATATTGTCACACCACAGCTGCTAAAATATATTAAAGACCTTGTCAACTTACTTTTTTATCATTTAGAATACTAGATTGATAATCACCATACCTTATTATCCATGATATAGACACCACCACGTTGATTTTGTATTTATTTTCATTTTGACTGTTATATCACGTATCTGACGTCACAATGTACCGCCGCCAATCACAATCACCGCTCTGGTCACGTGATAAATGTAAGCCCCTCCCTCAAGTTCTTTACCCCTATCACGGCCCCATTGGTACATTGTGACAATTGTGACGTCAGATACAGTACGTTATATAACAATCAAAATGAATATAAACGAAAATAAATACAAAATCAACGTGTTGGTGTCTAATTCATGGATAATAAGGTATGGTAATTATCAATCTAGTATTCTATATAATAAAAAAGTAAGTTGACAAGGGCTTTAAGTTACAGAATGACAAATAACAACTTTTTCGTATAGCTTTAATTACGGCTCTTAAAATAATAATAAAAATTTACAACAAATTTGGAAATTTTGTATGAATTCTAAGCAACGCAAAAGGGGGAAAATAAAAAAGGAAACAGATAACATGATAAAAATTATTTTCCTACAACTGAAGCATTTAACATTTAAATAATATATACGAATTGATACTTTCAAAACATGATATCATTCATACTAAATTTGCAATTTAAAGATAAACTAACTTCATTATGAAGCTTATAATGGTAATTTTCAAATTAAAGCACCTTCAATATCTTGAAATTAAAAATAACGTTGATACGGAGAAAAATATTTGCATATAAATATTATTATTTTACGCTAGAAATTAGGATAATTATACATATTATACAAAAATAAAACACAATATATATCCATATAAATAATTATTTCTTAGAAAGTTTTTTTATTATTTCATTTCTGTGGTCATACAAAGCGAGAAATGTAATTGCGTGAATTTAACGTAGCATTTACTTCAAGGGTCAATAAGCAGGTAATGACACAGCAAGATCTGTGACCCTTGACCTTCATGAAGGCAGTAAAATTGCATTACTAAGAAATGAAGCTTCATTTATATTATTTTTTTTGCTTCGTGTTGTATACATCTCGAGAGTTTGTTGTGGCATTATGGTCAAGAGAAACAATATTATACTTTATTAATAAATACTGCAAATAACTCAATGAATTAAAATCTTGATATCAAAATGTCGTTCATTAGAAATAATACAAAGAAATAGAGGCTAAAATATAGTTTAAACCTATATTTACTAAACATTTCAGGCATTGTCTCTAATAATTATTATTCTTATAGACCCTTTGCACATCCTTGCGCTTTGTCGCTATGTTTGTGGTGCCTAATGCATTGTCCAGCATAGGGTAAACATCATTTCTCCTAATTTTTTTTACTTAAAAAGAGTTTATTTAAACTGTACAAATTTATCTCATATTCTTCAAACTTATTAGGAGCTAGAAATAAGGCTTTGATTGAGGTTTGAAGCTTCTTTTGCTATTAAAAAAATAAAAATAACGTTTTTCCTATGCTGGCCTATGTATTCCTGACCAACAAAATGGCAGCTCTTAAATATGAGTGCAACCGGTCTATACAATACATCAGATTCTTTAATATAGAAGAGTAAATAAAATTATCCAATAACAGAGGTTTAAACATTTAAAAAGTTTACTCTCTACGCCAGTGAATATTTACTAATTCCTATAGTGTATATGTAGGTACTATCTATTAGTGAAATCAGTACTCGTATTAAACAGAAGGTTTACGGAGAACCCATTTATCACTTCTATACTCATCATAAATACCTGTATCGACACTATCCTCTACAAGTTTGAATATTTAGTGAAAATACGTATACTCTCATGCTTTGAAGACAATCAATATACATTTCGTACAAAGTACTCCCTAAACATTTGTACGTTGTGAGTAAACATTTACTTAGTAAGTGTAAAAGTGAAGTAACTTTTTAAAAATAAATCATTGGCCAATATTTTAAAGTACTTGTAATTTGGTGACTCCCCATACATATTTAAAGACACAAAATAAAAAATTTAGCTTTACAAACATATTTCACATGACATTTTCACTGTTCTCACTATAAAATCTAATTAATATCCTCATTTAACATAACTATATTGCACAATAAAAGTAATGTAAACATAATAAAAACACTATTTATATATTTTCTAGGTACTTATAAGATTTAACAATGAAAATTTTAAATAATATTTTATTTACCAAGTAGCATTATATTAAGAAATACGTATTACCCTTGAAATTTAAATTACTTTGGTGTCACTTATTCTGGCTCAATTCCAAACATATACGTTAAATAAAATGTTATTTTATACTTATTTCTATCATCTCTTACTTTATAGAATGACCCATTGAAATTAATTTGAAAATATATCTACCCACAATACCACATCATTTTTTGTCCTCTAACCCTTTATATATATATATATATATATATATATATATATATATATATATATACACAGCAGTAGTATACATATGAAAATAAACATTAAAAACTTTTTATTACACAACAGCTCCATTTTAATACGAACTCTGAATTTTAATTTTATGTTTTCACATTTTAAGTGTCGATAATATAATAAAAAGTAATAAAAATTAAAGTAGTTCAAAGTATTGATTTTAAGTTTACAATGAGTGTGTGTACATATATATATATATATATATATATATATATATATATATATATACACATATACACACACACACACAACATACATAAGTTTTTATTATCTCAAATTACAGTGAGAATAATTTTCCTAGGACTTCCAATCATCAAAAGTACTTTAGATTTAGTAACAGATTAATAAAATGATTAATGATATTTTAATCTAATCTCAATGTTATATAATATAAAAAGTTATTAAATAGAAATGAATCACCTCTTATCTTTTATTGTAACTGTAAATCTCTTAACTTCTATCTTTTCTTTCAATGTCTATAATTAATCGTTTTATTATCAACTTAATTATTGTATTTTTATTTACACATAAAAAAAATGGCATGGTTAAAATTAATAAGTCAAAGCTTTTGTTTTTTACTGTGACTACCAAAAATACTCATAATATAACTTTCTTATTCCATATTATATTATTTTACAGTATTATAGCCATAATTAATAATTAAACTCTATTGTAATAAACCTTATAATCATTATACAGACAAGGAAAAAGCTCTTTCTCTAAAATGTCAAATTTCTTTCTTTCAAGTCTAAAAAGTAGTAAAACGACTGTACAAATGTGAACTAATTTCGTATTGATTAAAAAGTGTTGAAATTCCTTTTTCTTTTGAAAAACCACAAAAGTGTATTTTTCTTGAAACAAAAATCCAAAACGTTTGTGGAACGTAGCTTAGTTAAAGAAACAGCTAGGGCATGGTTCATAGCATAGAGTTACTATAGGGAGTGAGTGGGTTGTTAACAGAGAGGAGGAAAGTTAAGAGCAAAACCTAACCCTTGTACGATCACCTTGCCATAAACTTATACTTTTTACGACCAAAATAAAGCAGCTACAAGTGAGTTAGTAAGCCTTGGATATATCCATTTTTACAACAAGATTCCAATTTTATGTATCTTCACGTCTTTTTTTTTATACTATACAACTTTGATAATAAAAATAACAAAAGATATATATTTAAGTTATTAATGACTAGTAACAATCAAGCTGATTTTGCACAATTTACTTTTTATTATAACGTAATTAATCAAAGTAGATTAAATTTTTAATGTGATTTTTTTTTATAAATAAAATCTCTGTGTTAATATAAAGGTTCAATATTGACAATATAGGCTTTCAAAGATGATTATAAAACGAGACCAGTTCTTTAAAATGCATAAACGATTGAGAATGTTAATTTAATAAAATAAACAATTGTGAATATGTTTTGGTACATGTTTATTAAGAGATGCTTGACTGAATGTATAGTTGAGTCAACATAACAGTCCGAGTTCGGTGCTGAAAGAGAGAGAGAGAGAGAGAGAGAGAGAGAGAGAGAGAGAGAGAGAGAGAGAGAGAGAGAGAGAGAGAATTTTGCGTCGTAATGACCTCACGGATTCTCCTCACGCACGCACGACCGCACAAAAAAAATCGCCTGCTACCCTCATAAGGTCAAGACTGACGCTGCTTCAATGTGGGTGCTCTCTCTCTCTATCTCTCTCTCTCTCTCTTCTCTACTCGCTATATACATCACGTCCATCACTATACACCGTGATGTGTGAGACTCATGAAAAAATGTTTCAATCAACTTAAAAAAAAAAAAAAAAGTTTATGAATAAATCTATACTCATGTCGAAATATTTCACAAAAGTCACTGTTTTAGAAACTCAAACTTTTTACATTTATTTTAGCAATAAATTACATTCGTTGGTAAAATGTAAAAAATAAGTATAATTAATCGAATGATATGATAGTTAAATCATATGATAAACATATATATCTAAAGTGGTGAATAATTACTAATATTTTTGTATTTAAAGAGCATCGTATTATATAAAATAGATTTCAAATACATAATTATTTAATTTATTGTGTATATATTATTACATATAAATATATTATATACACACTGTATTATAGTAATACGAGGAAAGTCTTTGCTCCTCAAATTATATTTTGAGATTTAGAAAGGAGAATGTGTGTAATTTAATGATCTCACTTAATAATAATAAATTATACAGGAAAAATATGAGTTTATTTATTATAGAAATGGGAGTCATCGACCCATTACATACTATATACTATACATACTATATTTAACGTACTCTGAATAAGTATTTTATATTTTTTATTATAAAAATGGATTATAAAAATGTTATTTATATTTATATTAAAAAAAAATGAGAAAAAAGATTATTGTGAAAAAATTTAAAACCAACTCGAATATAAAAGTTGTTAATTTGTTTGTAATTAATTACTATCATATATTTTACCTTGAGTAATTGTAATTGTTATATATAATACAGTATAATATTATCTTTTTTTCACATTTTGTAAGATTAAAAAAAAATACAATCCTCAATACAAAAAATTGTTTTTTATCACTTTTTTGTATATAATGTTCAGTTAAAAAAGATAACAATAATCATCTCAGTTAATATATAACTACATATTACGTTATTATATACACGTAATGCATGTCTGTACTGTACTCACTCACATTACGAACAAAGTATGATTAAAACCACGCGGTTACGATAACGTACAGTACTTAATCTCTTATCAAAGGACTCAAAGATATATTCAAAGGTTACGCGACAATATACTTGCAAATAATATTGTAATATATTATATTATGTTTACATGAAACAATATTTTAAATGTGCGATCAAATTTATTGCACATTTAAAATATTGTATTGTGTGATAAGACCTTTAAATACATCATTATAGATATTATAGTAATTGAAAAAAAAAAAGTAACTCACCAATAAAACTGCTATAAAGCATAAAAAAAACTTGTAATTTTTTTTTTTTTTTATTCACATCACTTAAATTTTTACTTTAAAAAAATTTCTTTTTCTTTTTACTCATTTTTATTTGAAGTTACACAATTCCCCATTTGACTATAAAACTGTTTCTTCAACTTTTTTTTTTATGATTATTATTTCAGTTGACCACTATCTAACTCACCACTCATCATAATCAGCACAAAGTAACGTCTACCAAAACAAAGGCAAAGAAAAAAAAATCATAAAAAAGTATTATTCAACTTCTTTTTTCTCTCCTTGTCTCTCTCTCTCTCTCTCTCTCTCTCTCTCTCTCTCTCTCTCTCTCTCTCTCTCTCTCTCTCGTTTTTCTTTTGGAACGCCTGAGGACGCTACTGTGTGTATACCACAGCTATTATCTCCGCCTCATTCTCTCTTTTTCTCTCACTCTCTTGAGGCCTATTTTTTATCCACCTCTCAAGACTCACATTATCTGACCCCCCCCCCCCATCCTACCCCCTCATCCCTACTCTCATACACCCTTGCCCACTTTTAGTTTACTGTCCAACCTGAGTGACAAGGGCGACCCAAGGGCGGGCAAGAATTTAATTTCTTTTATTTGATTTTTAAAAACTATTTGTTATCGCGCAATAGCTTTTTTATGACATCAATAATAATTATATTATACGTTTTAAAAGTGAATAATATTAATTACCTTTTTTTTTACGAGTATAATAATAATTATCATTAAGAATAAACGAACTTAAGATTGCTACCTTCTCATTGATATATTATTAATAGTTTTTAACTTTAATTAAGTCAATTATTACTGCATTTATTATAAACACTTACTTTAAAATAACGCATATAGCAAAATGTAATCGTTGTTTGTACAAATCAGATTAATATTAACGAGCTGTCGTTATTTCTTACTACGATGTAGTTTACATTTATATCTTAATTAAAAAAAAGGGAATTTAAAAAATTAATTTAGATTTTACAATAATATTTTAATAAATTAGCTTCTATTTTGTTTACTTAGCAATAAAACATACCTTCATTCACATATATACAGCTTTGAAATAAGAAAAAAAAAATAATGAAATAAATGTAATAAGATATTTAAAAGATAATAAAAATAAATTTATCCATATTTTTATTTCTTTCCTGTTATTTTTTTCCCCTCACAATTACAAATAATTATTTAAGCAGGTAAATGTTTACTTAAAAAAACACACACGTTATAATATCTGTGTTTATATTATATATTATACATTTATTTTTGTTCTTCCATTGTTTGTTTTTATTTACATAATGAAAAAATCACATGTTAAAATATAACCTTCAAATAAACAAAAAATAATAATAATGAGGTAAATTTTTGTGCACGTTTTCTAAGAAATTCAGTCAGGTTTTTTACTAGAAAGGAGGAAAAGATTCGTAATATTCGACTATATACAACAAAAATAATATATATATATATATATATATATATATATATATATATATATATATATATATATATATATATATATATATATATATATATATATATATATATATATATATATATATATATATATATATATATATATATATATATATATATATATATAGGATATAGAAAGGGAGTGTTACGTTTTGTGTTTTTTTATATATCAAGAAATTAAGATAAAAGGTAATTCTTTTTATTACAGTGTGTGTGAGAGAGTGTTGACTATAATTAAATCGTAAAATTTGATATGCATGAGATAAAAGTTTAAATTTTGTAATTGCCACTTTGCTTATATTCTCTCACTTTTAGCTGTTAAAGTAAAACACTCAATTAAATTGGGCATACGTATATGTATAAAGAGAAAACTGTAACGTGTTTTTATCTCCAAATAAATATAATTAAAATGTGTCAGTAGCTCTTTATATTAATTAGTTAAAATATAATTCAATGTGTCTAAATTAAAAAAATAATAATAATAATAATCATATAAGAAATGAGAAACTAAAAATTATATAAATTTTATAATTATTAGGGCATCAATTATTTATTTGTGATTAAAAATATGAGGAATTAAAAGGAGTTATAGAAAATAATATAGTTCACGATACTTACATTAATTAAACAAAATCCGACATCAAATGGAAATGAAATAATGATTAATATTGCTAATATATGTTACACACAAAAATTAATTATTAATTCAGCTATTTTTTTCTATACAAAAAGCGTAAACAAAACTTCAAACTGTTATAAAACATTAAATAATAACTAAATAAACAAACTTATATTCCTCTAAATGTATTCTATAATATTCAAGACGTTTAAAGTAATTTATTTATATGACTATTAGTATTAAGACCTGCATTATACATGGTAACAATTTTGGTATAGTTTAACATTAATTTTTTATTTATTTGTTTTATCTAAAAACATGCTTGCGCCCAATACGTTGAAGGTGCACACAGTACAATAATTATAATAATCATAATTATTTAAGACTGCAACATAACATAAGTTATAAGAGTTATATTATGCAAACTAAAATAATTTATTTATAATTTTAAGATTTAAGACACATGCTATTTTATTTTAAACTGTCGTGTATTGATTTTTTAATTGTTTTTGCTAATACTTTTAAATTTAATAACCTTTGTTTCATTGCATCATGGAATATATTAGAAAAAAAATCAACAAAACGTTTCTCTGTCTTAAAAGAACAAATAATAATAACTTATTCAAGAAATAATATTTTTATAAGAAATTTATTCCAACAAGAAGGTGTGTCATGACAAAATACTGTCGCGATATAACACTAACATGATGATGCAATATAAAATAATGTTGAGGTAGGTTATAAGAAAGTTGACATAGGTTGTATGTGTGTGTCTGTGTATGTATGTATGTATGTGTGTGTGTATGTATGTGTGTGTATGTGTGTGTGTATTTTATTATAAGCGCCTGGTTGGCTTGTCCTGCTCATATCGTACTCAAAAGAGATAACGTCCCTTCTCTCGTCTTTTTTTTTTTTTTTTTTTTTTTTCCTTTTTCTTCTTCTTTTTTATATATTATATATATTTTTTTATAATATATATCACGCAAGAAACAGGCAAGAAGACCTTGATGCAGGACATTACTCCATACACTTTTCTGTCTGTAACAACTTTTTAGGATGCTGCTGCATGCAATAAAAATATCATTATTTTGCATGTTACATTATAAAAGACACGCAATGATATTTTACTCAATCCAATTCATTCTCTTTCTTACTTAAATATATTATGCAGGTCATTGTATTCGTATGCTTTATTGTAATATATTTTTAATTGCTTTATAAATGTGTAATACTATATTATACATATATACACACACATGCCACTTTTATATATATGTATGTAATTTATATTTTAAATCATTTTTGATTAAGGTTTACTACGTTCATAATTTTTATAGTATGAATATGAAGCATTGCTTTCTTAATGTCAAATTATATATTGTTCATTATTGTTTTACAATTATATGGGAATATAAAAAGTTGGAATGTAATCTACATCACTATTTTTTGTTCCTAATCAAAGCATAATTTAAGTTGATGTGAAATTACTTTTATGATATATTTATGCTTACTTATTATACTCTATATTACGGAAAGAATAAATCACAAAGCTGCATTTAAGTCATTATAGCAAAAGTTGAAAGAACATAAATAATTACGCTATATAATAATCTTTATACTGTACTACATATTATATATAGGATAAATTATATCATAATAAATAAAGGTTGCTAAAAACGGTCTAGAATATTATAATTATTACGTAATTATTTTTGTCCGTGAGGATAATATCTAAATCACGGTAAGATTTAATTCTTAAACAGGTTCAAACAATAGCTACCTTGTTACCCACTTTAATTTACAACATTATCTCCATATCAAACTTCGGTATAAGAACAAAAATAATAAATATAAAATTCTTACGACACATATTATGTTGCTCCACATTTGTAATTTAATAAGAGTATCATAAAATAAAAAAAATAAAAAACGCATGAGTAATTTTAATCTTAATATTTAAAAATGTAGGATTTAATATATATATTTATATTATATAATGACCATAAATATCTCTTTAAATAATAAAATAAATCAAAATAAAATTGAAAATATGACTTTTATTGCATGATTTATTATAATTTTATATCTAAATATTATATTTATATATATATATAATTTTAATAAATCTTAAAAGAGTAATAAAGATATATTTTGATGATAGATTAATATACTGATGAACTTTGAATTAAATTGAAATAGCTTTTGATCTTCGTTCATTTGTTTGCTTCTCCCTTATATACGATAGCTCTCGGCACACTTTATATGTACGGAACTATCAATTGAGCTATATAGTAGTAAAGTGAACGTCTTTAAGTAAGAAGAAGAAGAGGAGGAGGAGATGATGATGAGTGTGTATGTCTCACTGTTACTAAAATCCTGAAGGCATCAGTCTTGCTGTCTCTACATCTACTAGAATATAACTTGGCATATATATAATATAGCCTTCTCTCTTCTCTCTTTCTGCCAATTAATTTATGCAAATGTAACTTTATCTTTACAATAAGAAAATAGGCAAGATGGTGTTACAAGGCATAGTTTGTAAAGAAGGTTAGACATATTTTTTTTGCAATTATATTAAAGGCATAGAACATTTTGAACAAAAGCATGTCTAATGACAGGTAATATACTATGATACTTGAAAATCAACGTTGATTTGACCGGAGTCATTGATTTCTAATTTATTTTCCGTTGTTTTGATTTCCAAGTAATGGCGGATCCAGTTTATGACATCACAGTCAACTAGGTCCACTTGCTGGTTTACGTGGACCAAGTGGGCTGTGACGTCATAAACAGAATCACCCATTACGTGGAAATCAAAATGGTTATGGAAAATAAATTAGAAATCAACGACTCTTGCCAAAGCAACGTTGATTTTCAATGGTAGGATTTTACTCGTCATTATACAAGTTTTTGTTCTACATATTCTATGCCTTTAAATAAGTACGTCCACGTTTATCTGTGCACATGACGTCATTCTGCTTTTCGATGCTCTTCTTGAGCAATAAATAACATTGCTCAGCATAGGACAAACGTAATATTTGGCTATTTCCTTTGAAAAACTAGCTTTTTTTGGTTATTATTATTTTTTTTTTGCATACTTGCAAAACTAATTCAATATGTTAACAGTAACAGCTTTAATGTGCTATCAAAAATATTGCAAAGTATTTTTAAACTGGCAAATGAGTCATTTTCCTATACTAGCTTACATTATTTAGCGCTCATTTATGGCGTCGACTTTAACATGAATGAAGCTACCCTATATGAATTTTTAAAAAATTGTAATTTTAGCTCTCCTACAATGAAAAAAAAAAAAAAAATGAAATCAACTTAAAACTTGATAACGTATATTTCAATAAGCAGAAGCAAAATTTAAATTTCCCTTGTTTAAAATTTCTACATTTCTTACTTTTTGTATGCGAGCTAAACTTTTCAAACTTCTCTCTATTTAATTTTTCAATTTTATAAATTGAAGATACTCTATTATATAGTTTACATTATACGTCTTGAAATTTATACAGCCTGCTCATTAATCAAACATAATTATAAAAGTAAAGAATTTTTTTTCAAAAAAAAAAAAAAAAAAAAAAAAAAAAAAAAAAAAAGACTATTATTTTGAAATCAAATTTTACTTAATTTCTAGAAAATTTACTTTCTTTCTTCGTAAATACACACTTATTCAAAAATACAAGTCCAATTGAAATTCATGCATCTCGTACTTCTACAATTACAACGATATAATGTATCAGCAGGTTCTTGTCAAGAAAACATACGAAAATGTGCAATAATATTGTCAAAACTTATGAACTATTAATAGAAAAGAAAAATCTCAAATTATAGTATTATATTGCATATAAATATATAATAAATTATTCCTACGGCAATTCATGGAAGTGTTCTAATGTTATTTACGCAAAATACCCATTTAGTAATAACTAATACTTGAAACGTGCAACATTTCTGCAATAATAATTCTCATTCCGTCTATATTGTCATAAAAAATTTATGAGTTTAAATAATACTTAACTAACAAACAGTAAATTATGGTTTTAATATAGCCTTAAGTACAATTTTTAATAATACTAATAATAACAACAACATATATAACTACAAGAAATAAATATTATTTATTTGTCCCTGACCTAAACTTTATAATTAAAACAAACTCTTTTAGATTAATTATATAAATGATAAGTTGGAATATAAAAATATACAAGAGATATTATTTTTTATTACTCACTTACATAAAACATTAAGAAAATAATAAAAACATATTTGTTTTTACTGTATAACTTAATAAGTCAATATCATCATGTCACTCTTTAAGAGAAAATTATTTTGGCGTTTAGTATTTTAAAAACTTGGGGGAAAAAAGGGTATTATTTCAGAACTATTTTGTGCTTTAAATTTTCTAGACATTGTCTTTTTGATATAAGATGTGACAAAGGCGGAAGAGGACAAAGTAAATTTAATGTAACGTGTCATGTGAAAGAGGGAGAGAGAGGGAGAGAGAGGGAGAGAGAGGGAGAGAGAAAGAGAGAGAGAGAGAGAGAGAGAGAGAGAGAGAGAGAGAGAGAGAGAGAACCCTAGCAACGCTCGCTTATGTTACCAATACAACAGACATTATTTTTAATTCAGTATAACACTGAATACATATTAATATATATATATATATATATATATATATATATATATATATATATATATATATATATATATATATATATATATATATATATATATATATATATATATATATATATATATAACATTTTATGTAAATTATATTCATGTTGGATACTGATTTACATTAATAAGATACGACAAGATACCAGTTTATAATATAACTTGATCAGCTACTTTAGTTTAATAATGTCATTTATACTTTATTAATAGCTTATATTATATAATAAAAAATCTTATTTTAATTTAATACTTTTTTTTAAGTATCAAATTTATTTATATAGCATAGAAATTTGTTGTGTATTAAAATAAATTGAAGTACTTTCTTTATATAATTTTGATAATATAGTGAATAATGAAATGAAAAATATCATCAAGAATTATCCCCTCTACCAACTCTGCTATACCTAATTTTGCGATTTTATTTTTTGGTATGGCAAAATTTAAGCAATTCTCAATCGTTAAAAAAACAGGGGAAAAAAAAAATTCCAAGAACGATGACAAAAAATAAATAAATGCAATGTAATATAAGTTATAGACGTAGATGCCTACCAATTTAAGTTTGCTAAAAATATGAACTCCATATGAAATAAAACATTATTATGTCTACAGCAATATAAATTTGTTCAAACAATAATATTTTGTAGTTTCATTAAAATTTACTTTCTTCTCTTATTATTTTCTCTTCTTTCCTTTTTTTTCCGTTATCTAAATATAAAAATTCGAAGAAGAAAATTCAAATATTAAAGTCTAAAGTAAATTTATAACAAATTTTCATAAACTCAGCAGCAGTTTTATTAAATATATTATACGATGTTCTTTTGTTTGTTTAAAATTTCCAGCTGTGTTTATTCAAAGCTTTATTTTATATTCTACATGAACAGTATGTACTATGTATATATATGAGTATTGTAATAGTAATAATAATAAATATACAGTACTGCACTAGTTATTATTATAACGTACACAATGAGTGCATTCCAACTTTTTATATAATGTCTTTAGCTACGACATACAAATATACTGTTACTCTTATTTTAATATAATAAAAACAAGTAAGAGAATTATTATATGTTAATTTTATACCCAAGTAAAAGCTTTTAAGCTTCTGTGTAATTCATATAAAAAAACAAACATACATTTTAATTAAATCTCAACATTTATTTTATTATTTTATATATAGCTTTAATAAATCAATGTTCTTCTTAAGAATATTTAACATTATTTTTATATTATATATTTTTATATTATATTATTTTAAATTTTTTATATTATATATTATAATGATTATAAATATTAAGTTGTTTTAATAAAATAAAATTAATTCTTTCCTTTTTAGATTAGTTAGGGTTGATGTGTTTCTCTTTCCAGTAGCAATTTTATTTTTATATAAAAAATAAACATGTTATCTTTTTTCTTTTTTTTTTTTAGATATAATTATAGTGACACCTGAGTTATTATTATAAGGTGGAGTGACCTGACATATAAAAAAAAGTCAGGGTATATTTATTATTAAAGGTAGCATGAAGTGATTTTTTTTTTTTTTTTTTTTTTTTTTTTTAATTCTGCGTTACATTTTGAATACATTTTTCGTCCAGCCAAGATCCTCACTTGGATCTTGTCGGCTGGTTCGAATATCAATAAAATAATTATACAGTTTTTTTAGTATTTAAATAATATAATATATTTAAAAATGTAAGTATACAACATTATTTTGTAATACTTCGATATTTCATTTCCACATTTTGTATTATTATATTATTATTTGTATTATTAAATTACGATTATAAGAATCTCAAAACATTTATCCCTTTAAGCTCATACGTATTATTAATGTAAGTATTGTTACAAATTAAAAATAGTTCTTTCAGTCATTTGTCTTCTTTATATCTTAATTTTTACAAATTAATGCCAATTAAACAATTTAAAATTATAAAACGAGGCGTTTAGTAGTAGAAAATAAAAACATAAGTCAAGCCTGTTTTCTTTTTCATGACAATAGCTTATAAAAATTCTCTGTGTTTAAAATAAGCAATTAAATTAAATTAATAATAATAATAAACAAAAATTTTCATTTTGTTTTCATGATATTATTTGCACAGACAAAAATAAATACGGAATAATTATGCTAGCTCAATGCAGCAACATTAATGCATAAAATTAAAATTTATGCTATATTGTAAAGTGATTATACCATAGCATAATATTTAAGGTGTTCAGCATAATTACTTGTGTTATTACAAAATAGCACCATTTGTGCTCTATAATACAGTACTTGTTTATTGCAGCATGAATTATGTAATTTATTTGTTCCGTGTGCCGTCTTGAGAAGTGTAAGAGTGCATATTTTAGTAAATATTTTTAAAGTTCAAGTATACCTTTCAATTACTATATTTGATAGCTTTGTCTAGCTGCAATTTTGGTCCCAACATCTATGCTTCAATCCGTACGTATGCCTGCCCGTCTGTCTGACTATCGGTAGTCGGTACGCACCAAGGAAATTGTCTTTCCTTTCAAGAAAATTGAAGTAAACATGAAGATATTTTATTCTTTTCTTTCATGTGGACCAATCTCTCAAGAAAAGACAGCCTGAGGCTCGTACCACATCATTTCAGAGAGCTTCTTGGTGAACCAGGGAGAGAGAGAGAGAGAGAGAGAAGAGTAGCAAAAGGGGAGGCGAACAGGTGGAAATCCTGATTTGTCGAGTGACTTTTCTCAGAGAAATTACATTTGATGTCGGCCTCAGAGCACATCGTATATTTCATCTTCAAATTAAATAATATACAACTTTTCATCCGTAAGAAAAACAAGATACATAATATTATGTATATGCGTATCAAAAATTTTCATCATCATCAAATAAAAACGTAGGAAGATTTTTTTCTTCTTATCTTTATATATTAAATGAGAAACAGTTTAATAATATTATTTATTATTTCAAAATCATTATTAGTATGAGTTTTTTTTTTATTTACTTGTAAATTTCTGAAATATTATAATATTTATAACATACAGTCTTGAGACAGTGCTAGTATATAATAATAATCTTTATTGAAGCGATATAATAGGGCTTGACAACCCTCTTAATATCACCTTCACCACAATTTTTAAAACGATCGTTAGTAGAATTATAATTATAACAAATTGTTAAACGTTACAGTAATGCAAATGCAGTATTTTACATATTCATAATGGTCACCGTATATTTATAAATAAATGTAACTATAATGTGTTATACTAAATACAAATCAATTCCGTTCCCAGATGTATCCAAATCATGTAAACCATTACATAATATAAGATTATTAATTACTCTTTTCCTTTGTATCTAAAATTAACTATGTGTTTTTTTTTAATTAAACAAACATATATGATATTTTAAAGATTTCTGAGAGAGAGAGAGAGAGAGAGAGAGAGAGAGAGAGAGAGAGAGAGAGAGAGAGAGAGAGAGAGAGAGAGAGAGAGAGAGAGAAGAGGAATAAAAAATATTTATATAATTTGATTTATTTAATAAAAATTCTCTAGAGCATACAACCTCGAGGTTAGTACTTATGGTACATAAAAAAAAAAAAAAAAAAAAAAAAAAAAACGTGCAAATGTTAACTCTTAAAGATGTTACGACCTCTTTCCATTACATTTTTTTGCTCTTACAATGTATGTATATATATATATATATATATATATATATATATATAAACACTATGTAGTTCAACATGTATTATTCATATATTCAGTATATGATAAAAAGTATAAAAAGGAGAGAGAGAGAGAGAGAGAGAGAGAGAGAGAGAGAGAGAGAGAGAGAGAGAGAGAGAAGTGTTATAGTAAAATTCACAACTAACTTGGCAGAGCTAATAATGCTGTTCGTAAACCCTGTTCTCTGCTCCTAAAATGACGATCAACTTTGGTTATTCAAATGCAATGCGCATTTTTTGGTGCAAGAAAACAGGGTTTACGAACAACACTATTGTAAGTCTAGTTGAATATAAAATAGTTTTTTTTTATTATATAATTATATATTCAAAATAATATATATCGCTAATATTTTATAGTAGAAGGTAAAAAAATAAATATATCAAAATATATGGAATACGTTAAAGCTTCTTATAAAATCAATTACGATCTTATGGATTTTAAGTAAAGTAAAATGCAATAACGAATAAATAAACGAAAACCAAGAATTACTTTTATCTTGTAGTATTTTTCTAATTTAAACAAACATTCACTTTTTCCCACATTTAAGCAAAAATTATCCTGTTCAATTATAAAGCAATAAATATAAAATGTAAAATAATTATATGACGATGAAAAAAACAAAACAAAACAATAATAATAATAATACGAAGTAAAAACGTATGTATTTGCGTAATAATATACATGCAAGACTAAAGAAGTGGTTCTCGGAAATTATTATTTCTTTAGATTGCATCTCTGTTGTCAATCATTGCATCGTATATAAATAATATGCAACTACAAACTTTCTCATCTGACGTGGATTCTTCATAAAAAAATTCATTGCATTTACAATTGATATTCAATTTGATCAAAATGATAACAATTGGAATCTAGTTCTTCTTATTTACGTATAATATAGTAGTACGTATTTACAAGTAATTGAATTCAGTGAAGACAAAAATTATGATATAAGGAGAGCATTTTCTCTCAATAAAATACGTAGAAATTTTTCTTTACTCCTGTAAGATAATCTTACTTTATTTTCATGTATAACTTTAATATTATACTGATTACGCTGAAAGCAATAAAAATAGAAAAATTGTGACTCTTCATATTATTATATAGACCCCTTGCACATTCTTGCGCTTTGTCGCCATGTTTGTGGTGCCTAATGCATTGTCCAGCATAGGGGAAACATCATTTCTCCTAATTTTTAACACAAAAAGTTTATTCCAACTGCACGAATTTTTCTCATATTCTTCAAACTTATTAGGAGCTAGAAATAAGGCTTTGATTGAGGTTTGAAGCTTCTATTGCTATTAAAATATAAAAATTACGTTTTTCCTATGCTGGCCTATGTATTCCTGACCAACAAAATGGCGGCTCTTATGAGTGTAACCAGTCTATAGAAAATTACTGTTTAGAATTTTATTTCATAGATGTTCACAGGTTTTTACTTTAATTCAAATTGCGTAAATTTTTATTATCATCGTCTTTTATAAAAATAATAATTTGGTGCTTAATTCATTCACCTTTACCGTGACTCAAGCACGAGCCCGGTGCAAGATAACTATAGGTAACTATAAGTGATTAATAATTGTAACGTATGGGGGGGGGGGGTAAGGGTTATGTTATAAGATGACTACATAAATGTAACAAACACAGAAAACAAAAAATCATGAACTGGATTGATAAAACGATATTAAATTATATATCATACAATATAACCATGTAAGATTACGGGTTAAAAAATGACCCTGCACTTCATATCTATTATCCAGCATAATATAATACACAATTATTATCAAACTAGGTTTGTTTGGTGATTGTGGACATTTTATATTACACACATGAGCTTTGTAGACCAAGAGATGGGATTTTTTTTTTATCTACCCTTCATTTTATCATTATATTGGATGTTGGATGTATTTTTTTAACAATACTACTAAATGTAAAGCTTGATTGAGTATAGTCTCTCTCTCTCTCTCTCTCTCTCTCTCTCTCTCTCTCTCTCTCTCTCTCTCGTATATTTTTACCTAGTGTATAAGAAGTTATATAATGTAACCCTTATATTACGTGGTTAGTGTTAAGTTAGATTTGAGTGAGTTTATATATATATATATATATATACACACACGTATGTATATGTGGGTGATGTAGAGAAGCAAAGGCAGGCAGGCAGGCACGCACACTTGCTGCTCTGCTGCCCTGCCCTCAAGCCTTGCTTGCAACCACCACACAATGTTATAGAGGGTAAAAAGTTGCTCTAGTGAGTCTACTGAGTTACTGAAGATGAAAACGTGAGTCCACTACTATATAAGTTTCAGTGTGAGATAAACCACACACGACTAGAGAAGAGAGAGAGAGAGAGAGAGGAAAAAGAAGAAGAGGAGGAAGAAGAAGAAAAAAGTAGCACAAGTTAAATGTCTATACGTGCTGGTACCTCATTTAAAACGTGATTATCCTATGTGTATTATATATTTTATATAGTGACCTTTTAATATATACTCAAGAGATTTGTTATTTGTTGTAATTACAAACAATTCAATAAGGAATCAATTTTTTTTATATATTATGTAACATAGAATGTATGGAAAGTTAAGACCATAATGGAAAATAGATTTAAAATGTGATTTTTTTGTTATTATTATTGTTATTTTTTTACGATCATAATTCTATGAAATTACTTTTATTTTTTAATTTTTGTAAGAAATTTTACAATAATTGTGGATACATGCAGATAATTTAAGTAATAGACAAGGAAAACAAAATCATTTTTTATATCACAAAACATTTAATGGGACTTACATAAATAACATTAGTTTTGTTTTTCTCTCAAAAACAAGCTCCGTGGCAGTGATCAGAAAATTTCAATTTATGCAACCCGCACAACATTTTCATACTAATTTTTTTCTATTTCTAATGTCAGAAACCTGAATTGTCACACAAATAGTATACTTTACAGTATTTTCACGCTCGTTGTATGGCTTTAAAGAAACAAAAATGCACAAAAATGTTTATAAGTATGTATAATTAAAAAAAAAAATACAAAGTTCTGCCATAAAGGAATATACCAGAGAAATTTAATCACAAAACACTTGATGGGACTTACATAAATAACTTTAGTTTGTCTCAAAACCCAATTGTAGCTTCGTAGCAGTGATCAGAAATTTCAATTTATGCAACCCGCACAACATTTTCATACTAATTTTTGCATGCGTCTGACGTCATAAACATGAATATTCACTTAAATTGCATACTTAACACTCTTAACAGTATTTTCACGCTTTCTCGTGGGGCTACATTAACATTCTGGTAAAACTTGTCAACAGTTTTGAAGATCCCATTTTGTGTTTATTCATTAAAAAGCACATGTTGTTTTATGTGGTCTATGGCTTTAAGGTAAAAATATCTGTATTATAATCTTTGTTTACTTTCTTGACTTGTGCTTTATTATATCAAAATTGTGTAACCAGATGAAATAAACTTTAAGCATTATCTCATATTTCAACTCAACAAATAAAATACAATTAATTAATTAAACACTTTTGCAGGTAATAAGTTACAAATATCGCTGATGTGATATAAACTCTACACCCCATATAAAGTAAAACTATACACATATACGTGTATAATAAATTATGTAATGAAGACGGGTTTTCTTGTCAACCCAGTTGTAAGTCAAAATGTTTGTGTGGTGTATAAAATTTATTATACTTAACAATATTAATAAAATATCAAGTTATTACGTCCAATAAAATAGAATTTTAAATTTATGATATCTAATTTAATAAATAAAATAAAAAGTTTAAGTCACATACACAGAAAGTATGTACAATTTTTTTTTAACTTCAAAGCAGCGTTTGCTTTAAAGAAGCTTTTCAGTTTATTTCATCTTCTTTTTTTTTTTAATACAGTATACTGTATATATTTCTATTTGCAACTTTTTTTTTTTTTTTTTTTTTTTTTTTACTAAAGCAAAAGTTGAAGATGTTTCTTCTCTTTTATAATTAATTATAGAGCTTTGAAATTGTGTTTTATAATTGAAAATCAGATTTTTTTAAAAACTAATTTATCATGTAATTGCAAAGAGCAAAAAAATTCAATATTTGAAATAGTTAATTTATTTAAAGGAATAGACCGGAGAAAAACATAAGCATTTATATCACAAAATACTTGATGGGATTTACAAAAATAACTTTAGTTTGTCTCAAAACCCAACAGAAGCCCCGTAGCAGTGATCAGAAAATTCGATTTATGCAACCCGCACAACATTTTCATACTAATTTTTGCATGTTTCTGACGTCATAAACATGAATTATCACGCAAATTGCATACTTTACAGTTTTTTCACGCTCTCTCGTGGGGCTACATTAACATTCTGGTAAAAATTGTGATCAGTTTTGAAGATTCCATTTCGTGTTTATTCATTAAAAAGCACATGTTGTTTTATGCGGTCTATGGCTTTAACATTCATACTGTGTTAATTCTCATGCATATTACATTAATCATAGAACATGCACCCTTTTCAAAATGCATTAGTCGATCCTTTTCCTTTTTAAGAAACTGCAACACAGGTGGTAAGTTTTACGAATACATATAATTAATCAAATCTTATGAAATATTTTTTGTTTAGTATTATTATGTTTTTTCTCTACCACTAAAAATATATATTACGTATGTTTCTTTAAAAACTAAAAAAAAAAAAAAAAAAAAAAAAAAAAAACAATCAACTTTTGTATATTATACTACTCACATATACTATTTAAGGCACAGAAAACATGAAACAACACGTTCTTTTTAATCATTAAACACAAAATGGGATCTACAAAACTGATGATAATTTTTTACCAGAATGTAAATGTGGCCCCACAAGAGAGCAGGAAAAAACGGTGAATTTGCGTGAATATTTCTGTTTATGACGTCAGAAACAGGCAAAAATTAGTATGAAAATTTTGTGCAGGTTGCATAAAATTTGACATTTTCTGATCACTGCTACGGCGCTACAGTTGGGTTTTCAGACCAATTTATCTTATTTATGTAATTCCTATCATGTGTTTTGTGATATAAATGCTAATGTTTTCATGTTGTCTATGCCTTTAATTTATCATTGTGCAAGGATAAAAATAGTTGCATAATAATAATTATGATAGCCTATTTCCAGCAACATTTATTAATTGTGACATAACTAATGCTAATACTGCACAATAATTATGTTTAATAGCAAACATTTAATATAATATTATACCATAATTATTCCTGCTGTTCCAATTTAGCATCATATATAATACTGTACTTTATAATGACATAGTTGTAGCATAAATTAAGTAATTTCTTCTTTTTATGTGATGTATTGTTCATTAAAATATATCAACTAAAAATTGGCAAATTGTAATTCTTCTTTACTGTTTTTTTTTTTTTAAATCTCTAATTAACATCTAAGTTACGTAAAAATAAAAAACTGCGGTGCTAAATAAATTTATGATACAAAATGAACTCGCAGGTTTTGCATAACTTTGCAGTCACATTACGTAAACTAATCAACACTGACCTTTAAATATCATAATCATTTTCAAACTTATCAACATATTTTGTTATGGTTTTATTAAAATTAACGAAGTGTGTATATAATAATAATACAATATTTTTTTAAGTCCCTAAAACAACTTTTGATACAATTGAAATCATAGATATAGTAATTTCTTATTATATCAGCAATAAAAAAGACAAATAATTTTAAAGACGCAACTTTGAGCTTGCCTTAAACTTTACTTAAAGCCGAACTCTCTATAAAATGTAGAAACAATTTTTGCAATATGTCTATGTCTATCTTTTTCAATCCATTGCTTTTACATGTACTTAATAATATTAATACAATACTGAACGGGCGTAATTGTATTATGCTTTTTTGAACTTTACCTTTTATATAATTACTACAGTTATTTTTTAAAAACAAATTATATGCATTTTAGATTCATTTTACCAAAAACAATGACATGTATTTAAAATCTCCTATTAAAATGAGTTTTCTATGCAATTTTGTGGATTATTAGATAATCTGTTAATACGAATCACTTTTTTTAGCAAAATATTTTCAGTTTTCAATTGGACAATAATATATTTTACCATAGAAATGCATAATATACCAAACAGATTGATAAAATATTTGTATACATTAAAATATATGAAATACATAAAATATAAAAAATTTAATTTACTTTAGGTAGGAAAATAGGAAACCATTTTACTTTAGAAAATTTAAAATTTCAGCTAATGAGAATATTATGAAGATGTATTTTTAAGGTAGTAGAAAGTTCCCACAAATAAATTACAAATAAATTGCATTATAACACGTCATATTTTTGGACGATATCTTGTCTAAATTAATATAATAAGCCAATAAATCAACAAGGAACGTACAGAAATAAAAAAAAACTCTCATGCAATGATTTAATATCATCAGAACGTAGTGTACAATACATAAATCATGAACTCATTTGATGTCCTATATATATAATACCATGTACAAGTTTTGAAACGCTTGAAAGATTTTTAATTTTTTTAAAAACATTAAAGAGGTAAGATTTCTTTATAATTTCTTTTATATACATTAAGCACACAAATACAATAATATAACGGGGGGTGGAGGGGGAGTGATGTTGAAAAGTATAAAATAAATAATCGTGGTAAATAAAATTATGATGATATAATAAGGTGAAAGGTGGAAGAGAGAGAGAGAGAGAGAGAGAGAGAGAGAGAGAGAGAGAGAGAGAGAGCTATTTTTAGTAAAATCAGCAACTATTATGTTCTCTCTCTCTCTTCTCGCACCATTCTCCGCTACCCCCACCCTCCCACACGTCCACCACATACACAGACACCAAAGTTTTTGGTCTGAATTGTTCTCCATTGGCTCAAGGGAGCAAAAAAGAAAAAGAAGAAGAAGAAAAAAAAATAAAGGATCAGCCAGCACCAAGAACTCACAAGAGTAGGAAAACAGAAAGAAAAAAAGAAACGAAGAAGAAGAAAAAAAAAAAAAAAAAAAAAAGCTTTCTTTTGCTGTGTGAAAGAAAAAGAGAGGATTAGAGAAAAACTTTGTGTTGCACACACGACCTACTGTTACCGTCTATTCTTTACAGGCAATCACAGGATAAAAAGGATCTAAAGTTTAAAAAATAAAGTAGGGTGAATAGAGAATAAACGAATAGTTTTTAAATTGAAAATTGTTGACGAATAAAGAAAAGTAAATAGTAATACAAAATAAAATAAAAATCATTTTTTAAATCACCTTTAATTTTATTTTATGTTGCGTTAATTTGTACATATCATCAAATTTTAATTAAGAAAAAATTTAATAACAATTACATCATCTCTATATATTAATTCTATTTAAATTGATGATTTTAAATAGAAATAATGAAATATATTTATAATTAATGGATTATTTAGCTTTAAAAAAAAGCATATAACAATTGCATGCTTCAATTTTATGGTTAATTTACTCTATTCATATACGACTGTATTGTCTAATATTCCGTTTGTAGTAACTATATTACTAAAACATTCATTGTCTTTTGTAGTACGGCTTGCAGTTAAATTTTATGAAATATTCATTTGGTAACAAAAACAGTATAAATACGAACTAAATTTTCATTGTTTAAAACAAGCTATTATTTTGGCCTTGCGTCACCTACATTGTTTCTAGGATTTTAACACCCCATTTCCGGTTTTTTATAATGAAGAATTCCAAGGTTGTATGATGACCAATATACCTGCTAAATTTTAAGCGGCACGTGCGCGAGGGAGTGTACTAACTAAACCACTCATCTTTGTAAAGGTTAAAGGTCACAACTGAGGGCAGCAATAAATATATTTAAACTTCTCAAGTTTGTATAACATGGTGGGCGTAAATACTACTACCCACATCCCCTGTATGAATATCTCACTCCAGGCGTTAATATTAATTTAAATATTACGATTTCTTTTTTCTAAAAATAGCACACATGAAAATTAAGCCGTCAATATAGATTTGACAAACAGAAAGAAATGTAGAGTTTTAGATTAAATATGTGAAAATAAAAAGGTTTTCCTCGTACGTAAATAGAGTTCATTGTTGCGTGTTAGAAGCGTATCATTCATTATTCAATTTCATTACGAAAGCAAAATAATTATTTTTAAAAATTTAAGAAAGCAACAATCAACAACCTTTACTATTTTGGGTACATCATTGTACTAGTCAAACATGTCAAAAATTTCTTATTTCATTTCTAAACGTAGAGACTATCAAAATTTGTTTTACTTGTATTTTACTTGTTTTGTCGACTGGAAATTGCATAAATCTATAAACTTCCATATATTATCTATATAATATATATATATATATATATATATATATATATATATATATATATATATATATATACTGAGAGAGAGAGAGAGAGAGCTAAAAGAAAGATCTTGAATTAAAATTTCTAGCATGTAATATAATAATAATAATATTTATTTTTATGACATCAGCGTTATTAAAATCACTTCTTCGTAATCATTAAAAAATCTTTGTTATGTAAAGTCTACGTTGCTGATAATCATTTTCAATATTAAACATTGTAAGAGATGAGAGAGAGAGAGAGAGAGAGAGAGAGAGAGAGAGAGAGATGCTAAGCTTTATGTAAACAAAATGTAAAGATAAGTTTACAATCTTCTTGGGCAAATACGCCACGAATGACATGTAAACAATCTTAGTATAAATGCTGACTTGAGAACAAGTCGCACTTATTTTATAATGAATTAATCTTATAGGGATTTGCAGATTTTTTAAAATTTATTTATGATGATAGTGAAAATAATGAGAGAGAAAAAATTAATAATAAAAAAATCAGTATTTTTAAGGTAATGATAATACGTTACACATTTTGCTAATGTTCAGTATGATTATACATTGTACGATATGCATAATTAAAGTAATAGATACAATAGCATTTCAATTTTAAGATCAATCATTTATATAGTTCTAATTTCAAGGAATATTATTAAAAGTTATGATTGGTTGCAAAATATAATAAATTTGGCCATGAAGTAATTAAAAGAATATTACATTGTATTTCATTCGTATACTCTTAATATTAATATATATATATATTATATATATATTATATTATATATATATATATATATATATATATATATATATATATATATATATATATATATATATATATATATATATATATATATATATATATATAATAAAATTTCATAGGAATGGAATGAGATAATATATTAAATTGAAATTTAATAACAAGGATGATGTTGTATATCATGACACATTAATACCGAGATGTCAATCAAATGCTACTGCTTATATAGCAATAGATGTCCGGGTATAACATGTCCTCCCACAAAGTAATTTTCAGAGTCTCACACATCAATCAACTCCAATTGACAGTCTTCACAATTCTTACTTACTTGTTAGTGTGTAGCAGCAAGATATTAAAGCCAATGTAAGGCAAAATTATCTAATAATACCTTAATTAATTTTTGGAATTACACTTAATGTTTTTTTTTTAATATATTTTTTAATTTTATTTATTTTATATATTTTAATAGCAAGATATTAAAGCCAATGTAAGGCAAAATTATCTAATAATACCTTAATTAATTTTTGGAATTACACTTAAATTTTTTTTTAATATATAATAATAAAATGCTGATCGCATACCAATTAATAGACTTTCCATTTATTTTATATACAAGTGTATGTATTATGGCAAATATGATAAGATGTAAAAATGTGTAATAATGAAGAGTAAGAAACACTTATCACTGAAAAGGATGGTTCGAAAATCATAATCATGTACTCTTTATACTTAATAACTTAATAAAGTTTAAAAAAAATCTTATGTACCAGCTTATATTTCATAAATTGTACAATCAAAATATGTATTTATAATAATTAAGTCTTAAATGTCTTTAGATATAAGTTAATTTTAATTTAGTTTTTTAAGTTTGACGTCCTCACGCTGTAAAACAACTGATTGTAATAAAATAAAATAATAAAATAAAATGTATGGTACCTATATCGTCAAAACTAAAAAATTGCGAGACGTTAAACCATTCTGCATTAAATAACAATAATAATAATAGATCGATAGAAAATTATAATCCTCATGATAATAAACCCCTCCTTTGAAAAATATGCTGTATCAAAACACGTTACTTCTTCAAAATGATACAAACCTTCAAAAAAATATATCAATATCATAAAGTTGTTGACCAAAGAGAGGAATATTGAAAAATAGCTTAATGATCCATCAAACTGTTGTGATTTGATAAAGTCAACAATCCGTCAAAAAGTCAAATTTCAGTGATCAGTGATCACATTTTCTTGTGTATTCAATCATAAATATTCTTTATACATAAACCTTAATATGATGTATTAGGAAATTATTTGTACGTGTTAAAATAATTTATAATAAAATTATTACTGAAATTTTTATTTATAAAATATTTTTGTATGATATATAAAGAATAATTCTCTAATAATTAAGTTATATAAAATAAAGTAATTTATTTTGCTTCAAATATATAGCTTGAAACATTTTTATATTCTACAATAACTTTTCTTAAAAGCAAATACGAGAGGACGTTAATTGTAATTTACACGATGCTTTAATTAGATATACGTTGGATGTAATTATGCTTCATTATTCATTATAATATTACTTTCTTTCAACGCTTCTATAATTTTGCTAAACAACAATTCCTAATATTTTTTTTATTTTTCTTTATAAAATGTTTTGATTCTCCATCAAAATGTTTTCAACATTACGTTATGAATGAAATTGAATAAAATGTAAGTTTAATTTCTTTAACGTATTTATAAACTCTGCGGGAGATGTTTGTATATACGCTAAAATGAATTTCTAAAACATGTCAATTACATTATTTGCTAACATTTCTCATGTTTTTCATTTAAAATAACTTGAAATTGACATTTTTTTTTTGTAAATTCTTTAATTTATCAATGTGCGTAAGATTATGTTTTTCCCCTTCTCTCTTTAAAAAAATATATTTCAGCGATGCTTCGTACTTAATAACACAATTAAATACAAAAATAAAAAGACAATTAAACGTCTGTTCTTTATCTTTCTCGACTAAGCAGAAAGAATTAGATCAATATTTGACCCTGATCGATTAATTTTATGCATACCTTAACTTTTAAATAATAATAAAAAGTTTCATTTAAAAGTGAATGAGAAAATATTCTTTAAGTTTATTGAAG
Source organism: Ecdyonurus torrentis (assembly GCA_949318235.1). Classification (NCBI taxonomy): domain Eukaryota; kingdom Metazoa; phylum Arthropoda; class Insecta; order Ephemeroptera; family Heptageniidae; genus Ecdyonurus; species Ecdyonurus torrentis. Next base: position 40,740,995 of record OX439129.1, read on the forward strand.
CGTGTGATTTTTGTGTGCGTATACCGGCTGTCGATTTATCATGGAGCTAGTGCGAGAGAGAGAGAGAGAGAGAGAGAGAGAGAGAGAGAGAGAGAGAGAGAGAGAGAGAGAGAGAGAGAATAATCAGCACACCATCAAAGCTCGTTCAATCGTCAGCAAATCAGTTCACCACCCCACCCACTTTCCCTGGTGCAAATCCGCGAGTATTTGCACATGAAGAGATTTTCCCACCCACCCACCTACACACCCACTCACTCACATTAACTCACATCGTGGTAAAATAAACACCCTGTACCAATTTTTTCCCCATATTATATTAATCAAACACATATTTCTAATTAACAGATTTATATTATTATTATTATTTTAAATTGATTGATTTTTTTTTTTAGGAAATGTTTTTTTTTTAGAGCAATAAAGGTTAAATTTTAAATTATTACAATACACACTTTTTATGACTTTTGATGTATATTAATTAAATCAACTCTGAAATGTATTCATATCATACACTGTATATACATAAAATTATTTCAAAAACGTGAATATAACTTTTAGCTTGCAGAACACCTCATAAAACGTTGATCGCTGTATTTTATTTTGTGTTGGGATGTCTAGGCTTTTGAAAGTTCGTTTACAGAATAATGTTTATAGCACAGGGAAATAATTAAAACAACATAATATATGCAAGAGTTCTATAGTTACAAGTATAGAAAACTAAACTTTCTGTACAAAAAATATACAAATATGTTTTATATTTAATATGAAATTATATTTCAATTAGGTAATAATTAATTACAGTAATTAATAATATATAGAAGTAAGTTAAATAAATCGTACGACAGTTTTTTTTTTTTTTTTTTTTTTTTTGCACAATTTTATTTAAAAGCTGTAGTTTTAATTAAAATGTAATTGCAGGGAAGTGAAAATTGTTATAAAATGCACTTAATGTTATTGAAGTTGTTCCACATACATAGCATTGGGACTAGTGCCATGTTCAGGCGCAGCACTTATAGTTCATACCGTACTCTAAAAGCTACTTCACGCTGCAAAATGCAACTATATTTCCACATACTTTCATTGTCACATAAAATCATTGAGTTTCAACTCTTCGTATGCACTTTTAGACTTTTTTTACTCTTTTTTTTTTTTTTTTTTTTTTTTTGACAGAATACTAAGTAAATATAAAAAAAATCAGCTTATAAATAGAATAAAGTGAGTTAAGAAAATATATATGTAAATATTCATGGTTTTAAATTTTTAAACTATACGCATATATATCAACGCATATATTTATACCAAAACAAAATAATATCGGAGGGATTCATTAAAGCTTTTACTATATCACCTAAAGGCCTTAGAACTCCTATATATTTATAAGAACTTCAGGTTTGCCGATTTATAAGCAGGAGTAGCGGGATTTCTGTAAGGACTTTAGATAACCTAACAAGTAAGTGCTTTGATGAATCGCACCCATATGTTATATTATGGTACACACACACACAACACACACAGTACAAGACAACACACAACACAGTACACATTAGTAATGTACGTTACATGAAAATCACGTCTGCTTATTACTTGTTAGTCCAAATTACGTTTTGTAAAATATACGGTTAAAATGCACAAATAGAAAGATAGAGGGAGAGGGAGAGGGAGAGGGAGAGGGAGAGAGAGAGAGAGAGAGAGTATTTTAATATTATCAATTATAATTATCAATTGTAGCTATACTCTAGACTCTAGCACAAGGAAATACTGTATGTAAATTTGTAATTTCCAAAGTGAGCTATGATTTTTTTTTTTTTTTTTTTTTTTTTGAATAATTAACCATTAGGAATAATACAAAAAAGAGAGGTAAACAAATCTGATATAATAACAATAATTATATACCTAAACAAAACCTATGAGATTCATTTTCTCACTGTTATTATTTCGTAAGGATAATCACAACAAAGATGTTGTAAAAGTGTATCTATATACATATATAGTTAAATGCATGTTTGACGTAAAACTCGTGCAAAGTGTGATTTATGCAAACACATAACCTTGACAATCTCCTCTCAGTAACTTTCACCTCAATAACTCTAATGATTCAGTGCCGTTTTTTTTTTTTTTTTTTTTTTTTTTTTTTTTTTTTTTTTTTTTTTCCTGCGTAGATAAAACATCATCTGTATAACATTACTTACTTTTTCATATACTTGACATTTATAAATGGAAAAGTTAAAGTAAAACATGCATGTTTTTAATGGGATAATTAATACAAGTGTGTATTTTGTAATTATGCAGTTTTGCATGTCATAAGAAACGAGAGAGAGAGAGAGAGAGAGAGAGAGAGAGAGAGAGAGAGAGAGAGAGAGAGAGAGAGAGAGAGAGAGAGAGAGAGAGAGAGAGAGAGGAAGACATTCATTTCATCCATTGTATTACAGGTTATAAATAATAAAATAAAACTATACAGAAAGTTTATATACACTATACACACTTTGTTTGTATGAGTGTTTACTAAATATAACAAATATAATGAAAATAAAACGAAATAATTACAAGAATTAAATTTTGTTAAATAAGTAAATAATTGTATTTGCTGTTCCATATATTATGAGGAAAATGACAGATTGCATTTGAAAAGTAAAGTAAATAAAAGTCTCAGTCAAGACAATGAGACAATGAGATAATTAAATGTTACTGTATACTCCTGTACGGACCTCGTCAGGTACTATACTTGGTATTTTGGGCTGAAAAAGCCTTGTTTGACTTTTCCTTCCGCCTATGCCTATAAGTACCATTCCAAAAAGTGGACAACTTGTGGGTTCGCGCGGTAAAGCAAATAAAACAAAACAAACTACTAATTTCTAAAATAAATAAATATAAACTAAACCGAGAGATTTGCGTTCACATAAAATTGAATCAAGGTATAGAGAATATTATAATTATAATTATGTTAGGTGAGAAAACAGAACAAAAACATCTATGGTTCATATAATATAATATGTTAGTTCTGCCCAAAACAATAGTATACTGATAAAAATTAACTTTCAAAAATGTCAACAAATATCTGATGAGTACCATACTTACAAAAATTATTACACTTTAGAAAATTAGTGTTATAATAATTTTAATCTTACAGTGTGCAAAGCAAAAGTATTCCAATATGTGATAGTGATAAATTATGATGAAACGAGAACAAATGTATAGCATGTGCACCGTAAACAAAAACAAAACAACAAATGCAAATTTTAATTATCTCTATGTTTTTATTTAAAGAAAAATAATGTATGTAGGGTAAAGAAAAAGAACAAGTAAAATACGCCGGAAGGCATGTAACGTTATTGCGTATTATTATTTGTGACTATTTGCTTACGCATGTAAAAGAGCTTTTTAACAAAAGCATTTTTTTTTCTATTTATAAAAAAAAATAACAATAACAAACGGACGTCTACCCCTGAGACGAGTGGTTGCGTATGGCCAAGGGTCACAACCATTCCCACCCAGGAGAGGACCTAGATTAGGGAATAGACTTTAGACCTGTAAGCTCTTCAACCTATTTCACAGTTATAGACAAGGACCAACCGATGCATTATAGTGCCACCCTGCCTCAACCCTGCCTTTAAGTGCCTTGGTTATGGTGGGCATCCAAATCTATGGGGCTCGCGGAATGGTGTGACCTCGAGAAGACGTCACTCTCAAAGGGAGTAGTATAAAGATTTAAGGCGTAATTAACACCAAATTAGCTTCCAAATTAAATAAGTTACAAAACTGGTGGCACAGCTAGTGCATGCAACTTGGTTACTTCCATATCAATAAATGATAAAAATGAAATATTATTAATAATACCATGATTAAAATAATTATACCAAATTAGTAAACAGCACACTTAATCATTGTTGTTGTTGTCGTTGTTGTTGTTGTCGTTGTTTTTGTTTTTGTACGATTATTAATTGTAAATATTTTTAATAATTGCTAAAACATCACACCTACAGCTACAAAACAAAATGCTATTAAAAGCAATTTCATTTTATGTACCATAAAATTAAAATGTATAACTTGAATTATACAAATATATAAGAAGAAGAAGTATTTTAATTCCATGTATGCCAAATCACTAAAATCATAATAATAATCGTGCATCCAGCTTTAGAGAGTTCGCGGAAATAAGTTCTGCTGCACCCAGGAAAGGACCTCACCTCAAAGTGGGCAGTAAGATTTTAGTCTCAAATCCAGGTCTCAAATCACATCAAAGTAGCCCCCAAACAAAGTTGACATGGAGGCAGAGTGCATGCATCTTGGCCACTGGGTTGGCACAGTGCATGCGTATAAGCCTCCCACATCAATGAATAGATGTAAAGGTAAAAAAACGTAATAATAAATTTGCAAAATGGTAAAGATAACTTCAAACTTTTAAAAAATTAAAAAAAAAATCTGCTTTTTACTCGTAAATTTTTATATTGGAATCATAATATATATGACAATATAATAATTTTAACCAACTATACAACCAAATAAAGATGAATCAATCAAATTTTATAATAATGATTTACTTTGTGACCTGAAATAATATGTTATATAGATAAACAGGTAAAAAAAATGATATTATAATGTAATATATTTGATAATAAAATATATGTATCGAGTTTTCAAAGCATTTCCATAATTTCAATTTTCCTCACATGACTTCACTCTTGGTAATATTTTATTGCGAGCTGCCTTGCTGTTATTTCCATATTTATATTTATAAAAAATAATGATAATACTATACGCGAGGAAACAACAATAGCAACTTGTTTTTTGTACAGTAAACTCTTGATATAAATCATTTTTATTTTAATGAAAATGCAAAACACAATACAATATACTTATCGTTGGATGAGGAGAAAAAAAAAGTTTATAAACTTTGAAATATATTTTAAAATTAAAATTTATGTCGTAAAAGTTTATATATATATACACATATTTATTATATAATATAATGTAATATCTATACACACACTTTAGCATATATTTTCACTTTTTCGTCATCGAAATTTATCATGTAGAAACACATAAAATTTTTTTTCCCTAAATAATCTTTAAGGTAGTAGTATTTCCATTTTAATAATAGTTAAAATTATAGTCTTGAAAAGTGGCCAGTATGGTTGAAAGGCGAGAGAAAGAGAGAGAGAGAGATTTCCATAAAGTTCACTACATGGAACTCTTCTAATTAACTCAATGAAAAGAAAAAAAAATGAAAACACTATATGGTCATCAGATATACTTGAGCATAATAATATAATTTGCAAAATTTATATCATGAGATTAAAATATAATTATGTACTTTTTATGTAATCTGCCAACAGTAGGTAATTTTATATAGTTTTTTCACGTTCTCCATATTATTTACTAATACTGTACATAAAAAAAATTATTAATAATTATAATAAAACAATTTAAATATGTCATCATGATGCATGGCATATAATAATATCAATAGCTCTGTACTATTCTTAAGTTTTAACAAATTAAGTGAAGTACGAAAATATATTAATATATGGATACAATTTAAGATGTCATTACAATTAATTTATGTAGCAATAATAATTAAAGTTTGTTTGTTTATTTGCTATCACAGCTGTGTTTGATACACAATCGTATATATGTAATTAAATATATCGCAATGCAGAGATGTGTAATCACAGTGTATTTATCATTAGAATAATTATATTTTGTAAAATAATAACATCAAAACGTAAAATATTACGATGTTAATTTATAATTAATGTAAACGATAAAAAAAAACTCGCATGTGGAGTATAAAAAAAGGGGGTAATGATTATAACATTATAATATAGTATTTTTACAGTGTATATACAAAAAAAAATCCATGTTTATTTTAAATTAATTAAAAATAAATATTTTATACAACTCTATTAAAAATTTACAAAATTAATCAAGTAGTTTTATACATTGTGTGCTAATTAATTTTTTTAATGATAAAGACTTATAATTTTTTATAAAAGTTTATTAGGTATGTTTAAAACAATCTTTTGCATGAAAACAACAATATTTTTGAAGTGTAAATAAACAAACATCAAGATGTGCCTCAAGCTTTTTTATTTTTTATTATTATTTATTTTTATAAACACACAAATCTTATCACACCGCCATTTTTTTAATTAAAAAAAAAGCGTTGGGTATACTAACTCGGCAAGAGCTACAGATTTTCTTTACTTTTTTTTTTTACGTTTATAAAAAAAAAAGACGACGAAGTAAAAAAGAATAAAGAAAAAAAAATAAAGGAGCGAAGAAAAAAAATCAGCAACGTCTCCAACGTTATTCGTTTCTCGTCAATTTCATCAAAGAAATCGTTTTATATAAAATAACTAATCAAAGGCCAAATTAAAAGACTTACAAAGAAATAAAAAGAAAGGAAAGAAAAAAAATCTTTTCATCCAAAGACTTTTTTTTTTTTTTTTTCCCCGTTCGTTTTCTTTTCTTTCTCCAATTTTTTTTTTCCTCCTTCAACGCAATGTTAAAGTAAAGGGGTTATAGAAAAAAGTTAAGACGACAAGGAACTTTACAAATCAAGTTGGTCGACGTTACATTATACATTACTTGTAATCAATGAGTGAAATCAGTGTACACCAAGATAAAATGACAACTTCCAATGCTTTTTTTTTTTTTTTTTAAACATCAAATCAAAAGAAGTCATGTCAAACACAATGTTTGTCATCAAGGAATAAGTAAAAAAAAAAAAAAAAAAAAAAAAGAAGAAGAAGAAGAAGAAGAAGATGAAAAATGTGCATACTTTTTTTCAAATTATTTGCAGAAATTTAGAGTGATTAAAAAAGGAGGCAAAAAATGAAAGAAAAACTACACTTACAGGCTTACAGTGCTCGACGTGCTATCACAATAGGTAACTTTTTAATAAAAAATGCTATAAAATCATTTGCAATTAAATTTCTAAAAATATATATATGAATCAGATCAGATATTTTATTTAAGCTTTTTAGAGGTATCAAAAGTTATGAAAGAAATGGAAAATAATTTTTGCTTTGAAAAAATTAGACCAAAAAAAAATAAAAATAAAAATAAAACTAAACAAAAACTAATCAACAAATTGTGATTTTTTTTTCAAACTTCAGCTCAGCTTAGTGAGATGCAATTTTCCATTTATTTATTAGTTTTTTTTATTATCATTGTTATTTTAATATTAACTGGAGAGTATTTCTGTCAGTGAATTTGCAAGGTTATGTTATGACGTCCTCAAAAAATCAAGTTAGCTAACTTTAACATTCATTGATTTGCAAGAAAAAATAGTTAAATGCGTGATGAAGCAAATTAGACGCTGCCGTCATCGTAGTTTTTTTTTTTTTTTTTTTTTTTTTCCAAATATTTTGTAAAACTATAACAAAAAATAAGCTAACATTTTTCCCGTATACAATTACACACATTTTTTTCTCCTGAACGTTCAGTACTTATAGAATTGTGTATTAAATTTTATTGCAATTTATTATTATTATTTTTTTTAATTTTTAATTAATTAAATTTTTATTACTCTCGTTCATTTGAAACAGTATCACGTTTTGCACAATAAAACAGAGTACTGTCGTTTGCTAGCAGTAAAAAACATCGTACTTTATGTTGCGTTGTAATTTTAATGCATTCGTGCAGGTAATTAAAACTTTTATAAATGCAATGAAACTTGCATTGTTATGCACTTTAAACAAAAATAAATTAACAAAAACTGTCAATAATTTAGAATGAAATTTTTACACTCCGTGGAAAAATACATAGATATATTATATAATATCCTATGTAAATTTATGTCATGATCGAACTATTGGAATTTGATAATATACTCGTACTGCAAATATTTTTCCACCTCTATGAAAAGCTATATCTTTGGCACATTGCATGTTGTGCAATATTTTTACAAAATATTTTTGAGATACAAAAAAAAAAAAAAAAAAAGTATATTTTCATAAAAAAATTTATTATTAGACTTTGCGATCAGTTGACATTCTTGGCGTGAAATTGAGTTGCATTGAAATTCACATATGAGCCTAAGGAATGGAAAAATCATTAGACTGAATAAATACATAAATCTTTTACCTCGTACTTACATTGACGTACTACATTATCGATTACTGATATGGGGAATTATTTAAACTATAATTTATTATTAAAATATAGAATTTACATTTATACACGGAAAACCCAATATAAAATATACATAACATAATTATTTTCAGGATGCATAGAATTTGAAGAATATCTAATTATATTCTATGGAAAATAAATTTCAGGTGGAATCACTATTTTATTTCTCATGATTATAGTAACAAATAATATATTTATATAATTAGTTGTGATAGTGCACTACTTTGATAAATTATGTTCAATCGAAATAGTCGAAATACTTATAAATAAATACACATTTTCATTACTTTTTTCTTCCAATACACACTACCCACCGCAATTTACTCATATGAATAAAAAAGAGGGCGTTTTTTTTTTTTTTTTTTTTTTTTTTTTTTTTTGAAGTTTCATTTCATGTATATTTCATGTGTATTTATACTGCTCTGTGTGTATAATACTTTTGTGTGTATACTTTTTTAATCAATATATTTTAAATTAAAAACAACATTTAAAATTCTTTTAATTCTTTATACTGACTTTTTTTTTCTTTTTTTTTTTTTTTTTTTTTCATTTGTCAAAATTTTATTTTTATATTATAATGTATGTTACCAACCACAGAATATTATATAAATATATGATGTTTAATAAATTTTATTCAAAATAAAATTAGTTTTTTTTTAAATGTATAATTGATAAAAAAAAAAAAAGAAAAGGAAACTGCATGTATTTAAATCCCAGACTCATATATCATAAATATTTTTAATCTTTTGCTACATGATTTATGTTTTAGCTTTGACATATCTTAATAATATTGAGTAATGAATTATAGCTACCAACTTGGGTCCATGGGGCGTGTATGAAACATGCACCACCGTACAATACTGTATATAACATGAATGTTCTGAACCAGTTTAATGGTTATTTGAAATCAAACGTATATATACGTACTGTACCACAAGATATAATTGCATTAAATTTATGATGTAATCTAGTCAGGTAGAAATTTTGTTCATACTATAAAAACAATTAACATAGTAAAAAAATTACCATAGCTTAAAAAAATATGATAATGGAACACTGAATACAAGCATTATGTTTGTACATAAAAATGTAACTTCGATTTTTATTTGCCTATTTCCAATAGAGTATAAACGTGTATGATTTTTTTTTTAAAAAGTCATATTGATTAATTTAATAATTCAAATAACATAGAAACAAGGTAGAAAGAATGAAAGTAAGGTATTAATTATATTATCCATGCATATGGCATAATATACCACTAACACATAATATGTGTCGCTTGCATTTTTAAAGCTTATATTCAAGTTGCTGCCTCATGAAATATCGATATAAGAAATCTATGTATGTCATATTCCAATGAAAAACCTGCAAAGTGCAGATTACTTGTGAAGCAAAGTCAAAAATGAAATCAAAATTATAAAACCTAGGACAACGGTCCTTCTTATCCCTTTTCTTATCGCAGCGATAAGAGTTTGGAATGTGCTAACTTTAAGGACGCTATCCCAGTGGCGGAGCCTAAAGTGTTGAGTAACTCTCTTAATTTGATTTTAATTTTGTTGTATTATTAAAGGTATAACACATTAATATTTTAATAGATATATGCCTGTTATTATTGTGGTGAGTTTGCATCAAATAGGTATAGCAAGTATAAGTAATCTATCTCCTGATAGTTACGCTTATGACTAATATTAAAAGTTTAGACTATTAAATAATATATTTTGAAAATACATTCTAATAATGTATACAGTATAAATCTATTAATAATAAAAAAAGTTTAATAATTTTTTTTAACATTATATGAAATATACATTAAAATTTTATATCAAAAAATATAAATCAACACCCATACTAACATCCCTATATTACATACATGTATAGTGCACGTGATATTATAATAATATTTTCCATCGTAATTTATAATTTTAGTGACTTGAACTTTATAATAGATATCCAGTCATATGCAAATATGAGTTCAACTAGAGAGTTAGTGTTCGTTCATAAATCCTAGCTTTTAGAGTTGGTGGTTGGGGTTTGGGGGAGGAGGGAGTTTCTATACCGGCTTCCTGCACAAATCGTACGTAAATCAATGTAGAGTTGGCAGAATAGCAGCGGGGTAGCTTTTTGCATGAGAGAGAGAGAGAGAGAGAGAGAGAGAGAGAGAGAGAGAGAGAGAGAGAGAGAGAGAGAGAGAGAGAGAGAGAGAGAGAGAGAGAGAGAGAGAGAGAGAGAGAGAGAGAGAGGATGATAGGGAGGTTTTGGGGTCTCTCTAACTACCACAAAACCTCCATCCTTCTCCACCTCTTCATGGCGCAAAGCGATCTTCACTTGTTTATTACACCGTACTGACGTCACACAAAATTTAATATTGTCTCCTAAATGTTGAGGTATGCATAAAGAAATGAATGAATTTATAAAGAAAAAAGTTTCCTTTTTTTTTTTTTAATACAAGTCAAAAAGTCATAAAATAAAAATCTTTACTTTAATATGAAGATATCATGAATCAAGTGATAAAATTTTGTGACGTTTTTGGTTCACCATATGAATTTTAATAAATAATTTGTAATACGTACCATTATTCAAGAAGGGTTATTATATAAGTTTATCGGTTCTGTATATCGAATATTTAATTCCTTTTCTGTTTTTGTGACACATGTATATAATTTGCATATAGAATGATTGCATGTAATTTGAGTAGTTAATATTTCAAAAACATAAATCAAACACTATATTATGTATTATGTTATTAATAAAGATATTGATGATGTTTAAAAACTTGTAGGAATATTATTATGTATGTATATTTCGTGTTAAAAGCTCATTTCAAACAGCATTTTTTTTATCAACGTATTTAAATATCATTATCATAATCATATATTTCATCAGGCTTGGGATCTTGAGAGGTAAATAATAATGTAATAAGTCCATATTAATATTCTTGAAATGGAGGTTAACGGCGATGAAAATTTCTTTAAAAAATTCTAGTAGCTTAAAACACGTAAAAAAAATGTATCTATATAGGAGGGATACTAGAAGCATTAAGATATTTCCGGGCTCGCGTGCAGTCATTTTCTCCAAAAATATGATCCCGTACTGATCCCGTAATGCTAAAGTATAGGAAATTAGAACTCCATAAGATTTTCACTTGCACCACACTGACAAACTGTATTTTAAATTTATAACACTTTTTGTTCAGAATAATTTTGGACAGATTTTATAAGTTTTCAAGTGAGCATTACAGAGAAGTTAGTACGAATGCATATAATTTTCTAAAAGTGTTTCCTTTGACTAGAATATAATATGAAATAATAAAAATATGCGTATATGCAAAAATATAAAATAAATAGAAATAAAACATTTAAAATATGTATTAAAATAATAGTAATAGTATTCAATAGCTTCGCATCAATGGGGAAAATCCCTCCAAAAAATTATGGGTTAATTTTATTCCATATTCTAAAAGAGAACATTATCCTGAATCGATTGAAATGCAAATTCTACGTAATATTTGAGTTCATTATGTATTTTAATTTATTTTTAAATTGCGAAATGACGTCACAGTCGGTAACTTTTTCTCATGCCCACATGGATAAGTTGCTAACCGTGACGTCAATTATTCGATTTTCAAAAATTAATTAAAAATACTTAATGAACTCAAAAATTAGAATTCGCATATCAATCAATTCTGAATAATGTCCACATTTAGAATATGAAATAAAATTACCCCCTTTTTTTATTAGTCTTCCTCATTTGATTTGAATTGTGTTTATTTAATCAAATTACATTTCCTTATCACTCCGTGCACAATATACCATCTTAAAATACATTATAGGACTTGTATTGAAACAGAACAACAATGATAATTTCTATTGGTTGCAAAACACTTTATCAGATCTATTTATAATCCCAGAGCAATTGAATCTGTTTTGATGTGCGACATGACCGAGCTTTCTGTATAGGTTCACGAGACGTGGGAAGTAACATGTCACGAGTTAGAGCAAAAGGTCATGGGGAGGTGACCCCGCGTGCGCTGTGTGTTCGCACTTTACAACACTAGTAGTCAAGGTGGGATCATTTTGAAATAACCGGTGTTTTTTATTATTATTATTAATTATTTATCTTCGAATCATCTTAAAATGTTGTTACTTTTCTATTTTATTCTTTTATATATTAAAATGATACAAGGATAAAACAAATTACATAATTCATGCTTTATTTATTTTATGTAGCATAAATGTTGATATTTTGGATTATGTACAAATAAATATCCTGTACAATAACAGTGTTATGCTATAAAACATAGTCAATATACAATATAGCATAAATTATGATATTATGAATAAACTTTGCTGAAATTGAGATAGTATATATATTAATTTTTAATCCATTGTGTAAAGATGCTCCAGAATTATCATTTAAAGTACAAAAAAACTAAAGACTAAAACATGTACATTGAAAAATATCTCTTAAAAAACATATCAATCCAAAAACTAATTTTGTGATTATTTATATTTTCAAAATACGGCCCATCTTAGTATTGTACTATACTATGTATAGCTTTTATTGTATTTTTTTTATTATTTCTCTAATGCCTTTCCAGATATTTACTTATATTTGTTTTCTATAATTGCTTTGCTTAAGTTAGTATTTATTGTTTACTCTCAAGAAATAAGGATGTATTTTATACTAATTCAATTTTTTTTATATAAACACAAATATTATGTTATTTAGTATTTTTATTATTATTTTCATGCAAAGCGTAAAAAAATGTCAATCTTTATTTAGTATTACATTATGTCGATATATCAAATAATGTTCAATATTATATTGATTTGAATTATATAATATAAGCTTACAAGCATATATAATAAATAATATAAATAATGTATAATAATAAATGTAAAAAATTGATATTATTATTGTGGTCAAGGTTTTGTATAAATGGTCTGTCATGCTCTCACAACGCCTTAATAAAGTTATTATTATTGCTATTAGATCACATCATATCATGGTACTATTTAATAAATATAATTATTTTATATCAATAAATTTTATTTACCAATAAGCAAAGATATATGTGTGCATACAATAGAGGAGAGCATAATAATATATAAGTTATAAAACATTTTAATATCTATCCTTTATAATTCATGATAGCATTTTAAAAATTCTAAATAAATTGCTTATTTACTGAGAATTGACGATAATTTGTACCACCCTCATATAATGATTTTTTTAAAAGATAAATATAATAAATTAAAACTGAAATTCAATTAAATATATATCATAATAATAATAATTCATTACCGCATATAATAAAGTGCTGATTTCACAATAACATGGAACAGTAATATTACAACAAATTATCGTATCATTTATCACCATATATACATACATACACATACATAAAGCAATGCTTATTGTTAATTTGCTTTATAATATATTATACCTCTATACATTTTCTAACTATCTTGATATACATATAAAATGTAAGATATGAAATCGATAAATAATAAACAAGCCAATTTCATGGCTCACTAACAATAGATGCAAAACAATCACTCTACTTTCGACCTTCCTTGGTTATATTTTAACCCCGAGAGGCTCAAATTGTAAACATAGCATACATTACTCATTCTCTCTCTCTCTCTCTCTCTCTCTCTCTCGTTCTCTCTCAACTACATATATAAATCGGCGGTATTATTATTATTATTTTTTATAATACCTCTCTAAAACACTATACAACAGATTAATGCCAAATCATTACGATAAAATTCAAAGACAAATAATTAATAAGATTTATTATTTAAATAGATATTACTAATTAATTAAGCTATATAATATATACTCTCTCTCTCTCTCTCTCTCCTCCTATATTTAGTAAATTGTTTATTACTTCGATAATAAACCCCTACAAAACAAAATTTATACATAACTAATTTATTACATTTTAATTAGATGGGTTTTAATGTTAATGGCTTATAGAGCAAAATAATATATTTATGTACTGCATTTTTTTTAACTGAACTCTCAAAATCAGTATATTATAAAAACAGAAAATAAAAAGTAAAAAGAGAAAATATTTAAACAAAAAAAGAAGAAGAAAATTAAATGAAGGATAAAAATGGAAAATATTTTTCCTTGTTCTTTGTTGTGAAAATTCTTATGATATTACAATAAAATAAACATGAATTTTATAATTAATATTTTTTTTTAATATTTATTGACATTAAAGGAATTTTTTCTTTAGCTTTTACTCATCAATAAGCAAAAAAAAAAAAAAAAAAAAAAAAAAAAAAAAAAAAAAAAAAAGCGAGCTTTATTTATTTTACAGACGAACAATTCCAATTGTAAAAAGCCGATTCATTAGTGCAAAGAAAATATAATGATAAATTTTAAATTAAAAATTCAAATGCTGATTTTTATAATTTAATAAAAATGATTTGTTTAAATAATATGAAAAAACAAGAAACAAAACATTTTCCAATTAATCCGAAAATATACCTTAATTTTATAGCAAGAAGATTTGGTATATTTAGTGCTTGCAAAAAAAATAACAATTTTAATAAATAAGTCAATTGTATTTTAAGCTGCCAAATGCAAACCTGCAGTCGTGCAATTCCATGCATTTAACAAGTCAAAATAGTAATAAAATAATCTTATATAGTAATTATTTTTTATCTATTTTGTAGCGTATAGACATTTTATTTTATAAGGAAAATATTGCATGTCGATTTATACTTTTAAGTCTAAAGAAATATAAATAATGTAGTGAACATTGTATATGTTAATGCTAAAATTAAAGCAAGTGGATCAATAATTTGTCTTTGAGTAATTTAATTACAGTAATACGTTTAGCATGCAGCTACATACTATATGTGTGGAGGTGTACGAAAAGTTGCCTAGCTATACAGGGATATTGCAGCTAGCACAACATGACTGCTCAGTTTTAAAGTTTTCTAAAATAATAAATTTTAACTTTACATAAACAGTACCATTTTGTTTCCCAAAATTTCACAGTTTTTGTGTGCAAACCCCGCGAGTGGTAAAAACAATTTCAGATACAAGTCCAGAGTAAAATCTAATCATAACATTTCCCTTGTTGCACGAGTAAGAGAGAGAGAGAGAGAGAGAGAGAGAGAGAGAGAGAGAGAGAGAGAGAGAGAGAGAGAAAATTATTTATTCTTTGTTTCCTTTGCCTTGCTATGCAGAAAGAGACATTATATAATATATACACACACGTTTCATTCCCTAACCCGCCAGTGTATATTTATATTATACTATACAACATCATATACTTATGCCTTCTGGCCTTACCCCCTGCCTTCAATTCGATAGATTGAAAACGTTCTAGACAGCATGTAAATAAGATTTTAAATTGCAAAAATAAAAAAAAATAACATAAAAATCAATCATAAGTAAAAAAATATATTACAGACATTTACAGTCATGATGACACCCATTTTTTCTGTCAAAAACATAAAATTCAAGAATATTACACTTTATTCACATTTTCTGTATATTACTGTAATCATCTGCAATCTTTGTAAAAAAGATATATTAATTATATCTTGAAAATTATATAATATATATATATATATATATAATATTATATATTATATATATTATATATTATATATATATATATATATATATATATATATATATATATATATATATATATATATATATATATATACATACCTATAACTTTTTTTAAGCAGTAATCATGCATTATTGAACTGACTAAGATTTACGGTAAGTTAATGAATTTTGAATTGATGAGAGTAGAGATTAAATGGTTTAGCTCGCACAGAACACTTTTTAAAGCATGAATGGGAAGGTTTAAATCTTTATAATATGTAAAAAAAAAAAAAAAAAAAAAAAAAAAATTCATTACAGCCTGTACAGCTGATGTACTGTACAGTCTCTTTCATAAAAAAATTGAATTCCATTGGTTTATGGCCATACAATGCGATCAGATAGAGATTTCAGTTGACACACAACTCCACTTAAATACATATTATTTCCATATGTTAATACAATTAAAAATTTTATGAAAGAAAGTGTACATAAAGCTGCACTATTAATCTCATAGTAAATTTATACATAAACCATAATTAAACTTCACCTTTTCTGCAACAATTACTTCTAAAGGCGTAGAACACCTTGAACAAAAAAGTTGCGTAATATCCTAACAAACCTGAAAATCAAAGTTGATTTGGCTGAAGTCATTGATTTCTAATTTATTTTCCATGTACAAAATGCCACTGGCGGTCACTGACGTCACAGCTCACCCGGTTTACGCGTTTATATTTGGAAAAATAGATTTCACATAAAATAAATTAAAAGCAATTATTATAAAAGCAAAAATATGATTTTGATTGTTATTCAATAAAATAATATATATATTTATATTTTTTTGCATTGTTTTTCTCTATATATGTGTGCAAATAAATCATTTTATTTGTTTTATAAATTTTAAATTGGAATGTTTTATTATGAATAATAATAAAAGTGCTGAATAACTTTTTATTCACTTATTATTCATCATTTTATAAACAATTCATTTATTTTTTTCTATTTTATTGTAAAAGATCATGTTTTGTAACATTTTCTATTGTTTTCGTCGTTTTTCCGCAGTATAACAATAGCTTAATTTATTGTTTGTTTATTTTATGTATAATAGATGAATAATTTGATAGTATAGTTTTAATAATAAAAAAAGGAACAAAAAAAAATACACGAAGCAAGTTTATTTGTGGAAATATTAATTAATAACAAAAGTGAAATAATTATGTAACATAATTTTTGAATTATATTTTAATGCTTCTTGATTTTGATTACTTTGTTTTGGAAATCATATCACAAATTCATAAGAAAAAATAAAATGAAAAATATACTTTTATTTTTTATACTGTATTAAATTTATTTGTTGAGCTGAGTGAGTATATATTTTAATTTTACTTACAATTGTCAACTGATTGCGTACTAAAATATAGTCATAGAAATATTTATATATAATAATCGTTTTCATATGTTATCGAATTATATGCATTACAGATTATGTAATTTAAAAAATGAAAGGGAAATAATTCTTTGCTTAATATCATACAGTAGATGCGTTTTTTTTTTTTTTTTTTTTTTTTTTTTTTTGCGAAATGTGAGTTGCTATACGCTCTGTGCTTTGACGTTTTAGAGAGGTCAAATAAATCAAGGTTGATTTCACGGGTGGTTGAACCAACCCCTAGTGACCGCACAGAGATGACCACGCATGCAAATGTATTGAAAATCTCTCTCTCTCTCTCTCTCTCTACGATTTGAACACCACGTACTTCTTTTTTGTTATACTTTTTTGCTGCTACACAAACTTTTGATAATTAGAATACTGTGTGTGTATATATAAACAATAATAAACCTGTTTAGTACAAATAGTTAAAGTAAATCTCTTGATTACACTTTTTTTCCATAACTTAAAACCTTTTTTGCAATTTTGCGAAACCGCAATTATATTGTGCCAGTACTGCTATTGCAACTAACATCTAATTTCGAGCAATATAAAAAATTTACTTTTTTTTACAAATTTTTAACCGTTTAGCTAATTTGAAATTTTTAAATTGTTGAAAGTTTCTAATTACTTAACATCATAATTTTGTCTTTCTCCTCAATAAGTTTTAATATTCTATATTATAATAACATGCTGACATATGTAAATCACAAATTTTAATAATTTAAAAATGAAAAAAAAAAAAAAACTGAAACATATTGATTAAACCCATATAATAAATTCAATACATTATCTCATATGACTACCATAGAATATTATATATTTTATAGAGATGTATAAAAAAATTAAATAATATTATACTATCCATGTATAGCTATAAATAATATTCACTGTCAAAAAAAATCCTTTTTTTTTTCCTCTCTTTATTTTTATTTTAAATGACGTATATCTATGAACGCAAAAATACAAAAAAAAAAAAAAAAATGATATATTGTTAAAAATGATTTCTAGTTTAAATCGATAATTTTATATACAATACTATATTATACTATATATGCACAGTAATTCTGTCATATAGGAAGCAAAGCTAACTTGATATAGCGTTATTCATGTGGGAGAACAGAATAATAATTGATATGTAAAATAACAGTTGCAAATCAATCAGAGTATGTGTACCACGTCGCGGTTTTCACTCTCTCTCTCTCTCTAGGTAGGTAACTAACATATTATATATATATATATATATATATATATATATATATATATATATATATATATATATATATATATATAGAACAACACACTCATTATAATTCTTGTTGTATATTGGTATGTATAACATAGATCAATGCTTAGAACGAAACCAAATAATCGATCACATTTGAACAACGTGATATATCGTTAAACGATATAATAAATCGAGCTTTTGTAATTGATACTATAATTGTAACACTATGAGTATATATAGTTATTGATGCATATAATATTTCAGTCAAAGCAAATGTTACTATTTATATTCCATATTAAATTATATAAATAAAAAAAATGCATTCTGTTTAATCGTTTATTATTATTATTATTTTTAATATATTTATATATATAATACTGATTTTAATATTCTATATTAATCTGTCTATTTGAGCGTATGTTGTTATGTTTTAATTATTTGTATGCCTACCTGCATACTAATGTGTAGTACTAATTAATTGATAAATATAATTAACACCGTAGTTAATTGGAGATCAACGTAACAGTAAAAAAAGGTGGCACAGTAAAAAAAAAAAAAAAAAACTACCTATTTCATATTTTAATGAAAAACAACAACTTAAAAGTAAGTCAATAACAATGAAATAATAATTATAAATATTGTATAAATGATGTTCTAAATATGTTGCCAGTTTTAAAATTTTCTATTCCAGCACTGAAACCATATTAATATATTTTTCTTTATTAAATGTCAAAACTTTCTTGATTCAATTTTTTTTCCTTTTAGTCTTATAGATTCTTTGTTTCGTCTAGATTTAAAGATTCTAAAATAAAATAAATGTGATAGTAAGAAATTGATATTGAAATTGTCAACTTGGGGCACTGAGAATGAAGTAAAAATCCATTTCACTTTTCGTCTACAACTTCTCCCAATCCACTCAAGGATTTAAGAAGGGGAAGAAAAAAAAAAAAGAAGTAGTATCAGATTTATCACGAACAATCTAAAGCAACGTTCTAACGCTAAAACCAGTGGGATAATATTAAACTACACCCAAGTTGGCAACAAATGCAAAAATAAAATAAAATATTGGGGTGGGTCACATATAAACAATCGTGTCTCAAAGCACAGACTTAGTACATATACATACACATACATATCACAAAATCAAATCAAGGTGTTTCCAGAACAGTTTAAAATATTTTTATACGCGTAATTAAAACTTTTTTATAACATGATTTCAATGGTAACTTAAAAAAAATGTCAAGGATTCTCAAAAAAAATCCCCTTTTTTTTTATATCTAAACATTATTCAAATGTTCAAATATTAAATTAATAACATAAAAACAATTAAACCCTATAATGTATCATTTTTATTTATTTATTATTATTATTTTGAAACACATTTTAAAACAAAGTATTCGCGAAACAAAAACATATGGTCATTAGTCGCTTGAAATATATAATATTATATATGTTGTAAAAATATAATGCGGTTGAATGTTTTTGTATTTTAAAGTATTTAAATTATGAATAAAAACGATGGACTCGAATAGTTTAGTTGTGTTGATATAGTATACGAAAACTCAAGTAATTAAACAAACACAAGCGATATATATACAGTGTATTCTCTATAGAGTACAGTACACACTATACGTACACAGTATACTTGATAAATAAATTCTTTCTACCACAAGTAATTATTTATTGCGTATTTGGCATTTTATCTTAGTTTTCTCCCTCTCTTTTTTTAATGCAGAAACGATGTTGATCCTTACTTTTATAACTGAACAACTTTGACTTTATACATAATATGCAGTACACATCGTTACATATTTATTATGCACAAAGTTTGTTTAAAAAAATACTCAGATTAATCATTTATGAAGTCATTGATTTTTGTGCTAATATGCTTTGCAATAAAATAATACCCAGTTTAATATCTAGCAAGTGTGATGTATAATTATGTAAGTATAATATAATATAAGTAAGTATAATGTAAGTAATGTAAGTGTATAGTATGTAAGTATATTTCCAAGTTTATTTACTATAAATTATTGCTTTTTTGTTTATTCTAATACGTACAATTCACAACATACATTATAGTCTTTCATATTTCTTATTTATTTACGATTTTTTATGCAATGCATGAGTGATGAAGGTACAGTACAGTACATACATACAAAACAAACACAAAGTTGGTTTAAAAAAAAAAGTTGAAGTCTGTATTAATGTTTTTAATTCTTTGAAATCATTTATATGGAAAAAAAAAATGCTGAACTGAGTACATTAAAAGAAAAATTATTGACATTAGAGGTAACACGTTGATTTGTGAAAATACTTCTATTTTTGGCACAGTAAGTCGATGCGAAGAAGAAGAAGAAGAAGAAAAAAGGAAGTAATATAAAGTAAGTGTATTTTCTATTTTACGTGATGCAATCTTATATAGCATGAAGAGTTTGGCATGTATTTTTGTGCGGAGAAAAAAACAAGTCACGACTCTCTTTGAGGTGAAATCTCCTGGGGGCGAGTCACTCTTTTTCCCCACTACAGGATATAGATATACACACTACACAAGCAAAACGGAATTAAATATTTCTTACTACAAATTAAACGCAGTATAAAGTTCTCTTATTAGCAAGTGAAGAAAAGAGAGAAAAATAATAACCCAAACTAATCGTTAGCTGTATTTTCATAGACTATATCATTTTCACATATTTTGCTTATCAAATTTCATAACAGTACGTTTATAAAAGAACCCAAAACGTTATGCCAATAAACAAGACTTAAATTAATGATAAAGAAAGAAAATAAGTATGAAATAAATATAATAGTAAACTTTAAATATATCATCTTTCACTTATCAACAAACGACGTGCCCTAATAAAATATAAAATAAAATGTATAGAATAAAATATAGCAACTCAATTTTATTCTGTAATTGAAATATGTGTGCATATATTTAGGGATTTATAGAAAATAAATTTGATAACTTGTGATCCAACCATACCTGATACAATTTAAATTTAGTTGTCAATGAAGTCTCAAGTTTTAGTGGTTGGAAATCTTGTTCATCAGCAAGACATTTTGTATTTGAAATGCTAAGTCAGCATTTGCTGAGTGTACGATTACGTCACTTTTAAAGTCTCTGCCTCACTTAATGAGAATTTTAAGCAGTAATTATATCAACCTTAAGATATACGTTTCTTAATGTTAAAAGTAATGTACGTTCATATATATTAATTTATATATAAAGCAAATTACAGAAGCTGTTTAGCCTAGAAATAATAGATGAAAACTTTGTACAGTACATATTTCAGAGAACAAATGCAATGAAAAGTGGTGGTCTGTTATTTTACAAAAATAACATTTTTATTCACATAAACCGTTGAAAGCATGAAAAATAGAATATGCCAAAAAATCAAATATAGAATCACAAAAATTAGTTGAAAATCATTATCAGATTTTGGAATGGTTAGAAATTGGGAGAAAATTTAAAGTCGGTCATGAAAGGATATAAAAAAACACCGTCCACTTGAATTGAAGTTCTGTTGTTATAGACATGCGATACATCATAAAATGATCAGCTCTTAAAAAATAATAATAATAACAACAAAAAATTACTACAAGTAGAATATAGAATAATAGTTTCTATTTTTAGCAATATTGAATCATAATACATAATAGAAAGTATGAGTGTGTAATATTTTCAACAAAATATCAATTATATATTATATTCTCTAAACTAAACATGCATGAAATTAAGCAAACTCATGTTTGTACATGTTATGTTTCCGTTTGATATTACGTCAGAGAGAGAGAGAGAGAGAGAGAGAGAGAGAGAGAGAGAGAGAGAGAGAGAGAGAGAGAGAGAGAGAGAGAGAGAGAGAGAGAGAGAGAGAGAGAGAGAGAGGATGAGAACTCACTTCAACTGTTTGACCTCCGGCGGGGCGTTGTCCATTGTTTTAGTGTTTAAACACATACATGTAGAAAGAGAGAGAGAGAGAGTGAGAGAGAGAGAGAGAGAGAGAGAGAGAGAGAGAGAGAGAGAGAGAGAGAGTCATGTATGTATGATTGTGATGATAGTTAGTTACTGATGTAGAAGTTTACATACATTTGGATGTTACAATGCTCTGATGTGCTACATGTTAAAACATAATATAATGTATAATATTTTAATGAAATCACAGCTGTTGAACACCAATTATTAATATTTTGCATAGCTCACATTGTTGTTACATTATTATATAACTATAAAATATTAAGTTAAAAATATTGAGATAAACAATTCTCTTATAGTAAAATGATGATATAGATAAAATCAATTTTTAAAATATTAAATTGAAAATGTTTTTATTCAATCATTTATTATTTTAAATTTGCGTACAAACCTCTAATATGTCGTGTACCTTGGAGCATAATCTGTTGTATACGCATAAAAAAAATTATAGAATAAATTATACAACATGTTCCATGAAATTGACGAAAAAATCATCGTAAAGAGCAAATTTTAAAAATTTAGTGTTGAATGTTGGGTGGAGATGTAGTCACAACTTATATTCTTTAGTAGAATGCAAAGCATGCATAAAAAATTTGGTACAGTAATCAAAAAGTATAAACTATTTTTGTAATAAATTAGAAAACGTAAATATATATATTTAAAAAAAAAAGATAACTAAACGAGCAAAATAAAGCAAAAATGTTAGGGGTAGACAGTACAAATTTAAAATTAGGGTAACAACGTTATACCAAAACAACCATCAAAAATAATTTCTCCATTCAATAGTGTTTTTCAATAATTAAATTCAACACTATATTCTTATTATACTTCATTTTAATATGAAACCACACTAAGCAATATTTTCAGCACATAAAAACAGACATTAATACTACACAAAACGATTCGCAATGTCAGTTTTAATAAACTTCAATTCAGAGAGCAATATACATACATATAACACAATGTGTTTATTTTATATTAAAAAAAAAAAAAAAAAAAAAGAAGCTCTATAAATAATAACAATATTATATTTAATTGTTATAGATGAGCCATTCATTTATATTTCCTAACAACGTCAAAAGTGCACCACATTTACATATCCTGCAGGTGACTTTATTAATGCATAAACAGTCAAGTTAAAATAAAGGTTATATATATATATATATATATATATAATGAATATGTATATTATATATCATAAAATACGTATGTTCATAATTTGCAAAATAACGTCAAAGAGAGCAAAAACAAATTATAATTGTATGAGTAATTGCAAGAGTTGATCGTAACCATTAATTAATATTGTAAAACAACAATACATTGTATGTAGATACTCTATACATACGTATATATTATATATACAAAAAAAAATTGCAAACAACACTTTTAGTTGTTTATGGTATACGTTATATATTATAATTAATGGTATATTATATATATAACTTTGTGTTGTATAAATACAAAGAGTAATAAACATAAAAATTTCTTTTGAATAATTTCAATGGGATGTACTTTAATTTATATAATAGTAATTAATTATATATTATAGTTGTGCAAAAAATATAGATTTTCTATTATACTAACATTGTCTGTTAATTTTTTATCAAGTATTTTTGTTTCTAAAAATTTAAAAGCTAATTTCTTTGAACTATGAATAATAATAATAAAAAAAAATAATAGACACTCGCTCAAAATTTGCTCTATATAAAATTATTGTTTATTTATAATACTTAAATTTCAAACTACATTCATTAATTTGTTTTTCTTATAGCAACTGTTCACCGTATATATACAAAAACAGCTATGTAGTACTTTTGCCATAGCCTATTTTCAGCAATAGTTTTTTTTTATTATTTACGACATAATTTATGCTATACTTCATAATAATTACGTTATATATCATATATTATATATATATATATATATAATATATTATAATATAGCATTTTGATTGTTCCACTTAAATATAAACTTTATATTATATTTGCTATAAATGCATCATAAATGACATAATTTCTTCTTTTAGTGCAGTTTTAATGTTTTAAACTTTCATTGGCAATAAAGCTTTAAAAATGTATACAAAAAAAGGGAGCCATTTTGAATGGTTGATTTTTCTTAAATAATCGTTTATTTAACCAAGAACTACCAATTGAAATTGGTGATATCTATGGCTGATATTGCAATCTATATATAAAGTCATCCTGACTATGTATGTATAAATTATAATATATAGTTAAATGATAATCCATTGGTGAACAATCTTTATATTACGGTCTATATTGATAAAATAATTTATTCTAACTTATATGAAAAATAATAATAGCAGCTATATAACATTAGCTATATTGCTATTACATTGACAAAAAATATATATTTTATAAAACATTTCAAAGAGAAAAAGACAAAAAAAAAACAAAAAAAAAAAAAAATTGTCTCAACTTGGCATACACATATAGAAGCAATTTTATATAAACATGAGTGACAGACAATTTTTATTATTAAAATTATTCCTAAAAATATTATATGTCTGAAATTCACATTTATACATTTTACGTCACAATCATAAAAATACGAAGAAAAACTGACTCTGTTGTATGTGTGTGTGTGTGTGTGTGTGTGTGTATATATATTATATATATATATATATATATATAATATTGAATTGATATGTATGTAAAAAAAAGTAAATTCCCTATTCCCTATCGATATATAAAATATTATATATGCAAACTGTTTTTGTCGCAATATATATAATAGACAGCTAAGCCTATAGTGACGGTAAAATATAGAATACTTGTGATATATTTTTTTTATTCTCTTGAATATATATGCAGTAACGTGAAGTATTATAATTTTAATTTACATACATCAATAATATATTCACATCGTTTCAATTCAAAATCATGGTTTTTCTATACTTGTCATAACATTTTTTTTTTCGCTTTTTCTTTTCTTTTCTTTTTTTTTACGAAAAAAAATCTAAATAAATTATAATTTTGTTATAATTGTATGATTTACTTACTGTTATTATGATAATAAAATATTAAATTCTTTAAAAAATAATAATAACAATTTTTATATAATATATTATATAGTGTAGCATGGTTTAAATGACACGAACAACAATAGCACAGGAAAAACATAAAGTCTGTTAATGTTGTACAAATTACATATTCATTTTATTTCTTCACGATGTTAATAAAAAAAAATTCAAATGAAATATAAACTTTATAAACAAGTATAATTTATATATATTAATATTTAAAGAATAAAAAGTGTTTCTGAGATGAAAATCAATTGTATAGAGACTTTATCGTGTAAATTAGTAAATACTGTTAATAAACAAAAAGTTAAGAAGTGAATTTCACGGGCCACGTAATTTTACGGCCATTGCAATACTAATTTGTGAGGACGTACAGTACTGTACAAGTTTAAGTTTACGAAAAGTTTAAATATTTGTAATAAATAAGCAACACCTTCAGTTTACAAGAAACAAATACAATTTTCATTGCATTATATAATATATAATTATAATGTCGTAATAATCATATATAGTAACCTATTTAATTTTGAAAAATTAACTATCTTCAGAGGAGAGTTGAGGGTCCGGACCCCCCCCCCCCTCCCCCGCGTAAAGACTGAAAAAGCATGGGTAAAGGGGTTGGTTTACCCCCTTTATCCATGCTGTAGGCTGGACCCTTCCTATCGAAAAAGTCCTGGCTACGCTACTGATACTGACCATATCTTAAATCTATAACTAAATAAAAATCATTCAATTTTTTTTAGAAAAATCTATTTAAATAATGAAAATATTAATTTTTTAAAATTTTCATTGTGCTTCCGTTAAATCTTCTTAATATTAAAGCAGCTTTAATATTTCAATTTAAACGTCAAGCATAGCGTTCTTAACAAAATAATATACTTTAAATTCAAAATTGTTTCGTGTATTCATTAAAAAAAAATTATATAAGTGAATTATTGAAGGTAGGATGGATGGATAAAATAACAGGCAAAGAATAAATAAGCTACCTTCTTCATCTTTTTCCCCCCTTTTTTTGTCTGTCATCTACATGATGTTGAGATAAAGCAATTTTTACCTATTTCCGGACGAACGCAGTCAGTATAAGAGAGAAGAAGAAAAAGTGAAGCTCGGAGCAAAAGATGAGACGAGAAGTGCGGTAATCGTTTCCGTGAATGTACAGATAAGCAAGCAGTCAAATATCCTGGAGAAGCTTTTATACTGTATTATAACTCGCACAATTTAAATAAGCTCAATTTTTTCCCCCTTTAAAATTACAGAACCGAGATGAAAGAAAGGATAATAAAAAGGACACAGACCATAGAATACAATAACAGTAGGAAATTGTAAAAGTATTTATTTATTCTACATAATGTATAATGAAAAACATATTTTTTATTCAATTAATACCGAAAATTAGATATGATTATTATTTTAGAACGTTTGATGATATGTTCGTTTAATTATACAAAATTAATTAATAATTATATAAAGATTTAATTAGGAAAGCAAAATGGCTAACTTTTGAAGCATTATTATTTAATTAATTTAAATAATTCATTATAATTTATAAAGAATTATGTGAAAAATATTATTTTTTAAAAAATATTTACCTCACAATAATATTTTATATTATACAAACAAAAACAAATGAAAAACGAGAGAGAGAGAGAGAGATGACTGTTGAATTTTATATTTCAATACGTTTGATCTATGTAATCAAAAATTTCTGTTGTGTTGTTCTCTCTCTCTCTCTCTCTCGCTCTCTCTTTTTCTGACTTCAGCGCTTTGTAAAGTGTTTGTGTGATTCTCTTTGACACAGAAAAAAAAAGTAATGGAAAAAATATGCGCAGAGAATAAAAAGAAATGTATATGAAAAGAACAATATTGTGCTGGTGTATATAGTACACGAGATATAGCGAAACAAAACAACAACGTGGAATGAAGTGTCAACTTCAAGGCCTTTTGATTTGCAAAGTAATTATACGAATTGCATAATAATGTATAACAGTTACGACATTTTAAATTCGAAGTCTCAAAACACCTTCTCTAAAACATAAAATGCATTATTGTGCTTATAACATTATCATTCATACTCTCGTAAAAAAAAATATATTTACAATTTGAAGTTTTTGTATTTTTTGTTTCTGTCAGTGAATGTAAGTGCAATGCAATTTTTATAATCTTGTAAACTGTTTTATATTTTTTTGTGATAAGAAGATTTAAAGCTTTCAAAATGGAATATAAACTCTCTTTTTTTTTTTCGTGTGTTTTGCTTGAAAAAAATATCTACAAAGCTTATATTTTTTTCCTATGTGTATCAATATATATATATATATATATATATATATATATATATATGAAAAAAATAAATACTATTGAGCATGTCAAATATAATAGAAAATACTGGGAGATGAAAAACCGCACAAAGACTTTTTTTTTTAAATAAATAAAATATTATATAAAATTGTAAATAAAAATACGTATGATACAAACCCTTCAAAAGAAGAATTAGAGTATATTTCTATTAAAAAATATACACGCTGATGTTATCTGTTATACAATATTATATTATACATATATACGCTCTGTACAGTACGGCTTACAGTATTTAATTGTATCCTATTGTATTATACGTTACGTATAAGTATACTTCAGTACGTGTGGGTGTACTTTTTTTTTTTTTTTTTTTGAAATTGGATTTGAAACGTTTTTTTATTATTATTTGTTATATTTAAGTTAACTTAAATAAAAACGATTTCAATACTTATATATCAAATAAAACTTAACATAAATAATTCAAAGGTTATTGAATATTGCACAATTTTAGAGTATTCACGGATAAAAAAATATGAAAAATATGATAGAATTTTATAAACATATATTGCAATCCTTCTTATATATTATATATAAAGTAAGATATAAAAAGCTAAAATATAGATTTAATAAAATATACACTGGGAATACAAATGCTTACTTATAATAGCTAATAGCTATTGAAAAAATGCACTAACTATACTGCCGCAAAGAAGAAGATCACACATACGAGTGGCTAAAAATCACCATTGCTGATTATTCCACATCATCACATCAATTTCTTATAACATTAAAGGAATAGAGCAGAGAAAAAAATAAGCACTTGATGGGATTTACATAAATAACATTAGTTTGTCTCAAAACCCAACAGTGCCCCGTAGCAGTGATCAGAAAATTCAACCCGCACAACATTTCCTTACTAATTTTTGTATATTTCTGACGTCATTTTTTTTCACGCAAATTGCATACTTTGCAGTTTTTTTACGCTCTCTCGTGGGGCTATATTAACATTTTGGTAAAAATTGTCATCAGTTTTGAAGATCCAATTTCGTGTTAATTGATTAAAAAGCACATGTTGTTTTATGTGGTCTATGGCTTTAAGATAGAAAAATAATTCTTTTACCTTCATTTATTCTTAATTAAATAATGAAGAGATTGATAATATAGGGTGTTTGCACTTTGGATTCGTAACTCGCGAGATATTACGTAAAAACCATGCCATATTGTACTGCACTTTACATTGCCACCGGTGCTTAAATGTGTACAATACTTCTATATATATAAAAAAGAAATGAAAATTATCTCATATTTTCGTATATAATACAGCACTAATTTAGATAGTTTGGTATTATAATGTATGATGATATGACCTCTATGTCCCTTGCGTACTTAACTATTTATTAGATTGTAATAATAGCAGCAAAGTTATACGATAGTGTCAATTTTATTTTTGAATACGCGCAAGTCTATATAATATTATGATGATGAGATGAGCATCCCAAAAATTATTCATGAATCATTTCCGTTTGCTCCCATTCAAACCCTCAGATTGGAATTGCATTACGTCATTTTGTTCTGTATAAAGTTATGAGGTAAGAATAATTATAAAATATTATTACAATTGTTTGATTAATGTATATATTGAAATACTTTCATTGATAACAATTATTTTAATTGATCTCGGGATGTTTTGTAACAATGAAAATTAAGCATTGCTTCTTCAATGGGAGTGTATTATTTGCCACTTTGATAGGTGGGGAGCCATTCAAATAAAATGTTCACGACTGTGGCAGCTGATTTTTTTTATTAGTATTATTATTCCCCCCCCCCCCCCCCACCTCCCCGTTATAGATGAAATATTATGCTTAGCTAACTTTTGGCCTTTAAATTTTAAAATAAGTTAAAGATGGGAATATTCAAATTTTATAAGAAAGTTTAATTCTTCTTTAATGTAATTTTTATGTAAAAATGATTTATTTTAATATTTAAACTTGTTCTATAAAGAACAACTTCTGCTCCTTAATAATAATAATAAGTAACTTTATGAAGGCGTTGTGAGGGCTTGACATCCCTGTTTTACAAAACCTTGACCACAACATTACATGTAAACTAATACATGTAATATTACATGTAATTATTACTTATTACATGAAATAAGTAAAAATAATTTCACATTATAGTGTATAAAGAATACAAAAAAACAAACATTCTATTTAAAGTCATTTTTAAGTAATTATCATAAAATTGTCATAATGTATTAATCTAATTTATAATCTAATAATGTCTTTTGTAAAATACACATATAATTTTTTTTATTACTAAAAGCTTACAATTGTTATAGTTTGATAATGACCTGAACATATTATACTAATACATATTACGTTTGATTTATATTTCTATACTCTCTTGATCATTCTGTGCTCTTCTCTCTCTCTCTCTCTCTCTCTCTCTCTCTCTCTCTCTCTCTCTCTCTCTCTCTCTTCTTTTCTTTTTAGTCTAGTGAACGTATAGAACGTTACATCTGTGAGTAAAACAATAAATTTTGTTGGTTAAGAGCGACCACGCGAAAGTAAAGAGAATAACGAGACTATTTCTCTCTTTCTCCTATATTCCAAGCTTTTATATCTTCCTTCCTCACATACCCCTAAGTTTCAGTATATTATATAACACAAATGCATCTCGTGCTGCTTTTGAAATAGTCATTTTTTTAAAAACACACATTACATTCATGGTATGGTTCATATTTGTATCTGAAATGTATGTAGTTGAGAATATTATAAAATGTTACTCTAATATTGGAAACTATATAACATTATAGCACTTTACAAAAGACATCACACTTGCTTCTTTGTAATTTATGTTAGTTCTACTTTCCTGAACATTTTATATGTACAAAAAAAATATATTATATATTTATTATATAGAGAATAAAATAGTTATAATAAAATATATATCTCATATAGAAAATCCCATTGAAATTGTGACACTAAAATCTGTGCCAACATACCTTGTTATTCATCTCTATTCATGCAGAATATATATCGATATCGTATTATGGTTTTATATAAAAAAAATGCATTGCAGTTTTTTTTTTTTTTTTGTTTTTTTTAAGTTTTATTAAATGATGATAGTTTTATTGATTCCTATATGATACAATAAAAAGTTTGTATTATAATAATAATGAAACCCAATGACTATGTTATTATGCATAATCTGTAATTCAACGTAATGCATGTATTGTGTATTATTTTACTCTAATTGCAATTGTAATTCATGGATTACATGTACTGTGTGTACCGCCAATGTATTGGGCGCAAGCCTGTTTTTGGTTGACAATAAATAAATAAACATACTATTCTAGTGGTAATGGATCATAGAGAGATACAGTCGATATCATTACATCCCTCTCTTGCTATTTAAACGCAAAATTATTATTATTATTATGAGTTCCTTTCTTTCTCTTCTGTAACACCAACACCGGAAGCCTACTTGATTCAAGGTGAAGGTGAGAATAATCCAGTACCAATTATGTCAGAAACTGCATGTGGTATATAGAGGGGTCACAAACTAAGCACTTTGCGCACGATGTTAGCTGTACCAAGAACTGCAGCCTTCTGCATGACACGTAAATGCCTGTCCTCGAGGTTTAGGTTTTTATTATCATTATTATTATTTTTTTTTTTTTTTTTGCTTGCCATATTGTGTTATCGTATCAATCCCAGTCCCAGTCAAGACAGTCATTACAAATACGAATTGTGACTTTAAAATTGAAGAAATTTATAACTATATGAACTATATAGGAATCTCGTAAGGACAAATAAAACTACAGCATGCTTTTTTAACTAATATATACAATATTTTCTTAAATATTAAATGCATCTGAACTTATACAATATTAACAATGAAAATATGGCAATGATTAGTTTATAGTTCTATATGAACAGTATTTTAAATATATATATAAATTTGCTTTATATTACTAACTATAATATATATATAATGACATTCAGTTGAATACTGACTGCGTGCTTGATTAGCGCATACGCTTGTATGATGCTTGTTATGTATATTATAGTACTTGTCGTAAAGAACGATTACATGAAGCGTGACATTCTGGCCGAGATCCAAACCAGAGACTTATATAGTATGATGCTGGTGGTGGTTACTATTATGTAGTATAATAGTGGTGGTTCCTTTTGCTCGCTCGGTAAACCAAACAACCCTCTCTAATCTAACGATGTCTATATCAGTAGTTTGTAACTAAACACTAAAAAAAAAAAAAAAAAAAAAAAAAAATGCATAATATACTCAAGAATAAAATTTTACTATCGTGTTTAAATTTACAATATACAGAAACTAAATTTTAATATACCCTATCTCAATATATTTTGAATAGTATATTTATCCATAAAAAATGCGGTGAGTCATAAACTTGTGCCTTTCAATTTTTTTTTGTTACTCAATTAAAAGCATAGACCACATAAAACAACGTGTGCTTTTTAATAAATAAACACGATATGGTATCTTCAAAATTGATGACAATTTTTACCAGAATGTTAATGTAGCTCCACGAGAGAACCTGAAAATACTGTAAAGTATGCACTTTCCGTGACTATTCATGTTTATGACGTCAGAAACATGCAAAAATTAGTATGAAAATGTTGTGCGGGTTGCATAAATCGAAATTTCTGATGACTGCGCGGAGCTACAGTTGGGTTTTGGGACAAACTAAAGTTATTTAAAAGTAAGTCCCATCAAGTGTTTTGTGATGTAAATGCTTATGTTTTTCTCTGGTCTATTCCTTTAAATATAAGTTAAATACTGTATGTATAACAAAAAAGCAGTACTAATTCAAATTTTAGCACCTTATTTGTTTTTATACAATTTTGATAATAATACATCTTAATAATACAATAAAAAAAAATATATATAAAATTGTTGTCTTGTTATCCGATCGTTATTCCTAAACGCTTGACTTAACTTTATTTTCTCCATACACAAATAGTCTACATAAAAACAATTTTTTATCAAGCTGTACTGCGGTCTTAAAAACAAAAACCTTAAAAAAAATAGTTAAGTTAAAAGGCTACTCTATTTTCATATATGATAAAACCACGTATACACTGTACGGAATTGTCACGGTAATTCTTTGCGCTTGGGTAAAACTTAACGTACATTACATACCCAACCCACCGGAGATGAAGGTTTTTGGACCAGATATAATCTGTTACTTCCTACGTTATATAGTGCACATCATATTTACCATCATCCCTTTCCTTCACGCCGCAAACCTAATTAACTACATCTCTCTCTCTCTCTCTCTCTCTCTCTCTAATATATAGACATAAGGTCATGATGCGAGCATTTTTTATTACTTCCATCATTCAACATTATAATGAAAAAGGTGGAGCAAAGTATAAAAAAAGAAATGAGTCCATGATTATCTTCATTTGCATTTTGTTTGTAACTTTATGGTATATAATATAAACTTCAACTATAATTAAGATATTAAATATTCCAATTTTATATCCCTCTATACTTTTTGTAAATTATATTACAGCATAAAAGTTTTGTGTGCGTAAATTTTTTTGAATATAAAATATTGCATTTTCTACTTCTTTATCTTTCCTCTCTCTCTCTCTCTAACTTACATACACTTATGTACACACACACACTTATTAATTTTTTTGTTTTTTTCTTTCGGATTGATAAAAAAGGGAGAGATTAATACACAAAGGATAATCAATTAAGGAGCACAGTGATTGATAATGCATGCACACTTGGTTTTTAAGTGTGTATTTTAATTCTCTTTAATTTTAGCTAATGCTGTTCATCATGTTCATCGTACATCCTATACAGTAAATATAAAGTTACATTTTTTCCCCCGATGACTTGCTCACTGTACATAAAAATTTATTACGGCGTTAAACTGAAATTTTACAACCAATACGGTGCAAAAATGTCACATTTTCAGATTCAATAAAAGAATAAGATTATTTGTTTTATTATTATTATTTTAATTAGTATTTTTTCCGTCTCTAGACTCCCTTAACCTTAACTTTTGTTATCGTTTTAATAATACTTGTATATACATACATTATACTAAACGGTATAATGTTGTTATAAGGAATGATGGAAATATTTTTTGGATTCTATTTTCGTCCTATAGCATTTTAGTGCTTATGATAATGATAATCTGTAACCTGTAGAAGTTGTGAGATAAATTTAATGAAAGTTTACATTACATGAAATTTATATCAAAATTTCAAATTTTAAGTTGCAATGTTACATCGTAAAAAAATATACCCTTTCCTTTTTTATATAAAATAATATATTAAATTTAATCAAAAATACATCCATTAACATTAGTTTTAAAAAATAATAATAATAAAAACGCATCTTCCCTCATTTTTTTTAATTAAAATAACACTAAAAACATAAATTCACTTTAAAAAAGTCGTAGTAAAAGCTTAACAATTTTTCTATAAAATTTGTATTGAAAAATCATAGTAAAAGAAGCAAAATATTATTATATTATGTGTTATAAAGCGTAAATGGACAGGAAACAAACTATATAGCAACGATAAGAGAGCGAGAAAAGTCATCTTGACGAAGATGCAATTTCCTTTATAACCATGACGCTATAAGTTTACAATTTTCTTCCCTTAAAAAAGTAGTGAAAAAAAAGAAGAGAATTATATTGAGCAACAAGTTTAAATGATTAGAAAAATTGACATGAGATGAATTAAAAAAAAAAAAAAAAAAAAAAAAATGACAGTATTTTTTTATTTTATGTATGTATTTTTTTTTCTTTCTTCTTTGTCTTGAACATGAAAACGATGTTATAATATAGAAATTTCTTTTGAAGCATCTATGTACATGCACGTACGTACGTCATACAAACTAAAGACGTTAAGCGGGTTAAAAGCGTTTTAATTCTCCTCATTTATTGAGGCAACATATTCGCATATTACATCGCTTGTTCACTTTGGGTGTATGTATAAAATAAGAGAGCAAGCAAGCAAGCAAGAAAAAGGAAGGAGGCAAAAAGCAGCATTATTTTGCTTCAGGCTTTCTGTTCACTTTACCAAAAAGCTTTAAGTACAATGTAAGTTTAACACTAAGGCTGTTCAAATATTAGTCTTTTTATATACCGCAAACCTTTACATATATATACGCATTACTCTTTCTACCACACGAACACTAAAATAACGCATTTTTATATAATGTGAAATTTTTATGTTATAGCAGCAAAATTTTACATGTAAAGCTGATTATTTTTTTCAACCCCTTCAAGATTTGCATTTTTATTCAAAATATATTAAGGAGATTTTTTTTTATACATATTGAATTAATTTGAGTTACAATTTTACGTTGCAAAGTTACATCGTAAAAAAAATATATCATACATGTAAAAAAAAAAAAAAAAGTAAAAAATTTAAGTGTAATAAGTAAAATTATGCTAAATATTATTAAGTTTAGGATCATGTAAAAACACACACACGCTATAATTGAATTGAATTTAATAGTCCTCCAACCCTAATATTTTGCTTTAATGGATGTGGTATTATTTTTTCTTTCAACATATTCGTATAAAAATATAAGAACAAAAAATTTACGTAAGCTTATTTGTCATACAACACAAACACACATATATGCAATACTATTATATAATATATACCATAATACAGTCTATATTTTTATAATACTATATTACAACAAGTACAATACAATTGTATATAAAACACAATAATATAACAACAACGACCACTATAGTACTGGTAGTACCACACATACATACACAATATGTATATATGTATGTTATGTTTACATTATTGTATGATTTTCCATTAGTGTTTGTGGTGCTGACGAAGGTGATTAGAGTGGTGCTCATCTCACCGCGCGAGACACTCCCTGCGCCCTCACTTGCACGGTAATTTGCGGTCAATATGAGAGGGTGAGTTGATCAGTAACCCCTTTGTTATCTACAATTTTACATTCAACATAAATATATATACAAATTATATATATAAATATAACACAATAACTAATGTATCTGAATTAAATCGTAAAAAAATTCTATGAATACAATTTGAATGTAACCATAAAATTATGTTTCATCTGGTATGTTTTGTAAAACAATGACAACATTTTCCTTTAAAAATTTAATAATGTATAGATTAAGAGAAAATCTATAATCTGCAAATAAATGCACTCCCCCCTCCCCTCAAGAATAAACTGTTTTCAATGTAACATCAAGTATCGATTTTGTACTAGGTCTCTTTTATTATACAAAGCTATCAATAGTGTTTCATTATTTAATGCATTTTTGTCAAACACTTTTAAAGTTTCCATAATAATAAAAAAACGTTGATGTAAAGTAGATATTTTAAAAATATGAAGTTTATGTATACATAACAAGCATCACTTAAAAAAAGTTTTAATAATATTATCATCTAAAAATGTATACTTTATGTTTATAGTTGCTACATTATTATAACTATACATGTATTATAATAATAAACAATTTGTTTTAATTTTGATTATCATCATGTAGCTTTCTTTTGTTTTTATTTTATTATTTATCTCTATATTATCATCATGCTGCAGCGTCAGTATTTTTATAATAATATATTAAATACGTGCATGAAATGCAACTAAAAATAATGCAGTTAGAATATTACAGGCGAAAATAATGCATCAGAGAGTCATTATAATGTATACCATATTATCATTGTAATCATTTTGTACATACACTGATGAGAAAAGAAGTAATTTGATTACATACACTTTTTTTTTTTTTTTTTTTTTTGTATTATCATTATTATTTGTTATTCTCTTTGTTTGAAAAATGTTGAACTTGATGAAGACTATAATATGTACTATAATTAAATTGTATAATTACAAAAAGATTTTTTTATTTAATTATACTATTTGTAATAAAATGGAATAAAATACACACTGAAAAAAGCTTTGCTAAATTTTACTATATTATGTATAAACACTGTGAGATGTATAATTTTACTGTATTATATGGACATACCATTATAGTATTTATATATAGAAA
Source organism: Ecdyonurus torrentis (assembly GCA_949318235.1). Taxonomy (NCBI): domain Eukaryota; kingdom Metazoa; phylum Arthropoda; class Insecta; order Ephemeroptera; family Heptageniidae; genus Ecdyonurus; species Ecdyonurus torrentis. Next base: position 40,777,738 of record OX439129.1, read on the forward strand.
CTTTAATTAACATATTGATCAATAAGAATATATTGTATTGTCACAAGGCAATAGAATACAATTTTACATTGCATCAGTGATAAATAAGTAATGTCCAGTGAGTTTAAAATTAGTAAAGGAAATTTACTTCTATTAACATTGAAAACAAAAATTCAAGATTTTTCAGTGAATTGAAAACAATATTTCACCTCGTTGCAATAATTTTAGTGCATTTGAAGACATGTACATTTTATAACTCATTTTATTGGATCGCATTAATCTTTTTCACATCATTGCAGGTTTTCCTCTCCGAACACAACGACAAAAAATTAACAACTCTCATCAATATAATATATAATTATCTACACACACATTTGTGTATAGATGTTACATTAAAAACGTAACTTCAAATTTATTTATTTTAATGATTTAGTTATAAACACGATAAAATAAATAGAAAACAAATAATTATTTTATAAATAAATTAACTGCGGTTGAGACTCAAACAAATCATTTACATGAATTTAAAATAAACTATATTTTATAACAAGTTTCAGTTGACCACATAAACTTTATACATATAAAAACAATCAGTATATACCTAGTAAATAACAATTTTACTATTCATGACGCTAGAGGAAAAATAATCCTATTTCATTATTTTTATTAATTTGGTAAATTTGAAAATTAATCAGTCAACGCACACACGTTTACAAAAAAAAAATTAATATAAATAGAAAAAAAAATTACTGTTGTTAACCTTTCCGTATAATTTAATAAATTACAAATGAACGAAAAAAAAATAGAGTAACTATTAAAATTCTGAAACTGTGAACTGGCCAAAATATAAAGAAATAATGTTTTTTTATCTATAATTACAAAAAGAATTACATATATTTTGAATTAACTCTTATTTTCAATATTATTTATATAAAAATTAATTTATTTAGATTATTTACTGTTCCATGAAATTACAATTTAATTCCTTTTGATTATATAATATTATTTTGTTTAATTATAAAATATATATTTTTATATTGTTATATAATAATTATACATCTCATCATAGAGTGAATACTAAATGCATGGTAAAAGAGAATGGTTTTCATCAAGTTTATAATTTCTAATAAATTACGCCGATCATATTAAGTTCCATACTTGTATATAAGCATACAAACTGAACTATTAATATTATATCCTATCAAAACCGATTCTATATGCACTTATACTTTAATTATAAACACTATCATGGATTACATATTATAATATGTGATAAAGGTGAAGTACTCATGCTTTCTTGTTGGCATCAATATCTACGTCAATAGTAAAATAATGTTTTCACATCATCATGCTATAATAACGCAAATGGTAACTAAAATGAATGAATACATAAATAGATAAATAAATAAATAAATAGATAAATAAATAAATAAATAAATAAATAAATAAATAAATAAATAAATAAACAAATAAAATAAATTTAACTCAGATGTCATGTTTTGTAGAGATATTACATTTTTAAAATTTATATGATTATGCATAAAAAAAACTGGATTAAATCCAGAATAAACCAGCGTGATTGAAATCACATAAAATGTAAAATTACAAATTTTTGAAAATTTCATACATGTAACATTTATAATACATATCAAAGTTTAAAATATTGCTAATGCAATAACATGAGTATCGCTATTATCGCTATATAATATAGCGACTATATATACATAAATGCCAAATAAACCGTAAATAATACTAAAAAAATTAAGGGGGGGGGGGAGGAATGTTTTATAACTTGAAAGTTCTTAAAGTATTATCCTTTGCTTACAATCACATGCTTACGCATTAAAAAAATAATCTGCCAAAAAAATAAAATATAATAAAATGGGTTTTAAAAAATGAGGCAAAATGCACAGTACATGTACATTGTACAGTTTTATGGATCAGTAGCAGTGGGCTGCAGGTTGCAGTTTGGGCATTTTTTTTTTTATTGTTGTAAGTAAGAAAAAAAAAATAATAAAAAATAATAAAAACGTAAAAATTAAAATATCAAAGCTTTTATTATTAATATCTTTAACGCCATCAGTAACTGCTCAAAACTGTCAAAAAAAATTACAATTATTACTTGAATTGAATGTTAATAAACAAGGAAACTTTCAATCAATACAAATCATCACTCCTTTTTATTATTATTATATATTATATATATACACACACACTTTTTCAGTATTTAATAACATTTTTAATAATACGTTGCTACGAGTGAGCATTAAATGAGGGGGAAAAAATCTGAAAAGATATAATATTATTTTTATATGTTACGACAAGTCAGAAAAAAAAATGTTGTATATAGCAGAAGATAAAGTTTTGATTGAGTGGACACGATCGAAGAAACATTTTCAGTTACTTTTTTGGGAGACTTCATCCTCAATTTTTTTCCCTTCTATCTTTGGACACGTGGTAACATGTGAGAAAAACTTCCCTGGACTAAAAAAAAAAGTGACAAATTCGAAATAAAGTTGACTACTTTTTTTTTCTTCTTCTTCTTTTTTTCACATGCAGCTTACTAACTTTTCAAGCAAAAAGGCAGTAAAATAAAAATTGATAAATTTACTGCGATAGCTTTTTATATCACGTCACAAATCTTCATTTTATTTGTATTAATTTTGGTCTGTATAAATAATCTGAAAATATTATTTGCAAAGTAACATACACAAAAACTTGTCAATACTTGAAATATATTTTTATAGCTGCAAAAGAATTTAATTTAAATACAAATTTAACATCACAACAATTTAAATATTAACATAATCATCAACATGGAATTCGTAGACGTATGTTTTTAACTGATCAATTTCTTTCAGTTATGCCATGCAAAAAAAAAAAAAAAAAAAAAAAAAAAAATAGCATTTAAATATTTTGTTACCTTGATGTTATAAATTTGTTTATTTTATATGCGTATTATGTTTTTAAATAATTTTAACAACTAAAAAAAATTGTGTGCAAGAATATATAAACATAGCAAGAGTTTTTCAAAATTAAACAGATTGTGTGACTGATGTTTTTGGTACATTTTAAAGCATGCATGAAATATCAAAACATCAAAATGTATTGTATACCAAACAGACAAAATATTATTTTAAATAAATATTCCGTACAACAACATAATATAACAAAGCTAAATAAATATATATACTTTGAATGTAAAATTAAAGTACTTTGTATGTATATAATATACGCAGTACAGAACATCGATGTTATAATATGAATAATATGTTAGCTTCTGGATGCGAATTTGGTTTGGAACCGATGAAAATACTTCGGACTCATTACGCTCGTATAATACATAAAACACTGAGATGTGCAATATGATCCCAACGCATTAGGCACGTTTTCAAACTTATATTTATTTTATTATGTTATTTTTTTAAAACTAACATACAAATTAAAATAACAATTTTTATGTAATAGAAAAACATTTGCTTTCTTAAAATATGCAGGAATAATATTAAGTTCTTCTCGTACGAGTTAAACTTTTTTCATACCCAATTTATTTTTGTAATGAAATGACTTGAAAGTTCAAGACCATCACCTTATTTCTTCTGTTATGATTTTGACAACTGACTTCGAAATATAAACTAAAACCACTGCTATTAGTTGAAAATGTTTTGATGTATTGAAAGTGTAATTGTTTAATGTTTTATCTTATACAGTATAAAATGTATGGAATATAAAAACAATAATTACAAATAGTTAATCATCATTACGTGCGATTATTTAAATTTTGATCTCACATTAGAGTTACACACAAAAGCAGAGTTTTTTTTTCTCTTGTCATTATACTGTATACTTAAATACACGTTTTTTCACAAAAATTGATACGTGTATAGCATGGAGGAACGAATCAGTTTTTGTGGGAGGAGCTGTATACACTCCCCAACATATAATCAAAGGTTAACATTGAAAATGTAATGTTTACTAGAATCAAACACTAAAACTCATCACAGTAATGTGTATGTATTTAAAGTCTTCCATTATGAAAACTTTTTTATTTGTTTTTCGCATCTTGATCATATAATTCCAAATTCGAATGATCCAAACGCTTTATTAATTTTTTTTTTTAACATTTACATCAAGTTGCATGGGATCAAATTTAATATGCTCCAAAAGTCGAAACACACATTTCTAATCTCGTCTATTTATTCATTCATACCCAGCGTATCCAGAGCACTTTTATCGTGTCTGAATCGAATTACATCCGGAATCAAACATACACAGAACACATAATAATCTGCCTATATATATAATAATAAAAAAAGTTTGTTTGCAGTACTTGATTAAAACAAACGTTTGATGTGTACTACTACAGAAAAAAAAAAAAAAAAAGAACAATCAAAAACTATTTTTTATGTATAAAGTAAATATACGCTAATTATTATAAAATACTGTAGAGTCAATGTTTTTTCATTAATTCCAACGAATATGCCATATCAATCAAACATTCATATTTTGGCAAGAATATATTATTTATACACATTGATATTCAATTTTTAATAATAATTATCATTCATTAAATTTTTACTGACAAAATAGTACATTTGTCTCATTATATAACTAATAATAATAATTTTTGTTAATGAAAATGTATTTTTAGAATTATAATATACTGTACTGTATATATGTGTATGATCAGTTATAAATTATTAATATTGTGTAATTATATAGTTCATGCTGATGTATTGTGGTATTATTTTGTGGCAGAATAATAGAATTAATTATAGCTAAAATGTCAGTTATAATTATTAAATAAAATCGATTCCGATTCCGTGTATGATATGTCAATGCCAATAATTTTAAGTTAGTTTTATTGAGAATTATAAAACAAACGAAAAATATACACGAGCCAGACATGAGATAATGTATGTGTGTTTATAATATTATATATATAATATACTATATATATATATATATATATATATATATATATATATATATATATATATATATATATATATGACACAGTATATCAATAGATAAAAATACAGTTAAATTACCCTGCTCAAAATTCTTGGACAAGACCTTGCAAGGTCTTGCAAGATGCTTCAAGATTGCAAGATCTTGCACAAAACTTCAAGATCTTGACCTATTTCTTGCAAGAATTTTTTAAAATCTTGCAAGATTTATTTTTGGTTTCAAGAAACAAAATCTTGAAGTCTTGAACTGTTAAAGGTCAAGACTGCCAAAAAAATCTTGCAAGATATCAGCAAAATCTTTCAAGAAAATTTTATTTTGAGGACATTGCCGATCTTGATGAAAATACTTCAAGATTGCAAAATTAATCTTGCAAGATTGTAACAAAATCTTGCAAGTTTTTTTTTATGGGGGGAAAGGGAGATTAGCCCCTAAAATGAGTTAAAAGTCTTGAAGCGAGGTTCTATTTTTTTATATGAAATTTAAAAGTAGCTTTTTAAAAGGAAATTGTAAAATTGAAATAATCTTGCACGATTTTGGTCAAGATCTTGAACTACCCCTTGGCTGTACCCTAAAACGAAGGGTGCATTTAGTATTTTGTAATTTACTTTTTATTTTTATTCGAAAAATTGCAAATTTCTGAAAATCTTGCAAGAATGGTCAAGATCTTGAACAACCCCTTAAATGCACCCTAAAATGTGTTAGGGGTGAATGAGTATATTGCTATTTACTTTTTATTTATTAAACGTTGATTTTTAACAAAATTGCAAAAATTAAAAAAATCTTGCAAGATAGGTCAAGATCTTGAACTACCCCTAAGCTGAAACCACCCTAAAATGATAGTAATGTTTTTTTTTATTACGACTTGATAATAAATCGATTTTTAGCAAGAAAATGTATAATTGTAATTTTTAGTATAATATATTATATATAAATATCAGTTCTATAATAAAACTAATCCATTTATTGGATTTCTCACCCATTTTTACCCCTAAATACAAAATTTCATATTTTTAGGGGTTGAGGGTACTTAGCAGTATAAGTCCGAAGTAGTTACAATGTTATATAGTTCAAATTGCGAAGTTCTAGTAAGTCTGTTACAGAACTGCAGTGCTAGGACCGGCTCCCATGTGATTATCAAAGTTCAGCAACGTCAAGCGTGGTCAGTAGTTGGATGGGTGAAAAAAAAAATTTAAAGTTCAAGCTATAGGGTCTATGCATTCATGTTAAAGTCGACGCCATGTTGGATAACTCAATAACATGGGTGACATAGGGAAAAAAATCATTTTGCCAGTTTAAAAACACTATGCAATATTTTTGAGAGCATTGATGTTGTAAATATGTTGAATTAGTATCTCAAGTATGTGAGAAAAATAGCGATAACAAAAAATTAAACGATTTCCCAAAGAAAATTGGCTTAAATGAAGTTTGTCCTATGCTGAGCAATGTTATGCACTACTCCAGTATGGCCTCAAAGCGCAATAAATATGACGTCATCCGCATACACCCTATATATAATAACAACGCAAAAATATTTTTTAAAATTCTTTTGTTACATTTCAGCACCAAAATGTTCAGTAACTAATGCGCTGCTTATTTATATATCAAAATAAGCATTAAAAAATTTTTTGTTCAAGATCTTGCAAGATCTTGGTCCAAGATCTGGCAAGATCTTGGACCAAGACCTTGCAAGATCTTGACACAAGACCTTGCAAGGTCTTGACCAAAAATCTTGTTCAAGATCTTGCAAGATCTTGCAAGGTCTTGGCCAAGAATTTTGAGCAGGGTAGTTATTAGTTGATAATGATGATTGTAATATCTTAGAGTGCCTCTTGCAAATTGTTTCTTATATAGTGTAAAAAAGTAGCAAATAAAATATTTAGCCACTAATATTTAATTAATAATAAGTATTTAGTAATTTTAGTAACATTTATTAAAACATTTCACTCATTTATTTATTTATTATTTTTTTTTTTTAATATTTATTTTTCCAGCATGGATTTGATACGTCAATAAAGTACCACATATGGTGGGAATTGCTCCCTCTCCCATACACCCGCGCTAACTATATGACAAAAACTATTCGTTGCATACATAATATATTATACTTTTACTTTTTTTTTACCATTTTGTCTACAAAAAAAAAAAAAAAAAAAAAAAAAAAAACACGCGCGCGCACGCTCTATAATTTCAACAGTTATAATATCTATATAATTTCAATAAATCTTGCATAATATTAAAAACTATCTTTACAATAATCAAGCACCAAACTAATAAATATTTGCAAAAAAAAAAAAAAAAAAAAAAAAAAAAAAGGTATTTATTTTTTAAAATGCATTTTTTTCTCCTTTTTTTAACATTATGTATAACATCAATTGATGAGGAAATGCGTTAAAGTATAAACAAAAAAGTCTTCTTTTGTAAACTCAAGTTCTATACAGTTTATACTCTCAGAAAGTATTTTAAATGTATACAGAAATGTGTTATGAAATAAAAAGAAATTTTTTACACATTTTCCCTGCTTATACTTTATTCATAATGTATACATATTTAATTTGAAACAGACTTTTTATAAGGTCTATTGTTTATATAGAAAAAGTTTGGAAACAAAAGCGTAATTGAAACGTGTCACACATCACGAATATTCTATAACTATATTACACTGTATTACTTAATTAAAATTTGTCCAATCAAACGTTTTTTGTACATAAACTGTCTGTATAATTATAACACCTTACGAATAATAATTTAAAAAAATGATATATTATATTATTTTCTCACATAAACAGTGAATATAAATTCTCACGAGAGACTTTATTTGTGACGTCACTCAAGTAAGGTCCACGTGGTTATAGTGGCTGGTGGCTGCGTGTTGTGCTAATTGACACGACCTAGGACAATAAGAAGGCCTTGAGGCAAGGAGTCACCATGACTCAGCATTGCCTGCGCTCTTGCTTCTTCCTCCCACCCACTATATAATATGCTACTTATTTTACGTTGTTTTAAACAATAGAGTGAAGAACCCTCTTTTTCCTTCAATCATTTTATTATACCCTTATCAATCAATTTTCAGCGCTCTCTAACTTCGATTTTCATACTTTTTAACAACTCTGTCTGTCTACCTACTTCCTTTATATTTTATAACGAAGGAAATGTGATTTTTTTTTTTTAATGTGAAACTTTTCTTTTGTTTGATACGACCAATACAGCAGTAAAATATATATTCAAGTTCAAATTTTATTCATTTCATTCCATTAAAAAAATATATTTTGATTCAGAACAATTGTCCCAAAATTTTTCTTATATAAATAAGATGGCTATACAGTTTTTTATGAATAGGTTTGAAAAATTAAACTCATTTGACGTCTGTTTATACATATATATATATATTATATATATATATATATATATATATATATATATATATATATATATATATATATTATATATAGCTTTCTTGAATTCTATCTATTAATAAGTATTAATAATTTATTAGTATAATTTGACAATTACGAGTATATAATTTTCAATGTGCATAATATTATTTTCGAGATCCTCACGAGACATAAAATTAGAAGACATGTTCCTTTACAATATATTGCAATTCATTGTGTACCGGTACAATGTTTTATAAAGTGAAAGAGTATAGAGGTGACTATGAAATTTTCAATACAATGTAGACATTTACAATTAAAAAAAATACAATAATAAGAACATGTAGTACTTTAAAAGTTGTATGTAGAATGGCACAATATAGTAAACGAAACAAAGAAACGTGAGTATTATCTCTCTTTTGCTGCTCTACTCTTATACTCCAAACTAAATAATTAAATGAATGTATATGAATAGAAGCAAAGTTTCACACTACTGCAGTTCAAACTTTTATTGCAACAGTGAAACATTCTATACCAATAAAATTATGAAATTTTATAAATTTCAAATAATGTAGAACTATAATGATATAATTTTATGAGATGTGAATATAAGGATAAAGTAGTGGACATTTATAGTCTTGGATAAAGTGACTTGATAACTTATGATGTGGTGTATAATAGAATTTCCGATACTTTTTTGTTGTTGTATTACACGTGCGGTTCGTTATCATTTTTGGTATGTTTGACACTTAATTCAGACATAGAAATTTAATTTAAATTTCTAATTTCCATAAACCAAAGTGTCAGTGAAATAATAATAATAAATAATATATAATAAATAAAGTTTATGTGTATTAACTTACTTTTCTTTAAATGATATTTACTTTGAATTTATTTATATAACAATATAAACTGCTAGTAAAAAAAAAAAAAAAAAAAAAAAGTGAATGTTATAGAAAAGTTTATTGAGCACAAGCTGTTACTAAAAACCTCATAAAGTTTGCTCTGAAATAAAAAAATGTCATGTTCAAGACGAAAGAATGAAAGGGTGACAGAAAAGCTATATACGCCACCTTGACCTAGAGCTCATGATATTTAATTTTCTTTGCTTTTTCTGCAGTATAATTGCAACACTCACTTAAGTCACCATCCCATAATTAAAAAAAAGAAAAAAATAAAAAAATAAAAGAACTATTTCATTTATAAACATTTTGGAAAATTAATAGAAACAATTTAAGAGTAATACGCAGTATAGATGTAAGATGAGTTGACTATATACGAAAATTTTGTAATTGATTCCTACAATATTTATGGATTAACTTTCAGAAAATAATAAACTATTATATATACTCGACTCAAAAAACCTCAGTCGATTTAAATCGGGCATGCCTAAAGTATCGCCCATTGTCACATTTGAGGAGAAGGGGGGGGGGGGGGGGCGGCTGGGCGATACCGTAATAGGTCGAACGGAAGGTAACTCAGGTTTTTTGAGTCGAGTATATATAATGATCGATCATTAATGATATTTTAAAATATTTTCCACGTCTATATTTTTATGTAAGCTATTAATAGTGACATTACATTGAAAAAGTTATTTTATTTTTGAAAATATTTGGTGCATACATATAAGTCTTAATAAAGGCAGACATAGTTTCTTTCACTGATAGTTCACTTTTCTTTTTTTCTTTGTTATTAATGTTGTAGTGTACGGTACAGACAATAGTTTGTTTTTTATTTATTTATTTTTTTAATATTCTATTTTTAGTTTTGACAAGAGTATTTCAGTATAAATTGTAATATTAAATAAAAAATAGAATGGCAAATATTTTTTGGTACGCATATACTTTTTGTTTGTTTCTTTCTTTTTTTTTTTTTTCTTTTTTTTTTTTTCTTTTTTTTTTTTTTTTTGTAGCTAAATTATAATTTAAAAAAATTCATACATCATAAAGAAACTGGAAAGTATAGCAATAAAGAATACTAACCACAAATTTCCTTCTTTCGTTGTTCTCAAATACAATATAAAAACGCAATAAATAAATTTCTTGTTTTGTTTGATCTCATGCAGTGATTTAAGGTATTATTTTGATTTGCAATACACGGTTAATGCTCCGCACGACGACTAACTTTTTCTTGCTCAACAATAAATCCTCCTCCCTCAACCTTGAAAAGAAAAAGAAAAAGAAGAAGAAATCTCGGTACTCTCTGGTTTTGCAATCATGATAATAAATGCTAATAAATGCGATTGTGATCTTAAAACATCAGCCCTAAAAATATATTTCAAGATAAATCTCTATAATATTATACCTTTGCATTGCGTTAATCTGGACTAATCTAAATATCATTAAATGTCAAATACAATGTATTAAAAATAGAGACTTCTTATTCCTTTATTCAATGTAAATCAGTAATATATTTATATATTACACTATATTATATTTACAAATACAAAAATAAATTTAATAATAATAAATGGAATCAATAACGCGGATCTCATTTTATTCGCCCACACACGCGGTGCAACATTTTGAAATTGCAATAAATTTGGAAATAATTTCCATTAAAACACATTCAATTTTCATGGAATCAATTACTATATTGCACAAATTTTAAAATGTATATTTTAGAGACAGTGTTATTCTATCATACATCAACATTTAATTGACATAAGATCTATATTACGGTGTAAGATTTGATCAATATAGACTTATTGATTTTATTAAAATCTCAAATATGTATCAGATAAATTAAACCACTTGCAATGACAGTTTAAAATTTACTACGCATTATTATATTCTATGAATTTTAGTTGTGATAATTATATACTTTTTCTTGTTGTAAGAAGCTTGTATATCAATAAAATGCAGTGTTTAATCAATTATAATTTATATTATAATGACACTAATGTGTCATTAACGCCTTGTAAGGAAACGTGCCACTGACACGGCTCAATATTCTCTTTCTATTGCAATCACAAAACAATTGCGCACATTGAGAGCTTGTTCATGTCATGTGAACAATAGTTTACGAATTACATTGAATAAATTGCTGTAGAAACTGGAAAATATTTTTACATACTAATATAATTAATGGAACACACTTATTAATGCACTACAAAGAAATATAATAGGGTATTATATAGTTTGTTTGTTTGTTTGTTTTTTTCGTAATTATATTATACTCCCCATATACAATTATCTAGAATAAATATTTCTATGATTGAATTTGCATTTTTTTTTTTTTTTTAGTCAGTAATGCTCATAATATTTGAGTAAAAAAAAAAATCCTAGTACTGTACGTTTGAAAAATAATAAGAATTAAAACTCTGGCTTCTTTTGATTTGATATGAATGAGTAAGATTATTGTATTTTTTTTATGCATAATATTTCTAGAATTCTTTGCGTGTCATGACTTTACTCAAGTGCATTACCTGCGAGTTTCAATTATTACTTTTGTCTACAAAAACAAAATGTAAAGTATTTTTATTGCAAATAATAATAAGTTTTCTTTTTATACACATATTGCAAACTTAAACAAAATGTAAAGGACGATGACGCGATTATTAAAACTCGTGAAGTGACAAACTTTTATTTTTCTTTTCTCATCTCTATACAATCTTTATAAAATAAACTTAGGTGTAGCCAGGGGCCAGGGTAAACCTGAAGTGTAGCAATATTTCGAGTACTATTATTTTTAACATTTTTTTTTTTTACACAATAAAAATAAATATTTTCATTGTTAACGTAACTCATCAAACACACTCATAGCACACTATAAAAAAATAAACAATTTTTATTTTATTTTATAAAATTAGAACATTATATTAAATCGTACATAATAAATCTTTTTATATAATAATAATAATAAATATATACACAGGTGGTGTTAAATCAAGCTTTTTACATTTCACGTGATGTGAAAAGATTTTGTGTAAAATATCAAGTGCTTATAAGAAGAATAGAGTGAGCGTTATCGTATAAAACAGATCAAACACACATCACTGCATCGTTTTTCATCTTGATTCACTGACGCAATGAAGAATAAAAATACTCCTCATTTCTTTTTATACAAACTCTATTCTCTCTGTATCGTGAGTAGAGAGAAAGGAGATGTGTTTAATTTTTTTTTTTATACTGACGTAATATGTTAAAAAAAACTATTACATTTATTTTTGTACTGCACGTCAATATGCGATTTTATAAAATTTAAATGTTACTTCAAAGAATTTATTTTAGAATGTTGCCTTCATTACGTGCATTTATGAATTATGACATTTTTCCTTCATATTTTACATAGTGTTACCGTCCATTAACCCCATGTAATAATAATACAATACAATCACAAGACAACTCACAATGTCACGTAATTAATTTTTTTTTTAATTCGTGGGGAACATTGACAAAAGTATGTATATCATAACGCCGTGCATAATAAAACTTCATTTAAGCTTATAATATTATACTGAAGCAGTATAATCAATGAAGAGGAAGAAAATGTTAAATTAAATAATTTCAAACCCAAACAACACAATTTGTATGATGTTAAAAGTGATATAAAAAACAATTTAACCAAAATTATAATACTATATAATGTAAAGGGGGTATTGTTCCCCAAATGGTGCTCAAAAACTATGTACAAAAAGTCATAAAAAATAAATAAGTAAAATAATACACTTACGATTAATTAGTCGTCTTCACTCAGTAAGAGAAATTTGTTTATATAAACAGTACGATAGAGTATAACACACAAAATATAATTAAGTTTTATGATATTTATATAGATATAACACGATTATCACCATACACTATAAATATAATTATTACAAAATAACACACAAGAGAGTATAAATCCGTGACAACGAAGCACACCAGCGTGAGTTCCACCACTAACTGAAAAGGTGTAGTATGATGGTGTGATATAGACACCACACGAGCACCAGTTTTCTCTTGTGAACTCCGGATGGCTGCTCTCTAGCTCTGGATGGTAGTATAGGGTCAACTGCGTCAAGTCAAATGGAGCTGGCTATATCAACCAGGCGAAAGAGGAGGCGTGGAAGATCAAATGAACATGTTGAGACTTGTTCACCAATCTCCAAAAGGTATATCTGCAAATTTGAAGAAATTATCAAACACCTTTTTCTTAATAATTTCACAACAACGTAGTATTTACAAAAAAAAAAAAAAAAAAAAAAAACAGGAGTGGAAGCACTATAACAACAATGAATAGCATCATATCTAATTTTCTAATTTTTTGGCTTTTTCCACAGATTTATATAGGATTTTTTTTTTAATAAAAAAGGTTAATAATTATTATAACGTTACCACTTAGAAATCACAAAGAGAAAATATAGTCTAAAAATTATTATTTGATACTTGGAATTTCTATACAGGGAACATAAATTTTACTATCCATTATTTTTGATTATTTATTGGTTAAAAAATAAATAAATTAACAATTATCTAATCTACCTATAATATACTCTATTATACTCTATAGAAGAAGAATTATATTAGCTGTGACTGTTCAGCAGTACAATTGTACTACAATTTTTATTAGGTTGTAAGTAGACCATCATTATTCTATTCACGTAGAGAGAGAATTAATAATTGTTGTCTCAACTATACAACAAAGTTACTTTTCACTACTGAAGAATTACAGCTCCACTGCAAAGTCACTTCATTTTTATTGTGTAACATTTTATAGTAAAGCAGTAGACGCCCAAGAGCAAATTATTATGTTGAAGATGCATGCATAACTATATGTCATAATTGTGTAAATTTGTATTTGTCGTGTGTCAATATGTGTAATAAGTTCAGAGTATTTCAATATACTGGAGATCAGAATCGAACACCTTATAGATTTTGATAAAAACAAAAATGAATAATACATAATTATATTATTACATACGTTTTTTTTAGTGTGCAAAAACGTATTTTTTTAATAAAAATTATTATTATTATTATTTTTAAACATTTTTAGCCGTGTTTCTTTTTTTCCATTCAAATAAATATAATTGTGGATTTTATATAATTGTTTTGATTTTGACACTTTTGATTGGTAAAATGAGGTTATATGATGTGAAACAATACTCAAATTGTTAAAATTACATTATATAATTAAAATACAGTACGCAAAAACTTAATATAAAAAAAAAACTTTCCCCAAAGATCTACGTTTTATACGGTACATTATTATAAAATATAACTTTCATATATTTAAACTGACAAATTTAATCGTAAATTGGAATCACAGATTTGCTATAGTTTGTTTATCAAAATAATTGATTTTATTTTTATATATATAAATAAAATAATTTGTAAAAAAAAAACATTCTGTACGCGTATAATAAATTGTAAGGTTTAAAATAAAAATGTCAGTTTTGTTTTAATATTTATTCTACTATATTATACTCTCTTTAAAAAAAAAAAAAAAAAAAAAAAAATTCATGACAAGAAATTTATTTAAAATAAATTGTTCCTTTCTATATCCATACTCCCCTGGCATTTTTATACTAAAAATATAATAAATTACTGCATATAGTGTTAAAATGATATGTTTAGTATAAAATATATTTATTTTGCAACATGGTATACTGTATATAAATATGAAAGTAGATTTTTTTTATTTTCTTGTATTCTAAACTAATTTAGAACTCTGACATATCAGCTCAGCATATAAAATTGTGTAAAATTTATGAAAAATTTAACAATTATCTTTGAAACGTATAATATTTTAAATCCTTTCTAGCTTGCATTATAACGTATGATCATTAAAAACCATAATATATATGCATATAGTAGAAAATATGGTATGCTAAATATATTTTTTAAAATGCCTTGAAAGCTAAAAATTAAAAATTCGTATAATTAATTATTCCTATTTTTTTTAACTAAGAGGCATTATTTGAATAATTATTAAGAAGCTGAATTTTCCTATTAACTACAAGATTTTTCATATAATTTACAAAATAAAAACATTAAATTCTTTTAAAAGTAATGTAAACTATAATATATAATAATACAATTATTTACATCGTATTAGACTATACAATATACATAATATAGGCAACTATAGGAAAATAAATGCGTGTACTAATTTATTTATTTTATTAATTTATATTATACAACATGTTGCTATACAAATAATTATTGGAGTACATTATTTTATTAATGAAAAATCCATACGACATTTAATATTTATTTTACGTTTTTTTCTTTTTTTTTTTTCTATAATATATAGACATAATCTTTTAACTAGTTGTTCCTTCGATCGGCAATTGCTTAAAAAATTAAAACAACTAATCATGTATAGATTTTTTTGTTTAACAACTGACTTAACTTCTTGTATTATGTTGTTGAATTGAATATTATTATAATTATTAACACTTTCTCTAACTTGAGTTTAGATTAGTAGCTCATGATATTCGGTACTCCACTTAACAATATTAGGGAGTTTTTTTTCCTTTCACTTGACCGCTTTTTTTCCCTAAGGGTGTTCCAGCTTCCGCACTTCTTGATCCAATCTTTATTTGTATAATGTTGTGCTTATACTGCAGTTGAAATTGAAAGTATTTGTTGTTGTTTTAAATCTGCAATGAATGAAATAAGCATATAAAATATCCCCCCATTTTTTTTTAATGCTAGTTGTAGTACTATTTATTAAATTATTATTAAACTATATATCACTAATCACTACTATTTATTTATTTATTTTTTTTTTTTCATCTTGAAGAATTGTTGAATTAATTATTAAAATTTCAAATCTTATATTTGACATATTAGATTTTATTGATAAAATATAATAAAAAATATATAATTTATATGTATATATATATAATTTATATATAATATATATATATATATATATATATATATATATATATATATATATATATATATATTGATATTTTACAAAGAGAATAAAATAAAATAAATCGTCATTAAAATTGTCTCATATTTTCCTCAATAATGTACGTAACCAATCAAAAGTTGTGTATCAAAGTCACGTGACCGCGAAGGTTCGAAAGGATTTTTGTTTATTTTGAAGTTACAAAAAGCGTATGCGCAGCATAAAAAACAAAAAATAATCATAATAATAATTTTACGTTTAATATACCATGTGTTATGATTTTTTCCCTCCCAATAAGATCGATTTGGTTTGGTGTTTATACCTTTAACCCTCTTCCTCCCTCAAAAAATAAAAATTATAAATATAATATTATAATATTTCAGGTCCATTTGAATATATTGATATTATAACAATTGTCCGTAATATTATATTGTTATCATATTTCCTATTTTATTGAAAACAATAATTATGCATTCGAGTAATTTTCATATGAAAGGATAAATACGCCGGTACAGTACGTATGTTATTATTATTATTTTAATTGCCCTTCTATTTTTATACCATGTGCATCGCACAGCGCATGTGTCCAATCTGAAAATGACATGGAAAGTGTTTCATATACAGTGCAAAAATATTTTTATTTAAATATAAATAATAAAATTCTTTTTGTGAATGTGGGATGGTATGAGAGTTTCGATCCATGCTTTGCTTTTTTAATGGAATAAAAAAGTTATACACACTCTCTCTCTCTCTGTATATATTTTTAAAGGGTTGTATCGCTCTTTAATTTAAATTAACATTATTGTTAAGATATGACTTAAACTTGATTTATTTTGTTGTCTTACCTCTTTTCCTGATGTCAAATTGGAAAAATAAGGCAAGGGAAGAGTTAAATAAATTTTCAGCAAGTTCCGTAGCACTCGAAATCTTGCCTCTCAGCCTCCTATGCAGCCATCATCTGCGAGTGTGACCTCCTCCCCGCCCACAAAAACTCTGTACCAAAGAGAATCCGCGTAATAAAATAGTTCACATTTTCATCAAAATATTATTTTTAATAATTTATACAAGACAGCTCAAAATTTTTATGCTAAAATAAACATTAGAGTGTTTGATTGATTTTTTATAGGCTTATTCATGTTTTATTTCAATATTTTTGCTTTTTTTAAATCTATTTTTAGCGTAGGAATACTAAAAAAAAGGTGCGAGACTGTTGATGACGTCAATCAGATTTTCATCATGGCCGACGATACAGAACGTAAACATAACATCGCAGGTGAAAGATTTCAAGATCGTAAGTACTTATTTATCTGTCAGTCCTTAAAAATTAGTAAAATAATTTTATTAAATTATGAGCAATCGTTTTGTAAAGAAAAATACTAGATAACCGTAGTGTTGGAAAATTATGAGGTGGTTTTATACCGTGGCACGCAAGTTGATTTGGCATATTTTTTTTTTCATTATTGCTAATGCATTAACATATTGCGTTTCTATTTTTCCATCACCTCACTTTATTTTATTTCAAATGCTTGTATTTCGTCCGTATTAATGTCATATGTGTGACGTATACATTCAAAATTTGATTAGCTTGAGAAAAAGTAATACAAAAATGCAACATGTGTTTGTATATTTTTAGATTCTATGTATGTACTGTATTCATATTCACATGATACATATCGACGAGAATTCAGTATTGCAAAAGTTTCTGTTGGTTCACAGCTATGCTTGCTTCAATTTCATGTCCAACAGGCTATTGTCCTGTACTGACATTTAGTTCCAAAAATATTTAAATAAAATATTTTAATACTAAATAATAAGGGCGAAAGTATTTTTAGTATTAAATTTAGGTCTTCAAAATAGCAAACGCAAGACAACAATGATTGAGAAGTGCTGCCATCTCATAAATTAAATTAATAGTTCGTAAATTATAGTTATTGAAATGTTAATTTTTAATAGACATATATATTAACAAAAAAATCAGCTCTTATGTGACGTAAATTTTTTTTTTATAAAGAAATTAATTACAGTACATAATGTATGAACATGTACTTACTATTTTTGGTTCTATAATGCATTGTAAACAAACAAATTTCGAAACGTACATTTTTTTTTTTTTTGCAATTCCTTTATTACTGATGGTCATATTACTATTATGGTCACCACTGGCCAATTTCTAAACTTCAATAAGTCATAACTGGTAAGTTTTCTATGTCTGTGTGCCATTAAATATTAGCGGTGCACTATAGGCATTAATTATTTGCCTCTCGTTTGAAAAAATAAAAATGCTTTTTATTTTCTTTTATATTTACATACTATTAAGAAAGAAAACTACATTAGACTGTTTAACTTCATTACAAAGAAATGAAAAAAAAAACTTTTTCTTTTTTAGTAAGAATTAAAAGTGACATGAGAAGCTTTTGTTTTCTCAAATAATAATAATAAAAAAAAACTTATCGGAGTACGAAAATCATTATAATTTTTATATTCCACATTAAAAATTCGTGACGTTTTTATATTATTATTTTATAGCTAGCGACCTCTGAAGTTAGTAGAGGTGAAGGTAGGAGAAACAGCTAATGTGAGTATGAGTGAGAGAGAAGGGGATTTGGACGATGAAGTGTTGCTCCCAAAATACCACGTTAGTGGGCCTGACTTGCCACTGTTTAGCTGCCCGAACTTTGCCGGGTTAGTCCGTGATATAACCGGTGTTTTTTTAAGTGACTTAACGCTCATCTTATTAGCTGTTAATTAAAAATTTCCAGGTAATTCATTTTCCTTTACGTATCATAATAATAATAATAATAGTACAGAACTTATATAGGCTATATATGTATATAGAAATATGTGTAGAAACGTAAAATATTAAAAAAAAAAAAAAAAAAATTAATTGTCTGTGGCTAATAAATTCTATTCAGCAATGCAGAAAATATTTTTATTGGCATGTAAAAGACTTTATTAATGGGAGTATGAATAAAATTCCACGGTCATGAATATTACTTTCAGGATTTCTTGTTTGAAAATTTCAGTGTTTGATTTTAATTTAATGTGGTTACACTATTTTTTTTATTTATTGCCAAATGAGAGCATGTATGCATTATAATTTTGATATATGACTAACAACATTAAAGGATAATAGTGTTCTTCAAATTTGTTAATTTTTATAGTAAGTACGGCTTTTTATTATTTTTATTTTAATATACAGTATTATAGTATGGGTTTAGTAAGTAAATATTACTTTATAGTAAAGTTATCACTTATTTTCTCAAAAAAGAAATTTCAATAAATTTTAAATTATTTCTTTGAGGAATGAGAAATATTTACATAAGTTGAAATTGAAACGCTTTTGCTGTATAGAGAGGAGAAAAAAAATCTCTTCAAGTATTTTTTTTTTTTCTGATTGAAATCTTCTTGGCAAGTTATTAATATTATATTTAAAGTGCCTAGACAAAAGGAAACAAGGACCTTGTACATGAAGAAAATTCAATATTATATATCTTGCATTGTGACATAAGTACAATTAAACTCTACTCGAATAAGTACAAAAAAAAAAAAAAAAAAAAATCGTTTTATTGTAAATTGTTCTATTTAGATCAGTTAAAAAGATATTATTGTCTAGATGTAATACTGCATGTATTTATTTTAATTTGTATTGTTTTCTTTTTTTAAAGTTGACACATGTCTAAACGGCGCTGGCGCCAATGTAACTCGTCAACCTTTAACTATTTTCATACAATAATAAAAGGAATTTTACATCATTGTGATAAATATATCAACAAGAAAAAAATTTAAATAAAAAAAGTAATGACATTGATAAATTGTGCTATTTTCAATTTCATACGTATAAGATAGAAACAGAAATTATAACAAATCGTTTAAATATTTAAAAGAGGTCTTATAATAATTTTGTATGAAAATATCATACTTTTTAGATAGTAATTACATAGATTTTTTGTATGAGATAACAACTGTAATTATGTCTATATTTATATTAAAAAAAAATGTTGACAATGTTTAATTAAATGTTAGTATAAAAAAAAACACTGTTTTACATACAAACATGACGTTTTCAGTATTTATTAAAATGTGTATTGTTAAGTTGTTTTCTCATGGTAAATTCAGAAAGTGCAACAACAGCGTTTTATATTAATTGCATGCGTAGTTTGCAACTACGCAATTATATACGATTTTAATCATTTCCATCCCTTGCTATTGAAATACGTAAATTTAAATTATGTGAATGATTTAGAATTTTTAATCTTATTTTTATTTATCAGTTAATGAGACCACATCGTAACAGTATAAGAAAGTATTGATAACACACTATCTATAGAACTTTTTTTTTTTAATTACTTGCATTTTGTTATTTGCATTTAAACTTAAATATTTTTGTATTGTTATAATTATTTTTATTTTACTCTAAATGAGTAAATTAATTGAGAAATATAAATACTCTGTATTTTATCTTTAAAATTTTAAAAATTGAATTGTGACGAATTTGCAAAAAAAAAAAAAAGAAAAAAAAATAGATTTATAATTGATTTTAGAACATGTAAATTTCTGCAATAAAAAGTTCATTATATTATACTGTTGATACAAGTGTACAATACTGACAAATAATTGACTGTTGTATATTATGTGTTTTAGTCGTTAACAAGTTAGATATTGTAACGGTGCCTTGTTACAAATAATGTGCCCTTGTGAAAATATTATAAGTAGTGCATAGGTATCTCTTACTTATACAGCAATGTCTGTTTTATATTATTTTACTGCCACGCGATTTCAAATGATACATGCGTGCGTGGTTTACATTTACATACAGTTCTCAAAAGTATTTTAGTGCTTTATATTTAACACCAGTGCTTCACTTTTTTTTTCTTCCCAAATAGATTATGCAATACAGAAATAGTTAAAAATAGTTTTGTGTGTGTGTTGAGGTGGGATAAGAATAAGATATTTATATTATATTTATATGATATAAGTTTAAGTGTAGAGAAAGAGAATTGACGGTGAAAAAGAAATGAGGTCGTATATTGATTTTTATATACGCAATACAAAAGTATAATATATAAAATATAGTAGTATTATTTCTTCTTCGTTATGTTTCAAAAGTTGACAACCTCCTCCTTCCTCCTTATATAAATATGACAAGGTAAAGGAGTAACAATTTAATCATATTGTCAATATAAAAATATAATATATAGTTCGTTTACCACTCGCGCTTACTATAGTTAGAAATTAACGAATGCCAGAGAAAAGTTTTCAAAATTAAATACTTATGTGTCATGAAATCATATATTCGATCTTATTGTCGTATAAAGTTATAACACTGTTATAAGCAGTAATTATATATAGGGTGTATGCATTCATTTCATATAATTATACAAGTCGATGCCGTGTTGGATCACTTAATAGGCCGGTAAGGAAAAATATCACATTTGGGTAGTTTAAAAATACTTAGCAATATATTTGAGAGCATTGATGCTTTTAACAGGTTAAATTAGGTTTTCAAGTATGCCCGATTTCAGCAGCCCCGTAGCAGTGATCAGAAAATTTAATTTATGCAACCCGCACAACATTTTCATACTAATTTTTGCATGTTTCTGACGTCATAAACATGAATTTTCACGCAAATCGCATACTTAACAGTTTTTTCACGCTCTCCCGTGGGGCAACATTAACATTCTAGTAAAAATTGTCATCAGTTTTCAAGATCCCATTTCGTGTTTATTCATTAAAAAGCACATGTTGTTTTATGTGGTCTATGGCTTTAACGAAAGTAGCCAAAAAGTAGCCACGTTTGTCCTATGCTGAGCAATGTTATTCTTCGCTCCAGTATGGCGTCATGAGGATACACCCAATACACGAAATGACTGTTATTTAATCGAACATCACAATAGATTTTGAATTTATAGATTTTCTTGTGTTCAAATATACTAACGGACAAGTGATTTCCGCAATGATTTTTTTTTTTCGCATTATTTAGAAAGTTTGTGTTCCTACGTTCTGTGTCTCTTTGCAAAATGTTATAAATATTGTAATTAGGCGACTATAATAAAACAAAATAATGTATAAACGCAATAGAAAGTACCGTATATGCAAAAAGTAGTGAAATGTTTACTATTAATTGTTAATTAAATTACGCTTATTATATATATAATTTCTCAGATTTATTTCTAAAGCTCAAAAATATTTTAATTTATGACATCACAGATTGTTATATTTATTCAAAGTTTTAATTAATTATGATTTTTATTGAGATGCGTTCAATATGTTATATTCAATATAAAATTTGCATAATATATTAATTAGAAAATTCAAAAGTGTATTTACGTATATAACATTGTATGTATAGTAAGATATATTTGACTATAATATAATACAGTATGTACATGATGGAGTAATTGTATAGTTGAAAATTATTTTAAAGAGAAGGCACGTATATTGATATATTTGCATTGTAGTCTCGTACATTAGTATGTATACTCCATGTATGTATTATTTACAGTTTACAGTACATACAGTACTACCAAAACATGTAATTTTAGTTGTTTTAATATAGCAATGCATTCATCACACACAAATAATAATAACTGTGGGGCGTTTTCACTTTAAAATTGTACAAACTGTACATGTGACGTGTTGCAATCGTTATTTTTCATTTTATTTTTTTAGCATGATAACTATTTTTGTGTTAATTTTAATAACACCTTAGGTTACGTCTGGTTTCAGTACAGAAATGCACTTTTTTTTTTCTTTTTTGCTGGTTGTTCAAATATTAGTTTTGTTTTGAATTTCACACAATCAATAAATATAGACAAATTATAATAACAAGAAAAACAATCAAAATTTCATTACTTCAGTTATTCATTATTTTGGAAATATTACAGCCAAAACAGGCAAATCATGCAGGAAAAAATATAGTATTTTAATAAATACCATTGAAGATAAAAAAAACAAAGTTATTGAATTGGTCTATTAATTAACTTTTTATTTTACTTACCAATATTATTGAATTATTTGATTTGCGTAACAAAAAAGTAATCCAGACGTCAAAACTAAAATAATATAATATTGAAATGCAAGTAACATGTATAGTATATTATCATGACTTTGTTTTTTTGTGTAAATTTATAATGACAAAATATTTAAAATAAGTATATTTTTTCCTGTTAGTCGATTGCGTGATTTGCTAAAATGTAGATTGAGGATGTTATATGCATGGCGTCATCGCATTGTAACAATGTCAATTTGCAAGAAAAAAAAAAAAAAAAAAAAAGAAGAAGAAGAAGTTGAAATTCAAGGCTGTAATAGTACACATAAAAACATTATTCTTGCTGATTGAGCAGTTTTTATTATATGACTTCATAATATCAGGTGAGAGTATATATATGAAGATGTTTTATTAAACTTGAATAATTTATAGAGTAATTTATACTCAAAAAATGTGTGCGACGTAATGAGTACTACGAAATATATTTGTTATCTTTCTATACCTCATAAAATTAGAGTTCTATGCGATTCAATCAAAAATTCTACTATTTACTAAAAACATCTTAGCAAAAGTTGGCAACATTATTTTCACTAATTGAAATACGTTTATAATTTTGAATTTATTTTTGCCATAACATAGCCTATTATATCGTATATAATATTTCAAAATAAGATGTTTCTATAATATAAATATTACATGCGTGTATTCAATATTATTATGTATCAAACCGTGTTTTATCACAGCAATAAGTTTTTATTGGGTATAACTTTTTTTGTAACGTTTGATTGGAGTCTTTGGAGACTATTATTATGATTTTGTTTGAGCTAAAAGACGGATGACATGAGAGAGAGAGCACTTGAAAATATACCCGTCATATCTGTACTTAAAGACGATTCGATATATTTATTGTGTAAACAGAAGAAAATATAACAAAACTATCATTTTTTTTCTCCTAATTAAAAATTTACTATCTATTTTAAGATAACATTTGCGTTGTAATTGCTAAACAGAAAGAAGAGACTGAATACTTTATTATGTTGTACGTTCAACGTTGTACAGCAAAGTTATACAAGTCGCCAATAAAGAAATAACGCCTTGCTGAAAAGTCACTGTTGAACACATGATTGCGATAATATATTTTACCTACCATTTAAATTCAGCGAGTGCTTTTCCTCATAAAAATACCATTGCAAATTTAGCGCGAGTTTTTGAAGGGTAAAATAATATTATTGCCGATTATATTAAAGCTGTAGCCGTGATTTGTGATACTTCTCTTTTCCGCGTACAGTATTATTATTATTTTAGTTTACTGCAATTATATATTATGAATATTTTTTTGTGATTGTCTCATTTGATATATAATCCTTTCCTTTGAGCTTAATTAAAAGCTGCACGCTGCAAACTATTGAACAATTACCATATAATAAAATTTAAAATTGAGATAATAATAGTTTGTAACGTAAATGCTAAAACTAAAGTATTTCAAGTTTTACTTTAGCATTCATTTTATAATGAAACTGAAATAAAAAAAAATCGCATTAATCTACATTATTTTATCTCTACTATAGCTTTCACTAAAAAAAAAGTTTAAAGTTTGTTTTGTAATGTTTGTGAGATGAAACTTTAATTTCCCTCGTGTAACCATTGTTATCTTTTTAGTGACTTTTTTTTCTTGTGCAGGATTTAAATACAAGAATTACATCTCATTTTGGTACACAAGATATATAGAACTTTAAACACACTGTATTTACAAAAGGTGATTGAACTTTTTTTTTTTCTTTGTCTTTTTTCTTTTTGTCTTGGAGATTTTTAAAACAGTGTCACCATTTCGCCACAAACCACAAAGAAACGTACTATCATGATAAAAAGTTTTTGTAATAATAATAATAAAAAAAGAAGAAGAAGACATAAAATCCTTTTAAAGCATAATCTCATTTATTTTGAAAAATCCAACGTTCGAAATGGTGTTATGTGCAAACTTTTTATATATACAAACTATACATACAATTTATATAATATATATATAATATATATATTTTTTTTTGCTGTATTAAAAAAATAAAACTAAAGTTAATAATAACTTATTATAACGATCATTGTTAATAAATAAACTTAAAAGTATGGTATTATATTTTAATTTTTTAATGCATACTTTAATATTCTAATACTAATACTAATTCTGTAATAGTAACGATGATGGGGAAAATGATCAAAAGTTATGTTGTCTCTTTCTAAGATCTGAAATGTTTATTTTAAAATTGTGATAAATTTGATATATATTTGGCCCTTCTATTCGTTGATTTCATATTATATCGTAAAATTCCTACTTTGCTTTTTCAAAAGTTGCTGCTTGAATTTTTCTTTTTTTTTTTTTTTAATTATTATTATTCTGGAGACTTTAATTATACTATCAGTCTCTATACTTTCATATAATTTGCTTGTATCTTTATCAATTTATACTATTTATTTTTACTGTATGGTATGTATATATATATATATATATATATATATATATATATTATATATATGTATATAATTCACTATTACAGTATATAATAAATAAATGCTGTTCGTAAACCCTGTTCTTAGCCCCTAAAATGACGATCAGCTATGGTTAATCAAATGGAATGCGCATTTTTTGGTGCAAGAGAACAGGGTTTACAAACAGCATTACAGTGAATTATTTTGCATACATACAAATAATTTCTTAGATAATACTTTATGTCTTCCGCATTATTTTCACATACATAATACAGTTCAAAAGATTCTGTTTTACTATTTTATTCAATTAAATGTCTTCTTATTCATATTTAAAAAAAAAAAAAAAAAAAAAAAAAAAGTGCGGATTTGGTTCTAAAATTTCAAACGACCGTAATTAATTATAATACAGTATTATTAATTTAGATTATTATTACCTATACGCTGGATGATGCGTAGTATTACACATGATTAATTTTGCTTAAAAAAATTTTAAAAAATTAAAATTAAATCTTCTAATTTAAAATTAATTTAATTAGTTGCTAAATTAACGGCTCATAACTCGTGACCTGTGTCATTGACCTTGTTTTGTTTTGTTTTTTTTTTTTTACAAAAAGCCTCGTTTTTTTTTTGCATGTATTAAATTTAATTAACCATTAAAATAAAAAGCAGAAACATTCTTTAACACATTCAGCTGACAAATTATACGGGTAATATACATACATACAACACTATATTACAATTACGTTAATTATATTGTATTTTGCCCTACTCTCAATTTTTAATTAT
Source organism: Ecdyonurus torrentis (assembly GCA_949318235.1). Classification (NCBI taxonomy): domain Eukaryota; kingdom Metazoa; phylum Arthropoda; class Insecta; order Ephemeroptera; family Heptageniidae; genus Ecdyonurus; species Ecdyonurus torrentis. The sequence goes on from OX439129.1 coordinate 40,804,159, forward strand.
ATTACTCACACAAATAAGAGGTGGGAATAATGTAACGTATAGGAAGTAAAAGTGCCGTATGGTCTCCCAATCTGTGTAACTTTTTTTTTTATGATAATCAGACGCGCGTGTTGTCGCTGACTGATAGAGAGAGAGAGAGAGAGAGAGAGAGAGAGAGAGAGAGAGAGAGAGAGAGAGAGAGAGAGAGAGAGAGAGAGAGAGAGAAAAGGTCATCACTTCACACATATACCTACCTGCATAATATTTAACACTCTCGAGTCATCAGTTTGACACGACGTGTCAGGTGTGTAAGACGTCGTCTTCGTGCTGTCTTGTTACGTTAAAACACGTGATGTTAAAATTACCTCTCTCTAGACTTCGCACCATTTCGCACTAATTTACCTTTGAACAGACACAATACTAATTGTAAAATCTATTTTTAAACTGTATTTGGTTTTCTTTGTTTTAAAAGAAAAAGTTATATATAAGATAGATTTCTTATTTATATAAAGGTCAGTGCACTTTTTTTTTTTTTAACTTGTTTTATTTATAGATTTGCATTGCAAATGAATGCTCTGTGTTACGCGTAAGTTCCCTACAAAATGCAGAATGAAATACACAATATTCAGTATAGCACTCTTTTTCTACTGTCTGTCACTTATTTAAATTTCGTGATTCCCTGTTTTTATATATATATATATATATATATATATATATATATATCGTATTATTTTGGAATTTAGATTTAATTCTCAATAATTTATACATCTTATCTCTTATCAGTGCAATGTAAATTGTAATTACGTAACTGATAAACTGTTATCCGGCCTTTCTGATATAAAACGCTTTGCACTTGCTATTGATTAGATTTGTAATATCGGAAACCTTCGATGCAAAGAACGTGATTATTGGATAAATTTGAGTTTAATTGTGTTCTCCAATAAAATTGTAGTTTTTGTACACCTTATATGACGTGATGCTCACGGCTGAAGGTCAGCAATGCCCTGTGGCTCACCAGACTCTCAGATCAGGTTGCATTTTCGCTCAGTGATCGCAGACTTGTAGCCAACCTTACATACTACTCTCGTATTATACTCTTATTCGTTATTAATCCATATATCAGTTCGTTTCGGTGCAATTTAATTACCTATTGATTTAAAGGTATATTTAAACTTATATAAGGTAAGAGACACATCAAATTTTGACCTTATTAGCTCAATAAAATTCGTATTAAAAATTGTGTTTTGTTGAACTTTATTACGTAATTTTTTATCAAAAACGTTATCCGTTATTTACTTAATGTAATAGTTTCCTTTATTAGGGAATTTTCAGTTCTGTTTGAGATATTTTTAGAGTTAATATTACAATAAACACATAGTATAACTAGTATAGGAAATGAAATGCGATGTAATTATTATTCACTTTAGTATACATTAAATCGTGAATCATTATTTTACAAAAAGTGGGGGGGGGGGGATTAAAACCAGCAATATTTTACATTGTGATCACCAAATACATTGGTTTTTATCAACATTATTTTGGTTGACTTTTGAGTCAGTTATTAAATGTGGTGACTTAATGATTGCAGGAATGGGTGAGGAGGAGAGCAGCAGTGGCGCTCGAGCAGTGCAGGTGGTGCTTGCTAAAGAAGATCACTCGTTCACCTTAGACGAGGAAGCTCTAGAGGAGATTCTCATGCAGGACCATATCAAAGACCTCAATGTCGTAGTTGTGTCTGTGGCGGGGGCTTTTCGCAAGGGGAAGTCCTTTCTACTTGACTTCTTTCTTAGATACATGAGCACTCAGGTGAGAAATTGTCTATCAAATTCTGTTTAAATTTCATTGACTGAAAACCATTACATTGGAATCATTAATTGGAAACCATTTTGGTTTGAATGTGTTATCAAAGAAAATAATAAGAAAATCAACAAGGACCTTACTACGATGATGTCAGTAGTGATAGCCGACACTTGCTTAACATTGTAGAAGGTAGGTCATTACCTGAGTTTAACAGGTAGGCAGATGGTAGCCAGAGGTTTAATTAAGAAGGTGAAGATCTTGATGACTCTGTTTACACAAATATTTACGTTAAGTTATTAGAGGGTGACAGCCCTTTTTCTCAGTTACTTTGCGTGAAGTCATGTGCATGACTTTTGTTGCTACTGGAACATCTTAATCAATTCAAATATTTGTGTAAACTATACCATCAATATCTTCACCTAGCTACAGACACCATCATGGTAAGGCACTTGTTGATTTTTCTATTGTTTCCTTTCCTTAGATAACACATTGAATTTCAATGTAATTTCATTATTTTATACAGTAATAATAAAATTACTTACCTATAATTCCTAAGCAACTGTAATTCATAGTAAAAGTTCTTTGGTAATATATTATTATTAACTTCTTTACTGCATAAATGCTTAGTGCTCAAAATAACAAAATAAAACTAAAACTAACACAAAGAAATTATTACAGTTTTACTTTTAAACATATCTAACCACTAACCAAATATTTCTATGGGTTCTTCTATATAATGGTGATTTGTTTCTCTTTCTCTCTCTTTCTCTCTCTCTCTCTCTCTCTCTCTCTCCATCCCTATCCCCCCTTCTCTGTCTCCACCTCCCCCTTTCTATCTATCTACCTGTTGCGACATAATGCTGATGAATAGTACTTGGACTCGGAGCAGGGTGCTGCAGACTGGCTCGGAGAAGAAGATACACCTCTTGAGGGATTCTCTTGGAGAGGAGGCTCTGAGAGAGACACTACTGGCATCCTCATGTGGTCAGAAGTCTTTGTAGTTCAGCTGCCTTCAGGAGAAAAGGTGTGTTATCAGATTTATGGCACTAGTGAATGTGATCACATCATAATGTAATGTTTAAGTCCCGAGATAATAACATCAGTGTGTTTATTTATTTACTTATATCCTTGCAGAAAAAAAAGTTTTAAATCATAAATTTTGTTATATAATTTTTTTAAATTTCAACTAGTTTATGTGTCATTGCTAATACTGATGACGCGTTTGTACTACTGTCTAATTCATTTTGGTCTTATATTTCAGGTTGCTGTGTTATTAATGGATACTCAAGGAGCATTTGATAGTCAGAGCACAGTAAGAGATTGTGCTACTGTATTTGCACTTAGCACCATGACAAGCTCAGTTCAGATCTACAATCTCTCTCAAAATATACAGGAAGATGATCTACAGCACTTGCAGGTACATAACTGCAATATATTTCAAATTGTTCAGTACAAGATGAATAATACAAAATATATATTTATAATTTTATTTTCTGTCTCAGCTGTTTACAGAATATGGTCGCTTAGCTCTAGAAGATTGTGGAGATAAACCCTTCCAAAAACTTCAATTCCTCGTCAGAGACTGGAGTTTTCCATACGAAGCAGATTATGGACTTGAAGGTGGTAAGAAGATACTTGATCGTAGACTTAAAGTATCAGAAAAGCAACACCCTGAACTTCAATCACTTCGACGTCACATACGCTCATGTTTCTCTGAGATCTCATGCTATCTCATGCCTCACCCTGGACTCAAAGTTGCCACAAACCCAAATTTTGATGGCAGACTATCAGGTATATTTCCTTGCTTACATAAAATTGTTTGATTATTTTTTGGTTTATTGTATGCTGTGTTCCATGTCGACGTTGTTGCGAAAAAAATGTGTATCTCGTATTTTGTCACGCGAAGCAATATGTGTAAGTCGAGCGCCATCTCCATAACGTTCGGGAACGACTTACACATTTTGCTTCGCCTGACAAAATACGAGTTACACATTTTTTTTCGCAACAACGTCGATGTGTTCCATTTACATATTAGGAAGGCAGGGATTAGGGATTACAGGTTATTGTATTAATTACATTATTTAATTTTGATATTTTCAAAAGTTCTTGCACTAAACTAAAGTATTGTTCACATGTAACGTAAAAGTTACATGCGTCACAGCACGTTAACAGATAAATAAAGTTGGAACAATGTAATCAAATGGAGTCGTTCACATGTAATTTTCAAAAACAATTTGAATGACTCCATTTGTTCACATAGTTCCAACTTTGTTTATCCGTTGACGTGCGTCGACACACGTAACTTTTACGTTAAATGTAAATAATGCTTAAAAAATTCAAAACTTTTTTTTTCTAATATACGTATATAATTATTACATTATTACTTTGTATTACCTGCAGGGTATATTTAAAACTGGGAATTTTGAAACTTAAAGATCAAATGCGATTGGATTTTTTTATTTTTTTTATTATTATTACAGTAGGTATTAGGTATTATTATTATTTGTATGCATTTGTGCATTACAAAATTTATGCTGAAATTTGTGAATTTACTGCTTTATTGATGAGTTCTGTATTGTTACCATTTGTCATCATATCATTAACAAAGTATGTACAGTTTTAGCTAATGATTGTAATTTTTTTAACAGATATTGAAGGAGACTTTAAGAAGCAACTATCTGAGCTAATACCTAGTTTGCTGGCACCTGAGAATCTAGTTGTTAAGGAAATTAGTGGACAAAAAGTACGTGCTAAGGAGTTAGTCCAATATTTCAAGTCTTACATACAAATCTATCAGGGGAGTGAGCTGCCAGAACCTAAATCCATGTTGGAGGTAAGAGAAAACAAATATAGCTCCAGCATTAGTGGAGTTAACAATAAAGTACAGTAACTTATTAACAAAGCATTTAATTATAAAATTAATTTTAATATTTAAAGTTACTTAAAAAGGATAAAATCATCACTGTTGTAATAATATCACTGAAATGAAATTGTATTTGTTATTATTTTTTTATCATTATTATTTCTTTTTACACAGCATTTTGCGCAGAAAAATTGCATCTAAAATTAAGTTTAGAAAACAATAGAAAAAGGTGCCAACATAAATTATGGGTTTATGGTCCATCATGCACAACTAGAGTATTTCTTAATGTATTTAATTGTATACTTCATAGCTACATTGTCCCATGCAAACTACTTACATATCGAAGAGATCAAATAACTTTCTCGTAACATTGAAAATGTCCCATGCGACCTTGAATCATAACTCTTCTCTTTCCAGAACTCTTAGCAGCATCACACATTTTCTCTGATAAAGGAACAAATTTGATCTTACTGTATATTTGTGGGTAGTTATCATTCTTAGTCAAACTATACCTTCAAAATTAACTTATTGAGTAATTAAAATATTGGGGAGTTCTTGAGTAGTAAAAAGCATGCCACAAAAGCCAGTAATTTGTATTGTAACAATTTGTTACCAATAATACTGAAGTATAATTTTCCAGCATAACATGCTGTGTGAAAAAGCAATAAATTTTTTTATCTTTTGTTTTTAATAATTTTATAAAATACTACAGGAAATAAATACATTTACACTCTGGCCAAAACAAGGCCGTTCCCGCCAAAAGCTGTATCCGCGGTGCTAAACCAATCAGAGAGCGTATTATAAACCTACTAGCCAATGACAGTTGACATTACATGGTTAATTACACTGTATCTGCTCGAACTAGTATTGGGAGAAGTGTAGCACTATTATTATAATACACGTTGGATGTTGGTAAAAAATTGACTGATAATTTATAATTAAAAACATTTGATAGAAAAGCACAAGAAAAATCTGGTAATGGGAAATAGTGTGAACTTAGACTAACAGGTTATCCCTCACTTTGATCCGTATCCTTATCCTTGGTGTAAGCTCACACTATCTCAAATCCCCAAAATTTTCTAATCTATCTATAACTATTTCACATATTGTCAAATAACTTTAATAATGCAATAAAAATTAAATAAGTTTTAATACACAGTTTACTTATAAGTTTGTCGCTAAATTGTGTATTATGATTGACATTTGATGTTGTTGATTCAGGCTACTGCAGAGGCCAACAACCTGAGTGCTGTGGCAGGAGCCAAGGACATGTACCAGACTATGATGGAAGGTGTATGTGGTGGTGCTAAACCCTTCCTTGGCACAGAACATCTTGAGGCAGAGCATCTAAGAATCAAAGATAAAGCCATGCTGCACTTCAGAAGCAAACGCAAGATGGGAGGAGATGAGTTCTCTGAACGTTATAAGGACAAACTAGAGAGTGTGAGTATTGTCATTTTAGTTAAACTGCTTTTAGCACTTGCAGTTCATCTATTTTGTCACTGAAACAGCTTGAAAAATACTAAAAAGCTATAAATATGAGCTTAAAATGTTATCAGCATAGAAATATTGATAAAAGTTATACTGTATTTTTAAATTTCAAAACTGTTAATTTCATTTCTTTCTCCTACTATCAGTATATAAAACAATGCATTTACAAAGAAATTATAGTCTTTGCCATAACTTCAAATACGAGGGAAATCTCACTTATTACTAAAATATTCACTAAGCTAAATATCTGTATTTTTATTTGTTACAGGATCTTGAAGAATCATTTTCACAGTTTAAGGCACATAATGAAAGCAAGAATATCTTTAAGGCTGCTCGTACACCAGCAGTGTTCTTTGTGATTGCCGTCACATTCTACATTTTATCTGGCATCTTTGGTCTTGTCGGACTGTACACTCTTGCTAATCTTTGTAACCTTGTGATGGGCACTGCCTTGCTCACCTTGGGAGTGTGGGCTTATGTCAGGTACTGCCTTCCTGTTATCACCTGTACTCCTAATTTTCATCATTTACCAGAAATAGACTAGACTTGTATTTATGGTGCACTGAATGAGGGCAATCTCATCTGATAATTATAGCTATTAAATGGAGGGGGGGGGGGGGGGAATGAAAGTTTTATACTTAAAAAAAAATATATCTCTACATTTAATATATAAGTTATATGTGGTCTTCAGCCATCAGACAGAGTGCAGACAGAGCATTTGGTTCTATTACAATTACAAATTCAGTGCATTCATCAAAAGTATTCTTATCCAAGTCAAAACATTTTTTTTCCCCCCCCAGAAGTTGAACATGTTGTGTTTGTTAGAAAGTTATTTTTCTGGTACAGATTTATAGACAATAATTAATAGTAATTAATTTACTGAATTATCATTACCTATTCATATTTCCTGTACCCTATATCCTGTGTACCTTTAACTTAATATAAACCGTTTTCCTAACCAAAACTGCCTTTTATTTTTTAATAATAAATGGTTATCAATGTTTAATTTTAAATACGGTTTAAGAGCTTACATATTATAAGTTGTAATTTATAAATTCTTGTATATGTAAAAAACAAAATATTTACTAAAATATGTTGATACATTTGTAATTTTAGAGTTAAAAATATAGTTTTTATCTAGTTGAATTAAAAGAAAAATAATGCATGTAAATAAAATACTTATTTAAAGTTAGAGTTTTTAAGTTATACCGATAATTAATTACAAATACAGTAAACTCACAATTTTTTAGTTCTGTCAATTTCTCGATTGTATGAATTGCTCAGTTGGGTCCGCAGTAGACTCGATTTTGTGAAATTCAATTTTTTAAAGCGGACATTTTTTGGTTTCTTATTATTTTGAAAAATCTAGAGTTTACTCTATTATATATATTTTTGTTTGTTTCTTTGCTTTCTCTATTTCATTTTGTAATAAATGTTTATTTTGTCTGCAGGTATAGTGGAGAAATGAGAGAAATTGGTACAAATATAGATGAAGTTGCTTCTGTACTCTGGGAAGGGGTAAGTTTTCATAGCTAATACTTTACTACTAAAATTCCTGTACCTCCTAATTATTAAACATGCATAAACGTTCTCATCACCTTGCACTCATAAGCGTGCATAGGGCCGTGCATAACGGTTTAAGACAATATATGGCATGATATATTTTTAAACCTCTATCGCCATTTGAGATTTTCAGCTGACGCTGCTGCCTGGCGCCAACTCTCATTTGGTTTCTCTCTATCAAATTTAAACTTTACATGTTTATCCATACCGCGATGGTACTCCTTTCCTTTTCCTAAATACATAATACTGTAGTAATAATAATAAATAAATAAATAAATAAATAAATCATTATAACCTTTGTTTTGCATTTACAGATAATGAAGCCTATTTATGTTCAAGTTATGGAAACAAGTTTACAGCATGCTGCACAACAAGCAGCTAAACAAATAGCAGGTCCAACAAACAACAAAACTACAGCTTCTTCATCTTCAGCACATAATGGCAAGCTCAAGCATTCGTGATACCTCACTATTTATTCTCCTCCCCTCCTATTGGTTTAAAAGCGGGGCTAAAAAAAATTAGTAAAGACTGGATAACTCAATCAATCCCTCCTCCTCTATAATGAAAAATAATAATGCTTGCCCTCCCATTGAAAAATAAAAATCACGTTATTTTGTATACTTAGTGAATGTTAAATGAAATTAATAAACAATAATATGATATTTGTAAATGAAAAATAAGAAAGAAAAAAAAATGCCAAATGTAAATTTTATCTACAAATCTTCAGTGCCTCAAATATCTTCCAAATGTTTCAGTAGAGTAGATTTGTTGTAACAAAATTAATTTGTGTCAGGAAGTATACTCAAATTTTTTATGTTTTTGTTTACTACCCCCCCCCCCTCTCTCTCTCTGTTGTTAATTGTTTTAATAAAGTCAACTTTTTTTCATTTGCTGTTTTCTCTTTATTTTGTGCTTGTCATAAAATTTATTAATATTTTTAGTCTTTACTGTTTCATACTTTTGTGGCTACATTATACAATATAAAAACATTTTCAGTTGATATTATTTAAACTATAATTACTGTACACCCTTTTAATTATTTTACGTAGATCTCAGTAAAACAGGATATTTCTATTTTTCTTTTTTTGAAAGCAAGCCACAATAATAAACTACTTAACTGACACAATTTAATTACATAATAAGTCTTTGATGACCAAATTTTAAAAATAGAAATAAATATTTATAGCAGATATATTTACATACATACAATTAGTTAGTAAGTGCCGCTATTGATGGGGCTTTAAGGTTTACTGTCTTCTTCTTCCAATTTTTTTTTTCTCTCCAAAGTAATTATAACTTTTTTCTACCTTACCTATTATAATATATTGAGTGTTGTTAGAAAATAAAAAGTAATTGCTATTAGTAAATGGAATCGTGTGCTAGTTAAGAGGTGTGTTTTCATGTTAATGTAAAAGATAAAAAGTCAAGGCTCGATAACAATAAAAGATGAGTGCCTATGTGTGAATCTCAATAAAAAAATTTTAACTGTACGGTAAGGTTTATTAAACACCAATGGAAAAATTCATTGTAACATATATGCTACAACAAAATGCCATTTTTTATACTTAAAAAATGTATGTTTTCTTTTCTTTTTTCTTTTTTTTTTATATATAAATTATTGCATCATTTGTTAATTTGTTCTATAATAATTTATTGCTCACAGTTACTTATTTTACTTAATATACTATACACACTTTACAGATTTTATTGAGTGCATATATTTACTTATACGAACATATTTTATTAAGCAAGCTTAAAATCATAAAAAAAAAGTGTCACAACTGGCTTATTTATATTAAAAATATAATATAGCTATAATAAGTGAATAATTTATTTTTAAACATGCTTGCATTAGAATTTTTGAACTATTAATTTTGCTTATAATTTTAACTGATGCTCAATTAATATTTAATAATTATATAGCAATTAAAAATAGCTTTAAAATTCTAACGTAAGATATAATAATATTTACATATATTTCCTAAGTGAAAAAAATAGTTTATTTAGATTAATATTCTTGTGCCAACGTACAAACCACACACATTTATTTTGCAGTATAATGCTATAATCACGGGTTGCATTTTGCCACTTGAATTCACAAACAGTTTTTTCCCCTTCATTTTTAAGTAATTGTTAATTGACTTTATCTTCAAAATATTATTGCATGTGAGTCAAACTTTCATTTATTTAATTTTATTATAATTAAATGTGACTATAAAGCACAATCTTTAACTTACAGTTTTGCAAAACAATTTATATTGTCATTGTTGTGCATGTTTTTTTGAGATAAATATAACAATTATTAATCTAGCCATATATAAAAGTGTGAGTCAAAAAGCACTTTGCATGACATTGGTCTAAATTGTATAAGCCTGTATTTATGTTTCAAATTTGTGTTTTAAAAAAAAATTATTTGGCTCTATATAGAGCACAATTTTTAGTTGATGCTATTATAATGGAGCAATATGATTTGAAAATATTATAAAAGCAATAATGTAACAAAGCAGTTTATGTAAATGAATAGTTTTTTATATGCAGTGAAAATATACACGCCTAATATATGCCTATCTCTAATAAATATGAACAAGTTTTTTAAAAGTATACATTGCAGATTGCAGAAAAAAATTAAAGCAATAATAAGTAATCGTGGACTATATTTTAGATTAATGTATGTTTCTTTTTGGAATTATGTGGAGATCAAATATATTTCAATGTCAGTTTACTGCTTATATAACACGGTGTAACACGAAAGCCAAACACTTTCATCAAATATATTGTTCAAGTTCCTGCAAATGTAAATACATAGTAAATTTGAATTGTGTCATTTCAATAGTTCTATTTATAGGCATGTATATCACTGAGCTAGTTGATAGAAAATTAACTGCATCAGATAATCAAATTGATGGTTTAATTAGAATATAATATTTGTATTGTAGGCATAACCTAAAATTATAGAGTTGGTGGTATTTTTGTTATGTGCCTATATGTACTATATAACCATCAAAGTTGTTGATGCTGATGCAGAGTGGTGGTAAAAAGTACAACGACAAATCAATATTGTCATCATAAATTAATATTCTTATGAATTTTATAAAAAGTGTTCTAAAAATATACCTTCAAAATTGATTATAATATAGACTTGTTTGCAAATCTTTTTTTTTTTTTTTTTTTTTACCCCAGAATACAAGAAATTCATGATCAGCTAATGATTTTTTTTAAATACAATATGCATTATTTTGGGGCAAGATAATAGGTTTATGCAATCAAGCCACAAGCCTCATAATGTGTAGATTTTTACTTTGCTTTTAATTCCTCTATATGAACTAAAAATAAATTCTGTTGTTTTAAAAATATTAAAAACACACCTGTGGAAATTTTACTGTAACAAATACATAGCCTATATTGTAAAATTATAATATTTTAATATTTTTTAATATTTTTGTGGTGAAAAAAATATTTATGTATAAAAATATAAACCTTTTTGCTGTTATTGTATTGTGATCGTTATACGTTATATATGTAACAAAAAAAAAATTAATAGAATGAATTTGTTCGTTATGGATATAACATTGACTTTTATTTTCCATGCATTAGTCCTATATGTTGATTTAAAATTATATAGATATATTATGATATTATGTCATTATTGCCTCACGACTTGCATTGCACCGTCACTCCTGCGGTCATCTCGCGATCACTCGTAGATGGCAAAGTTTTAAAAGTTATCACATTTTTCGCGCTCTGTTAGTGCAACAGGTGTCAAAAAAACTTTAAACTTAATTTTTTAAGCTAGTAAAAAACAATTAATTATTTAATCAATTATGAAAAAGAAAACCTAAATTTTAATTACTTTTTAATTATTTGGTAGAGTGATCATTTCCGTTCCAAAAATTCTAGAAAATCAGGATCTGAATCTGAGCATTCAGAGCATTTGTCTTGGGGGCGTGTCACGTGACCTGTTATGAAAATTGTACTCCGACAATCCTGAAATAACTTCAATTTACTGTATGTAAGTACCCAAAAATATCACTATTTAATATCCTTTTTAACATTATTGGAGCAATAGTTGAAAGGTTTAATTCATCGAATGAAAAAAAGGGCTCGTATACTGCTCGTATATAGTCTCTAAATTTGACAAAAAACATTGCTTTGACAGACACTAGACAGGATGTGGTGTTTTTGAACACAAATAAAACGTACCGCACATGTTACTAGGATTGCGATATAATAAAATAATATTTATGTCACATCTATGACCTTTTGAACTAGAAATCATTTCTACATTAAAAATACAAGTTGTAATCTATTGAGAGCTTGTCATGACGACATGTTAAATACAATAAAGTTGCATTTACATAATCCATAATATTGTGCTTCATTATAGATAACTCGTGACCTTTGGATTGCACTGCAATAGTGACCACTGCATACGCAATGGAAGGGATAGGATTTACTTGCAGTTACGAGAACATGGCATTACCAAAGAGATACAACATTTTGGTGATAGGTGGAGGAGGGCGAGAACATGCAATTTGCTGGAAATTAGCTCAATCGGACAAGGTAAAGGAGATGCTCATGCATCTTATAAAAAATAGTAGTAATACTAATTACAGTATTCAGATCATGACTTTCATGTCGAGCCTGTAGTACATACAGGGTATGCATGCTGGGATTTGACGTGCGAGAGCATCACATTTGTTTTTCAGTGGTGTACGCAGCTTTTTCAGAGGCGGTGGTTTGCACTGAATGTGTGCTGTCATAATGTTCTCCCCACATTGATGCCATGAGTGTGTGTGCCAGGAATGTCATACGTTAAACAATAAAAAGATAGATGTTTTAGGCTTGACAGGTCTATTCATTGAATCCAACCAGTTTCTGCAGTAGATAGTGGTACAATGGCCCACGCCAAAACAGATATTTCAAGACGGTTCACTACACTTAATCACATTCATATCTATTAAATCACATACATATTATAGGTGTTTATCCTGTTGTGTATATGTAGAATGCATTTTCATTCACAATTAAAGTGCACAAATTTCCAATGTGTAATAAATTTGATGGCATTCAATTTCTGTGCTTGCAAGAAATCATAAAAAAAAAATTAAGCAAATGAAAGTTGATTGTGTTTCTAACAGTTTGCTATATGTGTAAACAAGAGACTATTATTTTATACCATTACGTAATTATGTACACATTTAGTGCTCAGCCTTATTAGTAGATACATATCGATGCTTACCCGTCAAAGGAACAAACTACACTTTACAAATTTTGTTCAAAATGACCAATCTACACTTTACAAATTTCCAGCGTCTCCCATCTTGTTCTCCTGTTAAAATGTTTAGAAGCGCCAATCGTAGATCGTTCATTTTGAACAAAATTTGTAAAGTGTAGTTCGTTTAAAAATTACTTCGACGGGTAAACATCGATATATAATTTGATCAAAATCACGATTAATCTCCTATACAGTACTGTAGTTGATTTTATATGGAATCAAATTTTGTTTTTATTATGGTACATATTATTAGGCCTATTATTATTATTGAAGTAAAACTGTTTGCAATTGAATAATATTTGTCCCTTTGTAAAACACCCTTTTTTATCCATTTATTTACATTTTATTAGCTTTAAAAGTGGATAATTTTTATGCATTTCTAAAACATAAAAATTGTCCATTTGTGAAACGGATAAAAATTATTCGATTGTCCAGATAGCCGAATAACCAGATAAAAAATTATCCAGATTTTCCCAGCTCTAATATGAATGCTCATAATTGTTGTTTCATGTAAGTGAAAGTAGACAGAAATTCTATAGGCATTTTATATACGTATGTAAATTTACTATTTTGTGCCTACAAAACATGTATATTTCAGGTAAAACAAGTATTTGTAGCTCCAGGAAATGTGGGCATTGAAAAAGAAGACAAAATCATTACTGCTGATATTAACATCAAAGATTTTAAGGTAAACATTTTGAATAATTTGAGCTAAAGGATACAGTGAATGGCAATATTTAATATATCAACCTTGTTGCGAGCAAAATAAGTCAATCGTTTTTTGTCAAGCTAAGCAAAATGTGTAAGTCGTTTCCGAACGTAATGGAGATGGCGCTCGACTTACATATATTGCTTTGCGTGACAAAAAACGAGTTACACATTTTGCTCGCAACCACATTGATATATATATAATTAATATATATATATATATATATATATATAATACATATATATATATATATATATATATATATATATATATATATATAATACATATATATATATATATATATATATATATATATATATATATATATATATATATATATATATATATTTTTTTTTTTTTTTTTTTTGTATGTAGGCTATTTCATTATGGTGCCGTGAAAAAGAGATTTCTCTGGTTGTGGTTGGACCTGAGGATCCACTTGCCAATGGGATTGCAGATTACTTAGCAGGAGAAAAAATCCATTGCTTTGGACCTACCAAATCTGCTGCACAGATTGAATCAAATAAAGATTGGTCGAAAAGTTTTATGGATCGTAATAGTATTCCTACAGCTCGTTGGAAAGCCTTTACATCAGCAGAAGAAGCAAAAAAATTTATTAAAAAGTATGAATATAGTGTACTAGAGGTGAACTTTAATTGTTCTAAAAAGGTTTTGTATTAATTATTATTATTATTATTTTTTTTTTTTAGTGCTGATTTTCCAGCTCTGGTGGTGAAGGCAAGTGGATTGGCGGCAGGCAAGGGTGTTGTTGTAGCAAAGGATAAAGATGAGGCTTGTGAGGCTGTAGATGCAATGTTGACACAGAAACATCTTGGGGTTGCAGGAGAAACCATTGTTGTTGAGGAATTACTAGAGGGAGATGAAGTTTCTGTAAGTATTGAATTTCAGACTTGCTTATTTATCAATAGGCCTATATTATTATTTTTGTTTTTTTTCAAATACAATAAATATACTGTACCATTAATTATTTCATTTTTAAATTATTTTGTCAATAAAATTAGAAAGAAAGAAGATAACTTCAATGGAATATACACTTTGTTCTCAGATTATAAATCAATGATAGATAATAATTTATAATGTTTCTAGATGCAATGCATTTTTTTTTTCATGTTATTAATATTAAAGTTAAAACGCAAAGTTAAATTAATGCTGTTCGTAAACCCTGTTCTCTGCACCTAAAAGGACGATCAGCTATGGTTAATCAAATGGAATGCGCATTTTTTGGTGCAAGAGAACAGGGTTTACAAACAGCATTACTATCATTGCTAGGAAAAAAAAAAAAAAAGTTGCAATAAAGTAGGTAAATCCGGTTGCAACTTTCTTCTTTCTAGTTTTGAGTAAGCTATCATGTGCAAAAAAAAAAAAAAAAAAAAAAAAAAAAAAAAAAAAAAAAAAAGTGTTTTAAATTTTAATACTTTCTATTCTTAGGTACTAGCATTCAGTGATGGCAAAACTGTTCAAGTCATGCTACCAGCTCAAGATCACAAACGACTTCTTGCTGGAGATACAGGCCCTAACACTGGTGGTATGGGTGCCTACTGTCCCTGTCCATTCATTACACAGAGTCAGATGCAAGAGGTTGAAACTGGTGTCCTGAAGAAAGCAGTACAGGGACTGAGCAAGGAAGGGATGCCTTTCATTGGTAGGTGCATCAAAATTGTTCCTGTGGATCGTGAAGTATTAACATCACTTTATGTTGCAGGTGTACTCTATGCAGGCTTAATGATGACAAAAGAAGGTCCTAGAGTTCTGGAATTTAACTGTAGATTTGGAGACCCTGAAACTCAAGTTATTTTACCTTTACTTGAGAGTGATCTCTATGAAGTTATGAAAGTAAGAGTATTTTTTGTTATAATTTTTATTATAGCAGAACTGACAGAATATAATATAGTATCTAGTGACTATGTAATTAAAAATACTTTTATCCTATATATATATACACTGTATATATATATATATATATATATATATATATATATATATATATATATATATATATATATATATATATATATATATATATATGGCACAGCAGTAACATTTCTTACATTTACAATTTTTACTCAATTTTACATTAATTTGTAGGCATGCTGTGAGGGAACATTAGATACAGTTCAACTGAAATGGAAGAGTTGCACTAACGCAGTAGGAGTAGTAATGGCAAGTAGAGGTTACCCTGCATCATCATCTAAAGGTCAACTAATAACAGGTCAGTCACATATAATTTACCCAAACATAGGTGTGTGTTTAATTTGAGATATTTCAGGTGTGGATGAGGTTGCAAGTCGTGCAGATATTACAGTTTTCCACAGTGGTACTGCTGATAATGGAGTAGGTCTAGTTACTAATGGTGGTAGAGTACTCATTGCTGTCTGTCTGGCACCATGCTTGGCAAGTGCAGCTGCTAGAGCAACTCTAGCAGCTGGAGATATCAAATTTGATGGTGCTCAGTATAGATCTGATATTGCTCATAAAGGAATCATCAGGTAAGTTAATTCAGTTGTACTTAATATGAGTAAAATAATATGACTATTATATGAGTAGTCGTTTGAGAATATTTAGGTATGAAGCAAATCATCTGAGAATAGTAGTAATACTTTTCATATAGGCCTATAGTTATTAGAAAAAGCATTATAACCTGTTAGGATCAACTTTATGATGCTTCAAACACATGTATCTCTGAATGAGCTCAAAACGTCTGGAGAATTTTGATTGAGTCTGAACCAAATTTATGTTAATTCAAATTTATTTTATTTTATTCATTAAACACTCATGGTGTACAACATGACATAAATTTACAAAATAAGAGTATTTAATTAAATACATTAAACATTATTCTTGAGCATGTGCCGTTAGACTAATGCTGCAATTAGTACATTTCAGCAAATGATATTGATCACATTGCTCACCACACAATTTACATGAGGTACCACACTCGTGGTACTTTTTAATAATTATAATTATGCAAATCTTATGGTGAAAACCGTGCACTGCAAATGTGGTGAAAATGTGCCTATTTTTAAAGTTTGGATTTTTCCAATTAACATTATTAAAGGCCGGGGTACTGTAAAATGACAGGTTGACAATCAGAGAAATGTTGGAGTTGATTCAAACTTATGATGTGATTTAATAAAGCTTTGTTTTTATTATAGAGGTGTGATGTGTCAGGGAGAATTAACATACAAGGCAGCTGGAGTTAATATTGTAGCTGGGGATGGACTTGTATCAAAGATCAAGCCTTGTACTGAGCTCACCAAGAGAACTGGATGTGTGGGCTCCATAGGAGGGTTTGGAGGAGTATTTGATGTTACTGCTGCTGGCTACAAAGATCCTTTATTAGTGTCTGGTACTGATGGAGTTGGAACTAAAGTAAAGGTATGCTATCATAATTATTGATTTTGAATGAAGTATATAATCGTAACTTTAATTAGTTCTAAAAGTAACCATTGCAAATGGGGTTTATTTATTTCAGGTTGCCCATGAATGTAACATCCACCACACAATTGGCATTGACTTGGTTGCTATGTGTGTCAATGATATCTTAGCTCATGCTGCAGAGCCTCTCTTCTTCCTTGACTACTTTGCTTGTTGTCAGTTAGAGGTGTCCATTGCTGCTCAAGTTGTTGCTGGAATAGCTGAGGGATGCAAGCAAGCTGGCTGTGCACTCATTGGTAAGTATACTATGAATAACTGTGTACAGGGGGTATATTGAAGGGATTGATTTAAAGAAAATGCATATCGATCTTTTCGTGTCAAGATGAAGCTTCTACACTTTACAAATTTCCAAAGAATGACCGATGTACAAATATACCTGGAGAATACCTGAAGAATTCAAACCTGTTTTATATAGCAGAAGCTCCAGGTAGCTGCGACTTTGTAAAGTGTAGAAGCTTCATCTTGACGCAAAAAGATCAATATCCATTTTGAGTTGGATATGTCATTAAAGCAAAGAAATGGGAAAACCAACAAGCATCTTGCCATATGTTCATACATATGAGCGTACCTAGGTAAAGATCTTCATTGGCTATTTTACTCAGACATTTCAAGAGCAACAGACAACTTATTTACTCCCATCTCTAGCCAAAATGTCTCACATCTTTTTTTAAGCAACTGAGGATGTAGATTGTTACGATCATGTCTTAATTAATGTAAATATTTGAGTAAACTGTTCCATGTTCCACCTATAGCTACGTCATCGTGATAAGGTACTTGTTGGTTTTTCTATTCTTGTGTCTCGCTTTGATATTATATTTTGCTTTGTAAGTTGATGAGAAGTTAGTCATGTATCATCTGCTTTTAGTAAACTGTGAACATGAAAGAAGCAGAAGATAAATAAAACAGTATATCAATGCTGTTGCAGCTAAACCAAACTTCTACTTTTAGCTGGTTTGCTAACTTTTTGCTAGCTGGTGTTGCGATACATGTAGATTGTTTCTAATGATAGAACAAACATAGATGCATGAAAGTATGCAACCCCTCTAAAAGTAGAAGTGTGGTTTAGTCACAACAGCATCAATATAAAAATTTCCACATTAATAAATCACATGACTTGATCGTCAAGTCTAAAATTTATTTCTATTTATTCCCTCTGATTTTTGTGAAACAGGTGGTGAAACAGCAGAGATGCCAGGTATTTACTCTGGGGGAGATTATGATCTGGCTGGCTTTGCTGTGGGTGCAGTAGAGAGAAACTATCAGCTACCTCGTATTGAAGATATAAAAGAGGGAGATGTTGTGATTGCTGTGCCTTCTAGTGGACTACATAGCAATGGCTTTAGCCTTGTCAGAACTGTTATGCAGAAAGTCTGCTGCAAATACAATGACCCTGCACCATTTAGCACTCAGGGAAAATCTTTTGGTAAGTAAAATTTCCATTTTCATTGATGTGGAGTAGTTTGTTAATGTACATACATACATACAT
This sequence comes from Ecdyonurus torrentis, assembly GCA_949318235.1. Lineage (NCBI taxonomy): Eukaryota > Metazoa > Arthropoda > Insecta > Ephemeroptera > Heptageniidae > Ecdyonurus > Ecdyonurus torrentis. The sequence continues at coordinate 40,822,781 of OX439129.1, forward strand.
ACATATCATGACGCTATAAATCCCTTTCGGGGTAAGCCAACAACACAGATGTTTTATCCTGACCCAGTGATAGACCTCCACAACTTCCTATCCTGACATACTTCACTTGCTTCCGCCAGTCTCATACCTTGTTTCATACATTTCCTTTTGCATTTCATACTGCATACATTCTTATTTTTCAAACATCTTCCAACCACCTCAGACCATGATGTTTTAGGCCTGCCTCTATCTCTCCTTCCATCCACTCTACTATGAAATACCTGCTTTGCTATTCTTTCATCACCCATTCTCTCAACATGAGTAGGGTGAATGCTGTTGGTATGAGTTTTCTCAGAAGTATGTGTGGTAAAACAAGATTAGATAGGGTAAGGAATACTTGGGTGTTGGAGAAATGTGGAGTAAAAGAAACTGTGACTGAGAAGTATGAGAACAGTGTATTACGATTGTTAATGTAAATAGATGTAAATGGTTTCTTTAAAAGCAAATGTTATTTTAAAAAACAGAAGTCAATGTTACATAAATTCTCTAATATCTGTACAATTTTGAGTTATTATTATAGAACACTTTAATAAATTTTTAAATTTAGGTGAAGAATTTCTAACTCCAACCCGGATCTACGTGAAAGCTCTACTGCCATCCCTGCGCAGTGGCAAAGTCAAAGCATTTGCTCACATAACTGGAGGAGGACTTTTGGAAAATATCCCTAGAGTTCTGCCAAAACATCTTGGAGTACAGCTGGATGCTGAGAAATGGACCATCCCATCTTTGTTTGGATGGCTTGCAGTGGCAGGTAAATTGGTAGTCAATATAATTTAAGTATAATACTTTTTAGTTTGAAATATATTTCAGACTAACTTTTAAGATAAATTTATTTATTTATTTTTTTTTTTTTACACAACAAATAATTATTTTATTACTTCACAGGTGCAGTGAAAGAGCGTGAACTGCTACGTACTCTGAACTGTGGAGTGGGTGCAATTTTGATTGTTAGTCCTCAAGATAAGAGTGAAGTCATGAGCCAACTGGAGGGACAAGGGTGCTCAGAGATTGGAGTAGTCAAAGTAACACATGCAGGTGAGAAATAGTTTGAAAATACAATTACAGGGTTTTAAATTAAATTTGCCAACGTAGGTGAACATATAAAATTGATGATAAGTAACATGTCATGTGTCTTCATTAGTATTACTAAATATACTGTATTATATTAGTGATGTCATGTCATGAATTCTTGAATAATTTTAGATGAACCTCGTGTGTTTGTGTGCAACTTTATGTTTGAGATGGAGAAAGTGATGCGTCCCTTCTTACCAGAATTACTGGGCAATGGCCTGTGTCCACTTAAGAAGAGAGTTGGTGTTCTTATATCAGGCAGTGGAACTAACCTTCAAGTAAGTGTGCTTTAATATTTGCAGTAAATATTCATCTTAATTTAATATTATCAATTTCATGTTTTAGGCTTTACTTGACCACACTTTTGATCCCACTAAAAATAGTGCTGCAGAGATTGTGCTGGTGATTTCTAACAAGCCTGGAGTGCAAGGATTGGCTAGAGCTGAAAATCATCACATTCCTACCAAGGTGAGAGTAGATCAATATTTGCAAGTATTGTGAAAGCTCATTTGAGGAATTAGGTTAGAAATGTAATATGATAAATGAGTAAAATAGTTTTAAAATTTTTGAAATCAATAGATGCATTTTTAAGTGATAATTTTTTATCATTTTCAATGTAATCAAAATGTAGCAGGCTTCAATTAGCCATCATTTGCTGACCGGTTTCCAGCAATTTTGGCCCCCCAAAAGCTTTTTTTTTTTTTTTAACTATGTGGATTAGATGACCCCCCCCCCCCCCCCCCCCAATGTGGTCCGGCTCCTAACCTTCATTGCCCCATTGCCGACTGGCTCCAAGAGGAATTATGAAAATAATGTAAATCATTATTATCTTAGTGTCATGAAAATGAAGACTACTATTTACCTAATTTGTTTGATGCAGGTGATCTGTCACAAAAACTACAGTTCTCGCATTGAATTTGATCATGCCTTGGATGCAGAACTTCGTGCAGCAGGAGTAGAAATTGTATGTCTGGCAGGCTTCATGCGTATATTGACTGCAGAGTTTGTAAAGAAATGGCGTGGCAAGATCCTCAACATTCACCCAGCACTGCTACCTCTATTCAAGGGTACTCATGCACATCGCCAAGCTCTACAAGCAGGAGTTCGAGTCACTGGATGCTCTGTGCATTTTGTTGAGGTCAGATCTCAGATGGTCAGTGTTGCAAGTTACATAAGTGTAGTAACTAGAGTTTGAACTGAAATGGTGATGGCATTATGAAACTGTATGATGTAGTGTTGTTACTATTTCATAATTCAAACTGCGTTAGCATAACTTAGCAACATGCAATACTGGTGAGGTTAAAAACGTAGTATTTTAACTGTTGAAAAGATTTAGTCTAGTAGTAATACAGTACTGTGCATAATACAATTATATTATATGATTTTATAGGTACTGTATCTAAATTATAACAAAGGAGAAAAGTATATAACAATATATGACTATTTTTTTTAGTTAACCTTTAATTAATTCCTTTGTGTATGATATAACTGCATTTGTAATTCAAATTCATATTTATTTTAATAAGGTTTTTACTTTTACTCTATTTTTTTTTGTATGGAGCTGTAAAATTTGAACATTCTTCATTTGTAACTTCTTTTTTTTTTTCTACTGATTTTATTTATTTACTACAAAGTTAAAATTCATGTTTTATTATTACAGGAAGACATTGATGCTGGAGCTATTATCGTCCAGGAAGCTGTGCCCATAGAGAGAGGTGACAATGAGGGCATCTTGCAAGAGAGAGTCAAATTAGCAGAGCACAAGGCATACCCTAAAGCTCTGGAGATGTTAGCTCGAGAAGAAATCTATCTGGATGAGCATGGTCTCCTTGGTTGGAACAAATGCCATGCTTGAATATCTACTGAATATAATACTATTATTTTTACAATGATCTGTTGGAAAATATGAATGAGATTTGATAATTTAGTATAAATACAATAGTTTAATTCTTTAATGCATGATTATACAGTAAAAAATAAAACTATGTAGGTATAATGTTATTATTATTTGAGTTTTGTATACAATATTGCAACATTCCATTATGCTTTTGTGCTATAAAGCTTCAACTTTTAGAAATAAATTGCCATTTTTATTAGCCGTTATAGAATTAGAAAAGGGCAAACTGTAACAATCTTCAGCAATTTCTTTCAAGAAATAATTGGTTGTGGTGTTTGTATGACCTTTAGTTCAGATCTAGATTGTCAATTTTATTTTTGTTTTGTGTTTGTTATGTCAACTGAAGGATTTTTATATTATTTTTGGTGATTGGTCAAGTGTTTTTGTAGACTAATATGAAAAAATTAAATTTCAAAGAGCTTTAGTAGGGCTTTTCTTAATGTTAAAATATGCAATACAGTACTGTACACTAAAAAAAAAATCAAAATAAAATTAATAGAAAATTTATTTTATTTTAATTTTTTCAACATATTATAAATGAAGTGCAATGCATATTTAAACTTGATAATAAAGTAGTTAAGTTTTAACGTATATTGAAAAACATTTCAATATTTTTATAATAAATATAAATAGATTATAAACTGCAATATGGATGTATTATGTACTGGCATTTATGATCTTTGTAAGATTTTCTCAGACAACCTATTCTTGCCATTATTATTACATTTTTATTCTTAAAGCCCAACACTAATGTTGTAGTGTTGTTCAAATAGAGCATTTTCATTGAGTCTCATCATATTGTGATCAGATCGGTGTTGGGCTTACTATGTGCCAAATATTCCAGTGTCAAAACTCTCATTGTGCCAATATGTTTTTTCTTTCAATTGTTACAACAGCACAACAAAACAAACAAATCTTTATTTATCAAGACCAAAATATAGGCCCACTGACTTGCCTATTTACTCAGTATATAGGCTATATCTTTTTTTTTTTTTTTTTTTTTTTTTTTTTAACCTTGCAAGTAGTCCATGTATGTTTGTAATTTTAAAAACCTTGTAACGATTAACCTCTCGCATGAGGGATTTTTGTTCTTTTCTGTTAAATCTCTTTTTTTTTTTAGCACAAGTTTGTATTGCCTTCAATAGTATGTGTATCAAATTTCAAATCTATTTGTCCACCAATAATAAGAGTAAAAAAAAATACCATCTTGTCTGAAGTTAATCCTTAAGTGAAAATGTTAAAAAATATCAACTTCTCAAAAACAACTTGATACTTCTGAATACAAAATGGATTTTAAAACTATTTTTTGCACTGCTTTTTTTTTATAAGACTGGCAAATGTAAAGTAATAAAATACTCCATAATGCTCAATATTTTAGGTGTTACATAATTCTATAGCTACTATAATCATATTATTTGTACTGCTGATATAATGTATGCATGGTTTTATGTGAAAAAATAAAAAATAAATCAAGATATATGCAAAATTTAGTAACCTTTTAATAATTTATAATTATTACAAAACTACAATATATTAGTAATTTAAAGATACAACTACATATATCTACAAACTTAATTTTACATGAACGAAAGAGGCAAGATAATATAAAATATGACAATTAAAAAGCATTATAATGCTTATAAATATAATTTTACAAGTAAGTATTTTATAAGTGCAGTACAGGCAAAAATGGAGCAAAACTATAATAGTTCAAATGTGCACATATTAAGTATATCATAGCATGTGGTTCTACATTGAACACTAGAGTCCAACTTTGAACATACCTAAGTGACAAGCTTTTAAAATATTCCTGTTTAATAGGGGGAAAAAAAAAAAAAAAACGCTTGATCGAGATGTGGTTGTTCAATGTTACACACACCCAAGACTGTATAATATCTGATACTTAGAAAAATAACAATAAGTTAGGAGAAAAGAAAATTAAATAAATATAATTGCATGCTCAATTTTTTCCTTAATTAATGATATATTTATAGTTATAAATAAACAAAAAGTGCAATTGAATTTAGAAAAATAAATCAATGAAAGTGACTCTGAAAAGATTTTCTATAAAGCGCAGATAAATTAGAATACATAAAATATCACTTTTTTCTTTCTTGAATAGTAAATTATTGCACACTTAAATACCAAAATTAATACCAAATTATTGCACACTTAAATACCAAAATAAATACCAAATTATTGCACTTAAATTCCAAAATAAAAAGCAAATTATTGCACACCTAATTAATGTATAAAACTAATTTAAATAGTGTAAAAGAAATACAAAAAGTGCTGGGATATGAATAAAAAATTTTAAGCCCATAATAATAGTCTTCGAAAAGCATGTTTAGCTAAAATATATATAGGCAATAATAATAATAATAAAAACTGAAGAGTCTAACAAAGTGAATGTTAACAAACAATTCTGTGCACCTGTCTTGATTTAACATGCTTTCTTATAGGGAAATGCACCAGTTATAACTCAAGTTAGAAATTTTTCCAGACACTCTGCTTTCCCTTTAAATTAGCATACCTAACCACGATTGTTCATACTTTCCTAAACTAATACCATAAATCTTATTTAAGAAGATGACAACACTTAAGCTTGAAGCTTTTAAGTAACAGCACAAACATATCCTACAAAATATAGCAATTGCATCATATTATAAGGAAGAAGACATATTTGCCTTGCAAATTTTACTTATTGAAAAATTAAATGTAATACTTATAATAAAAACCTGAAGTACGCAATGTGCTTTCATCAGTTTTCTCTGTTCTTAAATTGTAAATACAAATCATTGTGCCAAATACTATAACACTGCAGCAGATGTGGAATATGTATATGCCAAAATCCTATCAATTTTCCCAGCGTCTGCCTGAAAAGTAAAAAGTAATTAAAAACATTTTAGTCACCAAGGGATTAATGGTTGCTATATGATACGTTAAATAATTTTAAATTCAATAATAATTTAAATAATTTTTACTACCGTTTGTTACCACATCAAATGCAAATTTATTAAAATATAAAGAGTTTCCAGATTAATTAATTTTTGAGCTATATACTTCTATACTAAGCTCTATGCATTCATATGTTAAAGTCGACATCATGTTGGATCACTCAATAACATGGACTACATAAAAAAGTGACTCATTTTGGCAGTTTAAAAATAATAAGCAATAGTTTTTAGTAGGTTGAATAAGTATCTCCAATATATGAGAAAAATAATAATGAAAAAAAATGTAACCAATTTCCCAAAGAAAATACCCAAAAAACAAAGTTTTTCCTATGATGAGAACAATGTTATTCATTACTCCAGTATGGCGTCGAAGGGCATTAAATATGACATCATGCACATACACCCTATTAGAACTATGGAGTATATATGGGCAAAATGCATTAAACGCCCAAAAGGTGTAATAAATGTGTTATAAAAATACACTTACCACGGCCTATGCCAGTAGCTTTGTAATCGTGTGGAGTATTAGTTCTTGGTGGGCTACTACCACACTCTGACCCATCACCTTCATCATACAATAAAGTTGTGCGTTTTACATCTCCTGGTTCTTTTTTAATAACAGTCCAAGCCATGCTACTTGGCTTGGGTTTTTCATAACCTCCACTACAAGCCTCTACAGCAGACCTAAGCAGCTGAAAATTTGGATAGTCCTCATCATTGGTAGTGTTTGGCCTAGCTGAGTTAGCATGGGACCTGGGTAAAGCCAAACTTGCACTTGCTGTGTAAGATTTGGGCTCATAAGACATTGGACCAGCTGAATCAGTATATGGCCTGCCCAACTGAAAATCTGGACGTTCCATTTTGTAAGTTTTGGACCTTTGCTCTACTGAGCTAGCATATGATGTAGGCAAGGTGAAACTTGCACTTGCTGTATCAGATTTGTGCATATGGAATGGGGCAGTTTCAGGAGCATAGTGAGGAGCATTAATGCCACATTCACCATACAAGATATTCTCCCTGAAATAACATATTACATACATTTTTACTAGGAAAGTAATACCACACTCATCCATAAATAACACAACATTACACATCCCTTTTGTAAGCCAACAGCAGTATATTTGTTTTTACTTATTTCAAATCATTGCCTTAACTTTTTATTCTGGCATACAGCATGCAGCCCTAGCTTTGCACCTACACTCATAATTCACTTCATATTCACTTTTAACCAAGGCCAATCAATGCAAAAATGTTTTTTGGCCTGGGTTATAAATTATTCCCCAATTATTTCCCAATATTATTCCCCAATTTCGTCTAATATAGACCTATCTATGTGTTTTTCTTAGTTTTTCTTAGTTTTTTTTTTTTTTTTTTTTTTTTTTTTTTTTTTTTTTTTTTTTTTAACTTGCCTTTTAGGAGAATTTAAAGCATTAAACTTCTTTTTCCGCTCCCGTGTGTATTTCTTTCTCTCAGAAGGTATAACTCCTTTCTTACATCTGCAAAAATCGTATGAATGTATTTTAATTTTAGAAATGAATTATTTTAAAGAATGAAGGTTGACATAGCAAATTAATAGGGAATGAAAACATACAAAAAATCATTAAGTTTTCAAATAATTATATTTATAAAATACTTTATATTCCAAAAGAAGTGGAATATGTGTATGTCTGTAGTTTTATGTCAAAAGCTACCATTGTTTAGTATTTCTGTGCTACCAAATTTTCATCGAACTATATAAGACATCTCTTCACTGTGTGAGGCCCTTGCTGGTTACATTTTTTAATAGATAATATTAACATAGAATAGGGGTTATTAAGGAAAATAAACCATTACATTTAGGTGTAATAAATAAGAAAAAAAAAGGATATGAAGGCCTTACTATCCTACCTATTTAAAAAAAAACAAAAAAAAAGTCCCACAGTTTGGTGAAAATGTTGCTGGCACAGAGATTATTAGCCTAACAGTTTTGACCATTCTGTTTTTACTTCCAAATGAAAACAGTGTGTGTGTGTGTGTGTGTGTGTGTGTCTGTCAGTTTTTACAGACTTACAATGTTAGTGGGAAACTTGTGATTTCTGATTTTGTGTTTTAGTCTCCGAGTCTGCATGCAATATATATATATTATATATATATATATATATATATATATAATGATATTTTTTGTTTGATTGTGGTTGTTTGTAATAATAAAAGAATTTTAAAAAATTACACAAGGAGTGTGGCATCTTCTTCAATTCGTTTTAGAGGATTGTAAGTTGGAGTATCAACATCATCCCAGCTCTCATCACATGGGATGTCAGTATTCTGGACGGGCATTACATTAAGTTTATCCACTTCCCCTCCCACTAAATAGATAAGAAAATTCATTTGATTTAAAAATTATAAAAACTTTGATCTTTTTTTACGCTTTTAAAATATTAATTATATGCATGCTCTTCAATATATTAGCAAAAGAACCCATTAACTTATTTTTTTAAGTAATATATCAAAGGAAAGAAAAAGTTCACCTATATCATTAAAAAGCAAAGGTATATGGAAAAATATATGTACTCAAAAACCTTAAATTAAGAAACAATAATGGAATATGAGGTTAACTGCAAGCACTAGAGGCAGGATGGGAACAAAATACATACCATTATATTTGTGGGTCTCCAAATTTGCCTTGTCTGGACAGTTCTCTATGTGGTATGTGTAGGCACATTGGTCAACAATGTGACTCCTGTTAAAAGGGCAAATGTTTTTGCCCGTAGTGTCATGGCTCTAAAATAAAAATTTGTATGTAATTATTTACTAATTATAATAAAATAAAATGTCACATAATCCAATATCAATTAATAGAATGTAAGATTAAAAAAAATAACATATTTTATGTAATAATAGTCCCAAATATAATGTAAAAAAAACATTATAATAATAATAAAAAAAATTTGTAGTTTGTAAATTTGGGGACAAGGGAACAAAGCATGAGCTGACAGGGATGCCTTATACAAAATTTTCAGCACCAAATTTTAGCTTAACCCATTTCAGGTAGTTTGCAGAAAGAAAAAAAAATAGAAAAAAAAAAGTCAAGTGGATTAACAGGACATTGATGTAGCGGAACAACCTTGATCTTAATTGATATACTGTAGTGTATACCCTATTGTATTTTGTTTGATTAATTATATTTAATGTTAATTCAAGGATAAAGATCATTATAATATGTTTGTTGTAATCATCAAGTAACTAATTGTTAAGGCGGTGGGGGACCGACTTGTACCGGAAATCGCTAAAAGAAGAACTATATTTTCCCAATAATTTTTTGTACGTGATTTAATTCCAATAAAACAAACACTAAAATTTTCAAATAAAATCAAGTAAATATATATATATATATATATATATATATATATATATATATATATATATATATATATATATATATATATATATATATATATATATATATATATATGTAACAGTTATTTCTGCTATATCGTAAATAATCTATTTGTCACCAATAATTTGTCAATCAAAGAGAAAGTAGTGTCATTTATTTTTGTACATCCTTGTTACTTAGCCCTCAGCAATTATAACTGTTTGTCGAGTGCCGAGTGTAATATATAAGGCGCTCGCTGATATCAGGCATGAACCATTCAACCACCATTCAACACCATTATCTACTATTCATCACCAGAGAATGGTCACATAACTTAATATGTTCTTCATAGTAAGAGGGAGAGACTCTGCCCGGCGACTCACCACTCTCTCTTACTATATATTTTATATTATAATCAGTTTTCTTCATAATTAATAAAATCAAGTTTGAACAATAATTCTTCCTCCTAGTTATTTCAACATAAATTTTATCTTTATTTTTTATTATTAAAATTAGAGGTTACAATTGGTGTCAGAAAAGTGCGTGATTTAAGTTTCCTGCGTATAAGATTTGAACCTCTATACATCAAGATTTTTACCCGTTTTAATAGCAACGCAGAAGAGGACCCATGATTCAACCTTCGTTGGACCGCATTGGATCTGCCATGGATGATTTGTTCCTGACAATCTACCCACTGAGGAAGAAAGAACTTAGAGGTCAGTTTCTATCTCTCTATTTTTTTCAAATTAACTCAAATAAATATTTATATTATTAATTTCAAACACAATTTTAATATAAAAACTAATACAATGCATGAATGTCTTTTGAAGTGTATTATTTCTTTCATTTTTTTAGTAACTATATATACCCAATTGATATAATTTTAATTAGTAATTTTGACAAAATTATAATATTATTAGATTTTAAGGTATTATTATATTATTAAGGTATAAATGAGCTGTCCGTCAAAGATGTAAGCTATAATGCTACACAAATATATAAGCTAAAATGCTAAATAAAATTCCAGTCACTGCAAAAAGACAAACTGAGAATATAAATAAATATTGACGCTCATATAGAAATAAGTTTTATTATAAGTTATATTATATATATATGATATTTACATTTTTTTGTCACTTGCTATATTTTTTTTTTTTAGTCAATTGTGATTTTTTAAATAATTATTGTTTGTTTATGCAAATATTTCAATACATACATTTGTATTAAATAAAAGAAATGACTAAATTGACATTTATATAATTTTATATTGCCTATACATCAATAACTATAAGTTATATGTAAGTTAATTGTTAATTTGCATTGTAAAAAATTAAATATCTAAAAATAAATCTTAAACTGTAAAGAGAGTTAGAACTGGTGATCCCTCTTTGTTCTTATTGTTCACAGAGAAAAACAACCAAGAAAATCTACATGATATTCAAGAATTAAAAATCAAGAACCCTTACAACAACCCTCAACCTACCCGAGAAAACTCCACGGAAAAAACTCAACATAAGAAAACTGAAGCAACATATTTTTTGTCAATGATTTATACTATAATATTCTCTATTTTTTTTCTTGCAAAATAACTTTTAATTTTTTCAATTTAATTAATCGACGCATGGGAGCGTCGTTTTTTCCAAAACGTTGTCTTTGTAACAGTTATTTCTGCTATATCGTAAATAATCTATTTGTCACCAATAATTTGTCAATCAAAGAGAAAGTAGTGTCATTTATTTTTGTACATCCTTGTTACTTAGCCCTCAGCAATTATAACTGTTTGTCGAGTGCCGAGTGTAATATATAAGGCGCTCGCTGATATCAGGCATGAACCATTCAACCACCATTCAACACCATTATCTACTATTCATCACCAGAGAATGGTCACATAACTTAATATGTTCTTCATAGTAAGAGGGAGAGACTCTGCCCGGCGACTCACCACTCTCTCTTACTATGCATATTTTATATTATAATCAGTTTTCTTCATAATTAATAAAATCAAGTTTGAACAATAATTCTTCCTCCTAGTTATTTCAACACAAATTCATCTTATTTTTTATTATTAAAATTAGAGGTTACATATATATATATATATATATATATATATATATATAAAAATATATACCCCAAAAAAATTTTAATGATATTTTAAATTGTAAAAAAGTTTCTAATTTGACTAAAATTTCCCGCTCAAATTTAAATTTCCACATTTACATGTTATCTTTAAAGTGTAATCAATGTCTCTCACATGTCTTCCAACTCCCTATGCTAGCGCGTAGTCTAATATGAAACGACGCTGAGCCAATAGTAGTGACATCTGGAACTAAAAGCTTCGTAAGCTTAACATTGTAGTTCAGGTGTCGCGTGCGGTGTCGCTAGTGTCGCTGGACTACAAAAAGTGCCTGGAGTTGGAAGACATGTGAGAGACATTGAAGTGTAATAACTTAAATATTTTATCGTGTTTTCACATGTTTGACATAACTAAATTTTTAAGTAACATTTCTTCTTTACTTTGTGTTAATTAATATTATTATTCGCAACCGTCCTAGTTTGCGAGATATCAGTCGGTCACCTACCCCCTTAATTTACTATAGAATCAAAAAGTTTTAAGAAAAAAAAAGGGGGGAAGAAAAAAGGAGGAGGAGGAGGAGGAGGAGGAGGAGGAGGAGGAGGAGGAGGAGGAGGAGGAGGAGGAGGAGGAGGAGGAGGAGGAGGAGGAGGAGGAGGAGGAGGAGGAGGAGGAGGAGGAGGAGGAGGAGGAGGAGGAGGAGGAGGAGGAGGAGGAGGAGGAGGAGGAGGAGGAGGAGGAGGAGGAGGAGGAGGAGGAGGAGGAGGAGGAGGAGGAGGAGGAGGAGGAGGAGGAGGAGGAGGAGGAGGAGGAGGAGGAGGAGGAGGAGGAGGAGGAGGAGGAGGATAGGAAAAAGGACATATTTAGCAAACATTATCATCATGTGTAGTAAGTAAAATAAAAACAAAACAGTATTGTGTTAAATAATAATAATAATAATAATAATAAAAACTTTGTGGTGTACAACGTACACAATTCTTACCCGTTGACATCTATTCAGATGGAATGCCATCTTGTTTTTTGACACTTGGTGAGAATTGTTATAGGGACAGGTAACAAGTATGTCATCTCTTTCAAAGAATGTATGTACATTTGCCATCTTCCAAAATTACTTAGTTAGGTTATAAAGAGCTACAAAAAACAAAAACACACATTGTTACAGTACATTATTTTTACACCCTCACTGCACCACTACTTTATCGGATATACAGTTACTTTTTGAGGGAAAAGTTTAGTTTTGCTACTTCTACTTAATTAATTTAGGTTTATGGGATAAATTTGATGTGCTAATACTTAATTTTATACACTCAACTCTTTTATTTTTTTGAGCTTTTAAAAGAAACCCAGAAAATGGGAATTTCACAAAATAAAATGCTTCACTGAAGGAGCATTTTTGAAAAGCAAAATTGAAATTCTATAGTTTGCTTTAAATAATAGATACAACAAATAGATTAGAACCGGGTAAGCAAAAGCACATATTTAAATTTACAGTGCATAATAATACATTCTATGATTGGTTTAATAGCCAGAACTTTTTTAAAATTTATTGTTAGTTTTTGCAAAAAGCGTATTAAATTATTGGTTGATTTAATAAGCATAAACTCACATATAAATCATTATACTGTTAACAATTAAAGCATAAAAGTTTTACCTTAAGTATTAGTAAAAAGTGGGTTTATTACATCACTAATAGTTTTGATAGATAAAGGAGTGATTTGAAAAATATTACAAAGAAAAGAAAGAAAAGATGTCTGAAGACAGCACAAAATATATTTACAATAAGAAGGCATGAAGTTTTAACACACTGATATACTTGTATATTTTGTATGTATTAAATGTTATGTATCATATTATTGTTGGTTACTCTACATACTCACAAAAACTTAAACATCGGGGAAAAAGTCAAAGTTATTTTTTAAATGTTATACCATATTTGATACATTTGAAAGAAAGTATAGAAGAAATCAGCAAAAAAGTGCTACCATAGTGACGAGATTCCCCTAGTTTGGTAAAAAAAATCTTGCTAGCTTAGATAACTTTTGGCACTAAACTCCAAGAGAACGGAGTGTGGCTGTGCCTCCATCAGTCCTTATAGACTTGTGAGAAAATATGAAACTTGAAATCATGTTACAGATTCGGAAAGGAACTGTAAAACTTGAAATCATGAGTTTCTCTTTGAGTCTGTAAGGACTGACAAAGGCATATGATACACTCCGTTTTCTCTTGGAGTTAAGTGCCAAAAGCTATTCAATATGTTTATTACATCTGAGCTAGCAAGATTTTTACCAAACTATAATACTCTCTTCACTATGGTAAGACATAATTTTCTTTCAAATTTATCATACCTAGATGCAATGGTTTATATTTCGTTAATATCTCCTTGTACCAAATTTGATACCCCAGCGGGTATATATATATATATATTTTTATCTACAGTACGTAATTAACTAAAAGTTCTACATATCGCTCTGGCTGTTCTCAAAGGGTGTACTTGCATTTTTGTCCAGTACAACAAAGGGCCTACTTGCAGTACTTTTTACATGTTAATCTTATGGCGGATGTGCGCACAGCCATGGTTTTAGTTTAATGCAAGTATGCCCTTTAGTGAAAGTAGCCAAATGCAAGTATGTCCTTTGGGCGCAGCCAGGGCAATATACATTAATTAAATAACTTAAGTTCTTATTAAATTTTTCCTTGTACAGAATACAACCATATGTAGTGATTGATTTAGTGACTGGTTATAACTAGTTTGAATATGTCATCAAAGGAAAGAAAACAACCGCATTAAATATATATACCATGATAATGTCCATAGCAATAGTTGACCTACCTCTCCCTCAGTAGCCTACAAATATCTAAACAACTGAGGAAGAGAGTCTTTGACATGAAAATGTTTTTATCAAAGTAAATATTTGTTTATATGTCATGAAGATCTTCACCTATAGTTATGGACCATGGTAATTACAGTACTTGTTGGTATTCCACCTATATTCTTTCCTTTGAAAACATACAGTTGTACCTACTATTCATATTGAGTGAAAAGATCATAGTTCTCACAATGTGAAATACTGCAGCTACATTATATATATATTTTTTCATTCATATGTTGCCTTACCCTTGTGCATTTTAAGAGATGACCTATCAATCGTTGCGGCTGAATGAGGTGACTTGATTCAAATGGACACAATATCAACTCTTCATCTTGATTCATGCAAAGGGGATTGAGTGCCATTTTCTACTATCTTCTGATTATCAACTGTTTGTTTTTTTGCTAAAAAAATGTGCAAAAAAAAAAAAAAAAAAAAAAGGAAAAGAAAAGAAAAGAAAAGAAAAGAAAAAAGAAAAGAAAGAAATGTACAGTTAAAGAGTTTGGCAAATTACACTGTTTACATGGTTTAGATTTAATGTATTAAAATACAGCTAGTATACAGTATTATACATTTCTGCAGTACGGTATATAATTAAAAGTATGTAAATACAGCTAGTAATTTGGTTTCGGAAAGTTGCAGAGGATAAAATAAAAGTTATATACTAAAAAGCAGCAAGTATCCCACAGCATTGACAAAACCTTGCATCACACTGGAAAACATTTTAGCAGGTATTTAGTAACTCTAGCACGAATAAAAAAAACAATAAAGATTTTTAATTGCATTACTTTTGCAGATCATATGATGCTTATATATATCCTTCAAATTTTGATAACATATATGCTGGCAAAAAAAATGTTAAAAATGATATAATAAGCTTCATGCACGAAGATAGGAAACCAAAAACAAACAAAATATATTACAATAAATACCCGTAATGTTAAACTTTATATAATAGATTTAAGATTTAAGTATGGATACATAATAATACTGTTCGTAAACCCTAGCTGTTCTTTGCTTCTAAAATATGATGATCATCGATCATCTATGGTTAATTAAATGGAATGCGCATTTTTTGGTGCAAAAGAGATGCAAAAGCCACAAATAAAAGTATGAATAAGTATGGGACGAAATTCAAGTGATGTTTGATAAACGTCAAATATATTATGCAAAAACAGGCGATGAAAGTCGCCTAGGACTATAATACTACATGCTATATACACGAACGTACATACATACTGTTTCTCTATGATACTACATACGCATACATATGTATCCACTGGCGGCTGGCGGCGACATATAAATGTAAAATGAGACAATCATATATTACAATACATATTATGTATGTACATGTACGTCTGGCTTCTGCATGGCCTTGAGAGTAGAGTATGTATGTGTGCACAGTGTGCAGATAAAATGTAAGATGTACGTGAGTGTCGCTTCGCAATTTATATTCAACCCAGAGATTCAACCCTCCAATCCAGTGGAATTTAAGCCGCAGTCTGCACCACGTACACGGTACAGTACTGATCAGCAGTTTTTTTTTGTAATAACGAATCACCAGCCACACGGCACAGCCGCGGCATGCAGAATTACATATGCTCAAGGTCATTCATAAAACACACTGATCTGCCACGCTATTGTATGCTATCATCATTATGTAATTATCAGTTACAGATTTATTTATTTTATGCTACAACCAATCATCAAACATCATTATCCTTACCTCTTGCTGGATGCAATCTGTTCGGTGCTGCTTTGCCTGTACTGCGTTCCCATTTATTTTGTTGCTAACCTGCTGCTTGCATTTGCATGTGCAATGTGCGATTTGTGGGCGTGTGACATGTGCTTGTGCTGATTTGATGTTTGTTGTTGTCTGTTGGCACCTTGCAACACGGAGGCACGCGGAGGCAGACGAAGTTTGACGAAGCCACGAAGCTCCACGAAGTAAGTTTTTAAATTTATGCGCCTCCGAATTTCGCGCATCAGCTGTGTTTTTTTTGATGACGTTTCCATAAATGGCTGCCACCTCATCGCTTCAGACACCGACTCTAACAATATAATCTGTGTAAATTCATTAGTTTTAATGTATTTTGTGCATACCTACTTATAGAATTTCATTACCCAAGACTTTAAAAATGAATTGTGCTAATTATTTGATAGCTGTAGTGTGTTGCTTCCTTGTGGGAGTAGATGCAATAATGTTCCATCTGCAACCAAACACTCAAAAATGTCTCAAAGAGGAACTTCAGATTGATGTGTTTATGAGTGGGGAGTATGCAGTTTCAGAAGTTGGTGGACAAAGAGTAGATTATGTTGTAAGTATGAGGACTGTGTAGGTATTGTTATTATATGCATATAATGTATGTATGTACAATGTATCGTGTATTTGTAACAGTATGTACCGGTATGCAACATGCATTCATACATACTTACATTTTTTACATAGCCCACATATGATATGTACATATGTTATTTCCGTCATATTCATAAACTCGGATCTCCACTTTCGGTTTCCCCAACATTCTCGTAATTATTGATATTTAACTTTTTGTTGTATTATGTAAACATAGTATAGTATTACAAAGTATTACATAGTACATATCTTGTCTCATAAACACACAATGCATGCAAAACAACATAAGACCATATTTACAAATATACAAAACATTACGTCACTACATATCAACCACTTTGTGCGTACCCTTTAAGATACTTAGGAAATTGTCCTGCTAAATATTGAAAATTCCTTCAAATTATACAAGGCACAATTGCACATCAAGATCACTATTATTTTTCTCACATTTTTTTCATCACAATTTTGAGATTGCAAAAATTTATACAAATGATTAGGGGAACTGGGGCAATATGGGACACTTTTCACATTTTATTTTTTCTATTTTTTAATTTTTGATAAATGATGTAATATAAAACGTGGTAATTTAGTTCATCTATTCTTACACAAACCCTAGAAGTGTCAATCTCGTTTTTTGTCAGCGTTTTTTGTCAAACTCCAAGTATCAGTATTTAAATTTTTACAAATGCAAAAAGGCCTTTTTACTCGCTTTTTGCAAAAAACCGGGGCAATATGGGTCATTTTTGGGGCAATATGGGTCAGCCCAAAAAAAAAACACAATGTGCATATCTAGGATGTCTGTTTTATTTTATTTGAAAGGAGACACTTATTATCTCCTAATATATCACAATTTTAAGGCTGAAATATGCAAACTGTCTCTGGAAAAAAAATTACAGAATTTCGCCTTCAACTGAAAAATCTGAGACTTATTCGATGTGATATTTAACTGTTGATTTGAGTGCTAACTTGGCAGCTATGAAATCATCAATACATTGATTGATTTGGTAATTATACTGAGCTGAATCAGCCTTCAAATAAGTGAGTTTTGACTTACTGCTACTAAAATTGAACAAAAGTGATCCCAATTAGCACAATGAAGGTGTCCCATATTGCCCCATAAAAGTGACCCGTATTGCCCCATGGTAGGCTGTACTTGTTGAACATGTATATCAAGAATTGTAGATAAACTAATGAAACAAATTTTATGTAGTAATATAAGTGATATATGAAGTCATGTTCCTTCAAAAAAATTTGATTGGGGAATGAATATTTTTTATTTTATTAGTAAAATTGTGAAAATATTAAAACTTGCTTTTTTGGCTCCAAATTTTCTTTCTTGGTTTTTACCAAAATGATTAAAGACTCATGTTTAAAAATTGCACAGTTCAACACAAGCTGCTTATGTCATCAACTGGTAAAAATTTGAACTTCCTACTACCATTCAAAGTAATTTAAATTTAAAAAAGTAGATTTTTTAAGTGTCCCGTATTGCCCCAGTTCCCCCTATAGATTGCTGTACAAATAGATTTAGGACTTTTTGTTTTTGGAGGAAGCAAGTGAAGTACAGGATAGGAAGTTGTTGAGGTCTATCACTGGGTCAGGATAAAACATCTGTGTTGTTGGCTTACCCCGAAAGGGATTATAGCGTCATGATATGTATGTGTGTATGTTTTTAATGTTAGGCTATGAGTGGTATTGTGTAGTTGATTACTGGATCTTGTATTATGATTATCTCAAAACAGTTTTTGACCCTCCTTGATGGTCCTAGATTCTATTGGTTGCAGTAAAAACTGTGAACCACGTTTGCTATATTACCATTTTAATAACTATTCACAAGTCTAGCATTTATATTTTCACCCTTACTCCCTTGAAGCCATCTTGCTGCCATATTTCCTTAATACTTTAATCTTTATGCGTATAAGGAAAAAACCATCGCGGTTAGAATTAATAAGTTTAAAAAAATATTTAGAAAATAGTTGGTAGAGATTAGAGTACGTTGAATTGAAAATTAATAAAACGCGAAAATTCTCTAATTGATATAGTAAATTGGGACTAGGATTCAAATATTCTAGCTATTTTCTAAATACTTTAATCTTTATCTTAACATTAAATCTTGTCTCTGCAATAACTCCAATACCTCTGTCTGATAGATACTGTACATCGGTGCACTTATGTGTTGCATAAAGATAACATGATGTTACTTTAAAAACAAAAATAAGGGGGGTAGGGGGCTAAAAAATAAGTGTAAGTGAGTACTAGGTTACTAGCTCTGTATTTACAAAAAAAAAAAAAAAAAAAAAAAAAAAAAAAAACTGCAGTCCTTTTTATTGAACTTGTGTCACTCATTGTAATGTTATAAGAACATATTGTCATATATAAATTTGCAAGAGTATTAAATATATAATAAAAATATCATATTAATGTGTGATAAGTAGTCAATTAAAAGGCACAAAGCTGGCAACCTAACACTCGCTTGCACTTTTCTTTTAAAAGCATCATTTCTACTCATGTAACCTTTAAGCCACGGATAAGTTTATCTTATCATAACAATATTAGATATGACATTTAAAGAGGTTTAAATGCGGTTTTACAAGAGGTTTTTCAAGAGGGTTTACAGCATGGCTTTTTCAATGTTGGATAATGAGAAGAACTGTTCTTAAACTTGCATATGATGACCCAAAACCCTTCCTTAGCCCCGCAAACTCGTGATTACCGTGCGAGATATATTATGCAACCTGTATCTTTTACGTCATACTTACGGCTTTACTATAGAAAATGGTGTAGCGGGATGTATATCTTGCAGGATGAGCGCAAGTTTGCAGGGCTACTATGGAGCTACGGAAGAGCTTTGGCGTATCATATGTCAGGCAATGAACACTTTATCTGATTATCCAACATCGAAAAAGCTATGTTGTAAACCCTAAACTTCCTCTTTAACTCTCTTATAGGTGCATTGGCATGTTCCAATTTTTATTAATTTTTGTATCTTAATGCAGCAAACATTGATTAAAACAAGAATAATTATTTTGCTGCACAAAGTTACTAAAAAAAATCAATGATAAAAACTTTTTGAAAGAAAAGAAGAGAGAGAGAGAGAGAGAGAGAGAGAGAGAGAGAGAGAGAGAGAGAGAGAGAGAGAGAGAGAGAGTTTATTATAAATTTAAAATTTTGATCACATTGTAATTGTATAGGCTAATGTAACAAAAGAACAAAATTAAAAAAAAAAGTTTATGTTCTAAAATTCATCTTGTTAAAACACTCGTACTCACAATTATTGCTTATGCAGATGTTGTGTATTGTAATTTAAATTGCGAGGGCGGGGGACTATTGACTATTTACATGGGTATGCTCCTAATTATCTCAAGGATATTTTTACCCTTATGAAGGATGTTAAGTCACGTGTGACTAGGAAACATGATTTTATATTCAAGCTCCTTTTGTTGGTAAGGATGCGCCTAGTAATTCTTTGAGCGTGATTTGCTATAAATTATGGAATGAGATTCGCGCGGAACTGTGTTGTAATGTATCTAAAAATGTATTTAAAAATCAGGTTGAGAAGAGCTTACTGGCAAGGTACTTAACACCAAGACTTTAAATATTGTTATGAAATTTTATATCTAAGTCAATGTCTATAAACATAAGTAAAATTATTTTGTTAATATTATATATTTTTTGTTTATTATTATTATTATTATTGTGTATGTAAATATTCTCGAATTGTGTTGGCAAATAAGTGATAGTAAAAGTTTATTTACAGTATATATTTTTATAGAAGTGTTATTTTCTGTGTGCCAAATAAGTTATGTCCTGTAAGCAAAATGTGCTGCGCTGATTTTGCGCTACCCCCAATGGTTTAATTTTGTTGCATATTGTAATGTTTTGTCTTTTTATTCTAATATTATTGGCTCAATTTATGGCCAAGGTTCGTGTAATATGGCTGAAATAGCCCTGTATGCGCCTTAATAAAAGATTATTATTATTATTAAAAATTTAAAGGAAGTGTTGAGTCTTGAGTTGAGAGTAAAGAAATACAAATTATTTCAAATAAATTAAATGCAGAAACTTTATTAAATATCATAATGTTCTAGTTTACGTTTATGAAGTTAATAGTTATTTGTATAGTTTTTGCTACAACTTAATAAAAACAACGTCAGCAAGATTCCCTCACAGTTCTGCATACCATGGAGCTAATTTTAAATCATAATGTACAGTATTTATCAATAGTCCTAAATCTGTGAAACATACTTTTAATACTCCTGTTAATCATATTATTTGAATACAAAAATAAATCTAGGTAATCATAGACCACATAGAACAACATGTGCTTTTTAATGAATAAACACGAAATGGGATCTTCAAAACTGATACGTAACAATTTTTACCAGAATGTTAATGTAGCCCCACGAGAGAGCGTAAAAAAAAAAAAAAATGTAAAATATGCAATTTGTGTAAAAATTCATGTTTATGACATCAGAAACATGCGAAAATGTTGTGCGGGTTACATAAATCGAATGTTCTGATCACTGCAATGGGGCACTGTTGGGTTTTGAGACAAACTAATGTTATTTATGTATATCCCATCACGTTTTTTGTGATATAAATGCTTATATGTTTTTCTCTGGTCTATTCCTTTAATAACATTATGGCATATTTATTTTTACAGGTTAGAGATTCTAAAGGACACATCCTTTCTCAGAAAGAGGATATTAGCCGAGGAAAGTTCTCCTTTGTAACTGAAACTTACGATACGTTTGAAGTTTGTTTCATATCTCATGTTCCACAAAGTAAGTAGAATTTTAAATATTAAAACTAACTCAATATGAAGCTTTATAAACAGTATTACAATAATTTAAATTGATATATTATCATTACAGTGCAACGTGGAATTAGCCAAGAAGTGTCACTTGTCACAAAACGAGGAATTGAAGCTAAAAACTATGAAGGGGTGAGTGTTGCTGAAGTTAACTCAACAGTAATTTCAACTTTGCTGCTGTGAATCGCTCTTATTACAAGACATACGTTCACTTGGCATACACAATTTAGGCCCTAGTTGGACATACGTTCAGTGCCCATATGTGCACTTGACATACAGTACTGCTACCTGAAGACAATGTTGTCCACAAGATTGAAAAGCTTATCTTTACCAAACTTTATTGTATGCCATGTGAACATATGTACACTGCACAATATGAGAATGATCTATTTAAACTAGTATTATAGTTGATATTATTTGCTCAAAAGATACCAAGTATTTCATTATTATTATTATTGTAAAGTCATAGAACACCTTGAACAAAAAACTTGCCTCAGATCCTAATATACCTAAATATAAATGTTGATTTGGCTGCAGTCATTGATTGCTAATTCATTTTCCATTCACCAAACGGTGAATGTGGACTCTGACATCACAGCTCGCTTGTTTTGCACGCACGTGGACCAGGCGAGCTGTGACGTCAGAGTCCGCATTCCCCATTTCTTGAATGGAAAATAAATAAGAAATCAATGACTTTGGCCAAATCAACATTGATATTTAGATACGGTATGTTAGGATATTAGGCGAGTGTTTTGTTCAAGGTGATCTTCACTCATTTTCTTTTTGATATCACATTTTTGTATTACAATAATAATATAAATATATGAAAAAAAAAAAACATTGTGGTTAATGATACTAAAACAATAGGATAGAAATAGAAGAAGAGAAATTAGAGCACCGTGTATTGAAAGTTAATGCAAAGCTAAATTCTCTAATTTTGATACTTTTTAATGGGATAGGGATTTAAATTAATTCACTAGCAATGCTAGGATGTTTTTTATGAAAAGAAATTAAAAGGATGGGTTATTTTGTGCAGAAGCTAGCCATATACATACCAAATATCCGCACGACCCAACTCTCACGATCTGGCTGGACCAATTTCGTCCATATCCGTTCTGAATATTGTACATTAATAAATTATTGCACAATAAACATTACGGGTCTCAGGCACTTTTCAGCAGCCCATGGCAATACCAAGCATCACTGAGCATTTATTAATGTACAATATTCGGAACAGATATGGACGAAACGCGTCCAGCTAGATCGTGAGAGTTGGGTCGTGAGGATAGTTAGTATGTATATGGCTAGCATCTGCATAAAATAACACATCCTTTTAATTTCTTTTCAAAAAAAAACTCCTAGCAATGCTAGTGAATTAATTTAAATCCCTATCCCATTAACTATCAAAATTAGAGAATTTCGATTTGCATTAACTTTCAATGCACGATGCTCTAATTTCTCTTGTTCTATTTCTATCCTATTGTTACAATAATAATAATAAAATTTTTGTTTTTTGTTTTTTACTAAATGGTTTAGTGAAATTTTTACTATAAAGTACATACTTTTTACGTCTTTA
Organism: Ecdyonurus torrentis; assembly: GCA_949318235.1. NCBI lineage: Eukaryota > Metazoa > Arthropoda > Insecta > Ephemeroptera > Heptageniidae > Ecdyonurus > Ecdyonurus torrentis. The sequence goes on from OX439129.1 coordinate 40,845,783, forward strand.
AGTATTATAAAGTGTTAAAAATAAAATTAACTTTAATATGCAAACATCAAAGGACAGATAAAAATTTCCGCGTAAAAATAGACTATTTGATATTTCCACCATCTGCAATCAATTTAAGGAAAAAACCATCGCGGTTAGGATCAATGATAAAGAAAAGGATAGAAAAACCAGCAAGGGCCTTACCACAGTAGAAGTTCTATGGAGAGGTCGAGGTCTTGCATGGCACAGTATAATGTTATAAAGACATCAACATTGATGACGGTAAACTTATCACCTCAATCCACATAAAACCTACTAACCACATGCAATACCTCCACTACAACAGCTGTCACCCCCCGAGGACTATCCGCTCCATTCCCTTTAGCTTAGCATGCCGAGGCAACCGCATCCCAAACACAGACCAAACCAAATCTAAATATATTGACAGCATAACTACAGCTTTCTCCACCAGAGGCTACCCCAAGCACCTGGTGGAGAGACAAATAGCAAAAGCTGCCAATAGATTTAGTTTGGGCGACAAAACACCTTGTGACCAAAATAACACAAATAATGACAATCAATCTATCCGACCCTTCATCACAACGTATCACCCCAAATTAGAAAAAGAAATCAGACAGATGTTACAATATGCACACCCCATTCTAGCCACCACCGAAACAAACCTACTGTTACCAAAAATACCACCAATAGCATTCCGTCAACCACCAAATATTAAAGCAATCTTATCCCATACTGATCCCACACCAAAACCTAAGCCCCTACCTAGTGGATCTTTCCCCTGTCAAAACAACGGCAAACAGAGCAACAGAGGAAGGAGATGCGATACATGCATCACTCAAATCCCCAGCAAAACGTTTACAAGTCCCGTCACCAACCTTACATACCCTATCCACGGCCACAATACATGCACATCAGAAAACGTAATCTACAAACTTGAATGTACCCAACATACCACCAACCCCACCACAGGCCAACAGGAAAAATGTCAAGCATTTTACATAGGCTTAACCACACAAAAAGCGAGAGACCGCATGAATGGCCACAGACAATCCGTAAAAAACAATGAGATGGAAAAACCTGTGGCTGAACATGCGGCCTCTCATGGCATATCAAATTTCCAATTATGTTATAAATCAACAATACTTCGCACTATTCCGGGCCCAGCCAACTATGCGACATTACGACAATATGAATTAGCATATCAACATATATTAAGATCCAGAAAAGCCCAAGGGCTGCCTGGACTTAATATTCGCTAACATATTTCAAAAATATACCCTATTCCCGCTCCCCTCCCCACCTTTTCCCTTTCCCTCACTCACTCCTTCCCTCACTCATTCACACTCCTTCCCAGATTCCCTACTCCACCCCCACCCCTCTCCACCAACTCCAAACCAGCAAGAGCATAACACGGCAGTACAAGACAAGACACTGCTCAGTGATGTGCTCAAGTAATTTTCTCTTTTGATTGATAATGTCATTATCATATGACGAAAGCTCTCAAGTTATAAAGAAACTTTTATAACATTATACTGTGCCATGCAAGACCTCGACCTCTCCATAGAACTTCTACTGTGGTAAGGCCCTTGCTGGTTTTTCTATCCTTTTCTCCACCATCTGCAATGGCATGTAAATGGCAGATGCTTCACTTGCCATGCTGGTGGGAAATGCAGGTAGTCCATTTTGACTTGTTAACATCTATACGTAATTTCAAAACACTTTGCAGTTTATTTATTTTCATCGGGACTGACCCATTATATGACCTTTCAAATGCATTTTATTTTTAATACTTTTCATTTCCAAAATGCATGAATGAGCTTTAGCGTAAATATATTTTGCTTTACTTGTGTATATATATATATATATATATATATATATATATATATATATATATATATATATATATATATATATATATATATACACATAATATATAGGCCTATATATTTCAGTCATATTTATGTTTATATGCCATATAAATTATATTTATATTATACTTTACATGGTTTTAAATGAATCTACATGCAAGGGAAAATAATTATTTATTATGTTTCTTTTTATATTATAAACATTTTTCGCCATTGAGCTTGTTTTACCTTCTTTCATCTTGTGCTATTATTTATTTATTTCTTCTTACATTAATTTGTTTTCTTTTGTTGCTGATCGATGCCTGGGTGGTATTAGGTGGTAAAGTGACATTTTTTTTCTTTTCTTGGCTTGTTACTTTTTTGTTGACAATTTTCGCAAGATTTTTTGTTTTGTTTTAAACATTTGCACGGCGTGACTATTAGTATAATTTCATTAATATTATTAATAATCGTGTGACAAAAAATAAATAAAAATAATTAGATTTCAGTTGTAATTAAAATATTTTTTAAATACATAACATTAATGACTGATGACATTTTAAAAATTGTATTGTTGTTGTAACCCACAAACTATGTTTAGTAAAGTCTAAGGGCTGTAAGCTGCAACCTCTAGTTAAACCTTAGTTATCTTTTTTTGATTGTTGCAACAATCAAAATAACAACTTAACTAAGGTTTAACTAGTTAGTTAGCGTTGCAGCTTACGGGGGTAAAAGAAACAAAACTTAGAGTTAAATACTCTTGCAATGAGGAAGTCTACACAAAGGTAACCCCTAGGTTTGAATACTTCATTTAAAAGAGAAAAAGTAGTAGATAAACTTGGCATAGGCAATTACCTGGAAAATTGACGTTTTATTTAATAAAAGAAGAAATAAAAAATTTCAATTCCCAACCCTTTGCCGACTATGACGACATTTGTTTACATTCGATTTTCAATTGTCTTCTGAATTTCAAACAATCACATTGTTGAAAGGCAGCCGTTGGCCGTTAAATTTTTTGAATTTGTAGCAGTTGCATGAAATCAAGAAGACAATTGAAAATCGGATGTAAACAAATTATGTCATAGTCGGCAAAGGGTTGGGAATTGAAATTTTTTATTTCTTCTTTTATTAAATATAACGTCAATTTTGAAGGTAATTGCCTATGCCAAGTTTATCTATTACTTTTTCTCTTTCAAATGACGTATTCAAACCTAGGGGTTAACTTTGTGTAGACTTCCTCATTCATATGCTGTTGCTGGGTAATGTAAATACCAAGACCTGCAAGAAATATTATATATTAGCAGGCTTTCCCGTATTATTTTCCAAAGTATTGCTATGGGATTTGTCAAGTTTATAAGTTTGTTTCTTTATTAGTAAAGACAAAAAAAAAAAAAAAAAAAAAAAAAAATGGAACACTGAACACCAAAGTAAATCAGGAAGACTTGTAGGCTGTAGTTAGCGAAGGCTCTGAAATTTAAAAAAATTGACTCCCTACATTTTAGATAATGAAAGTTGATGATAATACCCTAGCTGCATGTTTAATTAGAATTTCAGGATTCTTATCAACGGATTCAAAATACATAATTTAAAAGTTGCTTGGTTATCCCCCCCCCCTCCCACTTTTTTTCTTCATATTTAACTTGTTTTATTAGTATTTATCATTTACCAATGTTCAAAATAATAATTAAAAAAAAAAGTGCCATTACAACTTTTTAGTCCATTATACCATACCACGCCTCATAATATCGGCATATTTTGTCTATTTTATTTGTGTTAAGAATAGTTAATATCAATAATTACATTTTATACATAATTAAAAAAATGTGTGTGTTAAATTTTAATATATTATTATATTATGTGTTTGATTTTAGTTCTCATTATAATTTTTATATAGATTTTTATATTATATATACCTTTTTCCCTATTGTTTATTATTGTTATTTATTATGTTACAACTTTCAATGCTTAAAAAAGTACAAAAGGGTAGAAGCCGGGAATTAAGCCCCATTCTGTAAGCTTGTCAGCTCACCGCATTTACTATGCTTTGACTAACACCACGTAACCAACTACCATGGATCAGAGTTTCCTCCTCCCGTCCTTGTGGCAGTGACGTCACGGGCTGATGACCTTTCAGTCACGGCACTTTCTGCCCAGGGTCCGGGGACTTTCCCCCAAGCTCGAGAGACAAGAAGTCTCGTACGTGGCTTGGACGTCGGTGTACCCGCTTCAACCATAATGCAACCCGCAACACATGCAGTATATAAGCTCAACACAACAGTACCCCTGGACGACTTATGTCGCACATTTTGAAATCAAATTTGAAGAAATATACATTCATTATCTTTTTGATATCACTTTTTTGTATTGAAATGACATATTTACTATAAAATAGATACTTTATTTTTAATTTTTAGAAATAATTTAAATAAATGCTAAATGCTAATAGTGTGAATTAGACGAATTTTTCTCGTATTATATAGTATAAACAAACTATTGTACATCTTCAACTTTTTTTAAGTAACATTATTTTGTTTTAAAGAATTTTTATCATTAACATGCTATTTGATTTGTCTTTTCTTTCTTCCTTTTTTAAAAATTATTATTTATTTGTGAGATTTTTTCCTGCCTGTGCTTATTATTGCTTTTTTTTTTTTTTTTTTTTTTTTTTTTCCTCTCTCTTTTTTGCTTTTTTATTTACCTCTTGCTTTAATTGCAATTAATCGTTCTTGTGTTTTTGTATAGTATTTTAATCATATTATTGATGTATTATTTATCATGTGAATTAATTGCTTCTCAGCTGGGTGAAGCCGCCAAGCTGAAGCCCATGGAGGTAGAGCTGAAGCGCTTGGAGGATCTCTCAGACGCCATCGTGCAGGACTTTGCACTCATGCGTAAGCGAGAAGAGGAGATGAGAGATACAAATGGTAAGCACTGTCAACCAAATATTTAACAATGCAATTCAGTTCTGTATTGTTTCATTATAAAATATATATATATATATATATATATATATATATATATATATATATATATATATATATATATATATATATATATATATATATATATATATATGTCTCTAGTGTTGATGTCTATTTTTTTTTTTTTTTTTTTTTTTAATGGAAAAATTAAGTCTGATATTATCATATTACTGTTACTATAAGTAAAAATGTAGTATAATGCAGAAAATGTTGTATATTTCAATTTATAATTTAAAGAATCTGACATATTGTCAGACCAGTCAGTGTCGGTATGTTCTTAACAAACCATGTTTTTGTCCGCAGAGTCTACCAATAGCCGTGTACTATACTTCAGTATCTTCAGTATGTGCTGTTTATTGGGATTAGCAACATGGCAAGTCCTCTACTTACGTCGTTTCTTCAAAGCCAAGAAACTTATTGAATAATAAAATAAAATGTAACACCAGGCTGCCATGGGGAGACTTTGTGCTCATATAAATGACTACAGTTCTCACTAAGTGAAAACTTAACTTTTATAACACAACAGATTTCCTAGTCTTTCCTGGAATCAAGTTCAAGCATACTATCACATTAATACCTTACTTTACTTGTCTGCTTTTATTTTAAAATAACAATACTGTGGATTTAATTTTTGTTAATGGATTGTTTCAAGATTTCAAAATTTATTCCTTGAGGCCTAATGAATTTGATTAGTAGTAATGGACCAATATAAAAAAAAGTGCCATCTATTTACAAAGATTAACCACAGTGATTGTATAAGATAATGCTATACATAATGTTGGTGAAAGAATTAATTAGGTATACTGTGATACTTATGCTTGTTGTTAACAATCCTCAATCAGCTTTCCAAGTAAAATTGTCTACAAAGTATTATTTTTCAATTAAAATATCTAATTTTAAGCTGATTGAGATTTGAATAGCAGAAAAAAATATCTTTGCTTAAAAGTAATGATTGTCATCCTATATTTAAAAAAAAATGTACTTGAAAAACTTCAAAAATATAAGCAATTAAGGTTATTCTTTACAATTGATAAATTTTTGACTTGTTTTACTGATTTTTTTTTTTTTTTTTTTTTTTCTTCTGTTAATGATGTTCTTCATTTATGTAATTTAATGCCCCATGTAGTTTTTTTAAGAACTAAAACCACCTCCTTGTTCAGTTTTTTTGTTAGTGTTAGTTTTATACGTAAATAAGAAAAAACTAAATAAATGATCACCAAAAGAAAATGACACTACAAAAAGAAAAAGAAAAAAAAAAAAGTTTGTTATTTGTGGAAAAAAAAAGTATTGAAATAAAATTGTTCGCAATTATACTGTATTTTTTTTATTTACAATAAAAGCTAAACCTTTATGTATTAAAACCATAGTATAGATCTGATTTGAAAATTGAAGTGTTTTTACAGCATCATAAAAAATTATTATAATGATTAAATAATATTAATTTAATATCAGAAGTTACAATAAACATTTTTATGGGCTAATTACATTAATTTTTGTTCTAAGGAACAATTAAATAATAATAATAAATAATTTACTTTGTAATAAGTGACTGATAATAAAGATTTCATACAAGAATACAATTGAATAGATGCAAAAACACATAATGCATTCAATTTTGGCCTAGGTAAGAAATCAATTTCTCTCTCACACAAGTCGTCCGTCAGCTAAATGCTGACCTCCATTTTCCTTTTTCTACCAAATTTTTATTAGGTAACAGTAAAATAATGCAAATTTCATGATTAGTGGTTAGGATAGCAAGCTAAAAGTATTGCTATGGAACAAAATTATACATTTAATTGATATTTCTTCGCTACTAAGATTCTCACTTGCAAGTACTGTAGAAAATGAAACATTTCCTAGCTGGATCTCTAAATAATTGGCTTATGAAAAATCATTGAGTTAAATCGATGTCTTGGAGCCTTAGCGCATGAACATGTTAGATCCATATCCATATATCTCATATTTCACACAAATGTACAATAAACGGCATCTTGTAAAACTTGTGTTTTTTACTTTTATCTTGATTTTTAATTCATGTAGAAATCAGTCTCATGTAATGTTTAGTCTTGTTTATGATAATGTCACAACTCACATTGATTTTATCCTGCGAGTTATATTAGTTTGGAAGGTTATATGAATACATTGTTAACTAATGAATACGGAAACAGTAGTGCCATAAGTGTTAGAAAAGGGGGAAAAGTTGCACTCATGTCAAAGTTATATGTAACTTAACCTGTGATACTCCTACTTTCAATGTCATGTTGTCTACTTGTGGCAATTCCTTTATTTAATTATTATTATTATTATTTTTTTTTTTAGTTTTAAGTAGTAAACATCAACACTCATTGAGCTTAGATTAGAAAATTAAAAGGAACATAGATTTTTTTCAGCTTATCATTAAGGCTAGAATTTTGAAATTTTAAACATGTATGACACAATGATACCTCTATATACATACTTGTAATTTTAAGTACATTAGGTCTAGTCTTCGTGTACATTCCTCCTGAATAAATCTGACCAGACATTTTAAAGTTTCACCATATATTTAATATTTGGAGACATGAACGCTGCAGTCAGATTTATTTTGGAGGAGTGTACATAGTATTATACTTCCAGCCCCCTTTTTCCTCATATATATCGATGCCTCCGCATCAAAAGCAAACATCTACACTTTCCAGATTTCCGAAAAAACGACTATATACACTTTCCAAGCAGCGCTGTAACTTGACTAGCGGTCATAAGCTTAACATTGCAGATGCTCTGCGGCAGAAAGTGTAGATAGTCGTTTTGTCAGAAATCTGGAAAGTGTAGATGCTCGCTTTTGACGCGGAGGCATCGATATGCATTCTTTTATAAAGGCACACTACACACAGTAACCTGAGAAAAGCTAACTTTTTTTGTTGCAAGCAGAAGTATAATAAGAGGAAGAGAAACATCATTTATAACTGAGCTTTGAACATTTCTTACTATAGAAACCTTTTTACAAACAACAAAAAAAGCTTTTATTGACAGTATTTTTTAACTTTAAAATTATATCATACATACATTTATACAGTGGTATAATATAATACATTGGCGTTAGAATACATTTTAACATTATGGTAAGCTTTCTTAGCTTATACTTTAAAAAATATTAATTCTAGCTTTTGAAATTATAATAAAACCAAAGATAAAATCAAAAGTTTGTAGAAGAGCAAGGTCCATATATAAGAGGTTAGTTGCTCCGGGAAAAGTTTTGGCCAAGGTCGCGCAGCTTAAAGGAATTCACCAAAGACGTCATATCACCGGGTGTATTTTTATTCACCTTATCAGTGACGTAACTGGTGAACGGCATCGTATTGGCTTAGAATCAAGTACATCCATCACAAAATAAAATCAACTGCGCGAGTTTTGTGCTGTGCTAAACCTCTTTATTATATGGACCTTGGTAGAAGAGTAGAGTTTACTCTTAAATATAAATAAAAGAATAAATAAAAAGAAAATGCTGCAGAGATTGTAATATGAACACAATTGGTATGCTGCCATGGAAATTTACACACCTTATTTTGCTTTGCATGTACAAGCACTGCGTAAATTACGTAGAACTTCAGAAGGGAAAGGCATTGCTTCCAATTTTCTTGACTTTCCACCACCACATGTAACAATCTAAAAAGAAGAAGAAAAAATGTATACAGCGGAGAAACCAGGTAACCATCAAAGGCCTTTGTATAGTGAAGAGAATCACATAGTCAAAGTCTTGCTTGCGCAGAGATAATAGACACACTGGATAGCTTTTTATTTTTACACACTCCAAGAGACAATGGAGTTTCAATTAAGAGTGTACGAACTTACAAAAGCACAGATACTCTCTGTTTTCTCTTGAAGTTAAGTGTTGAAAGCTATCTGATGTGCATAATCTGTGCTAGTAATATTTATACCAAACTATAGGATTCTCTTCACTTTGGTAAGGCCCTTTGGTAGTTTCGCCAATCCTTTTCTTTCAAATTGAACATATTATATGCAATTAATTTTATTGCCATGTAATTCTTTAGTCTTCTACTACTCTACAAGAACTTTACCAAAATAAATAAATATAGAAATACTGATAATGCAATTACTACCCATAAATCTCCCTCTGATGCTTTTTTTTTTTTTTTTTTTTTAAATCTGTTATACAAGTATCCAAATAATTTCACACTAACAGTAAGAAAAAAAATGTATATATCAATACTTACTCTATTGTATTTAATTTGTAAGCATTTGAGTGAGGTGACACTGCCTGTGAATTCTGATAATTTTTCCTTGGTCTGAAAAAAAAAAGACTGTAGTTTTAAGTTTATACTGTATGTGTGACTGCAAACTTACCCTGAGGTCAAATACATTCACCTGGCCTCCGCAACAGCCTACAAACAACAGATGTCTGAACAAAGTCATATCAGTAGCAATGCCATTCAAAGTCAAGACTCCCTCTTGCTGTCCAGTCTATAACAAAAACAGGATTAACTTAACCTTGCCCATGATTTTTTTTTCTTTTCTTTTTTTTTTTATTTATCAAAGTGCCTACTAAAGCTGCAGCCACAATTGAACATTTTCAAGATTCTGATTGGCTTAAAACACCAACTGATCAATCAGAATCTTGGAAATTTTCAATATAGGCCTTATAAGTTTGACTACAGTCTTTTTTTATTTTTCTAATTATATGTGAATATAGGCCTATTGTTAATCTTTATGTTTAATATTGATAATTAAAAGATTTGATAGCAGAACACATTAGATAGATTAGTAAAAATTGGGAAATGGGAGATAGTATGAGCTTACACTACCAGGGACGCCGTGGTAGAGAAAATATTCTAACCCAGGCAGAAAAGAAATTTATAAGCATATGTAAGTAGCTCATATTGCTCTGTACAAAGCGAGTTTTATAGAAAAGGGGAATTTTGGCTTGCATAATGGTTTAGACGGCGTGAGCATTGCGCATAACACACTGTCATTTACAGCACCTCATCTCTAGCCATGGACAGCTGTTTCGTCCTTACTGGGACTCAGCAGCACGGCGAGGAGAGAGAAGCTTTTGCCCAACCTTCAGCTTAGAAGTCTGGAGGTGGCTTGCTGAGCTGTGGATATTTATACCCACGGCCGTGCACGCCGCCACTGAGGCAGGAGAAAATTCCAGGCACCCACATTATTCAAACTGTCAAACCCAGTTACAAGCCAGGAATATAATGTAAAAGATGATAAGTAGCGGGACAAAATAGAGGGATAAAGATGGACAGCACATAAGAAGGAAAAGGAAAAAATTAGTGATTTTGTGCTAGATTATGTTGTTATTTAGTTGTACGGAAAAACTTACGATAATATCAAAATAAGGAATGCCTTTCTTCAGAACACGGGTGTACAGTAGGTTTCCATATTCTGCAAGACTAACAACCTTCTCTAGCCCAGAAGACTTGAACGTGCGCAACAGCAGACCTGGAAATAAACAGTTGCTTTTGACTTCGGTGATCTAACGAGAACCGGTCATAGCAACAAGCACAGACACACACACACACTTATTTGATTCCTAAATAATGTTAATATGTTAAAGCTATCCAAATTGTGTGCTCTTAAATTAAAATACTTGTCAGGGATTATGCATACCATACTGAGCATCTCTCATGACAAGGGGTCGTCCAACTGATGAAATGAAAAGGACTTTACGGGGTCCCTCTCTAGATGCAAGAATGGAGAGGATGGAATTGTTTCCACAGTCTATTGGATTACCCATCAGCTGCATTGTCTGAAACCACAATATTAATGTCACAGTTAAAAGTGATTGAATAAAAAATTGACAGCCCAACAGAAGATTTATTAAAGTTAAGGATATTAAAAAAAAAAAAAGAAAAAGAAAACATGATTAGCAAGATGTATATCGATGTTGTTGTGAGAAATTTGTGTAACTCATTTTTTGTCACGCAAAGCAAAATGTCTATCTCGTTATTTGTCACGCATAGCAATATGTGTATCTCGTTTTTTGTCAAGCTAAGCAAAATGTGCAAGTCTTTTCCGAATGTTATGTAGAAGGCACTCGTCTTACACATATTGCTTTGCGTGACAAAAACGAGATACACATATTGCTACGCGTGACAAATAACGAGATAGACATTTTGCTTCGCCTGACAAAAAACAAGTTACAACATCGATATATAGAAGGTGGTGTAGTTTGCCTATGTAGCACCAGGTATGAAACACAATACAAGGTGAATCAAATCAAGGGGGGAAATTTCAAGCGCCATAAGAGGGGAAATTTTTTGTCCCTCCTCCTCTTTCAGGAACATAATGTTTGCACCTGAGAGACCACGTAGGTCTGTTGACAGTCACCTTGTATGATATATGTCAAAATTCAAAGTTTTACAAAGGAAACCGAGTTCTGACGACAGTAAAAGGGCATATTATATATACCACCTTCTATGTATACATCTTCCATGATTAGTTTATTTAAAAAAGAAGGTACTGTATATTAAAAATAATAATAATAAAAAAGTGGAAACCAGCAAGGGTCTTGTCATAAAGAAAAGATTCCTACAGTTTTTTTTTATTATTATTTTTTTTTTAACTTTACAGAAATATGAAAGAACATACACGCAAAAATTTCCATTTTAGCAAGACCCTTTTGCTGACTTCCAAACTCTTGTTGTATTATTGACAACAAAATACTAATTATAATATTTCATTAGGAATGTCAAGGACGTACTTACTACACTTTATAATAATAAAGTAAATAATATTCCCACAGTAACATATTTAACATACACACACACATGGCCACATTAAACTTAACATCAAAGGCTTTAAATAGAAATAGATTGAAAGTCAAGGTAAGTGCTATGTTGCCAGCACAATTGTTATAATATATTTTTATAATTCAAATTCAGTATGTGGATAAGTATTTAGAGTGAGTTTTTGAATGGTAAAATAATATACGTATTACAGTTATGTTTACTCTGTGAGTAGATATATAAAAATGATGAATGAATTAAAAACTTACTTCAATGTTGCACATGAAGATATGCCCACAGTTTACTCCTATGTACAAAATGTTTGGTGCACCCAACTCTAGGCATGTGATACTGCTGGCAAGATATTGTTTGGAAATGCACTTCTGACTCTAAAACACACAATTTTTGTTGTTGATATTATGCCGTTTTATAATCTCTCTATTAGTAGCACAATTTTAAACACATTTTAGCTGATGTGCAAAAGTACCAGTATGGTAAAATGAATTATTATAGGCCTACTGATTGCCAATTGGCCTTCAAAATCCTGCTTATGAAAGAATATTTGTATAACGCTGCAAATATGTATAAACAAATGTTATATATATATATATATATATATATATATATATATATATATATATATATACCTATATATATCCCTATATAATTATATACTAATAAAGCATGAAAGAAAATAGTATGTGGAATGATTGGAGCATATTAAAGCCCTTGCCAACTTACTTTTTTTATCATTTAGAATACTAGATTGATAATTACCATACCATATTATCCATGAATTAGACACCAAAAACATGTTGATTTTGTATTAATTTGTATTTATTTTTATTTTAGAGTTTATTTCACGCATCCGATGTCACAATGTACCGATGGGGTCGTGATAAGGGTAAAGAACTTGAGGGAGGGGCTTAAATTTATCACGTGACCAGATTGGTGACTGTGATTGGCGGCGGTACATTGCGACGTCAGATACATGAAATAACCCTCAAAAAGAAAATAAATGAAAATAAATACTAAATCAACGTGGTGGCGTCTTATTCATGGATAATAAGGTATGGTAATTATAATTATCAATCTATTATTCTAAATGATAAAAAAGTAAGTTGACAAGGGCTTTAAATTGAAAGATAATAAAACACAAAATAAAGCTATAAATATGTAATTAAAATACATTTTTACCAGAAAATCAAAGAAACAGATAACTTCATCTGATCCCCCAGAACAGAGAATAAACTGTCCTTTAACAAATTCTTTTTGTTTATTCTTTTTTGGAGTGGACAGAAGGACATTCACTGCAGATTTATGTTCCTCAAACTTGTGACTGACTTTCCCTGTATCAATATCAAAGCCATAGATCACACCATCTTCACAAGCTAGCACCACTGTCTTTGCATTCACGACCTAAAATAACAAATAATAATTACAGATACAGTAATAAGTTTTTCATAACAATATAATGCACAAATAAATTGATGTTAAAAAATATACAGCCTATGTATATACATATAAAAAAATAGTACGTAGAACAATTACAGAAGAAAAATTCTCTAAATTAATTAGTTAATTGGGGGGAGGAGGTTTGGCAGGCAAAGGGAGGCATACAAGATGCTTGGCTGTACCTGCCTCATTCAAATCTTGACCAGCACACACGCAACACACTCGACTCACATGCATGCATGAGTGGACATGATTGTTAGACATGTGCCGCTGAAAATTCCAGAGACCCGTGTCTGTTTATTTTAAATTACCACATTAATTTAAAATATTCAGAGCAGATAGAATGACATGTACATACAGCCTTTGTGTGAGCATGAGATGCTAGGTACATACATTGCATTTTATTGACCCCGTAACCCATCTTTTTAACATCTACTTAAAAATATTAAATATTGATGTGGCCACGGCCAAAGGACGTATGTGCATTTGGCCAGTTTGCAGCATAAGATGTATGTACATTTTACATAATTTTACAGGAGACAAAAAACTGCTAGTTGGCCAAACCGTTCTTCACTGCAGTCACGCAATACTATTTGTATCTTTACAAATAATTGTCGAAACAACATAAATATTTCAGGGGACATGTAAAATGATACCCTTTTTTAAAAAAATTGAATAGAATAATTTTGGCCAAAAATGCACATATGCTCTGCGAGGCGACTGGCGACCTTGAAATGCACATAGGTTTGTTGGCAGCGGCCACATCGATATATAACTGCACTAGAAATTTGATCCCTTTTCCCAATCAACAATCTACAAATCACAGAACTTTTGCGTTTAATTACTGTAATTTTCAATTTACCATGCTCTCATCATTCTACTCCCCCCCCCCCCCCCCATATACCAACCCTGATGTTTTTTCCTCATATATAGTACACACACTATATTATTTATCAAAAATACATAACCTCTTCTCATTGTCATTTTATAATAAAATATCTTAAATTAGTGGACATGGGAATAAAATATTTTGCAAAAATGTAAAAAAAAAAAAAAAAAAATGGAAAGGAGGGTCAGAGGAGAAACTAAATAAATAAATAGCTCCACTCACCCTTACCCCCCCCCCCCCCCCTCCTAGTTTATACATGCATGCAAGTTAAAAATATGTTTTCTATAGTTCTGTGCTTGGTTTAAAGTGGTTTATTATTAGTAAAAAATAAAACAAAAATATTACCTTCATATCATTAACTTTCATTTTAGCTGGAAGCTGATGCAATTTTTTTTCAGTTGCAGCTTTATATGGTCTGCAACATGCACAATATTTTGCTTGTTTTGCAGTTCCTTGTCGATTTCTAACATTCTGGCGAGGGGATACTGATGTAGATTCTGAATCTTCCTCATCTTCAATAGTTAAAACAATAGGATCTTTAGGTAGAGTAACTGTTGGCAATGTTACTTCTTGTGGTATAATTTCTTGTTGCAAAGGTGGAGCGGAACTAGGTCCTGGTATTTGAATTAAACTTATATCTTCTCCATTTTGTAGCATACCAGAATTGTTTGGAATATTTTGATTTGGAAATGGAGGTATACAAGATTCAATTGTATGACTTGACATTGGTACAGAGGTATGTTCAATTTGATTTATAGGATTCTGTTGTAAGTGTAAATGTAATTGTTTATATAATTGCATTTTTCTCTGTATATCAGCTTGGATTCTAAGATCAATTAAAGATAGTTCATTGAGAATCATAAATGGTGTTTGATTATTATCTAGATTTATTTGTGACAAAGGATCAAAATATGGAGGTAAATTGAAATTATTTGAATTATCATATGGTGGTTGGAATTGAAAATCTTGTTGGTCAAACAACTGAGATTGATAAGGTGATGGAGCTTTCTCAGTACTTGATTCAGATATATTGTCTCGTGTGTTATGTTCATTTTCCCCAGCACTAGTCACATTTGAAGCACTTGTTGGAAGATTTTCAGAGGATGTTGAAGGCAAATTTGTATTCCATTGACTATGTAAACTTTGAGGAGGGTAAAATGGATTGTTAGAATTTTGTAATTGGAGAGCTAATGGAGTGTCATTTAGAGGAGCTAGATGAAGCGGTGACTGGCTTACACGTGGTTGTGATATCGAAGAAAGACTAATGTCGCAACCTAAAAATGTTTGAATCTGACTCACTAATTCCAATGGCAAATCAGACATTGCAATAGATGTTAAGTCACTTAAGTTAAATAAGGTAGAATCAGATGAATTTCCTGTGGTAGATAAATGTTCAGGTGTTGAACTTGGTGCTGCTAATGTAAATCTTCTCTTATCCAATTCTAATGCTTTAGTTTCTTGATAGCACTTCATTAACATCTTTAACATTTCTTGAGATTTTGGTAATTGAGGATTATTGATTAAAGATCTAAGTTCATCTTTTCCCATGGCTGCAAGGCGTGATAAAATATTATTTTTTACACCTGCTGGTTTCTCTGAGGTAGATGCAGATGAAGTTTTATTTTGATTGTTTGATGTTTTTCTCAATGTAGCTTGACTCTGACCACTCGAAGTCTTTTTATTCACTGGAGAAGACTTTCTTGCATTCTTTGCATTTGCTACATTTGGGCGTATTTCTCTTTGTTTTTGTCCTGAAGTTGATACAACAGAAGATGTCTTTTGTCTAAAAGAATTTTTACCAGGAGATGAAACTTTCTTTTGAGGAGATTCTTTGTCTTTGGAATGAGTATCAATTTGTTCTTTTTGTGGATTTGAAATCCTAGGCTTGGCAGTTGTAGCAGTTGATTTCTCATTTTTCTTCATTCGTTTCGAGCCTTGTTCATCTGATTTTGTAAAAGACAAGTTCCTTTTCTTTTGACTTACAATTGCTTTTGTTGGGCTACTTTTTTCTTTTGTACCTACATTTTCTCTTTTATTTCCTTCCTGTTGATCATCTTCTTTTTGTTTATCCAGTAGTTTTAATCTCTCTGCTATTTCCGCTCTTTCTTTTTCTCTTGCAGCTTCAGAACCAGGGTGAGCTATAACAGGTTCTTCAGCTGATTTTGATTGAGAAGATTCGTTATTTTGACAAGGTCTAGCATCTGTCACTATTTCTGCAGTTCTTGTGTCTTGAAAATTAATTTCTATATTGCTTGATGCTCGATTACTATCATCATCATTATTCTGATTATTATATTGCCTATTTCCTTGACTTGGAAAGTTGTAATTTCTATAACTAGAATTCCAGTTATTAGAGTTTTGTGTTGGAGGTCCTTGTTGTTGAAACTGTTGAGGTGGATACTGCTGATAACAATTTTGCCAAAATGAAGGATTGTCTGAATTCATGTAAATTGGTGGACCTCTGTAGCTGGTATTATATCTTTCGTCTTTGTCGCCATACCCATAATCATTGAAATGGTTATCTGTATCCCATCGTGTATATCTCTGTACCTTGTGTGTTCCTCTTCCTTCCCGTGGTCCATTATTGTAAGGTCTTCTATTAGAGTATCCCCCTCGCCATGGTCGGGACATAATAAATCTGAAAAACAAATGGGGGTAACTACGTCAGCATATTCTTTATAATTACATTCATTTTAAAAATTATGACTAAACATACTTAAATACTGTATGCATGCGCTCATTGAGGAAATGAACTCATCGTCTGATTGTTATATAACTTCTAATTGATAGCTCATATAAAAATAGTAAAATATATGAGAATATATAATATATAATGGCTAACGACTGCTATGCATACCCTATATTTGTTAATTTTGGTGCAACTGTGCATAGTATACAGTAAATACGTTTCTTTAAGAAACTCATGTTCATGTATTGTACAAACATACATATGCATACAGTATATGTATCAGGGCTCAAAGTAAGCCAGGGCTAACTGGAACTGAGCTCTGGTAAAAAGTTGAAAATTTAACATTGCTCTTATGGGAGCTCCGGAGCTATATGATATTTTTAGTTTTTGTTGTTGTTTTTATTGAACTGAACGTTCCAATATATCAAAGAATTTTTCTACTATAAGCCATAAAAAAATTCTTAGCTTGTATGTATGACACGTAAAAGTGTTTCCATATTCTATCTCTCATTCTCATCTTATGTACATATATGTATTACGAGCGGCTTTCTTGACAAGTTATCATATAACAATGATAACATGTAAGTAAATAAATGCTTTAGGTAGGAAAATGAGTATGATGGATGATGGGACTTCTTAAATCTTATGCATGTAATTTTTTATGTTTGTGTGCACGTGTAAACTTTTTTTAGAACACTATGTATGACTTACATCCTGCTTATATCATCTAAAATTTAATCTCAAGATAACTCTTAAATACTCTTCAAAACCAAAAATACCTTATAATCTAGAAGGAATTTTGCAAAAATAAAATAAGAAACAAAGAATCTTGTTTTTCCAAGTTTTTTCCGCGCGTTGCGCGTTGCAAAACAATAACAGCTGACGAAAAACCACGATTCTGCGTTGCCAGATTGCTCAAATGCCAAGTCTGGACACGTCCAAATAATACGCCTGGCAACCCTGGCAGGCAACAGTGCTGGAAAAAAAAAGTTGAAAATCGAGATCGGCGAGTCGCAAACAAAACATGAAAGCATGCTTGATGCGGGTCGAATGTTGTTTGTAACAAATTATTTGTGAAGTAATAGTATTTTGTAGATAACACAATTAAACATGAATTTTGAAAAGGGTAAGAATATATTGAAATGGGTGCACATGGCACATAATGTATTGAATGCTAAAAACATGCTGAACTATGCAAAAGGACGCAATCAGCGCGCATGTATCACCATGCAGTCTCGCAGATCACAGCACAGCATTCATCAACATGTCTTAATTATCATGGCTATACTGAATATAGGGTGGGTTTCGTTCATGTTAAAGTTGACGCCATAAGTGAGTGCTAAATTAACATGGGCCAGTTATGGGATAATATGACTCATTTTACCCAGTTTAAAATTTTTTAGCAATGTTTTTGAGAGCATTATTTGATATGTACTGTTAACAGAGGTTGAATTAGTTTTTCAATTATGCAAGAAGCAAAAAAAAAAAAAAAAAAAAAAAAAACTACGTTTTTGTCCTATATGCTGAAATGCTGAGCTGGTATCTGGTTATTATATTCATATATTGCATTGCTCAAGAGAGCATCAAAAAGCATTCAGAATGACGTCATGCACATGACGTACGTCTATAGCTGGTCTATAGAAGACCCCTTGCACTTGCCTAATGCATTGTCCATAGCATAGGGGAAACATCATTTCTACTAATTTTTAACATAAAAAGGAGTTTAAAACTAAACAAAATTTTCCCATATTCTTCGTACTTGTTTAGAAGCTAGAAGTAACGCTTTGATTGAGGTTTGAAGCTTCTTTTGCTATTAAAAAAATAAAAATGACGTTTTTCCTATGCTGGCCTGTGTATTCCTCAGGGGGGGGGGGGGGGGCTCACTAGCAGCTGTGACGTCACGCGTTCCGGAAAATGCAATGTTAACCTTATGGGCAAAACGATTCACGTGACGTCACAACAGCCTTATGAGCTCCCCCTGTGTATTCCTGACCAACAAAATGACGGCTCTTATATGAGTGCAAGGGGTCTATTTAATGTGCTTATGGAGGCCATACTGGAGCGCATTGAATAACATATTGCTCAGCATAGGACAAACTTCGTTTTAGGCCTTTGAGAGATTGGTTATTTTATTGTTATTTTTCTCCCATACTTGCAAAACTAATTCAACAGCATCAATGCTCTCAAAAATATTGCATATATAGTGTTTTTAAAATGGCAAAATGATTCATTTTCCTATCCCGCCCATGTTATTGAGTGACCAACATGGGAACGACTTTAACATGATGCATAAAGACAATAATGGTGTTCGTAAACCCTGTTCCCTTGCTCCAAAAAAATGCGCAATGCCATTAAGAGAGAGCATTAGGTGATCGTCAGTTTTTTGTGGTTTGGGGCACGAAACCAGGGTTTATGAACATCATTATGTAATGGGCCTCAGGTTTTAAAATTAACTATGCAAAGCGATGCCGCTTTGATGGGTAATTTTAAAACTGGAGGAGTATCTATCATACATATGTACCGAATTGAAATTTAAATCTTGCAATATATATACATTATATAGGCTGCGTGGGTGGGTGGCAAAGTAAAGAAATGCATTGAAATGTTGGCATGTACTCTGTGAAAGTTTTTCGTTTCCTTCGGGTACACATGAAATGTACTTGCCCCAATAATAAATTTGGAACAACCTTGCTGGAGTAGCTTAATATGTCATTTTGCCGTGCTCATATGTGATACTGCATAACTTGTCATAATATTTATCTTTTCAGACAGGGAGATTGACAGAGAGGTGATGAAAACACTAAATGAACTATTTGACACATCCAAATTGTTTGAGAGAGTCACGCTACCTGGTGGTCAAACCCAAGGAAGAGTCCTACCTTCTCTACTGAAGGACAGACTGGTTCCCTTACCTAAAAAACCCAAGCCCAATATCGGAAGTGACCGTGAATATGCTTTAGAATACCAAGAAAAGGAGGAAGCAGCAATGCAAGCTGTATGTTGAGGTTACTTTTATCCACATTGTTAAAAGAGTTTTAAAGCAGTTTAAAAATTATTTCTATTGTATTAACATACATAGGCCTCGGTGCATCGTAGAGAGCGATGGCAAAATGCAGAAGTTGATATGGAGGCTTTGAGCTCAATTGCGTCTACTACTGTGTCTCATCAGAAGGGTGAAGTGATGGATGAATTTGCAGCAGCTCGGAACATGTCTGTATACAGTCGTTATGATTTCTGTCATGAGCCAGCAATTAACTTACCTATTGCAGAATATAAAAGCCAAGTAAGCAGTAAATTAAAATTAACAAGAATATATTTAAAGTGTACCAGAATGTAATGGATGTAAAATTACTCACCCGATTATATTTATTATTTATAGATAGTCAACATGGTGGAAGCCTATCAGACTGTAGTGATTCAAGGTCATACAGGATGTGGTAAAAGTACTCAAGTACCTCAGTACATTTTGGATGATCATCGTGAAAAGGAGCGGCCATGCAATATTGTTGTTACTCAACCTCGACGTATTGCAGCAGTAAGTGTATCTAAAAGAGTGTCTCTGGAACGTAATTGGCCTCTAGGGAAAATCGTAGGATACAAGGTGAGATATTATATTTGAAGTGTTTAGACTTTGTTCAAGGTGTCAAACAGATCTTCTGTAGTCCACTCTTTTGTGTATAATGTGGAGCTAGAATTATTTTTATTTATATATAAATATAATTTTTTTTTTATAGAAAACAATTTGGTGTATGTACAAATTGTACACTATATATATAATTCTACAACATTTATACTTCAAATATATGTACATACAATACTATACTTTTGATTATTTTTAGATTGGGCAACAAAGTGAGGTTTCTGAGGATACAAGAATAACTTACTGTACTACTGGAGTACTACTGCAAATTCTTGTGAATGCAAAAGACATGAACAAATTCACTCATGTCATCATTGATGAAGTGCATGAGAGAGGACAGGAACTCGATTTCTTGATTCTATTGGTTCGCAAATTTCTCAGAACTAATTCAAGCCATGTAAAGGTAAATATCATTTAAATTAAATTAATCTTTTATAAATGAAATTAATATTTTATAATGCATTTATACTTCCTTTTTTTAAGTAATAAATTTTGATAGAAAAACACATAGATATAGATCGGTAAATTGGGCCAAGGAAATTTGAACACTATATATATCGAGGGGGCTCCGCTATATTGTCCTAAGTCCATTCATTTATCCTAACAATGTAAGTCATCCTAAAAGTGGTTCATTATTTACTAATGTCCTAAGTCCAAGTGGTTCATTATTTACTAATGTCCTAAGTCCATTTGGTTCAAAATTTACTAATGTCCTAAGTCCAATGTTACTCACTTTTCAGGAGAAACAAAAAACTAATTATCTCAACTAATAATCACGTAAATACAAACTACTTTCGCGAGTATTACCAGTAATTATGGGCCCATTTAATGCGATAATTTTTATAATTAGCAAATGGCATTATGGCATCAACATAAATTATTAAATAATAAATGATAATTTTTTTGTATAAGTTTTCAAGATAATTTTAATGAAAAAAACTATTTAAATTAAAAGATTTAATTAAAAAAATAATATTTGCACCGCATTTAAAAAAAATAGCATGTGCAGCATAGTTTGTATTAATAACATAAAACACAACTTATATTGCGCGAGTATAACAGCTTTTAGATATATAAAATATTTTAGATAAAAAAAATTACATAAGAAAAAATTACTTTTTTTAAAATGTAATTATTTAAAAATGACGTCACAGGCAGTAACTTTTTCTTATGCCCACAGGCACAAAATTGCTGCAATTTTTTTTTAATTACATAAAAATACTTGATGAACTTAAAAATTAGAAATTAACATACCAATCGATTCAGGACGATGTTCTCTTTTAGAATATGACACTTATAACTTAATTTTTATACTTTTATACACTTCTTGCGTTTTCAGGTGGATTTAAAGTGCTTGTTGATTTTTATGTATGTTATATAAGGAAATTAAAAATAAAGTCGGTTTGGCTCTTTTTTTTTTGTATATTTTTTTCATTGTGTTTTAAATCGAAGGTTCAGATGATTATTATAATTAAGTGCTCATTTAACAAATTAAAACAATAAAACAACATTCAAATCATTTATAAAAATAATATGGGCGTCATGAAAAAATACGATTTCTTCCGTAGATCTGGTATTAAAAAAATATCATCCTTTGCGATTATTTAGTACCTCCGTGTGTCTTACATATTAACACTACACAAAAATGTATAGAATAGTATAGGAATAGTTGTAAAAATAATAATAATAATAATAAAGTACGTGATTTTATGTGAAAATCACATGATGATGGAAAATTTACATGCGGCTCTCAATTATATGCATCTAATTAATTTCGGTACAGACGCGAGGCTCGCTGTGGTCTATGAAAGCTATTCACTGGTTTCAGACCGATGAAAAAAATTCTGTACTGTATGTGTCTTAGGTCGATAAAATTCCTTGACAGTCCTTAAAATATGATTTTTTCATATACATATGCGCAAATTTAATATTGTCACAGCAATCTTCGGAAGTCAAGTCGGAGAAATGAGTGTCTATTAAGAGCCTGCAAAAGTTTTGGGGGTAGTTTTCCAATTAAAAATAAATTATAATGAAAAACATTAACTTATATTAACAATAATTATATCAGTTAAATACAATCACCGTCGTTTTCAAAACAATTAGCCGCTTACTTGTACATAACTTTAGCGCGTAAAAGGGGGCGTGTCTGGTACAAATAATGTCGATTTTTTTATGCCACGGCTTTATTTTTTTAGATATTCATGTAAAAATTAGTGTAAATATGTAAAATAAGTTGTTTGATCATTGCAAACGAAAAAACCATTTTGGTTCAAAATGGACTTAGGACATTAGTATTTTTTCAAAACCGTGGACTTAGGACATTAGTAAATAATGAACCACTTGGACTTAGGACATTAGTAAATAATGAACCACGTGGACTTAGGACAATATAGCGGAACACCCTCGATATATAATATAATATATCTAACCCATAATTGGAGTGATAGAGCAGGAAATTATTTGTATCTCGCACACATATATGAACAAAAACAAGGCATTGTGTCAGCTATAGCTCATCTAAATTTTTCCAGTGTACTGTATCTATTATTTTTCTATCAAATCTTATTATTTATCACAAATTGGCAGAGTCAATTTTTCCTAATAAGTAATTTAATTATTATTTTAATTGTTTAGGTTATTTTAATGTCTGCAACCTTCAATTCTGAGAAATTTGCAAAGTACTTCTCTACACACATGTTTAGAGAAAAGTGTGCAGCTCCTATCATTTCCATTCTACATGAGAAAAGATTCCAAGTGCTTGAGTATTACTTAAATGATATGAGACATTATAGCACAGTATGTATTTTAAAATTGATAGCAGGTTTTGGATTTACGTACCCTATATATATGTTGATATAATAATGTTTGTTTGTTTTCTTTGTGTTTACACAGGAAGTTCTTAACGACATGACATTTATTCAAGTCACAAACAATCACCACAGACTTGCAGTCAAAATTATCAAGGGATTTGATGACATGGATAAAGCTGAATATGAAATGAAAGTAAACAGTGGACTGGAAAACATGCCATACTGCAGAGGTGCAGTACTTGTGTTTCTGCCAGGAATCTTTGAGATTGAAGATCTCTATGAAAAACTGTATAGAGAGTATGTATGGAATTACAATGTATTTACTTTATCTGTTTTTAGATGGTATATTGCTCTTGTAGCGGAAAATGTGTGTACATATATCTCGTTTTTCATCACGTACAGCAAAATCGAGTATCTCGTTTTTTGTCACGGGAATCAATATATGTGTAACTCATTTCCAAACGTAATGTAGATGGCGCTTTGAGACCTTTGAGTTACACATTTTGCTGTCGGATTATATCTATATCTATATAAAAAGTTATATATATCCCATTGATTAATTATTATATACATAGGGCCTAAATTAGGGGGTAAAACCTTGCGGACAATTTTATATATCGATCTTGTTGCGAAAAAAGGCCCATCTTTTATTTTGTCAGGGGAAGCAAAAGGCCTATCTCGTTTTTTTTCAGTAGAAGCAAAAGGCCTATCTCGTTCCCGAACGTTATGGAGATGGCGCTCGAGATAGGCCTTTTGCTTCCACTGACAAAAAACGAGATAGGCCTTTTGCTTCCCCTGACAAAATACGAGATAGGCCTTTTTTTCGCAACAAGATCGATATAGCTAGGCCTATATATATAATAGAAAATGATAGGTAGAGATAAGAGCAAGGTGGTTTGAAAAATAAATGGGTTTTATTAATTTTCAATTCAACATGCTCTATAATCTTTACCTAGTACATTCATGATGGTACACACAGTACATAGAAACAATTTACTTAAGGGGGTAGGTGACCGACTGATATCTCGCAAACTAGGACGGTTGCGAATAATAATAATAACACAAAGTAAAGAAGAAATGTTACTGAAAACTGTAGCTATGTCAAACATGTGAAAACACAATCAAATATTTAAGTTATTACACTTTAAAGATAACCATGTAAATGTGGAAATTTAAATTTGAGCGGGAAATTTTAGTCAAATTAGAAACTTTTTTTACAATTAAAAATATCATTAAATTTTTTTTTTGTATAAAAAATATACTTTAAATTTACTTGATTTTATTTGAAAATTATAGTGTTTGTTTTATTAGAATTAAATCATGTACAAAAAATTATTGTGAAAATATAGTTCTTCTTTTAGCGATTTCCGGTTCAAGTCGGTCCCCCACCGCCTTAAAGTACATTTAAATAATCAACTAATGTTTGAATCAACACAAATAAAGCATATAAAATCCATTTAGGCAATTAAAAAAAATGGTTATAGTGATTTTAAAGTAGTGCATAATATTAATAGGAGACGTGCATATAAATGGACCATCCTTCCTCTCCACTCCACCATCACAACTGAAGAGCAAGCTGCAGTCTTCAATCCTTGTGAAGAAGGTTATCGTAAAATCATCCTCTCAACAAATATTGCAGAAAGTTCCATCACTGTTCCTGATATCACGTATGGTAAGTGTGGGAAATCCCTGCTGAACTTTTTATGCATTGTTTTTAATTTGAAGGTTTATTTAGAATTGAAATAAAATAATAGTAAAGCAAAAATTTAAAAATTAAGCCTGCATTGTAGATATTGAGTTAAATGATATTTTAACAGCAATATATATTTGTGACATTTCAAAAAAGGGAATGGGGGGAAGTGCCTTACTTTTTTTTATTTTTATTTTTTTTTTTTTAATTCTTAAGAAATCATGTTTATTATAACAGTAAGTTTTTATATTGGTTTTATGTGATATAAATTCCATTATATGTTTTAGTGATTGACTACTGCATGGCCAAACAATTGGTAAAAGATGAATTGTCCAATTTCACAACCCTTGAGCTGACGTGGGCTTCTAAAAGTAACTGCATTCAGAGAGCAGGCAGAGTAGGGAGAGTGGCTATTGGTAGAGTGTATCGTCTCATGTCTAAGAGTCATTATGACGTAAGTCTTACACTTTTTTGTTTGTACAGCTCTGGACAAAAGTTGAGAATGATTTGTATAGGCAACACTATGCTATCTTTATGAGAAATTGATGTGGCCGCCGCTGCCCCGTTCTTAAACTTTTGTCCAGAGGTGTACATAATACATATGAATGTATTTTTATCATGAAAGTGCTCAATGGAGACCCATCCATCCATCCAAGACCTAGTTATAATAATAATCAGTAAGTGATATAAAATAAAAATGTATGTGTAAGTGGCTCATAATGGAAATAAAGAAAAATTGTCTGTACGTGTGATAGTTGATTGATAACAGTCTTAATTAACTTAATAAAAAGCCACTGTTTTCAGCCGACATTAAATGATTTTGATCACATTCACATCTGTTTCTATGTACTGTGCATGCGTAGTATGTTTAAACGGAAGCGGGTGTAATCAAAAATTGCTTTAAAGTGTGTCTCAAAACAATCACTTATTTATTAGTCAATAGAAAAACATGTTTTTAAAAAAAAGGGGGGAAAATATAGATTTTTTTCTTTCTTTTTTCAAATATTCAATGTATTAAATTGCTGTCTTGTTGTAAATTATTAAAGGAAATAAGCATTATACAAATTTTAGAGTCTGATTGAAGAACCAGTGCCTGAAATGTTACGTTGTCCTCTGACTCGACTGGTGCTGATGGCCAAAATCCTGGATTCTTCTCCACCCAAGCAGCTACTAGCTCTGGCTTTAGAACCACCAGACTTGAATAACATTCAGAGTACAGTTTTGCAGCTTAAGGAGGTAAACTTCATTCGTATTATTTATTTGCAAACTGATTTTTACACTGACATGTGAGTTTAAATTTAAGTTTAAACAACCATTAGTTAAGGATAAATTAAGGAAATGAAAACCATCATTTGTGAGTATAATAAATAAAAAGAAAGAGATAGAGGAAACCAGCAAAAGCCTCCCATTTAGTGAAGAGATGTAATATAATATAATTCAGTGAAATATCTTGCTAGCATATGGGTAGTAAAAAGAACACATTTAGCTAGCTTAGATAGCTTTTGGTACAGAACAACAAGAGAAAAGAAGTATGTGTATGAGAGTATCTGTTCCTTTTTTTGGTCCTTACACATTACAAATGAAACTGCAAACTTATACAAAAACATGTGTAGGCTATAACACAATCCTTTTTTCTTATTTGGATTCTTGTTCATGTTAAGTTACTGTATAAACTATGCATGTCAGGTCAAGGTTTTGTAAATAGGGCTGTCGTCCCCACACAATGCCGTATGCCGTAATATAAAGTTTATTATTAAGCTATATATATAGGCCTATATATATACTCAATGTGTTCACATCTCTGCTAAGAATTAAGACTTTTCACTGTACTCCCATTTTCACATCAATGTCAAGACCCTTGTTGATTTTGTCTATCATTTATTTTTAATTTCTTTTTTATTTTATTTATTAAACAGAATGCGTGTTTAATTTATAAAATGTAATTTTTTTCCACCTAAGATTACTGTATTTTTGTATAATAAATGCAATTTGTGTACAAGATCTAACAGAAAAGTGTGTTTTCTTTATTATTGTTTTATTTTATCAGACATGTCTGCATTTTTGTCCCCAAATTTCATGAAAATTATTTTATCCTTGTTCTTTATAAATATTGGTTGCATTCCCCCCCCCCCCCCCCCCCCCCCCCCCAATGCTATGATGCTTCTGTGTGATTGCTCTGTTCCTGCTTTTGTTTCATATGAAGACTGGAGGTCTCTTGAGAACTGTCAATGGCGTGTACAATGCAGAAGATGGAGATCTAACCTTTCTTGGACAAGTGATGGCCAGGCTGCCAGTAGATATTTGTGTGGCAAAGCTTATTATCTTTGGGTATCTTTTCTGTGTGCCTGACAGCTGCATCATTATTGGTATGTAAACTGTAGTAACTTCTTAAATAAATAAATAATAAATAAATAAATAATCGTCTTTATTCAAAAAAATGCAAGGAAAAAAAAATTTACAAATTTTTGAAAGGGCGAGGTTTAAGCCTGACAATATGTCTGGCCCACTCTTACACCTAACCCCAACAGAAAAACATTCATGAAATCATTTAATTACATTCAAAATTTCGATCAGAGGAAATATTAATACTACGTAATAAGAAAAAAAATTAATAATAGAAAGAAAAAAATATATAAGTATTAGAAAAAAAAAAATAAAAGTTTTATATCACTTTATAGAAAAAGATGCATAACAAAGGTGATGAAGAGAAAAAAAAAATATTAATAAAAAAAAAAATACTACAAGCGGAGCTGTTTGGCACTTAGATATGTACGCCTATAATCACTTTTAAATATTGATACTGTCTTAGAGTTTCTTAATCTACATGGCAGAGTATTCCATAGACGAGCTGATGTTACAGTGAAAGAATTTTTAAATGGCAAAAGGTTATATGAGGGAAGTTTTAATGTGTAGTTTTTACCAGATCTTGTGTTACGACCATGTGAATCGGCTAACGTGATGAAACGGTTTTTTAAATACGATGGAAATAAATCATCCTGGAGGCAGCGAAATAGCAGTGTGAGAATATGAAATTTGCGTAATTCATCAAGTTTTACCCAATTAAGAATATTGTAACCATTAGAAATTCCCCGATCATATTTTTTCATTCCCAAAACAAACCTAACACACGCGTTTTGTAGTAATTGTAATTTAGAAACATATTCTGCTTTAAGGTCTGTTAAAAGAACGTCACAGTAATAAAAATGCGGAAATATAAGAGCCTGCACCAATTGTTTCTTAAGATCAACTGGTACAAAATTTTTAAACCTATTTAATGAAAAAATGCCCCCCATCACTTTACGGCTTATGTCAGCTAATTGTTTCCTCCAAGTAAGATTAGAATCAATATAAACTCCTAAATCTTTTACATTTTTACTGTACATAATTGGAATTCCACACGCAAAAATTTTAGGAATTGAGTTTAAATCTATTTTACTTACTAAATTAGGGTGACCAATTATAATAGCTTGTGTTTTATCAGGATTAACTTTCATGAAACGCGAGGCAGCAAACTCATCAACACTCTGAATGTCTTGATTAACACAGTTAATTGCATGAATAATATCATCAACTACAAAATGATGATACATTTGAAAATCATCAGCATAACCTCCAGAGTAACAAAAAGTTGGCACAGAAAATATTTTATTTATATATTCATTAAAAATTCTCGGCCCTAAAACACTGCCTTGTGGAACGCCAGATTTAATTGGTAACCATTCAGACTGATCGCCTTTTAAGAAAACTGATTGTTTACGATTTGAAAAATAATCATTAAAAAAGGCTACTGCAGAGTCAGAGAAATTGAATTCAAATTTCATTATATTTAAAATAAGATCAAAATTTACAGAAGTGAAAGCATTGCTAAAATCAATGAGAACTAATATTGTTAATTGATGAGAATCTATTGCTTGCCTAATCGAGTCCACTATATCAACCAAAGCAGTCTTATGAGCTTTTATAAAAAATATTTGCTCTCTCTCTCTCTCTCTCTCTCTCTCTCTCTCTCTCTCTATCAAAAATTTTAAAAAATATTTGAATTTATCATTGAATCAGCAGTATTCCTGAAGTTTGTCCATTCAATGTGAAATTTTTATTGCCACTTTTTTTATGTAAAACTTAGCCTAATCTTTTTTTTTTTTTTTTTTTTTTTTTTACTAATGAATCATATCATAAGCAATAAATATTATGAGCACAAAAATTCTAAAACACAGTACGCTTACTGTCCATTTCTACTTTTATTACCAGCAATACTTTTTTTCCCTCCCCAAAGGTGTATTACGTTGATATTGTGGTATAAACTTTAAAAAAATGCTAAAAAATCTCGATAGAATACAAATATATAACTTTCTAGATACATGTAATTACAATATTATCTGCATTATAGTAATTTAGTATTGTTTTTGCCCTGTAGGGCCCTTATTTCACATAATATCTATTGCAGTATCAGGTAAAAATTATATACCTACAAATTATAAATTTTATTGTAATAAATTTAAAAATACGTTGGCTAATAACCGCTCCCTCTAAATAATACAATGATTATTTCTGTAGTTATATGTTTAATATGTCTGCTTTTATTTTTAGGTGCAGCCATGTCTGTGAAGAATATGTTTGCTACACGCTTTCGTGAACAAATGAATTCGTACTTGTCAAGACTTGTTTGGTCTGACAGTTCTAACAGTGATCCCATTGCATTCCTCAATGCCTACAAGGTAATTGTTAAAGGCATACTAAACTTACATACATACATATCATGGCGCTATAATCCCTTTCGGGGTAAGCCAACAACACAGATGCTTTATCCTGACCAAGTGATAGACCTCCACAACTTCCTATCCTGACATATACTTCACTTGCTTCCGCCAGTCTCATACCTTGTTTCATACCACATTTCTCCATCACCCAAGTATTCCTTACCCTATCTAATCTTGTTTTACCACACATACTTCTGAGAAAACTCATACCAACAGCATTCACCCTACTCATATGCCTACTCTGACATACCCATGATTCAGAACCATATAAGATAGTTGGGAGTAAGACAGAATTGTACACTGTAAGTTTTGCTTTGTTTGATAAAGCATCACTCTTGGCCAATCCTGCCATGCTGCCAACTACTTTCCTACCTGCCGCCACTCTCCTCTCAATCTCGCCATCTATACTTCCATTCTCTTGATATAATCTTCCCAAATATACTAAACTAACTTGTTATATTAGAATAATAAATAAGATGCCTTATAAATACACGTGAACACATTGATTTTGCATTTATTTTTGCATTGTGATGGTTTAGTGATCTATCACTAATCTGGCGTCACAATATTTTGAATTTATAACTTAACTTGGCTCTGATAAAAAAAAAAAAAAAAAAAAAAAAAAAAAAAAAAAAAAAAAAAAAAAAAAAGTTTATTATGCCTAGGTATAAAGTCAGTATTTGCAAAAACAAGATCTTTATATGGTTACACTGCTTTTTATTTTATTATTAATACCCTATTATTATTATATCTTCAAATAATTAAGAATAAATGTTGTTGTTTTTTGTTTAGTTCTTAATAAAAAAATAAATAGAAATATTTTGCCAATAAACAGATTTTTTTTTTTTTTTTCCACATCAGCTTTGGTGCATTAGAAAAGAAACAGGTTACTTTGAACGAATCAAAACCTTCAATCCTACTGCTAATGAAAAGGCTTGGGCAGAGAAATTTAACATCAGTTATCACTCTCTGCAAGAGATTTGTGACTTGATCATAGACATCAAAGAAAGGCTGAGAACCTTTGGTCTACCTGAAACTGTGGGCAGAGATAGAGTATGTTGGCCTATCAATCAAGAACCTCTCATTCTAAAGGTAATTCAGTTGTTGTTTTTTTCCCAAATTATATCATATCATATAAGTATTGTGAAGAAGAATTATGGAGAGGTCAAGGTCTCACTGTGCACAGCGTGATGTGCTTATAAGTAATGCTCTTTGATTGACAATATCATTATGCTGATGACAGCTCTCAGTTATAAAAACATCCTACAACTAAACTGTGGCTTGTGAGACCTCCTTTTCATACTTTTACTGTAGTAAGGCCCTTGCTGGTATTTCTAATTTCTATCCTTTGCTTTAATATTCATCCTAACCTCAATGGTTATTTCCTTAAATTGAATGTAATTATAATATAATATTTATAAAATTGTGTAATTAAAGAAATAAAATTGCTGTGTTGATTAAATTAAAAATTACTGAAACCCGATAATAAAACTGGATTTTTTTTAATATATTGATCTTGTTGCAAAAAAAGGCTGACTAAGCGATTTTGCTCACATCAGCTTCCGTTTCGACCTACTGAGCATGCGTAGTAAATAGAAATACGGAAGTGGATGTGTGACCGAAATCGCTTATAGTTGGCCTCAAAACAGTTGTTCCTTTATTAGTCATATAATTAAGAAATGTGTATGCAAATTAAGTTAATTATTTTAAGTTTTGATTTATGTATTTCTTTGATGTCAGATCGTACTTGCTGGAGCATTTTTCCCTAACTACTTTGTGCGAGGAAACCGTGGAGGACAAGTGAGTGAGGAAAATGCAGTGAAAACCCTGGTGGGTAGAGACCCTTACAGCTCTGTGTACCTTACTAACTATGATGAAAGATATCCAGGAGAAATTTACATTCAAGCTATTAAAGACCTGCTGCAGGATTGTGCTCCAAATATGAAAGTCTCTTTCGAGAAATCAAGGTATATGATTAACAAAGTAGTAAATTCAAATGCGTTTGTTCTACACTGGTGGTTTTGAAGATTTACCATGTGATGTAGGCCTATATATATTTTTTAATATTTACAGCAAAATCTACGTTGAGTTCCCAAAAGATGAAGAAAGTACTGCAGAAAAAGGCATTCCATACAAACTGCAATTGCCAGGCCGAGTGTCTCTCAGTGTGTACAAATCCATCAAATTAAGACACCTGGGAGTAAAACTGCCCCTCAAATTGCCAGAGTATGTTACAATTTTTACTCATATATAGTCTTTTTATAAAATGTAAATTTGCTATTCATATTTACAGTGAACGTACTCTCAAAGTAGATGAGCAGCAACCATCTCGAGGTTTTAGTACTGAAAGTATGATGGAGGTGGATCCACATACTCCCTGGTCAAATAACAGAGCTGGAATCTCCTCCACAGTACCATCGTCTGTACCTTGTGTCACACCAACAACTCGCTCATGTATCCCAGCTCTTGATATTTCACATCTTGAAATCATTGTTTCACATGTAAGTCCCCCCCCCCCCCCCCCTCCCCTTCTTTCTTTCTGTTTAATACAAGGAGTTACTTTGATACAGACATAATACAGAGAGAGAGAGAGAGTTAAATATTATTTGTTTACTATAGGTTTGCAGTGCTGGAAGATTTTGGGTACAAGATGCAGCATCAATGGTTCAAAATCAACTTGCTCACATTTTCTACCACGTAAACAGAGGTCAACCGGATGATTTGTCTCCATTGACTACATTACCCAAGGTGGGACAGATTGTGGTCGCGCCTTTTGACGATAATTACTTCAGAGCAAAAGTCACATCTGTCAAACATGATTCTGTGGATGGTGTCTTTGTTTCAGTAAGTAATGTTAAATCCAAGTTGCTTTTGTATTATTATTGTATTGCACATATCGATCTTGTTGCGAAAAAAAGGCCTATCTCGTATTTTGTCAGAGGAAGCAAAAGGCCTATCTTGTTCCCGAACGTTATGTAGATGGTGCTCAAGATAGGCCTTTTGCTTCCCCTGACAAAATAAGAGATAGGCCTTTTTTCGCAACAAGATTGATATGTAATTTAATAAACAGCCTGTACCATGCAGTACTTAATTATTTGTAATTTATATGTATAATCAAAGAAGTAAAAATATAGGCCTATATTTACTCATAAAGTTATTATATTTGATTTATTGTGAAAATAATACTGTTCTAAAATATTATAATTGTTTTAAATAATGTGTAAAATTTCTATTATGATTCGCAGGTACTCTTCATTGATTATGGAAATTGTGCTACACTCCATATCTCTGTACTATATGACTTTGGCGCTGCTCTACGCTATTATGGCATTCACACCATGCCTGCAATAGCAATCGACTCTGTGCTTGCCGAGGTAGCTCCCTCTACCTGGCTCAGCCCCAATGGCCAGTGGTGTGAGGAGGCTAACAAGTACATCAAATCAAAGATTTTAGACAAGACTTTGTTTTGCCAAGTGTACTCGGTGGTCAATTCAGTCATGTCAGTAAGGCTCATCAAACACTCCACTCTGCCAGGAACCATCAACAAGGAACTTATTGAATTGGGGTTTGCTCAGCCAGCAGATGAAAGCTTTCTCTCAAGGGTTATTATTTTTTATTTAATAGTTTTCAATCTTTACATTTGCTTATAAATATGAATAAATTTTTATATTTCCTATGGTGTGTATTACTATACTGTATCATAAAATATTTAAAAACATATATTGCAAACAAACAAACAACAACTTATAATTTAATTTGCATTTATCAATTTAAAAACCTTGGTGTAATAATGTAAAATATAATAACAAAAGTAAAATAATAATACAGTAATAGAGAATAGTAGGTATAGAGATGTTAGAACATGTTGAATTGTAAAGAAAAAGAAAAATCACTAAATATATTTGGGACTTGGGATCAAATTTTCTGGCATAGACAAGTGCTAAATATTTTAGATCATAAAAAATGTCTAGCACTACTCGGCATTTTAATAATTTTTAATTCAATGTGTTCTAATCT
Source organism: Ecdyonurus torrentis (assembly GCA_949318235.1). Taxonomy (NCBI): domain Eukaryota; kingdom Metazoa; phylum Arthropoda; class Insecta; order Ephemeroptera; family Heptageniidae; genus Ecdyonurus; species Ecdyonurus torrentis. The sequence continues at coordinate 40,879,292 of OX439129.1, forward strand.
CTCTGCCTAGTATTTTTTATTATTTTTTTTTATTGACATTTTATTTAAACTGCCTTTTTTTCTTCCTCATATTGGGTGTTATGTAAGATTTTTAAATTGAACAAGTAAAAATTAAATACACTCGAATCCAAAAAAGAAAAAAAAATAACAGTTATTAGCACATTGATAGTTTACAGTGCATTACTAAAGTCTTTTTACTAAAAAATTGATTCCTATTGACATAATGGAAATAATAGGCCTATGTATTTGAATGGAGTTTTGCATCAATTGAAATCTCCATCTGATTACATTGTAAGCTAGTAGAAAATAATTTTTTAAGTAAAAAGAACGTACAATTATGTTTTATTATTATAACAAATTATATTTTATGTATAACACACATACCTTGTGTAATATTGTTATTTATAAAGCTGACGCCTTACTTATTATTTTCTTCAGTCAAATCATGAGGCACGTCAGAATGCCTGCAACATGAGCCTAGAGTTGAAACAGATGCATGAGTCTCAGCAGCAATATCAGAGCGGAGAAGATTTGGAAACTCGCTCGCTGCCACCTCCAGAAAATCCAAAAGCCACTAGAGTGGTATGTACATTTTTAGACGATTAAATCTATCAAGTCTATTACATTAATAAAACGCGAAAATTCTCTAATTTAGATAGTAAATTGGGACTAGGGATCAAATATTCTAGCTTGAGCTAGTTAAAAAATAGACGTTAAAGGGATGGAGGTATAGTGTCAAAATAAAATACAATGTGCCTAGCATCTCACGTTCTCACACTACGTCAAAGACACAACATTATAAAACAGCATCAGACTTACTCTTTGCCTTAGACCGGTTTCGTCCTTTACCTAGGACTCATCAGTAAGGCTCGGCAGAGAGCTCTGTACAGCTAGCGATGGCTCACACCACATCTGCTAACTGACTGAGCTGAGGAAGCAAGTGGCAGTCGCGTTTTTATACGCGATGCCCCCGCAGCTGCACGCGCTGATTGGTTAAAATCGCGCGCGCAAACTCGGCTTGCTGTTTAAACCTCTCATCCTCACACTGTAATATAAAATCGTGTCTAAGAGGGGTGTAAGACAGGCAGCCAGCAAGCAATATGTGTCCTCCCTCACTTCCCAACTCCCCAACTCGAGAAAGATCGCGAGAGCACTACGCCTACCGACTGCACAGTATCGTGATTCACGCTAGTTACATCGCTTTATATGTTGACACTGGGGTAGGAAAAGCAAAAAGATGATAGAGTAGGAGAGATAGAATAAATATTATGCGCTTTGGCATATAGTTTAATTAATTTAGTACGTGCTCTTATTGACGTTGGCAAGTAAAAGGGCTGAATAAAATAAAAATGAAAGAATATTATTTACAAAAGCTTAAAATTAAAACAAAAAGATCGACTTGGCGATAATATGCGTATTAGGAAAAAACCATCGCAGTTAGTATTAATAAGTTTAAAAAAAAATATTTAGAAAATAGTTGGTAGAGATTAGAGCACGTTGAATTGAAAATTAATAAAACGCGAAAATTCTCTAATTTAGATAGTAAATTGGGACTAGGGATCAAATATTCTAGCTTGAGCTAGTTAAAAAATAGACGTTAAAGGGATGCAGGTAAAGTGTCAAAATAAAATACGATGTGCCTAGCATCTCACGTTTTCACACTACGTCAAAGACACAACATTATAAAACAGCATCAGACTTACTCTTTGCCTTAGACCGGTTTTGTCCTTTACCTAGGACTCATCAGTAAGGCTCGGCAGAGAGCTCTGTACAGCTAGAGATGGCTCACACCACATCTGCTAACTGACTGAGCTGAGGAAGCAAGTGGCAGTCGCGTTTTTATACGCGATGCCCCCGCAGCTGCACGTGCTGATTGGTTAAAATCGCGCGCGCAAACTCGGCTTGCTGTTTGCGAGCCGAGTTTGCGCGCGCGATTTTAACCAATCAGCGCATGCAGCTGCAGGGGCATCGCGTATAAAAACGCGACTGCCACTTGCTTCCTCAGCTCAGTCAGTTAGCAGATGTGGTGTGAGCCATCTCTAGCTGTACAGAGCTCTCTGCCGAGCCTTACTGATGAGTCCTAGGTAAAGGACGAAACCGGTCTAAGGCAAAGAGTAAGTCTGATGCTGTTTTATAATGTTGTGTCTTTGACGTAGTGTGAGAACTTGAGATGCTAGGCACATCGTATTTTATTTTGACACTATACCTCCATCCCTTTAACGTCTACTTTTTAACTAGCTCAAGCTAGAATATTTTATCCCTAGTCCCAATTTACTATCTAAATTAGAGAATTTTCGCGTTTTATTAATTTTCAATTCAACGTGCTCTAATCTCTACCAACTATTTTCTAAATATTTTTTTTTTAAACTTATTAATACTAACCGCGATGGTTTTTTCCTAATACGCAAGTCTATTACATGTAAATTTAATATGTAAATTTCAGCAAAAATAACATAATTATGGTTATATCTTATTAATATTAGTTTTTATTCTTTGCGAAAAGAATAAGGAAACAAACATGGAAAGAAAGACAAATAATAATAATGTTAAATTTTTTTTTTACAGATTTACTTAAAGGGCCCATTTAGTCCTCTGGAAATGAAATTGCATCACCTGTTGTACTGCAGCAAGTCAAAAGAAGTTACAATGGAGGGGTTGTCAGTCAATTCAGTTCTGCTTGATGACAATCCTCAAGATAAACATGATAGGTAATCTAATGCATTATTTTCTCAAGTTTTTAATTAGATTCCATTTATTTAGGGGCATTGTTGCATTGCATTATTTTCTCAAGTTTTGAATTAGATTCCATTTATTTAGGGGCATTGTTGGTAGCTGTCTGCAGAAAGAACTTAAAGGCATAGAACACCTTGAACAAAAAAGTTGTGTAATATCCTAACAAACCTGAAAATCAATGTTGATTTGGCCAGAGTCATTGATTTCTAATTTATTTTCCTGACGTCACAGCTTGCCCGGTTTTCGCGAGCGTAAAACAAGCAAGCTGTGACGTCAGTGACCGCCAGTGGCATTTTGTGAATGGAAAATAAATTAGAAATCAATGACTTAGGCCAAATCCATGTTGATTTTCAGGTTTGTTAGGATATTACACAACTTTTTGGTTCAAGGTGTTCTATGCCTTTAACATTTAAAAAAAATCAAGAGGATAGTAGTTTTTAGCTTTGAGAATTTATGTCATTAAACTATTTATTTCAAAGTCTTGGAACAACCACTAATAAGTTTGATTTATTTGTCTATTCAGGATGGTTGTGGCTGGGTGTGTGCAAACTACCTCCCGAGGAGCCCTGATTCTTCGTCAAACAACAATCTTGCCCAATCTTCCTGGTCTGCCTGCCCTCATCTTACTTATCTTCTCTCCTGTGGTGGAACTGAGAGCCAACAGTGACTATACCAAGCTGATTGGCATTATCTGTGGCCTTGGTTGTGATAATAAAACAAAAGATCCCTACTTTGAGGACCATGATATTGAGCTTGCTTTTGACACTAAATTTGATTTAGAAGATATTGCAAATGTAAGTTACGGCCACTGTATATTAGTTTATTATAATTTTCCTTCAATACAAAATATAATTTGTTATTAAATGTACAGTAGGCCTATTATTCTGTTACTTTTTTTTTTCCACAGTACTCTAGGAGTAGCAAGTGCATTAGAAAATGCTTCTGAAATCTGTCTTTTTTTACTTTAAATTGTTTTAGTGGGGGTATTTCTGCAGCTCATTGAATTTTCTTTGTTATAGGTGAATAATTTGCGTAAAGAGATCAACCAAGCTCTTCGTCTAGAAGTGGGTGAGATTTTTGCCAAACGTAGCATTGAAGAAGTCAGGTCATATCAACTGAACATAAGGCACTTTTTGTCTGAGTAAGTCTGTGTTTAAAATGTTATTTTGAACTACAAACTTAAATATAACATGTGACATTAATTGTGGTTGCAGGTTGCTGCAGAAAAGACGTGAATGGCAAGAACCTGTGGTTAATTTGAATCATCAATTGTGGTCTTTGATTCCATACAGTAGAACTGTAGACCCAGGTCTAGGCAAAGGGGAAAAAGATATTTTCCAACCTATCTGGGGAATAAAAATTGATAAAGAGGGTGCCAAGGAAAAGAGAGATATCACTAGTAATCTTAAGGCTCTGCAAGAGATGGCTGACAATATGTAAGTATCTTTGTGTTATGATCAGCTCATATATTATATGTTAGGCACATAAACAAACTTGATTAATGTTGGATTTCTCACTATGTCATAGAAACCATCCTGTGCACAATGCAAGGTGCATGCTGTGCAAGCTGGACATTCACAGTGCAACAGAACTTCGTCTGCATCTTGTTGACCCTGTACATGTCTCACTGGAAGAGGGGCTGACTGAACTGCCTGACTGATAAAAAAATCCTCTAATCATGTAAAGCTTTTCCATGCAGTGGTAAGCTACATTTTCCATGCTTCTTGTGTTTCCTTAAATAAATATTCTGTGTTATTTGTGGAGAAATTATCTTGGATGTAGTATCTTTTATGTTAAAAAAAAAATGTGCCGATAAAAAAACTATGTGCCATGAAAAAAAAAAGCCTATACTTCTAAATCAAGTAATGAATCTTAATACTTCAAATTGAAGCATATATTTGCAGATATAATAGAATTGATGATAAAATGTGCATAAATCTGCAAGCTTTTTATTATTATTATTGTTATATATGTGCTCTTTTCTTTCTTCTTTCTTAACACCAACACCGGAATCCTACTTGATTCACGGTGAAGGTGAGAATAATCCATAATAATAATAATTATTTTGTAATCGGGCAGTTCCTAACTATAGGCCACAGCCGCTACCTCCCAATCCTTTCTACCAACACTCTATACCTCTTCCTTCTACATCCTTTCATCCCTCAAAGGGTAGATCAGGTTTAACATGGGCTCTTGCGCTTTTCCTGGCTACCTTCTGTCACTGCTCAACGGTCCTCTCAAATACGGGGGCTTAGTAAGACATACAGTAAAAACAAGTAATAAAAGTATTATTTCATAAACTGCAAAGAGGTGATGATAATTCCTCTTATTTAGTTTGTACATTTGTATGCATATAAACATTTAGTTACCCTTAGTATTATTGTTGTTTCAATTTTTTGTTGCAAATCGAAGCCTCCGCGTCAAAAGCGAGCATCTACACTTTCCAGATTTCCGACAAAACGACTATCTACACTTTCCGAGCAGCGCAGTAACTCGACTAGTGGCCATAAGCTTAACATTGCAGATGCTCGGCGGCGGAAAGTGTAGATAGTCGTTTGGTCGGAAATCTGGAAAGTGTAGATGCTCGCTTTTGACGCGGAGGCATCGAAATATCTAAGAAAAAGAATATATCATAAAGGATAATCATATTAATCAAGATGCAAAGTTTTTTTGTCTCTCTCCTTCAAAAATAATAAATTCAAATTCTAAGTACATTAAGTTTTGAAAGTGTGACTGCATAAATACCAAATTTCAACAAATTATTTTTTATTCCATTTCTTTCTCCTACAATCAGTATACAAAATACACCTGATGTTGTGATGGATGTATACTATAAAAATAAACAAGAAACAACATCCTCTGTGTGGAAAAATAAAACCAAGGAAGCAGCTATTAGGCTATAGTTCCTTTTTCTTTTCTTTTCTTTTTTTTTTTTCTTTTTCTTTTCTTTTTCTTTTCTTTTTTTTTCTATTTTTTTTTTTAATGATGTCCATTACTACTTTAATAAAAAAAAAAAGTGGAGAGGGGAAAATCAAACTAAACAATGCAGTCAGAAATTGGAAAATTATGGTTAGTTAAATTGTATTTAGTTTCAAGAGTAAGTGATACTTTGTCGCAGCCAAAAATTCTTTCTTTTTTCGAACATATTATAATAATACAGTATGGTAATATGTGACATAAAACATTTTTTTTAAGTCTTTCCAGTAATAATGGATATCATACATTTTTTAAAGGTACAATGGTTTATGGTTTGTAATGTGAAAAAAACATGGTTAAACCATGGTTAAAAAGAAATCTATAGAGGGACATTCATCAGTCAACTTCATGCATTCAATCAATAAAAATTATTGTGAACATATTTATTTTCTTGTAATCAAAATAACATAAGCACATCCATTTAGGCAAGTATTTTATTATTATTTTTTCAAACTCACCATTAGATTTTCAAACATTTAATTTGATTTGTTTTTATGTAGAAAAGTAAAAAAAATCATGAAATTTGATATACATATTGCATAACATAAAAAGAGTCCATAAATTGCAGATTTACAATTTTCAGCACTACAAGCTTGTTATTGTTATAAATTTGTAGTATATGAACTCATAATATGTGGTAGTGTATAATTTGGTTGTGTTCTGTTGGAGTTTCAAGAAATGTGATGAATTAATATTAAAAAAAAAAATTTAATTTAAATATCTTTGAAACAATAAAGATTTGCTGTATCAATATTAACTTTGTGTCATGCTTATTATTTATTTTTTAGGCTGAACATGAGATATTGCAGATTGAACAATTTAAAGGGTGTTAATTAGACTTTTTTTTTTTTCTAGTGTACATGTACTCATATACTGAGTATATAGTTTAGTCTAAAACAAATATTAAACTCAAAGTATAAAAAAAAAAGTGCATGACAAATTTGTGCAATTTATTCCTTTTTTTTACCTCCCTTATCTGAGACATTCAAGGGTCGTGAACTTATTTTTGTCATATTTAAAATATGCCATGGAAGTCGGACCATTTTCAATCGCAAAATCTATGAGCTTAATTGTGTTAATATACGTGAATATAAGCTTAATATAAAGTCAAACAGTTTAAGGAGGGAGGGAGGACAAGTAATGTATAACATAAGAGAATAGAATTAGTTAATATTTATAATATTTTGAAATTGAGTGAAAGAAAAGTAAATTAGTTTAGCTTTACTAATTTGTTTATTTACATATTTACATAAAATATAACTTACAATTTTTACAAGCTCCATAAATGAGTATATTATGTATTTTAATCTTTCAATATATAAATGTATGGGGGAAAATACTTAACTTTCATTTGGGAATGTAATGATTACTATTCTTAACATATACAAAAAAAAAAAAAAAAACTATTTTGCTGCAAGCAAAATGTAATTATTTTACATCCTTTTTTAAACACGTTTTTCTAGTATGATAAGTGTGTATTTTATACATATAAGTACTTCAAAAAAAAAACATGCACAAACAATAAACTGACTTCTTTTTTAAAGTTGTTTGTCTATTTTTAGAAGTTTCATATAATATAATATTCAATTTATGCTCTATGTACTTAAAATTTCCGATTGTGATGATTTATAATATATTATAGGCTTGAAGACAAAACAAAAATTCTCACAAAAGTTCATTGCATTAATATGCATGTAATTATAATAACTGTAAAATATCAATTCTATAATTAAAACTAATTCTATTTACATGAAATTGGCACGAGATACACATTAAAAAAATTGATGTATGTTTAAAAAAAAAAAAAAAAAGGCAAAAAGGACGACTATTAGGCATTATCCAACGACGATAAAAAAAATAATAAATACAAAATGTGGCAAACTGGTGTAATATCTCTTACTTAACAATTTGCCATTATAATACATGAATATATATTAATAATAAGTTTTTTAAGACATACGTGCATGGTTATTTCAGCTATTTTACAATAATGTTTGAAGTGTGGCATCAACCTCGAGCCTAGGCTTCAGTTTCAAACGTACACCCTCCTTGTTGAGAAGTACTAGTTCACCAAGAAGGTTGAGCTCTGATTCAGGAATCGTAGAAATAACTTCAAAATTAAGTAAAACCTCCGCTAACACAATTTTCATTTCCATCATTGCAAATCTTTGACCTGTGGACACATTTAATATAATTATGATAAAATGTATATATAATCATTTAAAATTTCTTAATTTGAAAAATATTAAATCTTTTATTTTTGTTTATCAAGGGCATGCAATTTAATTGGTTTGGTTAATGTTTCGTATTTATATTTATTATAATTATAAAATGATGATGTACCAATACCATCGAGTTTGATGAGAAAAAATACACATAAACTTAAGTTAATTACCAATGCAATTGCGAGATCCTGCACTGAAAGGCACGTAAGAAAATGGATGTGCAGAGTGTGGCTGCTCGAATGCAGACAAAAATCGCTCTGGTTTGAAGCAGCTTGGCTCCGGGAAGTACCGAGGGTCGCGATGTAGTAAATATAAATTCATAAGCACCGTCACACCAGCGGGCAGCTCGCTTGTTCCTGTGCTCATCATAAAAATTATTATAAAACAACCTATAATATAATATATATTTTTTATGTATTGTTTATAGTAAGTGCTACTGCTAATTGCAACGTATATTATGTGATTTAGAAATTTAGCTACTAAATTTTTGTTTATAATATATATTCTCAATCGATGTTTTTAAATTTGACTGCCAAAATCCCAAAAGTTTTAGGGTAATTATATAAGTTGGAAAATGATAACATGTATTAAATTTGATGTAATTACTGTATTATTTAAAAATAGCGGTGAATAGATTTCTTTACTAACCTACTACTACTGGATGATGGATATCTCGTGCTATTAAAGGTGCCACAGGGAAGAGACGTAAAGCCTCACGAATACAAGCTTCTAAAAACGTGAGTTTCTGCGTGGCACGAAATGATAGTGTTCCGTCAGGAGATTCAGCTAACACTTGGCGAACCTCGGCAGCAATCTTAGCCTATAGAGAGTGACATAGAATAGGTATACTGTAGATTAATATAACATGAATTTTAATAAATTAATTGTATGTTTTCAATTACCTGTACGTCAGGATGAGAACCAAATGCATAGAGACACCAACTAATTCCAGAGGCTAGAGTATCATGGCCCTGTAACATAATAATGATGACAATATTTATCAATCTTTGTATAACGTTTAAAATAAATATAATATAATAATAATATAATTCGATTCAAAAGTAGTTTTTTTTTTTTTTTTTTTTTTTTAGCTTGTTGCTTTGTTTTGCTTTTAGTATATGTGTTTTAAATTTGAATTAGAGTTTCGTTATTTTTAAGGTATAACCTTGCATTCCAAGAGCTCAAATAATTAGCGGTACAAGTTAATTTGTTTCCATGAAGTAAAAGCCACGTACCGCGAACAGAAAGGTGTTGACTTCCTCTCTTATGTCGTCATCAGAAAGTGGGGCGCCAGCCTGCGCCAACTCCAGTAATAGATCCAGTAGCGCCAACCGGGGACGACCTACAGACATTCAAGTTGTCATTTTTTTTATTATTATATAGTTATTTTTATTGCACTTTACATGCTGGTCACCTAAAATATATATTATATATATATATATATATATATATATATATATATATATATATATATATATAATGCTATATTTACTGTTCTCTACTTTCTTACCACCAAAGGTTTTATTAGTATAATAAATTATACTAAAATTATACGTATATACGTGTATAATATTATACACAGAAAAAGAAGAAAATATAATAATTTTTATTTTAACATTATTATTATTAACTGCATGTTTTGGTGCATTTTGTTTTTACTTTAATCCTTTCTCATTGCAAGTAAAGGTTTAAAACGTTTTTTTTTTTTTGGGGGGGGGGGGGGTATTATTATTTACAAATTTGTTGCAATTACCTGTTTTTGATGAAGTTGTAGTTCCATTGGTTTTTATATCTAAATTGCCATTCATTTTTGCACGCCGCTGTAATTCTTCTCTCCTCTCCTGTATTACCTTCAAAAATATAAAGTATAGCAAACATTAGTCAATATCTCAAATTTGGTTGAAAAAGGTTTAATGAATTAAAGACAATGCATGCAGTGTAAAGACGCTCCTTACATCTAGCGTGTTAGGCAAAGTTTATTACATAAACGTAAAAAAAGTTGCATATATGTTTAGGCGCAAACATGAAACTAGCTGAGAACTCTATTGAGTTTTAGAATAAAAACAAAATCAGTTTTCAAAAATTTACATTACAGCTGGAAATCATAAATTATAACGTTACATTTTGAGCATCGTATTATATTATTATTAATATCTGACTGTTCTTAATCATACTCATGATAAAATAATAATATAGAAAATAATTTGTGACGTAATTTTTACATTAAATTAAAGTGAAATTTAAAAATATGCATATACAATACATTCTATTAATGTTCTTAAATATTCAGTAATTTTCCCGCAGAGTGCTACTTTCAAAAGCATTCACGTCAATATATATATATATATTTTTTAATTGTGTGTGTGTAATTGAGTGAGTGTTGGTGTTTAGGCTGGGAGGCTGTTGAAGATGAGCATCAAAACTTACTCCATTGGTAAAGCCGTGAATGACGTCAAGACAGCGGGCCTGACGACGACCTGAGGATGAAAGTCGAAACAAGAGGTCGGGTTTAAGCCATGGAGTAATAAAACGACGTTGGAGAATCCCAGAAATCCTGTCAAAAATATGGCACACATAATTATTATATACTTTAAACTAAGGGTAACATACATATAATCACAATTTTGATTTTGTTTATTGTTTAAATAAAAAAAAATGCTGATTATATTTTTTGCAACAAAAATTCTTTTTTTTTTTTTTTTTTTTTTTTTAATGCTATTTATTATATTTTACAATAATAGAGAGTAGACAAAAATTTACTAAAACAAAAGTAAACTATTTGATCCATTTGCTCAATAAATATAATATTTTATAAATATAATTATGTTTAGTAGATGAATAACAATACAATAATGTCCATACGTTAACATGAAAGGTGATTATGAAAGGTGAAACAACGTAATATATCCTTACTCTGCAATCGCGCTGACGTAATCATTCTCTGCTTCTAATTGAGCGTTAGCATTTCGTCCCATCACTGTATCTGTAATTGATAAAAATGCCAATAAAATTTTATGTAAGGCGAGTTAAAAAGATGCTTACTTAAAACTTTTTAATTGCATTATTATTTCGATTTAAAATATTTTTTTTTTAATTTAATATATTATCTATTATATAATTTTGGCCCTATAATTATGCTTACCACAGATTGTATCAAGGGTGCATAGCTTTGCGAGTGGTACAACATCAAATTCTTGATCTCCTTGAGCAGCTAACCGTTTTACAAAAACTCGTGCATCCCTTTGAACTGGGGTAGCAAAGTCATCAAGAATCTGAGAGTGAAAGGATGGAGTTAGTAACTTTCTACGAGAGTGCCATTTGGAACCTGTAAAATAATGAATCAAAATTAAAATTGCAATATAATAAATTTAAATAGTAATGGTTGATTTTATCATCACTCAAATAATAATAGTGCTACGAGTACATGGTATTTATTATTTATTTAAAGCTTTGTTAAGATCTTTCATCAAAACGTCATTTCAGTATTTTTTTTTTTTTTTGTCATATATGTATGAAAAAGAAAATGTTGCATCATTTATTTATTTATGAGCTCTTACAAAAAGTTTTGCAGATGCAACAAATACTAAAAGAACTGAAGGTATACACGTAAAAACTGTTATAAAAGTTTGCAAGGAAATTTATATTAGCATAAAACCAAACTTTAAATGCACTTTTACGTACACAACAGATCTTCAAAAGAGTTTGGCATAAATTATCAAAATTATTCAATATGCTAAAAGATATAAAAAAAAAATGCGCATATGCCCCCCCCCCCCCTCCCCCAGTGTCAAGGTTATAGGTCAAAATATATGCTGAGAAGGAAAGGGCCATGGGGTCTATAGTTATAAGATATCTCCCACAGCCCAAACTTAAAAATATAATAACAAATGTAAATTTACATGTTTATTATCGATCGCCTTACTCACCTGTACTTGTTATGAGTCCAGTACCAACCCATGGGTAAAGAAAACTATATTCGTAGCTTTTGTCGATGTGCACAGTTGAGCTCAAGATGGGCTGTTTAAATTGAAAACGACAATGCATCAAATCACTGATCAAAATGTGCAATTTTAATGGCATATAGAATGTGTGTGTGTGTGTGAATATGCATGAGTGCGAAAGAATTTTTACAATAAAATGACATCACTAAAAAAAAAAAAAAAAAAAAAAAAAACATAAAAAACCAACAACTTATAAGCATTGAACATTTAGCTTCGAGTACTCTAGATTCTAGAAGGGGGTAAAGTACTCTAATTTAGCTGCAATATATATACGTATATTATACATAGTACGGATTAATAATTTAAAGAAAATAAATGCTGGCTGTATGTTATCTGTTTAGAATGACGAATACGATATTATTTATCAGAAAGAGACTTTAAACGCAGACACTTGCAACTATATATCATAATTTAATTGCATTTATTGTTTTATCGCTTCTTTCGATCATTGCTTTCTTCTTAGCTTCTTTTAAAAATGAGAATGGCTTCAAAAAATAAAAGAATTTAGTTTAAAAAAGCAGTATTTTATTATTATTATTATTATTATAGGTAACAAATTTTAAACTTTATATATTCAGTGCAAAAATGCTTTATTGATGGTAGATCAGAAAAGTTCATGATATTAGTACAAAAGGCGACAAAGGTCACTATAAAATATTTCTATAATTGCTTTACCATATGACACGATATTATATAATAATCGATGAATGTTTTTATTAAGAAATAATTTTTTATACATTAGATAGATAAGAGAAGTCGAGTCGCAGCAAATACATAAAATTGTATGCAATATATTATGAGACGTTAAACGTTGATACCGAGTGATATATATACATATGTGATGAGCCTTTTCATTACTATATATTTTCAAAGAATTTTACGTGTATATATGATATAATGATAATAATATATATCAGTACATAAGTATATGTACTGCTTTTATATGTTTGAAATGTGATTTAATTGAGAATATAGTTAATAAAAATTTACATTATATGTGTATATAAATCTTATTTTTACCTGAACGGCCTCAGCGCTTTGCAGAAAGACGAACGGTCGCTGTCCTACCCAAAGAACAAACATCTCTCCATATTTCTTGGCACACTCCTTAAGAAGGCGGAAAAAATCTAAACAATACAAGAATTAATTAATTAATTTATATGTAATTGACCTATGCGTAAAAAAAAAAAAAAAAAAAAAAAAAAAGCACACGAAAATAATTCTTTTATTATTATTATTATAGTATTAATTAACCGAAATAACTTTTGGTCCCTTTTCTTGCATGCAAAAATTTGGTCTATTTGATTGTAAACAAAAGATAGTAAATGAAAATTAAAAATCCAAATTATTAATTGAAAACTATTTGTTGAATTTAAATCTGATGAAGTTCTAAGAATAACCCTCAGTAAATGCAAATGCAAACTAAACAATACAATTTTATTATTAAATCGTTGAATGTGGAAAATGAAAATGATTGAAAATTTAGTATAAATTTTTAGAGTTTGCGAAATTTGTGATAGAAAAATAAACTGCTATTCTATTATTATTCTTTCTTTCTTTTTTGCATATTTTAGACAAATATAGAAACAGGTTCTTATAGAAAAAAAGGGGGGGGGGGGGGAATTCAAAATTTGAAATGTACAAACTTGCTATACTAATTACTTGTGTAATTACAACATTTTTTCGAGCCAAATTATAAGTGGTGTGTAATTTAGATTTGTAAAATGCTTAATGTTTCAAAACCCGTATAATTGCTATCACAAAGTTATATTATATATTTTACTTTAGGTTTTCCCAAAAATATTTTTCAAATAAAATTTTGCTAGCAGCATTTGTCACGTGTATAGGGGAAGCTAAATCTGATAAAAATATTTTATTTTTATTTCAATTATTATTATTTAAGGTTTCATACCATACAGTATTTAATTAAAAGAGTAATTACTGTCAATATGCATTTTAATATAAATATTACAAGATATATTTTATTATTCACTCATTCATTATTAATGTTCTAGATATCTAAAGAATAAAATATTTCAGAAAGTAAAGGAAAGTATTTTAAATTATAGAGATGAATGAACGAAAAGGATTTTGCTCTTGCTTTACACACACTACTCACATGAGACACGTGGTAAAAATGTCAGCACGTGTCATTCAGTGACACGCGTGCATAAGATGAATGTCTGACCTTAACCTCATAACAAAACAATCTAGAATTATAAGCTTATAGTTCAATACATACACTGATATATTAATATTTATATATAAAAAACTAAACTTTTGCGTAATTTTTTCCGTTGTTGGAACAAGGAAGTTATTTCACTTTTGTATACACGTGTGTGCGGTGTTCAAAATATTCTTCTGTATAAAAGTTGACTTTGACCTTATTATATATATACCTTGTATAAATAATAACCTTGCTAAATAATTACAAATATTTTGTTAACATTTCCGAAATATTTGACGAGAAAAAAAAAATCATAATTTGTTATTATTATTATATATAGGGTGTATGCACATGACGTCGCTTTGATGCCATACTGGAGCAATGAATAACATTGCTCAGCATAGGAAAAATGTTTTTTTTTTTGTTTTGTTTTTTGTTTTTTTGTTTTTTTGCTATTTTCTTTTGAAAATTAGTTGATTTTTATTTTCATTATTTTTCCCGCATATAATATACTGTACTTGAAAATCTCATTCAACCTGTTAATAGCATCAATGCTCTCTCATAAATATTACTAAGTATTTTTAACTATAGCAGAATGTGACATTTTCTCATGGGGTGTATGCATTCATATAACTGTTATATATAAACGCCATATTGGAGCACTAAATAATAGGGGCCTATATGAGAAAATAGCACAATTGGGTAGTTTAAAAATACTTAGCTATATATTTTTGAGAGCATCGATGCTGTTGCAGATTGAATTAGATTTTGAAGTATGCGAGAAAAATAATAATAATATAACTACGTTTGTAAAGAAAATAGCAAAAAACTTGAAAAAACTATACGGTTGTTCTATGCTGAGCAATGTTATTCAGTGCTCCATCATGGCGTCGACGCGCATTAAGTATGACTCTCTTTACCTATATGTATAACTACATAATTTATACTCTATATACTCTACTGTATGTCATTTAGTGCTCACATAATGGCATCGACTTTTATGTAAATGCAACCCCTATCTATCGATATGTGTATATATATATATATATAATATGCATAACTTTACCCCCTAGGTGTGGAATATAGAGTGTACCAGTTTTTGCATATTTGAAATGTAGTGGAGTAATGGTATATTGCAAGTCACAAACACATGCCTTGACCATATAAATTAGAAAATACAGTATAGTAGTGAGTACAATTATTAAATTGAAATGTATTCTTATGTTGCTGGTGTTGCTGCCAATTAAATTCATAACGTACGTCCTTGACATTTATGTATGTAGCGTTATAATCGCAAATATTTTTTGCACTTTGAGTTGAATCTTTTAATCTGGGTTACTAAACTAAACTAAATGCAACCCAAATACTCAAAAGAATGTACTGAATTGTGCGTTTTTTTCTTAAATTTATTTATTTATTTCAATAGAAAGATTTTTAATTAATTTATGCATTACTAATTTTATATTCAAATCTTCTCTTCGTAGGAATTTAAAAGTTATAAGGTTATAAGCATACGCAGAACCTTACCATATACCATATTTTATTATTATATATCAATACTGTATATTATTACTTTTGGATTTATTGTTGGAGGATCCGCATTTAAGGCAATTAAGGCGAAAATTTCAAGGAATATTATAAGTTTGTTTTGTTAAAAATATTTAATAAAATTTCAAAGGAAACTGAATAAAATAATTTGGTCAATTTTACTATATATCTTGTGATTTTACAATATGTTTTGAAAAGCTCAATCCAGCTCCAGCTCCAGTTTTTTTTATTACTATTATTGAAATAATTGTTATTATTTAATATGTACGGTATATATATATATATATATATATATATATATATATATATATATATATATATAACAGTTATACATTATATTTCAAATGCAAGGTCAGGTCACTATAGAACCTCTGGTGATCTTTAATTAATTAATATTTAGTGAATCTTAATTCATAAAAGGTGTAATAGCAAAGTTGTAAAAATAAAGCTTACAGTACAATTATTAATAATATAAAAATAAATAAATTGACAAAATAAAATCTACAATTTATTAAAATAAATACGAACTATACGTAGTATTAATAATAATTCTCTCTACATTTTAATAATTAACTTTGAAAATTGAGCTGTCTTATCACTTTATGGTATGGGTCAACATTATTTTTAGTATACTGTCTTTGAATTCGTTATGTATATCCATAACAGTGATCCATAATCAGTATACCAAACTCTTTAAACAATTTTTTTTTTGTATTTTATACATGATACTCACTATTTAAGTTAACTTGCATGTTTTATATTATACAGTATACAATATACCATACAAAATTGAAGAATTTGAATAGTAATAATTTCTCTTGTATACTTGAAAATTTTATTACTCGAGCTCAAAAGCTATCAAAAGCATTGGTGAGAAACTGAAAAACACAGTTTTACAATTAAGAAAAATCGTTGGAGCATCAAATATAATTTTTAACAATAACAGTATAGAAAATTGTTATAAGTTTTTTTTATGTAATTCTTATTATCATTACAATAATAAAAGCGAAATTAATGAGTGTGAGAGTGAAAAATCTTCAAAATCATTATTTTTATTATGTTATGACGTATTTTATATCGTCAGACTGGAAAGCGCAAGTCATACTTCTTTTTTTTATTTTGGTTACTTTTGTCATCATTTTGTTTTTGCTGAACTTGTGAACTTTTATGTTTGGTTCGTATAAAAATATGCAGAGAAAACATCCCATCATACCTAAAAATATTGTGAGAGAGACTGTAATATGAATGTATTTGTAAATATGACAGAAATAGGCTCTCAAAATCAATAATATTTACCATTATATTGATTTAAAAAAAATATACATATTTGCTTTGGAATAAGTCCAAAATAATAAAAACCTATCATAAATATTTATGTAGTTACAATTATTATTATTATTATTATTATTATTATTATTTTTTTTTTTTTTTTGACAGACTATAATACCTTGAGATTGAGATAGTAGTATTTAGGCGTAATGTATGTCTTATTTTAGAATGAGAAATAAACTATAGAAATAAAAACACGTTGTTGGTGTAATAAAAAAAGGTAAAGAATGTATATTACTCACCATGTAAAAAAATTAAATAATAATAAATGAAGGGAGAGAAAAAACTCTCAACGTAAGATGAATTTGTGCAATCATAACACAAAATAACTTCTCTCTCTGTCTCTCTCTCTCTCTCTCTCTCTCACTCACTCTATAGCATTGCATCATCGTTTTATTTTGCTTTACTGTTTTCGTTTTGATTAAAACTCTTGTATATATTTTTTTTGTAGCGATTTTTTCTTCTTAATATTTATTATACCTTTTTTTAATGTTACAAAAATGTACTCTATATATTTTTAAGCGAAGGTTACACAGAGGTTTATTTATAAATATTTTCCTTCAGGGCTTGCTGTAATTTTTTATTATTAAACGAACAAAACATTTTTGAACTGTTCAATACTCAATAATTACATTAAGATAATTAATTGTCACAATGAGATTTAACTAAATCATTTTTATCATTTAGTCAATTAGTACGTTATTTATAACTATATAAATATAAGAGAAGCATGATATGAGGTATAATTTTATCAAATTATTTTGATGAACTATAAAATCTGCAAATGAAGCATTTTTTTTAATTATTTGGTATTTTAATTTAATATTGTTTTTTCTCTTTGTTTGTTTGTTTGTTTTTTTTTTTTTTTTTAATACTTGATAAAAATATTATAATATTTAAAATTGGGAACTAAATTTCACTCCATTATGAAAATCATGATTATTATATTATTTTATATTTTAGCGTTGAAACAAAAATTATTTATTTGAAAAATTAGTAGAACCTATGCAATACAGGCATATTTTATATGTGTGCCTAAATATAAACTTCAGATATTGTGATGAATTTTTTTTTTTTTTTTTTTTTTTAATATTTTACAAAGGCGTTACGTAAATGTTTGTAAACTATATGTAAAGTATCTCTTAACCCTCATTTGTGTAACAATTAATAATAATAAATAAAAGCAGTTCAAAAAATAATTAATTAATAAAAAAATAAAAAAAAAACTAAAACATGGTATAATGAAATGCTGAAGGATATAAAGCGGGGGTCCCTAAGATTTTCCCACACCGCCTGCCATGTGTTAATTTTGGATTGCGAGCTCCAACGGTAAGCCCTATTATATTAATTTTAATGAGTGTCATTTTAAATTATTATGTTACTTCATTATTTCACTTTATGGATCATATATATTATAAATCTTATATGTGAAAATAATGCTTTCATTGATTAAATTTAAATTTGTTGTACATTTAAGTACATCGTTTTGTCATGGTGTTTCTAAAAACAAAAATTAATTAAATTAAAATTGGTCATTGCAAAAATTAAAAATTTAAATTTTGTAACATCAAAATTCCAAAAAACTATAAATTAAGCTGATTAATAATAATAATAAAAAAAAATATATATTTACTTACCATCCTGTCCTCCAGTTAAAATCAAAGCGTTCCCCAAAATAGGTAAAGCCTGAGGTCCAGGTACACTTCTCAATGCATTAATAAATCTCCATCTTGGTAAAAGTACCATGTAACAGAATACACAAATTCCTAAGGTAACAATTGCAGGCCAGGCTGGACCTGGTACCATAGTTGCAACCGCTGCTACCAACACCATCGTTGCTGCACTTTGATATACTGAATGTCCATACCTCAGCAGTCAGCACAGAGATATAAGACGCCCGCACATACTTGGATAAAGAAGTAAAGGAAAGAGAAGGCGGAGCTGAAGCTACCACCAAAAGTCTTCATTGGATATACTGTGGGCACTGGAGCACCGCCTGGAAGCACACTACACATGTGTATCCAGACACGTCCATCCAAATAATTAAGTAATCTTACCTGACCTCACCATATCAATTATCATCCCTTCTGCAAGATCTATCTGGAAAATTATTTTAATCTTATCTTAATGTTACAGCTTCATAAAGAGAAATATATATTTTTAAATACACTATATTCACGTTATTCCAATATGCAAGTCCTTTAATAATCAGTTAGCATATTTGGGACCTGACCCTAAAATATTAGACATTTGGTTTCGGATGTATCATTTTAAGGGAATTAAAATTCCCTCTCTAATGTGAAAGTTCCACGCCGCCTTAAACCCTGAGCTAACGACGCTATCTTGTTAGTGGTAAGGTAAATTCTAGGTGACTTCATAAAATTAAATTTTTGTCGTAAATTAATAAAATAGAAAAAAAATCTTGTAAAGAACATTTTTTTTTAGGGAGGGAAGTGTTATTATTATTTTTTAATAGAATGGAATGTGTATTATATATAGTTTTTGATTGGTTATATGACAGTTTCGAACTTTTCTGCAAATGCATACATATGTATTGAAAAAAAAAGTTAATTGAGTATAATTAAGGAAAATTGATGTTCTGTCAAAAAATTTGAACAATAAGTATACCAAAAAGATAATTAATCGACACAAGAAACTTTTATCTTGAAAATTAAATTTAAAATAAATAATTGATAACTTAATCTCATTACATCATCAAGGTTAAATATAAAGTAATTACTTTGATAAGGTACATAAAACTTTTGTCATCATATAGTTTAGACTATCTCACGTGGAGACAGAGAAATTTTTAATAAATCGCAATTTAAAAAATCAGCTGCACTCTAGAAAAACACCGTGATCGTGATCGATCACGTAACTAGTGATTCAAGTGAAGGTATTGGATGAAGTGTCCATGATGGTAGAAAACAGAAACATATAACTTGTAATATAAGCGATGGTATCGTGTGAAATTCTTGAACAAGTTTGAACAGTGGACACTATACGTTGTAAATCGCAACATGAATCGCTCATTTTATAATATTATAGTAAAAAGCTCATCTAAATACTGTATTGTATAACTTTCTTTAGTTGTTACTTGTTTCAGTATACGCACAGGCAGATAGAGTAAATGAATAATAATAAAATAAAAGAGGCAAAGTTAAGCAAGTTAAAATTATCAAGAATTTGAAATTTATAAAAAAATGTCACTACAACAACTTAATAATAATAAAAAGGTTAAATTTAATATAGGACGAGAAAATAAATAATCCGAAGATGTGTATTTAGTAAAATAGTAAATTAAATTGTAAAGTATGCGCTTTTCTTTTTTTTTTTTTTTTTTTTTTTTTTTTGACTTAACCTCAATGAGGTACTGGCAGTTATCCAACTAAATTTAAGCACCCCGAATCTTCCGAAACCCTGTATGTGTACTTGCGGGTTCATCCGAAACGCGTCGGTCACTACCAAGCAAACATCCCGGCATTCGCCGTAAATATAACACATTGAGGAAACCGTGAAAACTCTATCAGGATGGTCGGCAAGATTGGCCTTACCTCCCGAATCTCCAAGCTATAGCTCCTTGCCAATTGTCATCGCCAGGCTTTCGTAAAAGCCTGGATGGTGGCTGGGGAACCACTAGACCATGGATGGTGAATGCCGAAATTCACCCTTAACATTTTAGCAGTAAAAAAAATAATAATAATAATAATTAAAAAAAAGTATTTTTTTCTTCTAATTTCGCAAAACTGCGCCGTAAATTTTTTTTCCTACTTCCGATTCCAAATATCACGGGTCAAATATTTTTATTTTAGTTAGTCAACAAATTGATAACTTTTACAGCAGTGAATAATTAACTATAATGCAATTTGATATAATTATTATATAGGCAAGTAAATAAAATGAAGCGTTGTTATTACAAAATGCTATAGGATGAATGGAGTATACACATGCTATAATTAGGAGCCTCATTCGTATGGATTAAAAAAAAATCAAAATAATTTTTAAAATTTAAAAGTATCACACTCCCAATCTCTAGGCATTGTAAAAATTATTATTGTTCAAAAAATAAAACGTAAGAAACTATTTTTTTGATAAATAATCGCATAAATACGATTTGCATATTATGTAAAGTTAAATGGGTGTTTGAAAAGTTGCCTATCTAATAAGGGGCAGCAGTACAGTACAGCGGACTCCTAATGCATATAATATTAATGCAAATATTAAAAATGTTTTCTATTTATTACTGTAAGAAACTAACTAACGTCAAAGTTGTCAAACTAATATATTAGTGACTTTAATGGCTGAAACAATACCCAATTAAAATACCCCAGTAAAAATAAACTCAAAACGAGCATGCTTTTATAGTATTTGTTTGAACATAATTTTATATATATTTCATGTTATAATATGAGCAAAAACATAAATAATGTAGATATAAATGAAATCCATGTGATACTGTATTGCTTTCTTTATATTACCATAATATGATAATATGCAACACCATATTCTATATTGGAACTATAAAATTCTATAATATTGTTTATTAATTATATTACTTTATACAATTTTACTTTTTCTTATGAAATCAAATCAAATCATATAAAGATCAGCCTTTTAAATGTTGTTTTGTTTTATAGCTTTGTCTAATAATAATTTTTGTAATTACATTTTTAATTAAAGTAGGAAAAAAAAAAAGAATTTGTCTGTTTTAAACACAGTTTTAAAGTAAATTACTAAAAGAGAGTACATATGGCATATAATCACACAATCTCAAAAATATTACTGAATAAAAAAAAATCCAATAGAATCAGTAATCAGTGAATCCCCAAATAAATTGTATAATTATCGGGGAAATGGGTTGAAATATAAATTTAATATTTGATTCATATATATATATATATATATATATATATATATATATATATATATATATATATATATATATATATATATATATATATATTATATATAATATGTTTAACATTCTCTCTCTCTCTCTCTCTCTCTCTACCATAATCGATGAAAAAATATTAAAAAATTACATTAATTGACAAGTGATGGACAAAAAATAATTTTAAAACTTTTCGATGAAAACCATGAGTTTTTGATGAGCATGAGTTGGTAAATCGTAGAATAACATGCTACAATAGGATTATAATGCTTCTATTGAATATAAAATAATAATATTTTAGTATAATACATTATTTAATTGTCTGCTATTGTTAAAATACAACTTCTAATACAATAATTACCATGCAGTATGACATTATTTTATATTACAATCAGAAATATCATTAAAATCTGATATTATGGTTGCACTTTTCACAGTGTTTTTTTATACATACAGGATATAAAGACTTTGCAAACAAACTTCCTAATTTGGAGTATTTAATAAATATGAAAATGTTTATTAATATAACATGATTGTAATAATAATAACACCAAAGATGGCAAAGGAATTAACTCTTAAGTCTAGCTGTCCTTGGAAAAAAAAAATAAAATAGAATCTCTTAAAGTCTCCTTCGTATATTATTTAATAATTTGCAATAAAGTAAATTTGTATAAAAATTATTAAATTGAAAAAATTTATTGGTATAATACCTTAAATATTATATTATACATTAAAACTCACTGTCTCTGTTTATATATATTATATACACGACACACATTTTTGCTGGCCGTTCTACTTACTAAACCTATATTCTAAGCGAAAAATTGTATTTTTGTTTTATAGTATTAAACTGGCAAATAATAAAAAAAGGAATACTATAAATGAATAACTCTTGTTATATATGGTTAAATATAGATAATTATTTGTATTAGTTAATTGTAATAAAAGAAATACGGTTCAGATTATAGTTTAATAATGATTTTTACGCAGTTAAAATTTAATTTATTTTAGGGTATATATACGAGAATACGAGTATACATATTATATCGATTATGAATAAAATGCGTCATCAGATGACAATTAGCCAGATTATTCTGGAAATAAAAGTATGTGAATGGAAAAGGAGAAGATTTAAAACGGGAAGTATGTACGACGGGTGTCTGATATGATGTCTGGAGCGGTCGATGGCTCCTTTAAGATTTTACTTGGCGGGACTAGCGCAACACGTGGCCAGGTGGGAGGGGGCGGGGCTGCCACGTGCATTGTTGTGGTGGTCGGCACGTGGAGGAGGACATATGAAGGTCAAACAGACCCTCCTATATACCTGCAACCTCATACCAACCCTCTTTATTGTTTTGTAACAACCTGATTCATATTATAGTTTTCTCTCACCAAAAAAAAAAAAAAAAAAAAAAAAAAAAACATAAATCATAAGGTATTTTTCTATGGAAGATTCCACTTATTAAAGTAAATCTGATCTAATAAAATCACACACAAGATTTATAAAAAGAAACAAAAAGTGGTGTGTTAATTCACTTTTGTGTTATATAGTGCAAAGTAAAAGTATAAGAACCTACTTGGTAAATTTATTATTTAATTATTATATTTTTATTTTATTATTAATTCAACGTATGTTTCATATGACTATTTTGACGAAGTTATTACATCAAGCTTAGCTATGAAATTTTATTAATCTATCTTCGATCTCTTTATGAAAATGCAATGCATTATTTGTTAGTTTGTTCGTTCTATACACATGGACAAAAATAAATACGTAATAATTAAACTGACTCGTTTTCAGGCCAAGTTGTTCAAGACAGCATAATCTATATGCTATACTTTATCAATAGTTCATTACTATTCTACAAAGCACAAATTAAATGTTGTATACACCGCATAATTAGTTATGATGTTCTTATATATTTAGTACCATTTATATTAAATGCTATAATATGCTATAATGACATAAATGCAGAATGCAGCATAGGTAATTTATACATTCCACATTCCATGCAAGTCTCCACCAAAATATCATGCATTTTCATTATATATAGACATATTTTTATATTTTGTATTTGGAAATTTAAATTTCATAAAGTATATCGGAGAAATTGCACGCTCAATTTCTATATAACCAAAATTATGTTCTGTAGCTATTATTACATAAAGTCCCTATACCTGTGCAGTACATGTAATTTGTGATGCAAATAATTATTGGATACGCACTTATTACGCAGTTAGAAGAAAAGTGGACTTTTTGCAATAAAAAATTGTCTATGAAATTATGTAACAAATTTTAAAATATCTAGAAAGCAATTAAAGATAATATAAAAACAATTAAAACTTCGGCTACTTTTTTTTTTTTTTTTTTTTTTCAATTACTAAAGGTATTGGAATTTTAATTTGAGAAATGTAAGCTGATTGCGTACAAAATATAAAATATTACGTGTAAATAATTCCTTGAAACAATGAAAGTTAAAGACGCAGTGAAATTTTAGGAGAAAATAAATAAATTTTTAAATATTTCTCCTACTTCAAAATATCACATACCAATAATTGACCACAAAATCAATAGCTATACGTTATTAACGTTAATAGCTATATTCAATACAATTTTAAATCATCTATATTTTCTTCGTTTATATTTCAATACTTTTTGTATTATATGTATAATATATATTAAAAAAAAATTAGCAGCAGTGTAAATAAATCATTCATCAATTCCCATATATTCGCTATCATCGACCCACGCTGTGAAAGCAACAATCATTTCTCCACAGGAGGATAGAAAAGAAAATAAACAAAACGAATGCGGAATTTCCTGTAAATGACCTCACAAATCTCGAGGCTTGATCCTACAAAATATTTTTACCTGTGTGAGGGCGTGTTTTTGTGACGCTTTTTGTTTTCAACCTTGACATGAAATGTCCATCATAACAAAAAGGGGAGGAATTTTGTTTTTCTTAGAGTTAGCTTTGCATTAATTTCAAAATCAAATTAGAAAACGGATATTAAACACACACACATTATATATTATAATATATTATTATATAGGGTGTATGCGGATGACGTCATATTTATTGCGCTTGTAGGCCATACTGGAGTAGTCCATAACATTGCTCAGCATAGGACAAACTTCATTTAAGCCAATTTTCTTTGGGAAATTGGTTAATTTTTTGTTATTTGTTATTTTTCTCACATATACTTCAGATACTAATTCAACATATTTACAGCATCAATGCTCCCAAAAATATTGCATAGTGTTTTTAAACTGACAAAATGATTTTTTTCCTATGCCACCCATGTTATTGAGTTATCCAACATGGCGTCGACTTTAACATGAATGCATAGACCCTATATATAGATTTTGATAAATTTCAAATATAAATACATGGTAAAACAACAAGTATTAATTAAATATAGTCATTTTCTAGGATGTAACATTATTTTATGAATAATATTTCATTGCTGATTTTTCACGTGCTTTAATCGTGCTGGATATTAACACTTTATTTTATCGCAACCATAGATTAATCACTGTAATAATTCATTCAATTAAATCATTTTATATATATTATGTTATGTACTGAATCATACACATACACGTTGATCTCTGATAATTAAGTTCATATTTATTTCTCTACTGGAATTACAACATATACATTTAATATGCAATTGATTGGGAGATATCTTCAATTATTAATATATATTTAAACACAACAATAACAAAAGGAAGGGTTTGCCACGTGCTGCAAGCCGCGACCTTCGTTTACCCGCGCGACTTTATCCACGTGGCAGTCCCCTCCCCTCCGTCGCCTGCATGCATTCCTCCAGTTCTCACTCTCCTGCTTTTCTTTCTTTTTTATTTTATTTTTTTCCTTTTTCTTCAATTATCTTCTTCTTGTTCTTCAATTTTCTTGTGTACATCACTCAAATCTCAAACCAAAATATCAATTTTATAATATTTTATATTAAATATAATAAACGCAAGCTTAATTCTTAAAATGAAAGCACACAAAAATATTACATTTTAAGAAACTATATGTTTATTACATATAATAATTTTTTTTTATGATATTGAATTTAATATGAGCCACTAAAAAATATAATAACTTTTGTCTCTTTTTTCAAATTTATACTAAATGCAATATTATTGTAATATTAATTTTCTTTTTCATTTACTTACTTTCTCTAAAGTATCAATTCAAAACTAAATGCTTAATTGCTATAGCATTGCATTTATATTCATTGTTTAAAAAATTAAATTATAAATCTAATAAAAAAAAAATAGAAAAAGGATTTTAATTTGCGAGATAAAAGTAGCGGATACAAATGGCATACGATGTTATTTTTGACACATGAAAAAATAATTTCTTATTACTATAATATACTTTTTAATATTATTTATAATATATTTCAAAATTTCTAGTTTGAATCAAAGAAAAGACATGCATTTTATTAAAAGTTTTCTTCGTATAATTTAAACTTTGACCTTCTATTTTTGGATGGGATTGCTAATATCATCTTTGGACTTTTAATAAAATGTATATCTGTATATGGTGGTATGTGTGACGTAACCTTTACGAATTTAAATTTTGCATGTTAAAATCTCAAGGAATAATTTTTTTTAATCTTTATTGTTGTTTTGTCTCTGCTTCAGTGTTGCATATGTAGATATAAAATATAATGCAAAATAATAATAACTTAAAAATTTATAAAAAATCTGATTAAACCATTGAAATTTTTTGAAATCAATATTGCTCCTTATACGTGATTTTTTTTTCTTCAATATTGTGTTATTGTGCTACACCCATCCCAGTCCCAGTCAAGACATTGTCTTTTCGATAGGTAAGGACATACACGCCGGCCACGGCCTAACAGTACACAGCCCGGCATTCACCATGACAGCCTAGAGAAACCGTGTAAACATCAAGGCAGGCTGGTCGGTGCAATCACATCGGTCATGCACCTCCCGAGTACTGTGCGTCGTTATGGAATGCATGTAAACATGCATCGTGCAACGTGTTTTGCTACCACACTTCACGTACTGTACACACCCAGCAGTGGCTCGAACCTATACTTGGTGAGGAGTACAGAGTCACCAAAATCAAAATGCAAAATCAAAATATTTCGACATCATCATTGTTTTGTTTTTTTGTTTTTTTTTTTTCATGGGAAGAGGGAAATCCTTGCAAGAGGGGAAAAATTAGTTAGATTTTTTTTTTTTTTCAATTGCACCCAATAACAATACTTCTTTTCTTTTTACTGCCCAGAATTTTATCATTTGTTATCTAATCTTTAACTCTTATACGTATTTACTATTATTACGAACACTTTACTTTCTCTGTTCTCAAATATTTTTATTAAATTGTCCTAATTTTTTTATAAAAATTAGCTTACAATGTTTCTTTTAATCTTTGTTACCTATATATAGACTAAATCAATCAAATTTGAATTTGTTTTCAGTCAAGCGTATTTTCTATTTTGTAATGTATTGCAAAGTAAATGTTGTAACAAATTTTTCAATAGTACATTAGTTTAATCGTGGTCTTGTCTTGTCACTACTTAATATATATATATATATATATATATATATATATATATATATATATATATATATATATATATATATATATATATATATATATATATATATATATATATATATTATATAAGGAAAGTAATATAAATAATGCTGATCCTATTGGGTATCTCACGAATTTGAATTGCAGTCCAAACTTTACTCCATCTCTCCCCCCTCTATATTATTTTCATGGTAACAAGATAATAAGATGTTTTAAGAATCATTATTTTTTTTAATACGTCATCTCATCTTTAAAAGTATAGAGTATTACCATAAAAAAAATTTGAAATTGGGTTCTGAAATTGTGTTGCTTTTATATATTAATATGTTCTCCGCTTCACATGATTTTTTTTTATTTATTTATTTTTTTATTATTTTGACGATTATACAACAAATAAATGCAAACTTTTAATTATGTTTTTTCGATATATAGCTGTGTTGATATTTGTGTCTCACTTAAGGGTTGTATATAGATGGCTTGTATCTCAAAATCTAAAAAGAAAACTTATAAATTTTATGATGCCATTTGGAAGTTAATAGTAACAGCTACCTATGATAAAATTTTCAGAACCCGTGACCATCAGATAAGCGAGAAATTAATTATTGAAATTAACATGGGCTCTTATGGGACTAAAACTTCAAAAAATCATAATTAAAAATCTAGCATGGTAACCCCCCAATTTTTTTACATTTTTGAAGATACCTAATCCTAATGTATCACTGTGCAAAATTTCAGATTTTTCTGTCTTTAAAACTTTTTAGTCAAATCCCGCAGTAGCTGATTTCCCGCCTTAAACGTATTCGTTTACTCACAAAAATTTATCATTTAATTTATACGTAATAGCTTTTGCACCTAAAAAATTCCACTTTCTTTACGTTACAAATCCTATAGATTTTGTGAATAATAATGTACTTTATTCTCTTGTAGCTATTTGGATTTGTTCTTTATAATACTATTAATTTTTTATAAAACTTTTATAAGGAAAGGAAAGAAAAAAAAAACTTTTATTTCTCACGAAAAGCAGCAGCATCAAGAAGCAGGTGGTGAATGTGAATAGGATGAGTCACCAAAGCAAAATAAAAAAAGGACAGAGGTTTTTGGTCCATAGCATACAACATCATTACTTTGCGCGCCACGCGAGCTCAGAGGCACCAACAAATAAACTATAATGTATATTTCTCACTACTCGCACGCTTGTCAAGGCCACGGTCACTCTCAGTGGTCCATCAGGCAAGGCCAAATTACACCAACCCGAGTTACATGATTCAAAATCAACACATGCAATGTATCCCCCCTTCTCACTCAACCCTAATTACGCCAGTCATAAAGTCTACTTTTTTTTTTCTACATACGTAACGTAATAGCTCAACTCCACGTGGCAGCAATTTAAATTTTTGTGTCGTCTCTCTCTCTCTCTCTCTCTCTCTCTCTCTCTCTCTCTCCCTAAACATTTAAAATGATAGTGTTATTATAATTCAACATTGCAGAATAGTAGTATTTTTTATTATATGATAGTACCTTCGAACTGATGTATCAGAAGTGCATACTAAATCCTCGAGTAGTAGATCTATAATATGCATCCTCGTGTACAAAAATAAATGGAAACGAAGAATTCTATAAAAATTGAGAACGCGGTATTTAACTTTTGAAGAAAAAAAGAAGTTATGCAACTGCAAAATTACTCAAAATATAAAACATGAAAATCATTCGAGAGGAATTTCCTGAAAAAAATTAATTACTACACAAGCCCAACAATTACTATCCTATTCTAAGAATGTTACAATTTAATTCTTCAGATTACTTTGCCCTTGCGCCGTCTATGCAATTGAGTTGTCAGAAAATATACCATTCTACATTTTATTTTGGTAAAATTATACGCAATGCTGCAAGTTTTAACTATATGTATAATAAAAACAAACACATGGTAATGCGTTTGCAAACCTGAAGATTTCCTTCTAATTTTTGACACTTTTTCATATAGTTCTTCAAGAATCATAGTGGAATATTATGTAATAAAACTCAATTTAAAAAAATTAAATTATGTCATATAATTATTAACTCAATAAATAAATTATAATAAGATTTAAGTTGGATAGCGCTAGATTTTAGGATATCTAAATGTGCATGGATATCTAAAATATGGTCAGTTGGTAAGTTTTGTATTTTCTTCCCTTCTCTCTTTCCTCTTCTTTTTTTGCTGCGACGTATTTTGTATTCATGAATCTGCCTGCCTGTAAATAGAAGTCAAATTTTAAATTAGACTCGTGTATGTACATACATATTTATTGTTCATTAAGTATAAGTAATATACATTGTAATTGCACTCAATTATCTCTAGGTCTCTTTTTGTATTTTTTTTTCTGTACGGTCTATATATTTGTGTTGTATACAACGTAGTAACTTATTTATGAATATTTGTGAATATGAAAGATGCAGAGCAATAGAATAAACAACTTTATGTATAAGTATAACCATAATAATAATATCTTTGTATGGTCTTTATAAGTTTGAAACTTAATGATGTGAGATTTTTTATTTACTTACATCGAAAGTAATTAAGGGAAATATAACAGAGTAATATTTGTCATGCAAATTAATTAAAAAAGTAAATGCATGGGTTTAAAAAGTAAATACATTTAAAAACGCTGGCAGTAAACGTAAAAAAGCTACAAATTTACCTCTGATATAATATAATGTAATTCATACACACTCACTCTAGATCAATGGATTCAAATAATTCAATACATTCAAAAAATTGTGAAAATAAGATCTTCAAATATAATTTTAAGATAAATGACCTTACTTCATCATATATTATTTCATTATTGATTTATAAAAACGTATGTGTAAAAAAAAAAAAAAAAAAAAAAAAAAACTTTTCCGCTTACATTTTTTAATTTAATCTTTTTCTCATGGAATGCTGTTACCGATGTTGACGTGGGACAAAATCAGATGCGTGCGGTAAACGGGAGAGGACCTATATAATTTCTTATCCATTTTGACTCTAGTATATTTATACTACAGTGATTGAACAACAAGTACATAGAGTTCCTGCAAGAACAGGGAATGATTATTGAAACAGTATTGCTTTTAATATAATATCATCGTTACTACACGTGTCCAATACATTTAAAGGAATAGACCAGAAAAAAAACATAAGCATTTATATCACAAAATACTTGATGGGACTTACATAAATAACTTTAGCTTGTCTCAAAACCCAACTGTAGCTCCGTAGCAGTGATCAGAAATTTCGATTTATGCAACCCGCACAACATTTTCATACTAATTTTTTCATGTTTCTGACGTCAGAAACATGAAAAGTTACGCAAATTGTATACTTTACAGTATTTTCACGCTCTCTCGTGGGGTTACATTCTGGCAAAAATTGTCAACAGTTTTGAAGATCCCATATTGTGTTTATTCATTAAAAAGCAAAAAATGTTGTTTTATGTGGTCCATTGTTTTAATGTATTTTTAAATATTTTATAACATTTATTATTTACTTATTCATTAAAACATTTTTTAAGGATTTTAATAATACTTATTCGTTATAACAACAAAATTATCATAATAATATACTGTACTCTATATAAGCAACCAAAAAGATCTACCGTGATAAAAGGTCACAACATGTAAACTACAAGCAAAATGGTACTTGTAGAGGGCATATTTTTACATAACCTCTCATTGCTCTCATTACTTGCAAGCAGACAAATAATAATAATAATAATAATAAACGACTTTTATTGACCCGCCAAATCACAATCACGTCACATATTATATTGGCACTCGCGATCGTAATAATTTACAGCGTGACCTTTAATTTAAAACAGATATATTGCGACCAAAAATATGTATATTATGAAGAACTGTTGTATAATGGACAAATATAATATTTATGAAAATAGTTAAACACAAATAATAACATTAATTATTCAAAAAAGTCGTGAAGTTATTATTATACTCTACTTTTAAATTACGGTATATATCAAGTAATTTGCTTTCAATGCACCACAAAAACATATCCTAAAGTGATTTCATAAATTACTTCTTCAATTTTTGTCTTGTATTTTATAATAAGATCGCAATAAATTTAACTTTGCAATATGCAAATCAACAAGATCAAAAAGCAGGTTTGCAAGTATAAATTTCAGTTATTTGAAAGTTAATGTAGCATGTAGCAATAATATTAATAACAACAATTTTCTTATTTAAACAGTAAGTAAACGGTAAAAGTATTAGGTAAATAATAATGTTTGATTTTAACTCTATACCAAACACAAGAAACGATTGATATTATAATAATTAGCAATAATATTTCCAAGTTTATTTTAATGTGTAAATAGAAATAATGTGTAACAATTAAAAAATAAAAACCAATAGTATAATTACTTATTTTAAGAATTAAATTTGCTAATAATTTCACAAATATTACGTCAAATCTACTCAAAAAAGCAATTAGATTTTTTAATACCTTCATATATAGGTTTGTGCACTTTACCTTCACTTTTAAGCTCATTTCTAAGTATTTTTTAAAACTTTCAATATTTTACTGCATGATAATTGAAAACACCTGCCCTGTAAGAAATTTGTTTTACTGGTTTCATAAACAAAAATTCTAATTACTATACGTAAAAAGACTTTAAAAGTACAAAGAAATATTAGTATTATATATATATGCGCATTTGTATAATTTTTCAAGTAATTTTAATGTTAGCTGTATATTTTTTCCTACCTTTTTAAAAAAATTATAATCTGTGATGAATTTATTTATTATATGAAATACCATAAGAAAAACAAGACTTAAAAACTTTTGTGATACATTTGCATTTTTTTAAAACAATATACTCCTTTTACTACTTTGTTAAAACTTGAGTGGGACCGCGGTGTCATTTTAAAGATGTGTTATTACGTAGCTATACCGCCTGAAATATAGGCAACTTTTTAAGCTTCTTTGATCTCTTTTTTATGATTTTCATATTTTCATTATGACATGTTATAAGTATGAATTATTATTGATTTTAATATTTATATATTAATATTTAATAATAATTAAGTAACCCTATATATTTATATTATATATATATATATATATATATATATATATATATATATATATATATATATATATATATATATATATATATATATATATATATATATATGAGAATTTGTAAAGTTAATATATATTTTGATAAATATTACTTGAAAACTGATAATTATATGTACTTTAAAGAATCAAAATTATGAAACACTCTGACAAGTGATTATTGTTTAAAAAAAAAAAGTCGAAGGACCAAGTAAGTGGGCATGTACCTTTTTTGGCCTCTTAATAAAAACTAATTATATATATATATATATATATATATATATATATATATATATATATATATATATATATATATATATATATAACATAAATTGTTAAAATTTTGTTTCTTACATATTATACTAATATTACTAATTATATCAAATTTTATGTCATTTATGCTTGTTTTTATATAAATCAATCAGTCAAAAATGCACAAAATGCACAAATCATAAAAAAAAAAATTACAAGTACAGAAAGTATGCATAAAATATTTAAAAGAAAGACGGTGTCGTTTCGAAGCTATAGCGCCTGAAGTATAGGCAACTTTTTAAGCTTTTTAAATCTCGTTATTATGAATTGCATTATTTTTATATGACATGTTATTATAAAATATAATATGTTTTAATTTAAAGTAAAAATTTAAATAATATGTAATAAATAATTAAATAACACTATATATTTTATTTTCTTGCAAAATTACACTAAATCATACTAAATGTATCATTTTTGCTTGTTCATATTAATCGACCAGTCAAAGCAAAAATTCTTTAAAACACAATTTATTTTACAAGTACAGAAATTGTGAGTAAAATATTTACTGTATTGCTTTATGGAAATGTAATGAATTTATTATGAAGTCTTCAAAATCACGTATTTCTCCATGCAGTTATACATTATAGTATTGCCATTATATTTCCAAATACATTAAAACAATAGAAAAATAAACATTATATCTGTGTATAAACTTAGTAATTTTAACTTGTTAGTGTTAGTGTATAAACTTAGTGGGGCCGATGATGACCCGATCCGATGATCGCCCATATCGAAGGTGCTCCCCGTCGAGCCCCACCTCTGACCCGACTTTCGGGCGAATCAGTATATAGGTTAGAAAAAAATATTCCAGTTTTGCGTTTTCCCGGGTTCATCAAACTTTTGTTTTTTTCTTTGCCTTGCCTTGCCTAAAAGTACTTATTAAGTAGGTGCGATAAGAAAGTATGCAACGCAATTGAATAGCATATTATTTTAAATAAATTTAATTTCTCTGTTATCTTATTTATTTACAGATGACAAATAAACGATTTTATTCCGTGCATCTGATGTTATGTGTAATTTAATATTATTTAATGGCATAAATGGTATTGTTACTTATAGTCCGTGATTGTGTTGAGTCTTGTGATTTTTTATATATCGTCGGGTTAGAGCACAAACCGTGTATCTACAAAAACAATTAAGTTGAAACTCTTATCTTTTTGTATAATAATTTGATTCTTGCTGTTTTGTAAATACACGGGTTGTGCTCTAACCCGACGATATATAATTATTATATAATGTTTTATTTATTTGTTTACATTTACTATGAAATTTGCGTATCATATAATTTTCATGAATTATACATGATTTGTTATTATACTGTATAACTTTTTGTTGCGGCTTATTAAAAACCTATACAAATATTTGAATTCAAGTTTATCCACAACCCACAATTATACATTTCATAATTCTTTATAAGTAAACAGTTTTAAAAAAAAATAACTAAATAATACTTCCATTTTTTTTCTGGCAAAACGTTGGATACAAAACCAACCTCGCCAAATATTTATAAAGTTATTGTTAATTGCTTGACAATCTCGTAAAATTAACTACACAATTTAAACTGGCAACTAAAATAAAATTTAGATGTATATGACAAAAATTATATAAATATATAAATTATCATATTTTATAATGATAGTTTACCTGTGTGTTTATTTCTTCAAGTAAATGTTCGAGCAGCAACAGGCAGTGATCAGTGAGTGCTCTTGACACGTGTTGGCATGAAGAAAACTGCAGTCAGCAACACGACACTCGCGAGGCAAGTTTTGCTCTATAATGCGGAAAATCAATTCTTATAATATAGTAATTGATTTATTAGTGTAATTATTATTGTTATGTATTACAATAATTTACTCCTGAGTCCTGACACCCATGAGACCATGGAATGGTCTTCTTAGTGTGGGAATGTAATTTATTAGAAAACATATTAGTGACTGTCAAAGAGTAAGTCTGTGAAGGACTAAAAAGTATAATGTAATTGTAATCATAATATGTTTAGAATTTTTTCCCAATTAAAAAATGTATAAATGCATGCAATAGCGAATTAATATTAATTATAAATTTATTGTTTTGACTGGATGGTTTGCTTTTTATCATTCATATATTATGATTAGATTTATTTTTATATACATAATATAATACGGTGTGTTTACATTTATTCCAAAATAGAAAAAGATGAATAATATTAAAAATCTACGCACTTGATCACAGTTTAGTATAAATATTATATAATACTTATTCTATGATCATATAGTTTACCTATGGGATCGAGACAACAACAGGCATCGTGAAGAAGTTTATCTGAGCAGTATCCATAGACCGAGGAATCACAGTAAGGGCAGTACTTGGCACCAGGTCGCAGCAGTCCATCTAAAAATTTACATTTTCTCATATAGCCACATAAAAAAAGGTTAAACCTTTATAAAATATAAACTATCACTTTTGTTGTTGTTGTGATTCTTTGATTTGAATAGTGTGTCTATATATAAAAGATATAATAGGTATAACATTGTCATATTATGTATATTAATGTCAGTCGCTCCTTCCCCTTTGACACTGGCGAAGAGTCAATACGCAGACATTCACGCAAAAATAGTTTGTGTTATTTAAATATGATAACATTAAAAAAATAATAATAATAATAAAAACTAATAAAATATATTTATGTAATACTTCGGATCGATGTAACTAATCTAGTTTCCCTTTAATATAATCATATTACGCGTCTATTATATTATTTTAATAGTTTTCTTATTTATCATATTACAAAACTGACAAGGAAAGTGTTTGACATAATTAATCACGTAGCATTCTACTATAATTTGCTCCTTTCTGTTACGGTGAATTCATGTTTTTAGTACCAAGGAAGCTATAGGTAAATCAACTTCTAAATGGCAATTAAGAATACAGGTTGCAAAAGTAATTTACGCAACATTGAACATGAAATAATAATGCTTGCATTGACCGTGACTTTTTTCTCCAAGGAAAATAATTTTTCGAGTATTATACAATGTCATTGTTACATTTTAATACATCGTACGTTTTATAATACTGTAAATTAATATTTTTGGATATATTTACTTTGAATGCAATAAAATTTACTATGTTAAAGAAATGTATATATACATTTTAAATTGTATTATTTAAATATTTATAATTTATTAGAGGGAAGTTACAACGTGTCACCAAATTTTAATGCAAAATTTTACTCAAATCTTGTGCCCATATTGGTACACGCATGAGCTCACTATACAGACAAAAGAAACATAAACTAATTTACATAATATATGCAATCTTATGGGGAAAATAGATAGAAAATCAAATTTTACGAGTGATTTTAAAATGGCACAAAAAGAAAATTCGGCTACACGTTGATTTTTTTTTTTATAATATTTTATTTTATATTATTTTTTATAAACTATATGTTTCAAAAATTTGTAATTATGATAAGTGATACCTCCATTCATACTAAAGTCTTATATTATACGTTTATCTAGAGTAAATTTTTATCGAGTAATGAGACTTACTTCCAAAAGGCCCTCTTGGAACTGCGAGGGTAATGCTGCACCACAAGCAACATGCCAAAAATGTCATCAACAAAATACTCCGTGCCATCGTGATCTTATGTGCTGGAGAACTGGACTCGTAATGCCGTAACACCAAGCAATGCTGCTCCGTTTTATCACGTGACCAACTCAGGTCTTTGAACCTTCACTTCATTCAGCCTCCAGCCACCTTGATTCACCTTATAGATTTTAGCAAGAAATGTAGATTATTAGATAACTTTTTTTTTATATATTTGCAAATATTATAATGTTGATATATACTTATATACATTTTTTTATATCGTCTTGATACAAAAGTAAAAATAAATTTCATGATGTGAGGATCATAAAATAAGTTTTAGTAATGGAATAAATTAGACATGTTTTCTTCTAGTTGAATCTAGATTTTTTTTTCCAATATATTTTGAGAGAGGGACTGTATGAAATGGAAATTGTAATATACTTTGTGTAAAAACTTTTTGCAGATTAAAATTTGATTTCTATACTTTTTGAAATTATTTAAAATGAATACGTTCAAAATTGTTGTATTACCTGTAAAGTAATTTGTATCATTTAATTTTTTATTATTGCTACATTTATATTTTAAGTCGTTAGCTGGTCATCCTCATATATAATATATTATGTTGATAGTTCTGTTGTGCTCATTTTCAAAAAAACTCTGCGGGATTCCAAAATATATTTAAGTCTACAATACAAAATACTTACGACATTAGTAACACTTTAATGATTTCTTTAATTACAATATTATTAATAAGTAATAACACTATATTAACTCAAGGACAGTGCAAGATTATAATGTAGCGATGAATAATATTTATCATTTAAATAATTTGAAGAGAGGGTAGATAGATTAAACTTTAAAACATGCCTATTATACTCCTGAAATATTTTAAAATCGTCTGGAGTGTGAATTTAAAAATTAGCTCTTGCAAATCTAATTTTCTGGGTATTTTAATAATACAAATTTTTTTTTAACATTTTTCTTTTATTTACTTTGAAACAATAAAAAAACAGTATACGTATATAATCAGCTTTGGCAACAAAAACTAAAAATTAATAATAATAAAACACTATATACAACTATAATTAACGTATGAACTACTGAAACCAGTCAAAAACTTAACACAATATTATATAAATAAAATCAACAACTGCAGAATATTATTTAATAATACATTTTTAAATAATGAATTGAAAACTTCAAAAATAATAATTTAAAAGCTCACCTATCGCAATATTTTTTCATTATCAATGATTAATCTGCATGACAATTATAATTTAACAAGTTTACTATTTACGTGGTTCATTTATATGTAAATACACAGCTAGTCAATTATTATTTATAAAACAATTACAATGGTACAATCACGTCTCATTACGATTTTACCTCTAAAACAAAAATCACTGATTTACAACTTTAACAGGAAAATAATCCAATAACACATTATGTGCATTATTATTCACGTAATTGCATGAAACAAGAATCATTATTATTATGGTTCTATATTTATTTTTACTGCACACGATTAAAATATAAAGGGCAAATTGACATTAATATTAAAGAAAACTTACAAACAAATAAAAGTTAAAACAATGGTTTCAAAAAAAAAAATTGCTTTTGGATGTTGTTTTCTTTTACGTTAATCTTAAAACTTTTAGCACATCGATTCATAATAAATATATCAAAATTTAAGAAATAAACAAGAATATGGATAAACTTCACCATTTTATGTTCTATAAAATCACAATTCAACACTATATTGCACTTCCTAGTGCCACTCTCTCGTATGCAGTCTGCAGGGAAATATTTCAATCTCTATATTTTCTAGCTGCATGCGCGCGGTATCGTTCATAATATCACAAAACTTTTGTTGATAAAAGTTAAGATCTGTAAAAATACAAATAATAGTAAATAAGCATTATATGTTTGTATACCCTATATTTTATATAATACTAATATTAGGTAATTTTTTTATTTTTATATATTATTATTATATAAATAAATTTTTAAAAAAGCATTGAAAATGTATTGCAATTGTCAAAATTGCAATATTTTATATTACGTCAAATAAAAACCAATATGTAATTTTTGACACCTATGTGACTTTGTGTGACGCTATAATTTGGTTCACAAAATACCTCGTGTTTTTACTCCAAGTGACGTCACAATGTGTAGCTACAGGAGGTCATTATGTTCGGAGGGTCAGCAGCAACACGAGCAACGGTGCAACTAGAGAAAGCAAAGCACCTCCTGCAGTCTTATGTGAGCCTGATATCAACGCGTCGTGCCCTGAAAAAATATAGAAATATATAAATAATTAATTAAATATAAATAATTTTGCCGACTGCGTTTGTTGGAAAGTTGAATGTGAAGTAAGGAAACTTCGCTAACAAATTGAGTCATGCTTTATGGCGATGCTGTTTGTGAGCAAAAGTAAATTTAATGTGTATATTAATGTGTGTGCTAATATGTTTGATGTGTGTGTCAAATGGTAAACAATTGGGAAGGTGTTAGGTATAGTTAAAACTATGAGTAATATTTTTTTTAAGGGATTTAAATAATTGAAATCAAAAGAGTAGAAGAAAATGTAGCATTTTTATATCTTATAATATCGGAAGAAAATTTTCAATCGCAATAAATTTATAGAGCTTTTTCTTACCGTTTTCGTATTCGTCTCGCGGAATTAAATGACATTATATTTTATTGAGGCATTTATGAAAATTAATTATTAATATACCTTGAAGGGTGGAATATGAACTGTGATGTTGTGGGTCTGATTCTCGTCTTCGTTCCATCCATGCTTTGAAAAACTCACCGACGAAGAATGGGATCCAGCTAGGTGGACCAGGTGCTGCAAAATATTATTTATTTTGCAAATCGGCATCGTGCCAATAATAATTACGCCACCACACAACGAACTAATAACCGAGTGATAATTACTTTTGTGCGGGTCTGACCTTATAATGAACTCTATAGCGGATTTCTTATTTTGTTATAACTAAATGACATCACAAAATAAGTTTTAATTATTATATCGTTTTATAAATCACAAATAACAGTATATTTTCGAAATGGTTTTATTTTTGATAATGATTCGAAATAGAAATATTAACAAAAAGCATACGGGAAATAAATATTGGCTTAAACTTATAGTATACATAGATTGTATTTTACATTATGAATAAAACACATTTTTCCTTTGCAAACAAATTAAAATATATATTACATTTTAGCATGTATTAGCAAGAAGCTAATTATAACATGCATGTGTCAATATTAGTGTGTATGTATCTGGGCTGAGTATAATATAATATGGAATATTTACATAATATATCGATCGTATTGATGTACGCATTTTTTATTTGTTATCATAGCAAATAAATTAATAATTTTACTACCATACTGTGTAGAAAATTGCTGTAGAAAAGGAAAGCACATACATGTAGCAGTAGTAGTTTAATTTTTGTAAGTATATTCATAAACTGCCACATATAGAGGTGTGTAAAAAAGGAAGTAAAGTTGGAGAAGCTTGATCCTATTTCATACTTAATTTTTGTATACTGTACAGTATTTTATATAGAAAAAAAAAAAGAAAAAAAAAGTATGTTTATTGTATTGTGTACCCTGCTCACAAAACCGCGCAAAAAACCGCGCGGTTACCGGGCAAAAAACCGAGCTCGGTAACCGCGCGGTAACCGCCCGGTTACCGCGCGGTTACCGGGCGGTTACCGCGCGGTAACCGGGCGGTTACCGGGCGGTTACCGCGCGGTTTTTGGGTTGGAACCGCGCGGCTGCCGGGAACCGCGCGGCTGCCGGGAACCGCGCGGCTGCCGGGAACCGCGCGGCTGCCGGGAACCGCGCGGCTGCCAGGAACCGCGCGGCTGCCGGGCGGTTCTCACGTTGAACCCAGATGGCTCTATGGTTTACATGGCGCGTGCTGTTGAACCCAAATGCCGCCTTCTCCGACGCTTTCAGTGGGCTCCGCACCTTTCTGGTTCAATAATGTCGCAAAAAACTTACTTTTATTTTCACTGCACCTGAATTAGTTAACAGAACACAACATTTTCTACTTACACACGTATATGTACCATTGAATAACAAAAATACCATTATATACTACACACATTTTCATTGAAAAAGCGTACCTTTTATATAAATACCACGCTTTTTCAATCAAAAGAAAATACATATAAAAATTATGAAATACATATAATTATTGGGTTCAACAAACAAAATCTAAGACATAAAAATATATATTTAATATACATACTAATAAAAACAAACCCAATATATTACAAAAAAAAAAAAAAAAAAAAACTTTACGTTCCATGATGCGTATATAGAAAAACGTTGGTCTTTGCGAAGTTCAAAGCCACTCGCCATAGCCGCGCCCAAGGACATGTAACAAAAATCACTGTTTTAGCCCTCTACTGACATTAAAACTTTGGATTTATACATTCAGTAAATTCTTACCTCATTTATAAACATCGAGCACTAATTATTTAGCTTCTTACAATCCTTTGTACTTAATATTCACGTAAAAAACAACACAAAGTATATTCGCCATATTTGCTTCTTCAATGCTCAAGTTCACTGACATACTGCGCATCTTTCTCACACATCCTAAATGCGCATGCGCTAGATCACGTGACCTTATTCTAAAAACCGTGCAAAAACCGCGCGGTTCTTAGGAACCGCGCGGTTTTATAAGGGCCGCGCGGCTTTTGCACGGTTTTTTAAGAACCGCGCGGCTTTTGCACGGTTTATTGAGAACCGCGCGGTTTTTTTTATTTTTCTCAGAACCGAGCGGCTAAAATCACGGTTTTGTGAGCAGGGTATGTATTATATGTATATTAAATTAAATCTATCTTATTTGAAAAGTTGTAATTTTAATTACAATTAAGTAAACGTAATTCACTTTATAAATCACATGCGTTGATCATACTATGCTTACTGTTAGTGCTTACATTCTTGACTTCAAAATAATATTTTTATGCAAACTAAATATCAGATTAAAGGATTATTATTTAGAAAATAATAATTTATTTAATAAAAATTCTATTTATCAGTTTCTTTGCTTTTTTTGCAATAAAGTATAAACAATGATATTATGATTTTCTTTATTTTTCAATTATTTTAAAACTGAAACTAAAAAACTCACATTGAGTGGCCAGCATGTATTTGCAGCAACAGTCCATGATTCTCGCGTACTCCGCGCAGTTCTTTGCCATCGGAGTACAGGGCTCATTAGG
This sequence comes from Ecdyonurus torrentis, assembly GCA_949318235.1. Taxonomy (NCBI): domain Eukaryota; kingdom Metazoa; phylum Arthropoda; class Insecta; order Ephemeroptera; family Heptageniidae; genus Ecdyonurus; species Ecdyonurus torrentis. Next base: position 40,920,973 of record OX439129.1, read on the forward strand.
AGGTAGAGACACCATGCAGTTATGTGGCATGAATGGCATCGGTTCTGTAAGGTAAATCATCAGAATTAGTAACTTTGCAAATGCCTCCTTTCATAAACTTAATGAAACGTACAATATAAATTTTAAATTAGAAAAAAATTAAAAAATTTAAAAAAAAAGTTTATATGACATTATACAGTATAAGCCTAGTATTATGCGCATCATGCGGAATAAGGGAGAAAATATATAAATACCAAGATCAATGTGTTAACTGCGATAATATGAACTCTTCGAATTTGCATTTTAAAATCAATAATATGTATATATATATATATATATATATATATATATATATATATGTATATGTGTGTATATATATATATATATATATATATATCTATTAAAAATTTCTAATTAGCATTTTCTAATTAGAAATGGAAAAAATTTCTAGTCAGATTTTGAGCAAATTTCTAATTAGAAATTCCAATTAGAAATGTCTTAATTAGAAATGTCTTAATTAGAAATACATATAGATTTAGAATTTTTTTCAAGTTGGTGAAAGAATCAGTTATTTAGTAATTAATATTATTATCACTCTTTTCAACAATTTCCGGGACACTGATCAGGGTATTTAAAATCGAGATACATCCAAAAACGCAATAAAATTTCTAACGGGTTTGCAACTTTTCGAAAAAAACGCACTTTTTGGGCAGAAAATCAAAAAACCCGAAAAAATTTTTTTCGTTGATTCTGTTTACAGAATAAAAAATAAACACTATTTATTCTTATGTATTTTTTAATTTTTTGCATAGAATCCTGGAAATTGTGTAAAATAAGTTTTTATATTTTTTCTAAGTATTTTCTAATTTACTTCTAATTAGAAACTTGATTCTAATTAGAAAATAGCAAATATAATTAGAATGCTACTTTTCTAATTAGAATATTGCAAAACTAATTAGAATTGGTACTTTTCTACCTAGATTTGGACCTTTCTAATTAGAATTCGTAATTAGAAATAATGAAATTTTTGTTAACCAATTTACTTCTAATTAGAAACTTGATTCTAATTAGAAAATAGCAAATGTAATTAGAATGCTACTTTTCTAATTAGAATATTGCAAAACTAATTAGAATTGGTACTTTTCTACCTAGAATCGGACCTTTCTAATTAGAATTCGTAATTAGAAATAATGAAATTTTTAATAGATATATATATATATATATATATATATATATATATATATATATATATATATATATATATATATATATATATATATATATATATATATATCTGTGTGAAAATTTAATGGAATAATTTATTTTATATTATTATTTTATTTCATTTTTCCATATTTTAGTGTGTTATGTATTAAATATATACATATACCTCTAAGTTTTGTATCACAGCAACAATGGTCGTTGAGAAGAGCAGCACTCTCACAATAAAGTCGTTCAGGTAACGTGCAAGTCGCACATCCCACTCTCGTGCGATCACCTGTATAAAGTATGTGTGAAAATTAAATCATAAATATTCAAATTACCTATTATAATAATGAACCAATACTTATATGGTGAAGGTATAAAATTGTATTTTCATCACTAATTATGATACTGCTTAAAAATATTATTCTCACATACATGAACCAAATCTTATAAATTCCATTTGTCTTACCATGCGTTTATTTTATGTAGAAACTTTACTATAATAAAATATATTAAAATTATATACATATTATTATTATTATTATTATATATATATTTTTTTTACATATTTTGGTCTCAAATGTAAGTTCTCAATTATTCCAATGTGCATATAGAAAACCATCTATCCAGCCAAATTTCTTATTATGCAAGAGACTTTTCAGCTGCATAGGATATACCATATATACCATACATAGGATTTACCATTAAATTTAGACTCTAAATTCAATGATTTTATAGTCCCTAATATATATATTTAGTATGTAAATAAATTGAACTTAAAATAATAATAATAATAATTATATACGTAATTGACAATCTTTTTAAGTCTTTGGTGTATATATTTTAACCATGATCTTATTTTTAAATAAACAGTATATAATATATACATACTGTATGTTATGGCAAAAATAAATTCACATCAGAACAGAATTTATCCACTCCGTATAGGACGTAATCTTAAAGCTTTTTAAAATTGTGGCTATAGTATAGCTACAAAAATGATATAAATCAATATAAGTTTAAAACATATATAATATTGCAAATAAAATACATAAAAATTAATGCTAAAATTTTATTGCAATTCTAAAATATTTATATGATATGACTTAAATTTCTTAATTCATTTTATCTGAATGATAATTAAATCTCGTAACCCTTTAATAATATTACATATCAACTGTGGAGACATAGATCTAATAATTATGTTAACTATACCTAATTTTTGAAAATCCAGAGTAGAAGCTGCAAGGGTAGCTTGTTTTAATGATACTTGATGATCCATGATGAAATCTTTGTCTGCATTCTCTGCATCAGCGAGGCTTATATGCACCACGCCAAGTGTGAGGAGCAACCAGTGCACGGAGCTCATACCTGTATTAAACTGTTCACGTCTTGCGAGCCCATGCTAATCACACTCTCTCGGCTTCTTATCAAAGCTCCACTTTATTTTGTAGAACATATACCAAAATACTACACACACACTCACACACACTGCAAGAGGTGCAAGACTTAGCGGGGTTTCCGTTTGTATATAGTGGAGCTCGTGCTTTTTATTTCGTAAGTGTTACAATTTACACAAATCTTCTGTACAGTACATAACACACGCTTCTAAACTATTCAGGTAGCTTCAAGTGTGCTAAAAGTAAAGAAAATAAAAATAATACAATCATTGTAAACGGTATAAAAAAAAACTATTTAAAAAAATCAAATAAGAAAAATCCCATACAACATGCGATAAGAAAAAAATTGCAATTAGAGAAGATAAAGTTCTAATAATAAAGAAAAAATAAATCATATAATGTTGGGAAATAAATAGATGGCTTGAAAAGTGTTTAATTATTGAGTGCCAATACAAAATATAAATAAATAATAAGACAAATTAAAATAAAAAAGAAAATGTACAAGACTTTTGTGTGACTTATTTGCTCTTTATGCTATATATAATTATACAATAATTGAGATAGTTATTGTAGAGAAAATGCGTAAATTGATTATCAAATAAACAATACAATTAAAATGGATAATGAAGGAGAAATAAAGGCATTAAAATAAAAACATCATATTATTATGAATATAGAGTAAAAAACTATATACTTATAATAAAAAACATCAACATCCGCGTGTAGACTGATCTTTTTTGTATCTCCTCACACGTATGATTTTACAAACACATATGCCTGCTGCAAAAAAAAAAAAAAAAAAAAAAAAAAACTATATCAAACTTTCCCCCGTAAGCTGCGACGCTAACTAACTAGTTAAACCGTAGTTAAGATGTTATTTTGATTGTTGCAACAATGAAAAAAAGATAACTAAGGTTTAACTAGAGGTTGCAGCTTACAGCCCAATTTATAAGTTAAAAAGAACAAATTTCCACAGTTGAATAAAACTTTGGAAATTTGTTCTATATTGTACATAATATACTTTTTTTTTTTTTTTTTTTTTTTTTGCAGAGTATATACTTTACGTATTATTAATTAGTAAAAAATAAAAACCTTATAAGTTCAAAGCATATTGTTAAGTATGCTATGTGCATTTATTAAAACTCTGTACACGGTAGACTTAAAATATAGCGCATTGTTTCCTCGCTATGACTTCAATGAGAATATATTCCGTGTTTGAGCACAATTTACAATTTTATTCGTAATTTTAACTGTTACCTTTTCTTTATCTAAATTGTGATGAGAAGTAGACGATATATTGAATGAGTCACCAATGTCACCATGCTCGACAATCGCTCAGTATTGTAATATGATTCACAACTACGTTTAGGGTATTTTATACCTTATCATAAAAGGTATAAAAATTAAACTTAAGTATTCATTATATTTCCTAATTATTTATTAATCTAATACTGCTATTAGAACTTTTATTTTTCTGAAACTACAATGACATATATTTATTTTATGATAATGATATGGATGATTTTTAAAATATAGTATCATGTTAAATATAAATTAATGCTCTAAAATATATTGCTTGATTTGTTTGTTTGTTTTCATTATCGGGAGAAAAAAAATTACATATTTTAAAATTTGAAGAATTTTTGAGACAAACGCTGCTGTATATATATTATACATAATATTTATTATGTAGGATATTTTTAATAAATAGCTTTCATAAAAGCCTAAATAGCAGTATGTGTATGTAGTATAATACAGTATATATATATATATATATATATATATATATATATGATATTATATACACTTAAAATATATAAATTCAGCTTAGCGTGTCTATCAATTTCCGTAGCAATATGCACTTAAGGCACTTGCCATGAATATTTTACTTTGTCGTCGTATGTACTCACTCAAAAGGTGCAGGTGCTAATGTGCACGCGACACAAAGCACCCCACTGTGACACAGTTAATTCAGGTTCACGTGCTTCAACCCATATATTGACCCTTTCATTAAATTTGCGTGTAATGTCAAGTTTTCTATGCAAAATAGCTTTTTAAATAAATGAGATTCTATAAATCGCGCTATATTCTATAAAAATATTATTGTTGTTTGTGATATTGCAAATCATCAAGTCCATCACTTCATCACTTTAACAAATATAAGATTAATATTTCCATATGGCAATCAATATTCATAATGTATATGTATATAAATTGGAAAGCTTAAAGTGTCATATTTAATATTATTTTTATTAAAAAAAAAATAATCCATTACATTTTCAAGGAATTTCGTTTTATCACATTGGCTATCTTATTAGAAAGAAAGTAGAAAGTGAAAAAAATATAGATAAGATAATATAGGTATTACCATTGTTTTTTCTATATGATTAAATAAATTCACAGTTAAAACTTTCAGTTTTGAAATATTTAGCTTTATGAATAACACGATTTTGTCCTTTATTAATGCCATAAATAAGAAAATGATCTATTGGTGTGTGTTTAATTAGTAAATTAAAAGAGTTCAAAAATGTTGAATTATTCTTATTATATTATATAGAAGTAGAAGACTATAAAATATCATTTTAATAAAATGCTATAGAATAGAAGAATAAAATATTTTTAATTTTTAGTGTTTTTATATTGTAAAATGACGAAAAAAAACTTGTGTAACACTGAAATAATTTGTCTATTGTCTTTTGTTGTGGATTCGATCACAATACATTCAAATGCATAATTTATTCAATGTAATATTAAACTAATGCTCTATATAAATGCACTGTATTCCCATAAAGATTATAATAACAATTGTAAGGCAAAGGCACAGTTTCTATAGTTTGTAGTGGATATAGTTTAGCTGCATACAAAAACTTCATTTTTGTGATAACAAAAGAGATATTATTTCAATTTACATAAATTACATTGAAGCTTATAAATTAAAAAAGGGTTTATAGTTAAAATCACTATATTTTCTAGTTTCTGAGTAAAAACTTTTTGGTATAATATTTTACTTACCTTAGCCTCATGTATTTTTTGTGACCGAGAGTGTGCTTAATTAATTGATACACAAAATCAACAATTCAGTCATCAATAGAATTTATTAAGCGATATAAATAAAATTAAAATTTACTACACCAATTTTTTTTTTTTAATATTTAATTATTTAATCCAAATAAATATTACATTTTTCGTAATTATGTACTTTTAAGTCCCGTAAAATTTGTGATGAAACGACACTGTGTATTGTAGATTCATTTTTACACACTAACGAAACAACAACTTTTTTTTTTCTGAGCGGCGAGAGCTACTTGAAATTGTGTATCGTTTAGTACATAGAAAAAGTGCTAAAAAGTATCTGAGAGATGAGGGTAGAGGCAAAAAAAAACATTAAGGGGAGATAAACAACTTATAATATTCTTGTGTGTGCTAATAATAAAATATCACATTCTGTGTGACGTCATTGACAGTGCACTTGCGATGCGACGCACGCCCAACTCATGTGAACATATAGAAGTTCCGGCTAAAAAAGCTATAAAGAATTCATTCCCACCATGCTTTATGAAGCAGGCTTGCGTGTATTATTATTATAAAATGTTATGTAAGTTTCTAGTTGCTTATGTGCGCCTGATATCAAGACATCCATAGAATGTAAGTTTTACGTGCACGTTACAACGTGATTTATATATCCACCACGTATGTGGTAATAAAACTAATATGAGTCGCGATTTTTTATTTTGAACATATATTTTCATTACTAATTACGTTTTTTAAATAGTTTTTTTTCTTTTTTGGTTGATGAAGACAATATTTAATAATTAAAAATACAACGTGCATATTTTTAGATTTAATGCGAGATTTTCGCATGTCCTTTAAAAATATAATATATATAATTTATATTACGATATAAAATATAAAAAAAAGATTTTGTCTTTTAAATTCATTTAACTTATATTGACTAATTGTTTTGTTTATAATTATAATTATGTTATAATGTTTTGAGGACGACTATAAGCGATTTTGATCACATCCGCTTCCGTTTCTACTTTCTACGCATGCGCAGTACGTTGAAACGGAAGCAGATGTGAGCAATATCGCTTATAGTCAGCCTCAAAACAGTTGTTCCATTATTAGTCAATAGTAACACAAATTTACAATCAAATTTCACCAGCAGTGCAGGAAAAAAAAAAAGTATATTCTGTAATGTATAATATATTTTATATAAATATAAAATTAAGGCCTATCTAAAAAGGTGTAACTATTAACTATATATTTATGATTCTAGAAGAACGGGAACCCAAAATGTGATACACCGCAGCAACAATCCATGACAAAGCGATAGTCAGAGCAAAGAGGCTCTGGACGCAGTGGACACTGAAGCCAATCAGGACACGGGACGGGAGCGAAATCTGAAATATAAACCTTTTATAATTAATTAATCCTTAATCTTAACTGTCATTTAAAACTACAAGTTGGATATATGATTAACAAATTAGCTTTCAAGGTAAATAAATTAACTTTTTTGAGCAGTTTTATTAAATAATAATAATAAAATTGATACTTCTATATATACATAAACATATACAATTAAGGCTCTATTATATATCATGTATATCATTAATATATATAGTATTTATAATAAAAATGAAGAAATTTAACAATAAAAATGATGAAGCCAGAATGCTATATTATGTATGAATTATTTTGTATACAATACCTAAAGGTCCTCCGCATCCACAACAAAATCCATGAACCACTGCGGGATCAACACTGCAATCTCGAGGACATATTGGGAACGGAGTTGGACACTGACGTCCAAATAAACCGAACAAAACTATAAAAAAAAATATATATATATTATATCAATAAAAAAAAATCAATTATTACATTCATATATAATATAGTTTGGTAAAGTTTTTTTTTTCTTAAAAAAAATAAATAAAATTATATCATAACATGATATGAATTGCAGTAACATTTTTTTGACTTACGTGATTAAAATTTAAAATTTCTTATCGCTAATAGTTGCATAGAAAATGTATTCTTGAATTAAAAAAAATATGATGATAGTTATTACAAATTTAAGAATTGTGAGCTATTCTTAAAATACTCCAAACACTCAAAATTATTTAAATGAAATAAAAAATTATGAATAATAATAAGTACCGATGTGTATTTACGGTTACCTAAAGTCATAGTTTTACATAATACGCCTAGTGATTGCAACCCGCAGTACAGTAAATATTAGGGGAAAAAAATTTATATTTACTTCCATAAAATAAAACATTTACATTATAATTAAAAAGTTATTTAAGGTTAAGGTATACAATACTCAACCATGAAATTATTTAACCGAGGTTTCCATATTTTATACTCTTGCAATTTATAGCATATTGTCAATGCATGCATTCAATAATAATAATTTATAATAATTATAATTAATATTAATTTACAAACATAAATTTATTTATTAAAATGAACGTATACTTTATTTATTATTACTAAAATAATAGTTATATTATATAGAAAATAAAATAAATTGACGATAAATTAAGATTGAATTACATAAATCTTAATTCCTTGTATGTTATGCGTAGCATATAATATTTATACGACTTACACTTAGCGTTTCTATTATTTTCGCTGACTTCCTTGCGCCAAGCTCCCTCCTTGGTAGCAGCAGAGGTGACAGCAATGACCAGAAGAAAAATTCCTAAGGCACGTAACATTATGGTACACTGCGATTAGGTTTACTATAGATTGTAGGTATGACTTTTGAGGATGTGTGTATGTATGACTTGATCTGTCTCCACTTTTATAATATATGCTCAGGGCTACTTATCTATAAGACTCTACTTATACTATTATAGTTTTCCATACAGATAGTACTAATGATTTGTTTACATAGGTAAATGAGATTAAGTAAACCTAATAATTCTGGAAAATAACATTATAAAGTCATTTAATTTTATTATTGAAATATAGTGGGTATAAGGCGGAGCACGATCTTCTATGTACAAAAGATTATGACATATTAATTAGATTAAAAATGTATGTTTGTTTATTTTACAGTAATACATTGTTTTCTACATAAAAAACATTAATTGAAATTTGACATAAGAATATAGGAAGATATAAGAATTTTTATTGTCCCGGGCAGTTTGATGGTTGTTACAACAAAGCGTTTGGTCTATTATATATTTACAATAATTATAAAAATAATATAATTTTAATAAAAAAAAAATAGACTTAAATTAACCCTGAAAAATAATAATTAACAAATATTTTATACAAGATGATATCAATTTAGGCAGTGAATGGAGGTTATCGGTTTAAAAATATACTTAAAAATGACTATAGGTTAAAACACGTAAAAGTATGTCTAGTATTTCTCATTCAAATTTCTCCGAAATCGGTGGAATAGTTTTCTCAAAAATCACAAAAAACGTGTTTTTCCCCATAAGCGTAATGTTAAATTAGGGGACCCTTTTAGCTTTCCCCGCATCTCCCCGCGCGCTAAACCGATAACCTCCATTGCGTGTATATAAGATAATTATATAATCTCATTTATATATTATGCTATTATTTTATTATATATGATGATTTTATTTAGACACGTTACATGTATAATATAAAATTAAGTTTATATAATCATAACAATGAGGATCGAAGGTGAATTTTTTTAACCCCCACTTTTTATGACATTTTTGAAAAGAGCGTTAACAAATTTTGAGGCGTTATTTTTTCTTAGAACGATTGGAGCATGGGAAGTATTTTTAATTAATTTGTGAAATTTTACCTAAAAAGCCTGTGACGTCATCCATCGGGCATTTATTACGGAAGGTATTGACCGTAGAAGGTTCAGTAGCCAGTTTTTTGAAATCCTGAGGACGAGCTGATTTCATTAAACTGCGGTTATACTGAACCTCGAACGATTAGTATTTGCTGAGAAAAAAGTGGACTGATGACGTCACAGGCTTTCTAGGCCGATTTTCAAAAATTAATAAAAAATACTTCGCATGCTCCAATCGTCCTAAGAAAAAATACCGCCTCAAAATTTTTTAAAGCTCTTTTCCAAAAATATCATAAACTCAACAAAAAAATTTCAATTCACGCTTCCTCATTATTATACTTCCTCATTATATTGGATGTATTTGTAGGATAAAAATTATTATTCTAACTTATTCACTCATCATATACATTATTTATTTCAAATTAAATTTAAAATGCTCTTATTTCGAAAAGCACATAGCCTGACTGAATGCTGCACCTGTTACTGCGGAGTTAAAAAAACTTTCAAAACTTTGCTGATTGCCGCTTAAAATTGATGTGAGAGCCGCGTGAGCCGTGCGGGCGGCAGCCATGATACTTTCCTCGTGGATTTGCAGCTGTTGGTTGTAAACAAAAATTATTTATTTATTTTTTGATACTGAAAACCTCTACTGGTTTTATCTTATAGTTTTCAAAATGGAAGAAGAAATTGATGCTGAAAGGGTGAGATTATTTTCTTATTTATGAATTTAAGTTATGTATGCATAATTATGTATGTATGTATCATGATCATATCATAATCATATGCATACATCGATCCCTTTGGAAATTTTTGGACTGACGCTGCGACGACTGACCATAATATAGGATGACTGGGTGACGCTCATTTGGATGACTGAATGAGACTGCCAGTGTCAGTAGGTCCGCGGACAATAGACCCTGGCTGTGTGCATATGTGCACTACGCTTTGGTAAAGCATAGGGTTACCAAGCATATAGTGGTAAGCTGTGCACAGGTAGGGTCTTTTATTCTAGGACCTTGTGTCTACTGTGGGTCTTCTCTCTGTCTGTATGTATGAATGCCTGAACTACGGTCCGTGTATAAAAGGACCTGCCTTTACGCACAGGTATAGCGTTTCGGCGAGCTGCACACAGGTAGGACCTTTTATCCAAGGTCCTTTTTTCCTCGGACCTTCCTTCCTGTATCCCGTCTGTATATACGGAAACCCCAGTGGGATGTTGCTTCTATATAACATAATATGATGTTGGTTTTACTGCCTTGTCCTTAACCAAATCTTGAACTGCATTCATACTGCATAGCTTCTACAAGTCTGTGCATCATTTGCATATTACTGTAATTACGTACACCGTACATGTTGGTGCATGCATGGAGCATTTGTAAAGATTTTTCCATAGTTATACCCATTACTCTCCTAAATGATCAGATGGAATCTACTATATAACTATAACTACTATTCTAAACTTGCCTAGAGACTAGAGTCCAATTTTACTCACTGACACCACAATAGTGAAGAAAGAAAATCTTCTTGATCTTTATCTCTTTTGCCACATACATACTAATAACCAGTTCTTATTGATACCATGTGTATTATTTCTGTTCACAGACAACCATTCGGAAAGAGTTGTCCAGCATGAGCTTTGAAGACATATTAAAACTGAAAGAACGTTTAGGTACCAAAGTATATGATGAAGCAATGTTTGGAACAAGTAGCAAACAAATTAAAAAACCTGAATCATTCAAGAGAGTCAATAAAAATAGGTGTGCATTAAAAGAAACTGTAAAATGTAAATTGAGTTCATGAAATTTTTATTTCCATGAAATTTTTATTTAATTGCATAATTTTACAATATGATTGCAGACCCCGAGAAATGTCATCAAAAATACCTATACCTGCATTCCAAGTTGTTGTACCTAGTAAAAAAGCACCTTTGAATAGAGATCCGCGATTTGACAGTCTTTGTGGTACATATGATGAAAAGGTAATCTTCATATCCAATTCCCCAATATTGTAAGATTTTTTTTTTTTTTTTTTTTTTTTTCATGGCTGTTTCTAAAACTAATTTTATTATTTTGTGATTTATTGCAGGTGTTTAAAAAGGCATATAAATTTGTTGAAAACATCAAATCCAAAGAAATAGATCAACTTAAAGAAGAACTAAAGGAAGAAACAGATCCAAAAAGAAAAGAGGAAATTAAATATTTAGTTCAAAGATTAGTAAGTCATGAATTTAGAAAGTATAAATTATCTAGCTAGCTCAGTGAGTATGTAAAGGAAATATTTTAACAATTAATACATTATACTTATGTGTGTTTATGAAACTATTTTTTTTCTTTTTATTTACATTTTTTCTTCTTTTTTTTATTTTTAAATATTGATCAAGTCAAATATAGTTACGTTCTATCAAAATTTAAATTTTTTTGAAGTTTATATCACAGTGCGTGTTAGAAAAGTTAAAATAGTACTGTCATAATCATTTATTAGACAATACAAGTACATTACTTGTTTCATTTATTGTGTTCATAGTAGTGTCTCTAATGATTCATTGAAGTATTAAAAAAAAAAGTATTTATTACTATACTATCACAGTTGCATATGTATGGCGTCTTGTACTGTATTGCTGTTTTTAATTGTAGGAGATTGGAAAATAAACTATTTTGAATTTCCTATGACTTTATAGCACTACAGTATATGACTTAATCGATATACACCAATTACATTTATTCCATAAATGTAAGTAACTTGTAGTATGTATTTTGTATACTGATAAGTTTGACTTTATTTTAGGAAAATCAAGAACGAGAAAGTCGCAAGAGGCAAGAAAAAGAGGAAGCTGAGCGTGAGGAGAGGAGGGAGAGGATAGAGCTCCTAAAGAAAGGAGAGAAACCAAGGTTCTTAAAAAAATGTAAGACAGTTAATACATTTTTTCTGTCTACATCAAGCAGAAAAAAAAAAAAAAAAAACTTTTTTGGAAGATGTAAACAAAAAAAATAAATTTTAAATATCAACAGCAAATTTTTGTTTTAAAATATTATTTTTGGAATGTTAATAAAGCATCTTATTTATAATAAATATATAATTAGGAAAAAAATCGACTTTGCGATAGGTTGATAATTATTTTGGTATGACGGTATTTTGGTGTGACGTTTTTGCTAATTAATTTACTTTTGTAAGCCAAAAAAACCCTCTAATTAATTAACTAATCTCTATTTGCTTACGAGCTTCTAGTTCATACCACAGTGCATACGATGCACTATGTGTCATATTTCGGCCTGGGTTTGAATATTTTTCTCTCTCTTTTGCGGTTCCCTGAACTAACAAAGCTCATTATCTCCCATTCCCCAAAAATCTTTTACCTCTCTTTTTTATGTGTTTCTATCTATCTTTTAATTATTTATAATAAATATTAATAATGTAACTTTTTTCTGTACGTTCAGCTGAGAAGCAAACACGAGAGCTGGTTCACAAGTTTGAAGAATTGAAGAAAAGTGGAAAGCTGCATAAGCATATAGAGAAGCATAGAAAAAAAGCAACACATAAGGATAGAAAGCGACTACAGATCTTGGATTAAACACAATTTACTTTATCAGTAGTGTTGATCGTAAACCCTCCTTTCTTGCACCTAAAAATGCGCATTTTTTTAAATTACCATAGTCGATCATCATTTTAGTAGCAGAAAACGGGGTTTACAAACAGCATTACAAGTCTTTTGAATAGAAACCTCATAGTAGAGTTTTTGTGTAATGTGATCTTGAATCTTACCTGTTCTTTTCGTAGAGCTCATAGTCGCATGGCAAAAAAACTTTACTACGAGGTCTCTATTTGGAAGAACTGATTAGTATAATGTTTTCATAACTGCACTGTTGTCACATTATGTTATGATTTTAAACAAAATGAGGAAATGTAATAAATCAATCTTGATAGCTTAAAATGTACTTCTTTTACATTAATTTAAAAGTATTTAAGGAAAAATCCTACAAAAATAGTAATTTATTCTGATAAATACAACTTTTTGTTAAATACATACATATCATGATGCTGTAATCCCTTCCGGGCACTGATCTATATAATAAGGATAGAGCATTGCTATACTCCCGCTATAGGCAGCAGTGAAGAGAAAGTTGGTAGCGGCGCGTTCTTCAATTTTTATCGCAAACGGCAGAATTGCGGGAACTGTAAGGGCAGTAAAAAATTTAAAATCCACCCTGGCAGTTGGATTGGTGGAGAGCAGGCGGCGTGTAAGGGGTGATTGGCTGAAGGGTAGCTCAGGGTGAACAAGGGGAGGGAAAAACGTTGCCAGATTGACGAGTTTGACAGCCCTAATTTTGTTAAGCATCGGGCAACATTGCATTTTGCCGTTTGCGATTTACTTCCAGCTGACTAAAATTTTCTTCAAGCGGCAAGAGCCTGTATCTCCCCCTGCTTCCGGGGTATTAAGCCAACAACACAGATGTTTTATCCTGACCCAGTGATAGACCTCCACAACTTCCTATCCTGACATACTTCACTTGCCTCCTCCAGTCTCATACCTTGTTTCATACGTTTCCTTTTGCATCTCATACTGCGTACATTCTTATTTTTCAAATATCTTCCAACTACCTCAGACTATGATGTTTTAGGCCTGCCTCTATCTCTCCTTCCATCCACTCTACTATGAAATACCTGTTTTGCTATTCTTTCATCACCCATTCTCTCAACATGACCAAACCACCGTAACACACTGCTCTCATACTTCTCACACAGTTCTTCTTACACAGTTTCTTTTACTCCATAAAGAAAAGGATAGAATTACTAGCAAGGGCCTTACCAAAGTAGAATTTCTATGGAGAGGTTAAGGACTCTGTGCCACACGAGATCTCGACCTGTCCATAGAAATTCTACTGTGGTAAGGCCCTTGCTGGTAATTCTATCCTTTTCTTTATTATCAATACTTTGAATTCAGAAAAATGAAAATTCTTTAAAATCTACAAATGAAATGAATATATAAATAGCATTTAGTTGCTAATTAAATAACCACTACTACTACGACCTAGGCTTCATAAATAGTTCAAATAAAAAATGTATTCGGACTGTTAAACCTAAATTTAAGTTCACGGGCTTACGTTTTTCAAAAGTATATTAGAACTATACCCTTTCTGATAAAAGAATGAATTCTGCCATTCTTTGACCTATATGCTATTGGTACATATTGCTTTAAAACTAGGTCTATGGGGTCTGTTCTGTAATGTCTCATGAGAAACTCGGTACCGAGAAAGGGGGTGTAACTCACTTGTTTATCATAGAGAGCTTGTGAGCCACGCCCCTTTTCTTGATACCGAGTTTCTTGTGAAGCCTTGCAGAACAGCCCCCCTGATCTCATTTCCTCGCACCTGCACACAAGTACTTGCAATTCAAAAGATCCAATACTAATATTCAAGTATGCTTAACATATTAGAAGGATGTATTTAATATACTTAAAATACACAATTTTACAAATACATTTTTATTATGAAATATTTTGCACATCAATTACACTACATGGCTTTTAAAATTACAGTACATTACTTTAACATCTACATTACTTTAAGGTGACTAATGCAGTCCTTATGCTGTACGAAGCATCTTAGCTTCTCGTTTTTCTTGTAACTCGCGTCGTTGATTTTCAATGGTGACTTTCCTTTCTTTCAAAAACTCAGAATACTCAACTGGGTCCAATTCCCTCACAACTTCAATACCACACGAGTGAGCAATCCCCACAACCATTTGGCAAATTTGTTCTAAGGTCATCAGCTCTAGAGGAGGGTCTTTGGATTTAATCAATGCTATTTCGTAAATGTGCTTCAATGTAACTCTCCCACTCACTTCATTGCCTGTAAAATAATAGTAATAAATAAACTCTTGGGTGTTTAATCAATTTAAAGGAAAAAACACTGGTTAGGATCAATAATTAAGAAAAGAATAGAAATACCAGCAAGGGCCTTGCCACAGCAGAGGTTCTATGGAGAGGTTGAGGTCTCACGCGGTACAGAGTTATAGTTATAAAAATGTTTATAAACATAGAAATTCTACGGTGTAAGGCCCTTGCTGGTATTTCTTTAAATTTCTTTAGACTTGTGCGCTTAAAAAATATACCGGTAACTACCTAATGCTTTTTTTCAATTTATGAATACAATCAGTCTACAGCATTAGTGGAGGTTAGGAGAAAGTGCTTTAAAATAATCCATGACATTTTACCGAGGAAATCATTTGATCAATAATAAAAAGGGCTCAAGAAAATTTTAGCAAGTGATTTCAAGTCCAGTCTACGTGCTTACCAGGCTCCATAGCACCTCTGAGTATTCCAACAGCTTGTTTAAGGAAAAACGTGGCTGGAGGCTGATGAATTACTAGTTCATAAGATCTATCAGGATTAACAGAAATACGACACGGCAATGGCACTCCTTCTGTTATATCTTTTGTTCTTTCATTAAAATCTTTGACAAAAGCAGCGATATTGATTCCTCTCTAGAACATAAAATATAATTATTAACTCATTCAGTAGGGTATGTATGTAGGATAATAACTGCAGAGGCAAATGTGTGATGTGACTGCTTATGTGTACCATCGTACATACAGTATGTACATTTGTGATGCTTGTGCCTCTATACCGTTATATGTTTACAATGAAAATTAAATAACTAAAAATAAATACATATCTATTTTCATTAGTAAGATGAAATATGTTGATTCATTACGTCAAAACCATTTAACGTTACATACCTGACCAAGCATTGGTCCTAAAGGAGGACCTGCAGCTGCCATGCCGGCAGGTATATTTGTCCGCATTTTGCTTGTGTGTTGTACTTTATCTACAACTTTCTTCATTGTTTTTAATCGGGCAGCAACTTTAGACATTTTTTATTCTGCAAAACAAATTTTTATATGAAAAAATTGTAAGATTTTATATTGAATTTCTATTTTCCGTATTTTTCGAAACAATCGTCATACCGCAAACTCTGAGACAAAGTTTTGGTTGACCAAACTGCCGGCAGATGGCACTGCAATAGCGTACCTCAGCAAGATACTACATACAAGATAAGGACACGCTCGACCAAATTGGGCCGCCGCGAAATTCAAAATGAGCCTCTAAGCCAATCAGCGCCCGAGTTGAAGGTCACGTGATCAATATTGACCAATCACAATGCCGCTAAAATTTACATGGGACCAGTTGGTGTCGCTATCTTGTATGTAGTATCTTGACCTCAGATATTATAGTTAAGAAAAGACGCACACATTTTTTTATCGGGCCTATATATATTCTCTGGCGTCCGGCGAGCTGGGCAAGTTCGGATAATTTTATATGCGGAAAAAACAGATAACCGTTTATAAAAACGGTTAAAAATTACCACCATAAAAATGATATATATCAATTTAATATTTTATATATATATATATATATATATATATCCGGATTTCGGCAGCACTAATATATATAATATATATATATTAGTGCTGCCGAAATCCGGATAAAATTAAAATCCGAATTTTGGAGAAAATTATCCGGATTCACTGATTCGTTTTAAATCCGGATCACGATCCGGATCAAATTATCTATTCATGTATCCGGATCGAGATCCGGATAGAAAATCGGATAACGGATAATTTTTTATCCGGATATCGAAATCCGGATTTTTTTTCGCTTAATATTTATCATAATTATATGAAATCGTGATCTGGGTCATTAATGTAGAAAAAATTAAACGGATCACGATCTTGATCAAATTATCCGGATCAATATTATCCGAATATAATCCGGATCTCGATCCGGATCAAAATTATCCAGATTATATACGATCCGGATAAAATTAAAATCCGTATTTCGGATAGAAAGTTATCCGGATTCACTGATCCGTTTTAAATCCGGATCCAATATATCCGCCGCGCGGATCGTGATTCAGATATAAAATCGGATATAACGGATCAATAATTTTTTATCCGGATTTTTTTCGACACCTCTGACTGCAAGCAGTAGGGGAATAGGGAATAGGTATATTGAAAACAATATAGCACGTACGTCACGTACGCACTATATTCAAAAAATCGCAAAAAAAAAAAGTTGCCGCGCGATGTTTGTGAAACTTAAATAAAATGTAACCTACATTATGATTCAAACATGTGTTTGCCTATAATAACCTCCACCCACCCCTAAATAGACTTAACATCCGGTTGTTCTTCAAAAATTATAAAAAAATGCTGGTTTTAGGGTCCCAGTTCAACTGGTAATAGGATTTGGGGCTTGGAAGTTGGATTTTCAGAATCAGCGAGTTCGATTTGGTCTACGTAGACATCAACTTTGCCAAAATCTGACAAAAAGTTTTTTCGTAAAAAATAGGAAGGGTACCCCCTTGGTAATCTTGTCATTTTTATAAAAAAGAACGATCTTTTGCTATTTACTTCCGTTTAAAACGTCTCATGGCCATGAAACTTGAAACATTGTTGTTAAATATTTTTTTGGTTGCTTTCCAAAATTAACATTGACTTTATGTTGATTTGGCGTCGACTTATTGCCAAAAACGCCAAAAATTTTCAAAAAATGATAAAAATTAGAACTTATTTGAAAATCGCAGTTTTCTCGACGCAAACAGTCACAAATACCTAGGTACTACCTTGCATAAAAATTTTGATGATCTGCTACTGTAACTTGCCGAAATATGGCGATTACTATTGCTTCCGTGTCGAAACGTGGCCAGAATGGGTGGTTTTGGTCAAAACTGAACAAAAATCATTTATCTCACGCACGTGTCAAAGGATACGTCCATAAATCGATTACAGCAGTCAGATTGCCGAAAATCGCCATAGCCGATTTTTGGCGCCACTTTGAACTTTAAAAAATCGGTAAAACACAGTTTTTGGACGCATTTTTTATTTTTTTTTTAGTAAGATGTCTTTATTTTCGGCATCCCCGCGGTCGTTTTCCGTGGACCCTGTGATTCTGTGTCGAAAAGTGCCGACGGATACACGCAGCGCGCTATTTTCGGAAATATTTTAAAAATTTATACATAGAGATATATAAGTAACACACATAGCGAGACATTTCTGAGACGTCTATAGGCACCACCCGCGATGTATATACCCATCTCTATTCTATGTATATATATATATATATATATTATATATATATATATACATATATACACACAAACAGCGGCCTTCATATTATAAAAGAGACTCGCGCGGGTCGAACAGAGGCGGTGTTTTATTTTTTTATTTTATTATTATTTTTTTTTTTGAGCAGATCGCGTATTTTTAGTAATGGAGAAGAAAAACTTTTAGACAGTGCTAAAGCGGCCATGCCCATATATGGCCAAAAACGATAAAAAAAAAATAAAAAAAATTTATGTAGATAATTTATTTGACATATTTGACTGCATATAAGCGGCCATGCCTTCAAACAGTTCTGTGGCCCACCACATCGGATTTCGATCCGAGTAACGAGCGCGCGCAGCGTGTGAGGAAAATGGAGATTGGTAGGCCGTACGGACGCCTTGGCGTCATAGGCCTACCCATCTCCATTTGACGAACACGTGAGCACGTTCTCGGCTACTCTAAAACGTATAAGTGTATCGCTTTTGTAGTTATATTGGTTATGTGAAAGCAAAAAAAAAAAAAAAAAAAAAAAAAAAAAAGTCCAAGAAATCGAGTTTTAAGAGAGGGCAAAACACCTCTGTGCGGGTGTAAATTTATATAAAATGCAGTTGTCACTATTAATTGTTCTCAAAAGAGATCATGGCAAATGCCGTATCGTATAATAATATATATTTAAATTAAAAAATATATATTATAATTTGAAAATTCGAATAAAAAGGTTGAACTACCCCCAAGGGTTTTTTGGCATTTGTTAACAAACAAACTATATATTGCGTTCGCACGCGATATATCACGCAAGCGCGCGCGCGCGCTTAGCAGCAAAATTTATTTTTAGATGAAAATAAAAGTAATTCGAATTTTTTTAAGGCTATATCCGCTGAATATATATATATATATATATATATATATATATATATATATATATATAACCACACCCCTTGGGTGCAGGGATGGATTTAAAACAATATTTTTGTGCAGGTACCGCGTGGTCACCATTGCACTTACGAGGTCGAAGTTACCCTAAAATTAACGTTTTTTTGTACTATCGATACCGGAGAGAATTTTAAGGGTGAACCATCCCCCGGCGAGAAATTATTATAAGTGTAGAAAATTTAATTGTCACGCGTTATATATAGATAAATTAAGATTCCACCAGTAAGAGTTTCATCAAATACGGAAACTTATTTTCAAGTTTTGGGTGTTTTTCACCCCCAATAAACTACCCCCCAGGTATTGGTCAAAACTTTCACCCCAAATATACCAACTCCATTGTTTTTCTACCCCCCCCCCCCCCCCCTCCGAAGGGTGATCTTTAATTCCCCCTCAAAAACTCGGTGACAAATATTGAAAAGTGTTCAATATAATTTCTATATTTAAATTTCGCGCGACTTCCCAAATGCCGATAAAGATTCAAGTCTAAATAAATAATAGGATCATTGCTTGACTTCGGCCATTTTTGCTCCGATTTGCTCTTCACAGAGTCAGCCAGAAAGTAACAATCTCGGAGGAATTAGAGACGACACGTTTGTCTCATTTGCGGAAATCCGAACCACCCGTATTTTTCTTCCACCGTCAACAAAAGTCAGCTGCTGAAGTTGCGCTTAGTTACGCCCACCTTTACAATCATAACAAAAGTGTTTTTTGTAAGCAAACTGAGCAAACTATTCATGTGTCCTTATTTCAATTAATTAAAAGCCAGAGTTATGTTTTTTCGCAATAAATTTGTTGTTGTGTTAAGTGCAGTAGGAACATGCATCGGAGGATGTTTTTTTATGAAGTAAGTTTTGTAAATCAATAATTAATTAAGTTGGGATAAAGTTCATCCAATAACGTCATGTCGTCATGTCACTGCATTGAAGATGCCAAATGAGTTTGAAGAATGCCGGTCGATTTTTTAAATAAATTTTCTCATCTATTTTACTGTTTCAGAGATTACTCAGGAGGGAAATCTTTTGATGACCCTATTCGAGCAGATGGTAAAGTCATTGTAATTACTGGAGCTAACACTGGTATTGGCAAAGAGACGGCAAAGGATTTGGCTCGTAGA
The DNA here is from genome assembly GCA_949318235.1 of Ecdyonurus torrentis. Classification (NCBI taxonomy): domain Eukaryota; kingdom Metazoa; phylum Arthropoda; class Insecta; order Ephemeroptera; family Heptageniidae; genus Ecdyonurus; species Ecdyonurus torrentis. The sequence goes on from OX439129.1 coordinate 40,941,494, forward strand.
GGAGCTAAGGTTTATATGGCATGCCGAGATATGAAACGCTGTGAAAGTGTAAGTATGTATGGTATGGTAATAGGACTATAGTTATCGGCAGCTTAAGGGTCTTAAGGTTGAAATTCCTATAGTATTGTTGAGAAAAGCAGCCAAACCGACACTGCCGCAGTTATCGGCACCCCTATTTATCTCGGCCCCCTGTAGTGATAAAAGAGTTGTTAGCGTAGTGGTATGGCAAGTAGACGGAATTTTAAAATGGTTGGTTCTAGAATCTCGTAAACTTATTACTTTCGCCGTAAAAAGAGCCTGCCATGCAATAACTAGTACAATTACCATAGCATAGATAAATTCTTATACGTAAACTAAAAGTTTTAAAAATAATATGAATTTGATGAACTGATGAAATTACAGCATAAATATGTTGGGAAGTTATACTTACATCGAATGCCTGTCGCAGAAGAGATCCGAGGTCAAAAAAGGCCCTCAGTCAAAAGTCAAAAGACCCTGGCTGTGTGCGCAAGTAAAGCATAGTGGTGAGCTGCAGCTGCACACAGAATTTGGGTCTTCTATTGTAGGGCTTTCTATTTATTGCAGGCCTTCTGTCTGTTTATTCTTACATCCCTCATGCATTATCTGCTCTAAGCAACAATAACATAAAATTATGTAGCAAAGATGTATTCCAGGCAGGGACTGGATCCTCTTATTTTTTTCGAGGATCTGGGATCCCGGATCCAGATCCTTTTATTCTATTGCAGATCCTGGATCCCGGATCCAGATCCTCTTATTCTATTGAGGATCCGGGATCCCGGATCCGGATCCTTTTATTTTTTTTGCGGATCCTGGATCCCGGATCTGGATCCTTTTATTTTATCGGGGATCCCGGATCCGGATCCTTTTATTTTTTTTTCGCGGATCTCAGGTCCGTTTATTTTTATTTTTATCTAAAAATAAAATTGAATTTACTTCGCGCGAATTTGCAATGATATTACTCATTTTATAATTGAACAGATTTATTTTCAACTAACATACATCTTTACGTTAATTTTTTTTAATTTGTAATGAGTTCTTGTAACTTGTTTATGGTGTGTGTAAACTGTAAACCTTAATTTTTAATATAGCTTACGAAAAAATTCTTAAAAACTTTTTAAAAGTTTTATAATTTATAAGTTTTTCTTTTAAATTTTTTTTTTATAAGCATAGGATGTTAAAAAAAAAGTAAGCATTACAGATGAATACTAAAAAAAAATTAATAATAAAATTAAAAAAAAGAAAAAATGTTCACAAATTTATTTCAAATTTTAACTGAAACTGTAATCTGGATCCTTTTATTTTTTTCGGGGATCCTGGATCCCGGATCTGGATCCTTTTATTCTATTGAGGATCTGGGATCCTGGATCCGGATCCTTTTATTTTTTAAGAGGATCCTGGATCCCGGATCCAGATCCTCTTATTTTTTTCGAGGATCCGGGATCCTCGGATCCTCTTATTTTTTAGCGGATCTATCGAGGATCCGGATCCGGATCCAGTCCCTGATTCCAGGTGTACAGTATACACCTGTACACCTGTATGTACCTGTACAGTGTACTTTTCTGTTGCAGGCAAGAGAAGAGATTGTACTGGATACTCAAAACAAATTTGTCTACTGTAGGTCTTGTGATTTAGCTTCTTTAGAGTCTGTAAAAAACTTTGTGAAACAATTTAAAATGGGCAAGTATTTATAAATTAATATATATTTTTAATTTTTGCAATATTTAAAAAGGTATATTGTGGTATAAGGTATAATATACATAAATATGTAGGTTTTTCCGAGGCTGATAACTAAGGCCTTTAGTCTTATGGTAGTTATGAAAATTCTTTATCAAAAATATTTTATATATCTCCCTCCACAGAAGAGAAGCGTCTGGATGTCCTTATCAACAATGCTGGTGTGATGCGTTGTCCTCGCACACTTACTAAAGAAGGAATTGAATTGCAGCTAGGAGTAAATCATATGGGCCACTTTTTACTAACAAATTTATTACTAGACATGCTTAAGGTTTGTACTTGTAATGACAAGCAAATTAATAAAATTTTAGCAAAGTATAGTAATTTTTTCCCCCATCACTTCAGGCTTCAAAACCAAGCAGAATTGTTACAGTTTCAAGTGTAGCACATCGCCGAGGAGCTATAAATAAGGAAGACCTTAACAGTGAACGCTCGTATGATGAAGGTGGTGCATACAGTCAAAGCAAACTTGCAAATATTCTGTTTACTCATGAGCTAGCCAAACGATTACAAGGTAATATGCATATTGAATTAATGTTATTTTATAGGCCTATATAATAAATATCTTTTATCTGTTTAATAATATAAATTTAAGAAAAAAAAACATTTCGGTTTAATATGCAAATCAAAGAAAAGTAATAGATTATATAATTGAAGCACGCTATATTGAAAGTTATATTACGCGAAAATCTTTAATTAAAATAAATACAGGGGGGGGGGGGGGACGCAAATTTGCGTCCCCCCTTTTTTATATCTTTTTTAATTAAAGATTTTTGCGTAATATAACTTTCAACATAGCGTGCTTTAATTATATAATTTATTATCTGTTTGTGTGTTATATAAAAATTATGTAACATATACATGGTGTGTTGTACACGTGATTATAATAATATATTTTACCATTCAAATTCAGTGCGTGTTTGTCTCATAACAATAACATCGCATATTCAGCTTGAGTTTATATATGGTAAAATATGTTATCACAATCATATGTACATAATGTAGCTTGGTATTCAGGGTCGAATTAGCTATAAGATTAGTTAGGCAAATGCTCCTTAATCAAATGATGGACAGTGGCAGTTACACCCCTAATGGGTGGATTATGCCCCCAAAAGTGGGCGTAACTTTCCCACTGCCCCCCTGGATCTAATTTGCTGACTGGCCTCCAACTAGCCAATCTGACTTGCTATTATTATTATTATTAAAGTACTGAGTTGATTCCTAAAAGAATAAAATCTATAAATGAAATAATGACGTAGGAAAGAATATTTGATTTTTTTTTTTAAACATTTCCTTATAGTGAATTTATAATACTGTACTTATTTTTTCTTCTAAGTAGGGTTTTTAAATTTGAATTTATTCCATACAGGGACTGGAGTGACTGCAAATTCTCTACATCCTGGCATTGTAGACACAGAAATTATCCGACATATGAGTTTCTTCAATAGCACATTTTCAGCCATCTTTCTACGACCTTTTGTCTGGCCTTTTGTAAAAAATCCAAGGCAAGGAGCTCAGACCACACTATATGCTGTGTTAGAACCATCTTTAGAGGGTGTGACTGGAAAGTATTTTAGGTGAATATTAATATTATTATTTAGTTATTTTTTGAGATAGTGTTTCACATGATATTTTATTAGTCAAGTTTGTGGGAATGACTAAAACTTAAACTTTTAGAGACTCTTGTTTTGATTAAAATAATAAAAAGCTGAGGCATAAAATCATTTACTTTGTGCCTGTTTAATTTATGAATTAAAATATTAGCAATTAATTCTCTGGTATTCATGTTTTGATAGTAATTGTGAAGAGCAGGCACCAATTGCAGCAGCCCAAGATGATGAAATGGCACGCTGGTTGTGGGCAGTAAGTGAAAAGTGGACAAGACGTTGAAAATCTCCTTTGCAAAACTATAGAGAATTTTTTTTAACACAAAATATTCGCTATTAAATATTTTAAATAGAAATTTCTGATTTTTTTCTTTTTTAACTATAGTAAACTCCCGATTTAGTGAAGCTCGATTTTGTGAATTTTTCGATTTACTGAAGTCAAAGTGACGGTCCCAGCCACTTATAGATAGACATTTCAATTTTTCAATTTTTGATTTCACTATTCAATTCAGTGAAGTCAAAATTTAGTCCTGGGAAGTAAAAATACTTGATTTAGTGAAGGGATTTTTTTTCAAACACCAAAGTTTTTGAAAATTTTTGGAAAAAAACAAACAAACAAAAAAAAAAAAAAAACAAACAAGTGGTATGGTTGTTTAAAAAAAATTAATAAAATAAATTTAGATACCAAAATAAAAATTATTCAGGACGCGGAAAAAAAAAATAATAATAATAAATAAACAAATAAAAAGTAAGAAATAGATTTAGTCCTGCGAAGTAAAAACACTTGATTTAGTGAAGTGATTTTTTTTCAAACACCCAAGTTTTTAAAAAATTTTGGAAAAAAAAAAAATTAAAAATGTAAAAAACACTCAAGTATGGTGTTTAAAAAAAAATTAATAAAATAAATTTAGATACCAAAATAAAAATTATTCAGGACGTTGAAAATAATAATAATAATAATAAAAAAATAATAAAAAGTAAGAAATAGATTGCTGCTATGGAATGTTCTAATTTTCCATCTACACTCTCAAACATTGTTTGCAATAGAAAAAAAAAGTGCAAAATGCGTGAATCTCAAAATTAAAGTTTATTTGAATATTAATTTATTTTTAGTGTGTAAAAATAAATATTAGTTGCATGGATTTACTATTAAAGGTAATTTTATTTGTAGCATTTAAAGAAACGTAGAGTTTGAAATTGTTAATGGCTATCATAGAGCACTATTTTCTAAGAAAACTTGACGAAATAAAAACAAATATAGCAACACAAATCAAATCTATCACTTTTCTTTGATTTGCATTGTAAACCTGGTAAACCATAATGGTTTTATTTTATACCTATAACAAATATAGCAACAGTTCAATTTAGTAGTCTTTTTTGTTTGTTTGTTCCCTTGAGACTTAACTAAATCAAGAGTTTACTGTAATTATACATTTTTTTGTGTGTTATCTATCTGGAGGAAGGAAACAGATTACAATGGTTACAAACATCATAATTGTATACAAATAGTCTAATAAATTATTAAAGTTTTTTTTATATATTTTTATTGATATTTGAAATAGGTGACTGATTAGGGTTTTTAAAATTAAAAGAAAAGAAAGTTCTCCGCCAAGGCTTGTGGTTTATTGGACACAAAAATTACAACATTTTATTGTCTATGATAAAATATTACATTAATACATGTACTCCGTACACTTAAGTAATCTCACAAACATTTACAAGGAAACATCAAGTTGGTAATACTTCAAAAGTAAAATGCAATTGAAATTTTTTTTCTTGAAGAGAAAAAGGGCAATAAATGCAATTAATTAAGCAGAATAACATCTCCAGATAATGTTTATTTTTTGTGTTTATTTAAAGCTCGATTGTGTCATTTATTTATTCCAGGGATTCCAACCATCTCACAGGTTTTAGTGTAGAGAGATTTCAGCACCTCTTCATTGTTGCATTTATCAGACGGCTCTCTTTGTTCACAATCGCTGAAAAATTAACAAATACAATTTATACCAGGTGAATAGGTTGAGTATAGGATATAAATATTAAAAATTTCCTGTAAAATTGATAGGAGCACTTTATTCATATATTCTTCATTTCAATTTGTTTGCTTGTCTTCTTCAATATTATTAAGAAGTCATTGCATTAAAGAATATAATATAACATTTAAATAAAAATGAACATAAAATTAAATAATTAGAACATGAAAGACACTATCAAATGGAGGAGGGGACTAAAACTTCAAGTCTTTTAATATAGGGACGAGGGGAAAAAAATTAACAAATACTCACGTAAAGTATTTTCCAGTAACCTCAGTAAACTTGGGCTCCACAGCCATGTAAATTGATGTCTGTGCTCCTTGACTTGGACTTTTGGTTAGAAGCCAAATCCAAGGTAACATGGGAGTTTTAAACACAACAGAACTGCTGAATGGAGAGTGGCGCATATGTTTGGTGCCTCGTACCATCCCTGGGTGTAATGCATTCACAGTTACTCCAGTACCTGCAAGAAAAAAAAAATTCAACAAAGTTCTAGAAATATATGATGATAAAATTAACAGAGATACAACATAAATTAAAGAAAGAAAAAAAAATAGTTAAAAAAAAAAATTAAAAAAAAAAAAAAAAACTGAAGCAAATTATAATGAGAATAAAACAAAATTTCTCTAACTTGCAGGTAATTAGAACATGAATATAATTTACTAATCTTAATTATAGAAAGTATAATGAGATGATAATACTATGATATTGCCTAGTTATAGGAAAAAAATCAAATTAAAACATTAAGTTTTCAGAAGATATCCAGAATTTAAAATCACCTTTCAATTTTTCTGCCAAAGTCACAGTCATCATGGCTAGGGCCAGTTTACTCTGCATGAAAGCCTCACGAGCCGAGTAGCATCCTTGCAAATTGAGGTTACTGAGGCAGAGATCAGCAGCATAGTGAGCCACAGCAGACACATTGATGACTCGTCCACCACGTTTTTGCAAACGAGGAAGTAGCAGATGGGTTAAGAGAAAAGGTGCTGCAGAAATAATAAAAATTAAGTTTAGCTAATTTAAAAGTTATAATTGTCTTATTCAGAATATAATATAAATATACAAAGCTCAACATGAACTTGAGCTCAAAACCAAACACTTATGGTGTTGACTAATTCATATCAAACATGATGCTTGTAGAAAGTAAAAATCTCGATAAATGTTGTGTCTTTATATAGTATGTATAGTATAAAACCAAAGAGTTTATATAGATAGAGAGGTAAGCACTATGGTAATAGCATTAAGAGCTCTGTGCCTCCAAAGAAGATGTTCTTACAAAGACACGCATAAAGGTTGAGCTCTTTTCAGTGCTGCTCCAAGCGGTCATTTGTGGTAAGCAGCTGGCCCGTTTGAAAAATAATATGCGCAGAAGCAGAGTGAGGTGAGAAACTCGTTTTTGCGCAGGTGGCTGAAGAGTGATTTAGCAAACACATTCTGATTGAGAGCTACACGATGGCGGCAAGCGCAACGAAGAGCTAGGACCGCAGCGCTTTGTGCCCTCACCTCTCTATCTATAATAACTCTATGTATAAAACGTCTTTGAGATAATTTGATTGATAAAAAGTTGATAGAATAACACATAGAATATTTGAAAAATTAAGGAATGGGAAATTGAGCCGTTCATTGACAGGGATGCCTTGCTTGCATGAGAGAGAGAGAGAGAGAATTCTAACTAACTCCAAAATAAAATGCAAGAACATTTACAGATGTCAACCTCATTATTACCTATGCTCAAGTTTTTATAGAGGGTGAGCTGAATGGAGTGGTTTAGCTTGCATTTAGTGCAGTGGTGAAAAAAATTCTATCATTTTTTTTTCTACTGTAAATTAATAAATTACATTGCAAAAGTCGATTTTTCCCCATAATTATCAACCAGCACAAATGTTTTCTTTTCCTTTCTAATCTTTTGCCTACTATCTTTATCCCACTTTTTCTCATCTTTGCTTTAAATCCCAGGCTTGAAATCTAGTGTATTGGTTAAAATTCTGCGCATTCAATCTTAGGTGCTTCACAGTGACAACCAATGAGGAGTGTGCGAGCAGCAGGGTACACTTGGTCTGCTGGTATCAATACTGCAAGGTCATTATGCAAATATGTATTTCTTAATTTCCCAGAAAAAAAAAAAAAAAAAGAATCTTGGCAGTTGCATTATAGTCTTAATAAGTTTGATTTTGCATTAAACAGGTATAGTGTAACTTTATCTTTCTTACCTATGTTATCCCATAACCCCCTTCATATTTTTTACCACTTTTATATTTTAAGGACTAAAAATGTTACCCAGATAGTTGGTTTGCAGGTGAATTTCAAATCCATCTTTAGATTTTGCTTCTGGGTGAAATACGACTCCAGCATTATTGATGAGAACATCTACAGCCTCACAGTCTAAAAAAAAAAAAAAAATATATATATATGTATATATATATATATATATATATATATATATATATATATATATATATATATATAAATAAAATGTTTTTAATAATAATAATAATAAATTTTCTTGGTAGTAATATAAAAGAAAAGGATAACAGAAACCAACATGGCCTTGCCATTTTACCATAGTGAAGAGAGTCCCATAATTCCAAAGTTTTGGTGCCAAAAGCTATCCAATATGTTGCGTTAGTTACATTTTTTATCTCTGTGCTAGCAAGATTTTCACCAATCTATGGGACTCTCTTCACTATGGTAGGGCCCTTGCTGGTTTCCTATATCCTTTTCTATTATCAACCTGATTGAGATGGATTATTTTCTTTAATTTTGCATTTAATTGGTAATAAAAATAAGCAAAAATACCTAGAGACTTGACGAAATTCCTGATTGATTCAAAACTCAAAAGATCAATCTGAGAAACAGAGACTTGAGAATTGTGTGCTCCACAACGTACAATTTCAGCAGCAACTTCACCTGCTTCAATGTCACGGCAAGCAAGGATGATTTGAGCACCTGTAAGTATTTGGGAAAAAAAAAATATATACATTGCAATTCCTGTAACAGAAAGTATTAATTAAATAATAATATATATATTTGAACAAACTAACATTGCAGTTGGTTAAAAACATTGCAAACTGCAGTTAATGTTAAAAAATGAAGATAAATATACATAAAAATATATATAATAATTACAAAATTCATTTTACACCTTTTTTTATGCAAACCATCAGTCTTAATGAATTACAATTAGCAGTTCTACTAATTTCACAACATAAAAATGATGCTCACAAGCCCTGTTCTTTTGCTCCAAAAATGTGCTATTCCATTAAAAAAGCATTAGGTGATTGCCATTTTTTCGTGGTTAAAAAAAAAAAAAAAAAAAAAAAAAAAAAAAAAAAAAAAAAGTGGGGGTTATGGACATTATTAATTATTTTCCACGTAATCTGAAAGTATGTGAAAGTTGTATTTTTAAATACATAATTTTTACTGTTACCTCCTCAACCCTTGGCAAAATCACCTGCTAAGGTAATAGTACTAGTTTTCGGCAGCTTAAGGGTCTTAAGGTTGAAATTCCTGCAGTATTGTTGAGAAAAGCAGCCAAACCGACAATGCCGCAGTTATCGGCACCCCTATTTATCTCGATCCCCTCTAGTGATAAAAGAGTTTTAAGCAGTGGTATGGCAAGGAGACGAAATTCTAAGATGGTTGGTTCTAGCTAGAATCTTGTAAACTTATTACTTTCGCCGTAAAAAGAGCCTGCCGATAACTAGTATAATTACCATAATATATAGATAATACAGAAGGGGGGGGGGGGGAGAGGGAGGGGGGGGGGGATGGTAAGAAGAAATACAAATAAACTATAAGCCAAAAATGTAATGTTTAAATACATATTAATAAATGTACTATGAAATTTACAACAGAAAATTATGTATATATAAGCCGCAATTATACAGAAAAGATAAAGATAATGCCTATTTCAAGCATATTAAAAAGCAATCAGTCATGCATGCAGGCTAAAAATTCATTGTATTATTCTATTATAAATATGTTTATAGGTATTGTAAAACAGAGCATATAAGAGAGAAAAATGATATTAAATTTTGATAAACAGAAGAAAAAAAAGTATAATTAATGGTATACATATATTATGAATACATATATTACTATATTTTATACAAGTTTTTACATTCCAATTTTTCATTACAATTAAGTTCGGCTAAAAAGAAAAAAAATGTAGATGTTTCCAAGAGCTAACAGTTTGTAAGTTGCACATATTACAAATACAAATTGTAAAGCGATAGTGAAATCATGCTTCAAGTCTACATAGATGCATGATCTCACCTCTTTTTGCCAGTTCTTTTGCAGTCTCAAGTCCAATCCCACTAGAAGCTCCCGTAACCACCACCACCTTGCCATCTATACGTTCTTTGCTCGGACACTCAATACCCACCATGTAAGTCCTGTTATAATAATAATAGTGTTCATATGTGTATATATCTGACATATATAGTACATGCATGATATGTACTGTACATATACATACATACATACATGCATGCATCTATGCATATTGGTATGTATGTTAATTATAACATGACATTTTATTTTATTACATATTTTTTATATGCACCATCTTGATATCAAATGGAGTTCAATAATTCCGTAAACAAGGCATACAACACAATAAAAAGCACATTTCAGTATATTTATTAATGCAGGTGCATCTCAATCCAAATATATGGTCCACAAGTGAAAGAGCACCAAGAGCACTATGTATGCTGAATTTTCTAGACTCCTATACGATGCAGTCAAAAATCATACATATAAAGCCCCCTAAGCCTATACTATAAACGCATAATACAGGAACTTCATTGCTGATGTTCCCTGCGTACATTAAATAATTAACTTACTTTACACAAGTGAGAATTCCAACAAGAATTGCTATAATCCATGGCCACCAACTTGAAGTTAAAGGGTCCTCCATTAACTTCGAAGAGATTGCATCTAGGTCCATCTAAAACGCGAGTTGTGAATTAAAAATACATACATAAATGAAAAATACAACTGAAAAACAAACCTTTTAATATTCTTTAGATGCTGGTACCAACAAATTGACGCTAGAAGTGTATTTTTTATGTTATTAACGCCGGATGAAGTAATTTACGAAATGAGCAAGGGGGAGAAAGTAGGCGTGGCACTTCACCAACAAAAAACAGCTGACGTTTTAAAAACACTTTGAAATAAACCCGCCAATCTTTATCTATATGGTTCTAATTTTTAAAAGTATTTTCGTTTCTTATATTATACTAAATGAATTTAGTAAATATTTACTGGGGGGGGGGGGGGGGGGGACCATCAAATTATTCATATAATCTGAAATCACAAGTGACTGAATACAAATTTGTGTCCTACTGCGTCTCTATTATAGTTTATGCCAAGGATAAATAACATGGTTTATTACACCTTTCACTTTTCAGAAATGCTTCTACCAAGTGAATGTTTACATTTTTCTTCTTAAGTAATATATCATATAATAAATAAATAATAATAATAAATAAAAAAAAGGTATTATTGAATCAACAAAATAAATGCGGTAAAATATATGTCAGAAATGAAAGATACGATTCAGATAATAATAAACATTATTTTATTCTTGTAAAGAAACAACCAATTATAAAGACATTATATTGAAATAAATTTTTTCCATGCAGCAAATAAAAGAAATAACATAAAGACAAGAAATGTGTGATAAATTAAACTCTAATTAAGGTGAACTCAAGCAGTTGATGAGACTGCCAACTTCTTCAAATGTTCCATGAAGACTTGTAAACTTACGTCGTCTGTCAGTACGGGGGCACCACTCTCCTGCTGCAAGAGAAAATAATATTAAGTTCAACATATTCACATCAACTTGATACAACAGTTAATTGATTTAGTTTGAAGCAATCACAATAAACCATGAGCTAGTATTAGTTGTGCATCTTTTTCCTTAGTTATTGAGTGGTTATGTGCTTGTTAGAAGTGTTTATTTTTGTTACAAGTTAAATATTTTATGTTATGCCCATGAGTAAGTAGCTTAATTCCAAGTGCAATGAGAAGATTATTGTAAAAATGATAATTTATATAGTCCAGTAAATTTCCAAAATGTAAAATGACAACATTATAGGATAAAATCAGATTGACTTGAATTGATATAATAATAAGAAAAAGATAGAGGAAACCAGCAAAGGGCCTTATCATAGCAAAAAAATATTAAACTCTAAGGTTCCATAAAAAAAAAAAAAATAATAATAATAATAATAAAAAAAAAATCTCGCTGGACAGAGATAATGAACACATTGTTAGCTTTCAGCACCAGGCTCGGACTGGCCATAAGAGCAAGTCTGCAATAGTGGACGTGGCCCCCCTTGTTTGGAGGCCCTTAAGGCCCTAAAAGGAGCATAACCAGGGGTTACACCCCCTTTTGTGGCCCCCCTAGAGGTAATTACGCCCCTTTCACAGACGTGGCCCTTTGAGTACCAGTCCGACCCTGTTCTGCACAATACTCAAAGATGGAGTATGTCAGTTTAGTATGTGTGTTTGCCTTCATCAGCCTTTTTAGAATTACGAAAGAAACTGGAACATATAAATTATATTTTCTCTCAAAAATTGAAAAGGCAGACAAAGGCAACATGCATTCTCCATTTCGTTGATCCAAAAGCTCCCAAGGTATTTATTAACTCTGTCTTTGCATATTTTTTCTTCTTCTTTTTTTGGTACTACAGGACACCTTTTTATAGTAAGTTTCTTGCCGATTTCCTACATCCTTTCCTTGCAATTTTAACATATCAAATATAAACACAATGGTTTATTTTCCTTAATTTGTCTTCACTTTTGATCGACTCATTGGCACATAATTTTAGAATACACTCGTCTAATCCATTTTATCCATTACCACACCACCACCAATACGAGCTCATCAGAATATTTTTGAACATTTAAAGGATTATCAACCATAAAAAATTAAACAAAAAATGAAATTTGATAATAATGTTCTAGCTAGTTGTATCTTAAAATCATAACATAATATTGATTTTGATGTGTCATTCATTAACATTGACAAATTAAACCACTCACATAAAGCAATAAGCAGAAAGGAACTTTATACTATAATATACATTATTGTAAAATTAGCTGAAACAAAACTGTTTTAAAATTTAGTCTTGCGATTTGAAGCTACGAGTGACTTAATTGTCATTTGAATAATACAAATCACAACAGGCAAATGTAAGGAGAAGCAAAAGATTTCAGATGAACACATCAATACAGCACTGCAACAAGGATGGCATCTTACCTATTATGTTTATTCACAACACTTCAAACAATAATAAAACCATTATAGCAATAAGGTATATTTAAAGTTTAAAGACTTGTGAATTTGCATGAAAAAAGAAATGAGCAATAAAGCAACATAGCCCATATTGTGCAACACCAAATTAGGAAAGTTTGCAAAATAATAATAATAATAATACTATAAAAGGCATAAGAAATGTGTATACAATAGCATGAAATAATAATAATATAATAAGGTGTTCCATATGGCTACCTAGTATCTGATATTTTTGTTCATGCAACTATGAGCTCTATGAATAGAAGAGATAAGATTCAATCATGACAAAATATCTCAGATACGAGGTAGCAATTCGGAATACTTGATATTTAAATCTCTGCCCCAATGAATTTGCATCTTGCATTGCATTTATGTTAGGCAACACAACTTAAATGAATTGAAAAAGCTTTTCTATATCGATGTTGTTGCGTGCATTATGCGTATCTCGTTTTTTGTCAAGTTAAGCAAAATGTGTAAGTGGTTTCCAAACGTTATGTAGATGACGCTCGACTTACACATATTGCTTCGCGTGACAATAAACAAGATACACATATTGCTACGGGTGACAAATAACGACTTTACACATATTGCTTTGCGTGACAAAAAACGAGTTGCACATATTGCTTGCAACAACATCGATATATGTATTTCTTGGCCAACTTTTGAATGAAAAACAAGGCACAAAAAATTAAAAAAGCTAAATAAAAAACAACAAATTTTAAATTAAAATATAATAAAATAATAATGTGTACAATTTTTTTTTTTTTATTTATTTTTTTTTTTTTTTGATAACTCAACTTTTTATAATTATCAAGAAATAAATATATGTATGTTATGTACTCATAATAATGATAATGAACTATAGAAGCCCAGCACTGAAGAAAGGATGAGGACCAAAATGGAATTTCGTTAATTATGAAGAAGCGAAATATTTGTTGTATTTACAAAGGATAACAAAGAAAGCATTTTTTTATTTTTGAAATGTACCCTAGACACCAAAAATATAAAAATAAACTCTACCGAATTTTGTACTGGTACCACGGGCTATAAAGGAATGAAAACAAAAAAACAAAAACAAAATTAGCATATTACTGGTCACAAATACTCTACTGTTATTTAAAAAAAATGCATATTATTGTAATTTAATTATAACTATGTCATGTGTATACAAAATAGTGCTACAGATTCCATATTATTATACTTACAAAAACAAAACACTAATAATAATAAAATAAATATAAATTTAAAAAATTATTATCAGGAGGTTAAGCGCTGGGAAAAATCTAGATAATCCTGTATCCTGATAGTTAGACAAGTTTTTATCTGTTTATTAGTTATCAGGATAACATGTGGTTTCAAAATCAGACAAAAAATTATCAAAATACTGTAATTGTCATCTGCATAATTTTTCCCAGCTCTGTAAACGAATGTTAGAGATATAAAACAAAGTAGACAACAAAACACAATGAAGATTTTTTTTTTCTTCCAAGGATTCTATATATATTTATAATACAAAAGTATTTTCTTTTCCTTTTCTTTCTTTTCTTTTTTTAATAGAAGTGAAAATTTTAATTAATAATGTCTAAGGAATATCCTACAGCAGTGAACAAAAAAACAATAATTTTAAACAAAAGCTACATAAATAAAAGTGCAGTTTTTAAATCCAAACCATCAACTGTATCATGGTATAACAATGTTTATGATACTTGTAACACAATAATAATATTAGATTAAAACCTAGAATATTTTCTAAACTATAATATAATATGAACTTACCCCTCCATACGCATACATGTTGTTGTGAGTCTGTGAAGGATTGACTTTGGATAGCAGGAAACGAGCCTGAAAGAAGAGAAGAACATTAAAAAAAAAAAAGATTTCCTACTCTGCAATTTAAATGATCTGCAGATTTTTTAGGGCTAGGGAAACAGTAGAATGTAAATAAGTAAATCCAATAAAAATATATGAACTCAAAATGATAAATTTGAAAGGAAAGGATAGGAGAAACCAGCAAGGGCCTTACCATAGTAAAGAGAGTCCCAAAGTTTAGAGAAAATCTTGCTAGCATATATATATATGTATATATATATGTATATATATATATATATATATATATATATATATATATATATATATATATATATATATATATATATGTTGTGAAAAAAATGTGTAACTAGTATTTTGTCAGGCGAAGCAAAATGTGTAAGTCGTTTTTTGTCACGCTAAGCAATATGTGTATCTCGTATTTTGTCAGGCAAAGCAAAAAGTGTAAGTCATTCCCGAACATTATGGAGATGGCGCTCGACTTACACATATTGCTTCGCGTGACATAAAACGAGATACACATAATGCTTAGCGTGACAAAAAACAACTTACACATTTTTTCGCAACAATGTCGATATATAAAACTCCAGATAGATGGAATGTGTTTTGCCTTCATGGGTGTCTCTGAATCTGTAAGGACTGATGAAGGCAAAATACAATCTACCTCTCTGGAGTTTATTGCCAAAATATATCTAATGGTTTATTTATTTTTTATTTATTATCTCTGTGCTAGCAAGACTTTCTCCCAACTATGGGACTCTCTTCACCATGGTAAGGCCCTTGCTGGTTCCTCCTATCCTTTTCTTTCAAATTTATCATACCTAACCACGATGGTTTATTTTTCTTGAAAAATTATGAACTCAATATCAATTTTTTTTAAATATTGTAAATTAATATGTGTGAAAAGAACTTATGGAAATGCAGTCACACAAATGATATGTACGCCCTTTCATTAATGGTAGCATAATTGCTCAAATTAAAAGTATACCTGTGAACCTCCTTGTTCAGTGTCAATGTATCTGGGCATGGGAAATCTGGTCTGTAATATTTCCTGAGCATCATCTACAGGAGCTTGTAGCAACTGTTTGAAGTTCTCATACTCTGGCAAGTCTTGATACTTGGCCGCCCTCCACTGAGCAATGGTCTGGAAATAACAGAAACATGAAAGATAGTGTATTGTCATACATAAGAAGACTATAAAAGGGATATATTTGTGTACCTCTCCATGGAATATAAGAATCTGGAAGAAAGTATCCATAAGCAGGATACGATCTGGTTGAATTGAGCTTGTGTCAAGAAGTACAGGTTCTGGAGGACCATTGAAGTTGTAGCTGTACAGGATTGGCTGAATCATCACTAGAGACTGAGTAAGGTCCTCTCTCATCAGCATGTGTCTAAAACCATAATATTTATAGTGAGTGTGTTGTCAACAGAAAAAAGAAAGATTGAATTATGAAATAAGGCATAAAACTGGGGCATATCGATGTTGGGATGCAGAAATGCGACCGATGAGAAAAATCATGAGTAAAAACCTCATGATTTTTCTCATCGGTCGCATTTCTGCATCCCAACATCGATATACAATAAAATATTAGGCCTATATATTTTCTTTAATTTAAAAAAAGTAAGAGGGAACTAAGAAGTAGCATTCATATCTTAAGTGATAGTATTAAATATACCTGTAGAATGAAGTTTCATCAGGACTGTTATTGAAAACTTGCAAGAATTGGGAACGTCGTAGATGGTACATAAACTGAGGATACAAACTGAAGTTATCAGGCAGGCGGAAACTATTGGCATCATCTTTTGAGTACTCTCCAAACTTCTGACACTGAAACATGAACATTTGGTTAGTTATGTTATGTTATTAAAAATTAACCAAATCTTTGAAATTTGACTTACAATTCTAATAAGCATACGGTCAACCCAACGTAGTACATCTGGACCATCATCTGTTTCTGCTCTGAATACTGCCATACGAGCCATTAATACAGCTGCACATTCTTGATCAAATCCAGCACTGATGTGATGCAAGTTAGTACCTGCATCTGCCCAGCTACAAAGTAATTGTTAGACATATTATTATTTCATCATCTAATGATATTAGTAATGATATGATAATGATAATGCTAGTAATGATATTATTACATTTGGCCAAACCTATTAATTTTTAGAAATGTTTATTTATCACAATGCCATAGAAAAAAAATGCCTTCAAACTTGACCAGTATTGTAACTAAATAACAGTTGTAAATTAAAAACACAAAAATAAAACTATAGGTATTATTATACTGCATAATAAATCTTATTGCAATATATATATATATATATATATATATATATATATATATATATATATATATATTTGTCTCTTACTTTCTTGTTAAGGTGGTAACACGGATTCGCCTTTGTCCTGACGAATGTTGGTAATGAGTGATGAATTGAATACACCCACGTCCTCCTTGAGGAATTGGAGCAGAATGCTGTAAAAGTAACACCCTTGTTTTTTATACTGTGATATGGTTACAGTTCACTATCCCCAATCACACCACAATAGATCCAGTATCAAGTATGAACCACTTTAACTTGTTATTCTAGTTCATGTACTGTAATATGAATGTCATAATTTTTGTAAAATTAATTATTTTGTAAAATATAGCCTACATAGCTTCATATATTTTACTTTGTTGAATCGTTCTAATCGCTGTATTAGTCTAACAGCATATGCACAGAAATGATGTATTTAATTTAATAATATTATGAAATCTTATGTTATGTTGTACACCAAGTGTGTTTATTGTATAAAGTAAATAAATAAATTTACGTATTTTACTTATTGACACATATATTTACCTGATTAACAACTTCTAAGAATACTGCTACTGCAGTGCTTGGACTAAAAGCACAGAACTTCCACTGAGTTGTATTTCCCAGACCAATCTCAGTATCAGAAACACAAGGACCTTTCACATTCATAGATACACATGGTCCAATTGCACCAGATACTAAAACACAGATAATTTATAATTACAATTGGAACATATAACATTAATCATTCATGGCCTTGTCTAAGGCCATGAAAAAGTTTGATGCTATTTTATAATGTTGTGCCTTAGAGGTAATGTGAAACCATGAGATACTAGGTTAATCATGTTTTATTGACAAAATACCCTTATCCAATTAACGTCTATTTAAATAAAAAATATCTAGCACTTGTCTTCGCTAGAACATTTGATGGTTTGAACGTTTTTATTAATTTGCAATTCAACATACTGTGAGCTCTCTCCTACTAGTATTATTTATTTATTTATTTATTTTTTTTTTTTATATATTTTTTTTTTTGCTTTAATTTTTCAACATATTTTATATTATGCATGAACTGTGATAGTCTTTTTACACATATTAAAGGGGTAGTCAATGATTACCCCTTTATTATTTTAATGATTAATTACGTATTACTTTTTATTTTTTTAAATTGGTCACCGTGTTATTAAACTTCCTGAAAACACTGTCTCAAAATTTTAATAATTAACGAGCAAAAGACATTACAGTGACCCTGAATATACATCACAGCTACACTTGCTCTCATGCTTTGGTGCAAGCGTAAGTTACATGAATTATTTTGCTACATATCTGTAGCTGTAAAAACATTTTAAACAGGTATGTAAAATATAATGTACAGTAGTGAGAGCAAAACTAAGAGTAATTCACCCCCCCACCAAACTAGCGTGAGGAGAAGTTTAGCTGTGACGTAGGTTCGCAGGTAGCTGTTCCTAGGTAGCTTTTGCTCTGATCGCGTTAATAATTAAAACTTTAAGATCGAGTATTCAGGAGGTTTAATAGCACGATGACCACCGTTAAAAAAACCTCATTGACTACCCCTTTAATACATAATAATTATGTCATAAAAACTGCTTAAATTTTCAGTTATTTGATGTTTTATAATTGCAATCTAACACTAAAAATTTATATCACTTTCAAACTAATTAATAAAAATCTTCAAACTTAAAATAAAATTTGTACCTTTAAGTTCCCTGGAACACTTTACTTCTAAGGTTCCATTGAATGCCATCTTGAAGTCTCCTTTTTGGTCACGAGAAAATACACGTTGGAATGTTTGTTTGAATAAGGTTGAGTTGAATGAATCTCCCATCACCATATGACCACTAAAATAAAATTATATATTACTGTAACATACTGTAATTGATATCATTTTATTATTGTTTACTTATTGCTTATAGCTAGAAGGGGAACAAAAATCAACCCTTATTTGAATCTTTCAAGCCTTGATGATAAAACAATTAAAAAAAAAATTAGATGATAATTTTGTAACACAAAAGGAATGAACTTTAGCAGGAACACACCATCTCCTGGGGCACATGTTTGGCTAGCGTGCTTCTCGGGTGAATTCCACTAATAATATATTTCTTCTTCCCTTCTTTAAAGTAAGCTATTTTTAAGACAGTAGTTTTTCCCCTTTTTAATGTTAAATATTATTACAACTAAACATACCCAGTAGCATTGCAGCACTGTTTCATTTCCAATAGTCCAGTCTGATCCAGAGCACATGAGTAAATATCAATGGCATGGCCATTTGTTGCTGCACGTGTCGCCAAGCCTTCATAATGCTTGATAGCCTTTTTCATATACTTGGCCGCATCTTTGTGAATATCATGGTGAGAGCGAATAGGCTGCTTCAATTCATCATTGACTACTTGACCAGGACCTTCGGAACAAGCTCCACCCACAAATAACATGATTCGTGCACCAGTGTTGGGGTATGAGCACTGAAAAGACAATTAACTAAATTAAAACTTTTTATATTATATGTACATCTAATACTTTTATTCATTTCATTAACAATCACAATTCAATGCAAAAACACAACTAAAATATTTGTTGCTATTATTTGTTTTCCTATCAGATTTTTGGTGTTTCACACTGTATAAAACCACAGGAAAAAAAAAAAACAATCATATAGTACTTAAAAATTAAATATATTGTTGTGGTTCCACTTTATTATCCAATGTCCACTTGAACTAAAAAAAATAAAAATAAAAAAATAAAATCAAGGTTGGATAAACATTAGACATTATAGCGGATCACCGACGATACACATATTATTATATAGAACATTAGTAAAGGGAGTAAAGATGCATAAAATGAGTAATTTAAATCAGGGACTAATAACATGCTACATAACCAAAAATAAAATTCAAACTAAATGCTCATCACATTGACTTTACCCTAGATGGGAAATTTTTAAAATCTGGACCAATACATAGAGTAGCCTGTTGAGAGAAACAAAATTTAATAACACTAAATTGAATATTTTGCATATGAAAATAGCAATAATATACAAATGAAATATACCTCAAGCAAACCAACTGCAATTGACAGAGCAGCTCCTGTGGATCTAAGTGGTCGCTTTCCTTGTGATACTGGCCAAGGATCTCGCTGAAGCTCTCCAAGTAAATCTGTCAAACTCATGTCACATTTGTGTACAGGCTGCAAAAATCTGAAACATAAATAATAAGGATAATAATAAATAATATAAAAGGTGAGAGACCTATTATAATTATTTTTGTATGTACAAAACTAACCTGTTAGCAGGTGGCTGAGGCTGTTGAGGGATGGGCTGAGCCATGTTTGGGGCACCTGGTTGAGGCTGTCTAGGAATTACACCAGCACCAACTTTTCCGATACCAAGCATATCCTGTACTTGACGAGCTGTCAAATCTTTTGTTCCTCGAAAAACATAGCTTTTGGCACAACCATCACAACCTAGTTCATGAACCTAAAAAAAGTTTATTTTAATTTACAGTAGTTATATGAATAATTAAACTGTTATTTAAATAAATAAATGATAATAAAAAAAAAAACAAAAACAAAACTTTAGATGCAATTACACAGTACCTGAACAATTTTTCCAAAAGTAATAAGTCCAACTAAAGCATTGGGTGGTAACAAGCTGAGCGACATCTGGAGTGAATCTCGTAATGCTGTCAGTTCTTCATCATCAATGCAAGTGTCTACCACAAATAAGAATATTGGCGGTAGACCTTGACCTCTCTGTGGAGGGGAAAGGGGAAAAATATAAGTGAAAGTTGATTTGTGCAGTACCATAAACATGTTGCTTAAATAGAATGCCTTATTGCATAATATTCAATATTATTTAGGAAAATATAGCAGTACAGTCAACCGGGGTGAAATTGAAACTCCAATCATGTGCAAGCTTTTACTTTTCCCTATCTTGCTAGACACAGAGCACTTTGAAAGCGGGTCTGTGATTGGCTTTCAATGTCACCCCGTGCTTTCAATTTCATCCTGGTTGACTGTACATAGTTTTTTTTGTGAGACTTACACTTACCATCAAGGTATACTCAATGGTGGAAAACTGAGGGATAAGTTCAGCTGGCTGGTGTTGCTCTGATATTGCTGCATATTGTGGTGGAAACTAAAAGCAATAGGAAGACAAATTGAAAGATTATTATTGTCTTTTTTACTATTATTATTAATTTTTTTTTCTCCAACCAAGGCAAAGCTTTATTGGTTAGTTTTTCCTTGGTTGGACTAACTTAAAAATACTTCACTTACTGGGTTCCGCTGAAAACAGAAATTGCACACCCACAACTTTGCTCGATAATCCACTTGACAAAGAGGATTCAATATTGCTCTGCACTGATTACGGCTGCAAAGTACAGGATCATATTGAATTGGTGGCAAATCTGTAACAGTTTAAAGAGAAGAACAGTTAATTAAATAATCAATACATGCCCAAAAATAAATGAAATTTACTGTTGCCTAATTGATTTGAGTTTGTTGTTACATACATATATGCATACATACGTACATATACATAAATGTACCTGCATACTGTACAGAGTCCGAATAATAAAAAGTAACCATTTAAACTTGATCCATTTTTGCGCGCCACAAAATATTATGCGTAAACAAGAAACCTCGCTTCTTATGTGATTAAAAAATATATTTTTATCACGAAGCTCTGAAGAAGAAGACGGATATTGACGAAGAGAGAAGAGTTAGTTCCTTGCGCTCATGTGAGCTGCTTGGCCAGCTAAACCAGTAAGCCAAACACGAGTCGTGGTGCCCAACTCAATGTCTTTCTATTGCTTTCAGGGTTTGAAAAAACCCGGGTTTTTTCGAAAAAACCCACTGGGTATGGGTTTTTTCGGGATTTTTCGATAAAACCCTGAAAAAACCCGGGTTTTTTGGGTTTTATCAGGGTTTTTTCAAAAAAAGGTGGGTTTAATCATTTTTTTTTTATTTGAGTCTGTAAAAAATATTTATCATAAAATATACAAATGCTGGAAATATTTTTTAACAAAGATATTTTAAACTAAAATAACAATATATAACTTTTTTTTTTTTTTTTTTTTTCAATTTATTTTAATAAATAATAATACTCTGACCAACAAACTAAAATATCTGTCACTTTGATTGACAATACCCTGAAAAAGAAATAGAGTAGAGGAGGCTAGACAAAATATAATGTATAATTAGGTGTATATCATCTCACTCAAGCAGGTAGGACCAGTTTTGCTTGCGAGCCATGGTTTTTAACAATAAGTTAACCTTTGATACCCGTCACATTAAAAAAGTATAGTTTCGCGCGGTGTCAATAGCCATCAATAATTAAAGACTCAATTATTGCAGAAACGTATTATTATGATTAAAAGTTGAAAACGTGTCATTCTTAAATTAAATCCTGCAATGCAAATTTTGCAAACCATGAAAAAAAAAAAAAAAGTGTTGTCTCTCTTTGTTTTGCAACCATGGCTGCATGTTAAATCTAAATTTATGTATCTGCACTTTAGGACTTGGTCAGAGTATTATTATTATTATTTGGTTGAGATATTTATAAATAAAAGACTGATTTATGATGAGGTCTTGGGATTTGAGGTATCTGTTGACCTTCACCATTATTTAAATTATAAATTAATTAATGAAATGATGATCGGCCAGACATTTAAAAACTCTACACAATCAATGTACTGTTTAAAAAGTAAATATAATGATTCCATATTAAAAAGTATGCATTGTAAGCAAAGTTAAAAAATTAAATTAAACTATCTTTCTTTGCATTTAGTCATTTTTTAAGAAGTGGGTTTTTTCGTGGGTTTTTTCGGGATTTTTCAAGGTGGGTTTTTTCGAAAAAACCCACTGGGTTTTTTCGGGTTGGGCAAAATAGTCGAAACCCTGATTGCTTTCTATATCTGCCACTGACTCGATTTTCTTAGCTGTTTTTATTTTATTAAAAAATCATTTATTTTATTAATGAATGCGAATAAACAAATACATATATAACTTCTACCCTTTTATATCAGTAAAATATCAAAGCTATGCCTATTTTACAGTACTGTATCAAAAGATTGGTAAGAAAAAAAATATAAAAGTGCGAGAGAGAGAGAGAGAGAGAGAGAGAGAGAGAGAGAGAGAGAGAGAGAGAGAGAGAGAGAGTTGGACAAGCGAAGTTTGTGGACGGCAGAACGAGGAGTGTTTGGCTTGCTTTAACGTCCCTATATACCAGGTATTCTGACCGAATTATTTCTGTATTGTTGAAAACTCACTAAAATAACATGCATTTAAATGGCAATCGTGACCTCTCAACAATGAAAATAAAATTTAAATTTTCTTATGGGGCTGGAATACCTCTTGCTTGCTAGCAATCACCTGAGCGGCAAAGAGCTACCTAACGTCCGTATAATATACCAGGTACTCTCACTCCATAAGAATTATTAACATTTTTTTTTCATTGTTGAGAGGTCAAGTTTGCCATTCAACTGCATGTTATTTGAGTGAGGTTTTTAACGGTTTTGGTATATGTTACATATGAACACAGCGACTGTGTATGTATGTATGCTCAACACTATTCAATCATTAAAAACTAATTAATTAGTCTCCAATTTTCCACAACCAACAAAGGCATTCTTCTACCGACTTCGAACCGTAATAACATATGTACATATGTATGTATCGTACCTGGTCTTTCTTTCAGTGGTTGATAAAGACATCCTAAAGGCACGACAAGACGCGATGCTTCAAGCCTACTTGATGGCCAAACATTCCACGTAAAATGTACTCCGTCTCGTTCTTCATTCTGTTGAATAAATTCTTCATAGGTTGTCATTTTTGTGCCGGACAAACACCCGCACTTCAATTACGAAGTTTGTCGGCTGTGAGGTGAACTATAACATAAATTAACAATATAAAGAAAGTACAGAATGCTAGTTATTGCGTAAAATATTAATTAATGACATAAGATAAATTAAATAATTAAGAATTGAATATTGAAGAACTTAAAAACAATAAGTGTTTTGCTTACATATGATCGAACCACTTCCACGTCATAAATAGTTTTTTACCAACATAACAAAAACGCGTAAAGTAAACACGTAAACCGTAAACAGCAAAGCAAAGTAAGTTTTAAAATATATTTAAAAGAACAAAATGAACTATTTAAAATGAAATATTTTATATACCATCAAATTGTTACACAAACCAGACAAAATCTAGTTAAAAAAATGTATAGTTAAGTTGGTCAAGCAATAGCGCGAAAGTTCAAAAAATGTGGTATCGAAAAGAACACAGTAGATGGTACAGTATCACAGTAAATTATACAGTAGTCCATCTCCTATAGCGGGAATGTCAGATCAAATGCGCGCCATAATTCCGACTGGGTGAAGTTGTCAGAACTACACGTAACATTACTTCAAATTACGGCTTCTAGTTCTGCCACCTTCACCCAGTCGGAATTATGGCGCGCATTCGATCTGACATTCCCGCTATAGGAGATGGACTACTGTACCATCTACTGTGGTACAGTATAGTCCACAGTAGATGGTACAGTAGTCCATCTCCTATAGCGGGAATGTCAGATCGAATGCGCGCCATAATTCCGACTGGGTGAAGGTGGCAGAACTAGAAGCCGTAATTTGAAGTAATGTTACGTGTAGTTCTGACAACTTCACCCAGTCGGAATTATGGCGCGCATTTGATCTGACATTCCCGCTATAGGAGATGGACTACTGTATAATTTACTGTGAGTATAGTCCATCTCCTATAGCGGGAATGTCAGATCTAATGCGCGCCATAATTCCGACTGGGTGAAGGTGGCAGAACTAGAAGCCGTAATTTGAAGTAATGTTACTTGTAGTTCTGACAACTTCACGCAGTCGGAATTATGGCGCGCATTCGATCTGACATTCCCGCTATAGGAGATGGACTACTGTATAATATACTGTGCGAAAAGAAAGAATAAAAGTTACCAAAAAATTACAACACAAAGCAGAATATATATTATAATTAATTAATGTCACTTATTATTTTATTATTATTATTTACTTCTTGGAAGACATGTACAAAGGTACATTACATAGTAAGATTATCATCACTGTAGAAAAGGAACGCAATGCAAGAGAAATAATTTGAAATATCAGTAGTATCAGTACCATACACAGTAGATGATACAGTAGTCCATCTCCTATACTGGGAATGTCAGATCAAAAAACGCGCCATAATTCCGACTGGGTGAAGTGGGCTGAACTAAAAGTAACTGAAGTAATGTTACGCGTGTAGTTCAGCCCGCTTCACCCAGTCGGAATTATGGCGCGCATTAATCTGACATTCTCAGTATAGGAGATGGACTACTGTATCATCTACTGTGAGTACCATAGTATAATTCATTTGCAGAATAAAAACAATAAGCATCAGTGGAATTAACGTAATACATGTAATATTGAAAAAAGACTTAGCTATAATTAATTTACAAGGTATGCATTGCACTAAAAAATTATCATCTTTCAGAGCATGCGAACATACAATAAATTACTGATTTGTGCAATATTTGCATGAACTCCGTCTCTACTTTATCTTTAACATATCATTTGTTTTTCTTACATTAAGTATTTTTTATATTTTTACAAATTTAACAAAAAGAACTAGACAAACAAAGAAGCGCATATATGTTTTTGAACGGTAAAATATTTTATCACTATCATGTGTACAATCCAGGAACCAGCATAAAATAAATCAAAAGGATGTACAAAATAAGTAATATTTATTAATGCTAATGAAAAATGAGAAATTGTTACAATAAACATGAATATAAATGCATAATTACAATAACCAGTACTACCAGGATGAATGGCTTAAAAACAATTTATTTGGCTGGGAGGTTGTTGTTGACTTATCTCAGAAAATAGCATTAAATTATATATCTGCTACACTCTACACTATACCCCAAATCCAATAAATTATAAACTTATTATATATCCCAGTAAGCACTTGATGTTAAGCATTGATCATCTCTATCCTATAAACAGGACAAAAACTAAACTTAATGAATTATTAAAAAATAAATTTATATTGTAGAAAGCAAAACACAAACAAATTTACTGTAACTTAAAATGTTCCACAGGTTTTTTCTTCTTTGATTTTTTGTTTGCATCCAGCCCAAATAGACATATCCGGGTGTGGATTGAATTTGCAAAACTCTATACGTGAATTTCGAATCTCAGCAGTTTGTGCTAGAGGGCTCAGCTCACTTGTATCTTTTTGTTCTGGGTTGTATCAAAATTGAATATGTATATGTAATTTCAATATGTATATTGAAATTATAAACATTTTACCCACGGCCTTTACAATTCATGTTTTTTAATTCAACAATAGCTAATCTATAGCTGACCTGAAAGTATATTGGAGAAACCAACCAGCACTTTACCCCGATGAGGTCCTTAGCTGTGTAAGTCTTGATGGCACAGGTTACACAAATATTTAAAAATTTACTAACCGTAAGACATTTCAAGGGCAACAGCTCTCTGCTTCAGTTGCTTAGAGTATAAGTAACTGAAGATGAGGGCTGTTGCCCTCGAAACATCGTAATAAACTTGTAAATATTTGTGTAACATAACCTGTTCCATCAAGACTTTCACCAAGCTACGGACCTCATCGTGGCAAGGTGCTGGTTGGGTTCTCCTATTCTTTCTTTGATTACATATTCAAACCAAAATGGTTTAACCTTTCCTAATTAATTGTACATATAATAGCCTGAAGTTAGGTTAATAATATAATTTCATAATGAAGGCAGCTTATTTTCCAACGTAATAGATGTAGACCATTAGATATGTAGTAGACACACAGGAATCAACTCTCAAAATAATTTTACCTGTAAAAATGAAGTCATAAATGTTAACTATATGCACATATAAATACACAGTACACACACACACACACACACACACACACACACACACACACACACACACACACACACACACACACACACACACACACGGTGTAATAGAAAGGTGAAGACTCTCGAACATATTTTTGAAACAAGTGCGTCACTAGTTCATACCAACTGCCTAGAGAGGGCAAGCGAGTAGATAGGGGCTAGAAATCTCTCTCTAGTGCCTCCCGCAATGGTAAATGAATGAGCGAGTACGAAGAGGTACCCATCATTATATCTAAAGTAGTTTTTATCGCAAAGAGATGATTTTTGTTTTAAATTTGAGAAGACTATCCAACCCTTAAGCCATCAAAATTTCAGATCTGAATAGCTATTAGTACCGTACCAATAAAATCCTAAAGTAACCCCTCTAACTCGCTCGCAAACTGCTCGCAGCTGAAGCACGGCTTGTCAAATTAGCGCTAGGTGCAGTTTATAAGGCATCCCCACTTTATCTCCCGATTGAAACTTCGTAAATTTTCGACTTTTTTCGTTGAGCGTCGCAAATAATAATAAAAAAGGCGCAATGTAAAAACTTTTGAAAAGTTCCTTCCTCTCACAAAATATGCGGAGCATATTGATGCGCATAAAACAAATAACATGATAACATAAAACAAAACAATGAATATTTCTTATGTTTTACCTTACGTTTAATTATGTTTAGTTTAGTTATTCATTGACTTATGGGTTGAATTATCAAACTCTTTTGAAAAGTATAAATTATGCTGAAATATATATTTATTTAATTATCACAAACACACACACATAAATTTATAATATATATATTTATAATGTAGATATTAATATATATATATATATATAATGTATATATTAATATATATATATATATATATATATATATATATATATATATATATTATTACTTACTAATTAAAATTGTTAAAATTTATATATTTCCATTATGCATGAACGAAAAGAAACACCATTATTAGCTTTCAAAACTATAAACCCCAGTACCGCCTAGAATAAAGTTTTTAGAATTGCTGACACAGTTGTTTTTTGTTTTGTACATAAAGATGAAAATAATTACTTCGTTGCGATTAACATTGTGGTCATTCATGAAATTAATTTTAACTTTAAAAAACCATGCGATTAAAACGTTCTTTAAAAAAAATTTAAGTATAAATAATTTTAATTGCTATATATGTTTATGTTTTATAATTCATTAATTGTATATTTTGTACATGCATTTCAGTATATCGTTGAAGTGCATTATATAATGTTTTATAGGTATTTATATTATATGCATCATTTTTTTTTTTTTTTTTTACATTTTCATTGCAAAATAAATTGATATGTATATTATAAAAGAAATTGTAGAACTTTTTTATGTACTATTTCATTATAATCTGCAAATTTATACTTTTAATGTAGTAGTGTTTTAGCGAATATAAATATATATAATGTAGTTGTAATATGTAAAAAATTTAGTTAGATTTTATAATTTAATCTTGAAAACTATATCTTTGTATTATTATTACTTCGATATAAAAGTTAATAAGTTAAGAAAGTAATATATAAAATATATATAAATAATAATATATATATTTAATATTAAATAATACAATAGCTCTTAATATTTTTGTGTGTAGTTTATTATTTATTATTTTTCCTTTCATCTATATATTTAATAATGTTTGACTTTTTTCTTTGTCATTTTACCTGATTATCGTAATACCGAGAATGAACGAAGTTACTTCGGCTTTTCACGAATGTATGCGAGTGTATTCCGCGCTAATTTGACAAGCCGTGCTTCAGCTGCGAGCAGTTTGCGAGCGAGTTAAAGGGGTTACTTTAGGATTTTATTGGTACGATACTAATAGCTATTCAGATCTGAAATTTTGATGGCTTAAGGGTTGGATAGTCTTCTCAAATTTAAAACAAAAATCATCTCTTTGCGATAAAAACTACTTTAGATATAATGATGGGTACCTCTTCGTACTCGCTCATTCATTTACCATTGCGGGAGGCACTAGAGAGAGATTTCTAGCCCCTATCTACTCGCTTGCCATCTCTAGGCAGTTGGTATGAACTAGTGACGCACTTGTTTCAAAAATTTATAACGGGGCGTATAGGAAGAGTCTTCACCTTTCTATTACACCGTGCACACACACATGCAGCTTGGATGAGAAATAAGGACAACGCATGATTCAGTAACTTACCACATCTTCCTGCCATTGGTCAATTAAATTGATGAGTTCAGGAAGCAACATATTTTCCATTTTGTTCTTATAAGTCTCATGCTCCTCTTGAACTGTTGTTTTCTCACTGAAAGAATAAGCCAACACACTATTAACATATTATATTAGTTATAATATATAATTAATTTAAGAATGCTAAAATTTCATAAAAAATAAATGTTAAAATACATTAAATGCGTATTAGGAAAAAACCATCGTGGTTAGTATTAATAAGTTTAAAAAAATATTTAGAAAATAGTTGGTAGAGATTAGAGCACACGTTGAATTGAAAATTAATAAAACGCGAAAATTCTCTAATTTAAATAGTAAATTGGGACTAGGGATCAAATATTCTAGCTTGAGCTAGTTAAAAAGTAGACGTTAAAGGGATGGAGGTATAGTGTCAAAATAAAATACGATGTGCCTAGCATCTCACGTTCTCACACTACGTCAAAGACACAACATTATAAAACAGCATCAGACTTACTCTTTGCCTTAGACCGGTTTCGTCCTTTACCTAGGACTCATCAGTAAGGCTCGGCAGAGAGCTCTGTACAGCTAGAGATGGCTCACACCACATCTGCTAACTGACTGAGCTGAGGAAGCAAGTGGCAGTCGCGTTTTTATACGCGATGCCCCCGCAGCTGCACGCGCTGATTGGTCCCAATTTACTATTTAAATTAGAGAATTTTCGCGTTTTATTAATTTTCAATTCAACGTGCTCTAATCTCTACCAACTATTTTCTAAATATTTTTTTAAACTTATTAATATAAAATACATTAAATAATAATAATTGACTTGTAGAAATTCAGGTTTTAAGATATTTTTCTAATGTTTTCAGTTAACAACATTTTTCAGCATTTAGATAAAATATTTTTAATCTCACAAATTCAAAACTTGACACTGAAGATTTTTTATTTTTATGCAATGTATACAACACGCCCAAAATACCATTGAAATTTTTCAGAGCTCATCGTACGTGGTTGTCAGATGAGGGAGTTTTTTTTTTCTTCTTAATTACCATAAGGCATTATGGGCTTAAAATTATTATTTTTTTTTTATATAATACAGTATATACATTTTTTTAAGAAAGTTGAGAAAGTTTTTTAAAAATCTCTAAATGATAACAAAGTTTTTTAATCATCACACCTTGGCTTAAGTATTAAATATTGAGAGAAAAAAAGTTTGCACTTACTGTAAAATCTTTTTAATCTTACACTCAATGTCTTCCATTTTGGGAAGTTTATCAAGCTGACTCTGCAATTCTACACACTCATTCATCAGCTTCTCTGAGTCCACCGTTAAAGTTTCTTCTTGCTGGAAAAAAAAAAAAAAAAAAAAAAAAAAAAAAAAAAAAAAAAAAAAAAAGTAATAATAACAACAAATAATAATAATAAATAAATAAAAAGAAGTTTAATAATTAATTAATTTTTATTATTTTAAGTATAGCTATCAAATGCATTTTTCATTATTTATGAGCTATACAGATAGCAAGGTTGTTAGCTTATTTTGTGTGACATTTGCATTAGTTATTTCAAATCAGGGACGTACGCAAGGGGGGGGTTTCCGGGTCCGGACCCCCCCCCCCCCCCCCGTCAGGTCCGAGGAGGAAAATTTTTTGAGGTTAAAAATAGCAACTTTGAAAAAAAAAAAAAAAAAAAAAAAAACGTCTTTGGTGCCAAAGTTTTGTTTTCTTTTTGGTATCAAAACTAACTAATTTATTAATAAAATTGTGATTTTATTTAACATGGTGGTATTATGTAAGTATTATGACGTTATGAACTGCATATTCCCTTAAACTAAAATGAAAAAAATGTTGAACCCCTTACTATTTTTTGAAGTTTGAAAGCCATAATGGTAACAACTACCGATGATAAAAAATATACATAGCATTTGACCAGTTCATTAAATTAAAATTAAATCAATTAATTCGTCATGTCCGGTCATGTCATTATTCAAAAACAAAAAACATTGAATTTAAATAATTGGGGGATCACGCTCAAAAATTTCTCTGATATAAAGTCTATACAATTTGATTATCATAGAGTTTGTCGCCTATTTTACACGGGAAGATTTAATGAAAGTGTTGAGTGGTCTGGGAAACCAAAGATCCGGGATCGAGTCTCGGTCGAGCCGAATTCCTTTTCAATAACAGTTTGCTGCTTATTATAACACGGTGTAACACGAAAGCCAAACACTTTCAATTTGATTATCAATATATTATATTTTTTTAGGGTACGTTACCTTACCTGATCACTAAAAATATTTAATTTACTGATAATCAAATTGTATAGGCTTTGAATCAGAGAAATATTTTGAGCGTGGTTATGAAATAAATAAAAAAATTATATTATTTATTTATTTTTGATCTGTTTTACCTTTGAAAAATATTGTATTATTGCTTCTTTTTTTTCCTGCCTTTCTAACTTTAAATTTAACCATCACGGTATATCTCACTTTTCAAATTTTGAAAATGAAAATTTTGAATTGCATGTTTTTCCTCATTTTGTCCAAACGTATTTTTTCCCCCGTCAGTGAATTTTTTACTATAGTATATTTCATTTCATTTTCTTCAATTAACATGTTGCAGGCCCCTATTTTTTTGAAATTACTAGTAACTCAAAAAAATAAAATCGTACAAATAAAAAAAAAAAGTTTGCTAAAAGTATTTGAAAGTTGGAAAAAAAGTGAATATTAAATTGTTTATTGCATTATAGGATTGTAATTATAAAACTAAAAAGTTGACCACGTATTTTTTTTTTTAACCATTTGAAAGTTAGTTTAAAGCAACAACTACTGATGATAAAAATTGCAGTACCCACGCGATCATCAGATAAGAAAGGTTATTCAAATTAAAATTAGCTTTATATTATATAAGTAAAACTTCGAAAATTTGTTTGTCAAAATTTTGTATTGTGGTGTAACATAATTTGTATCCTCGTACTTACAAGTTAGAATTTCATTTCTTTACATATGTTTAATAAATTCAAAATGATTTATTATTATTGTTTATTTCTCCTTATAAATTTAGGTTAAATTAAATCCCACCAATACCTCATTTTCATCCTCATTTTCAGTAAAAACATTAAAAAAAAATTACTTATTGATTTTAAAAAATCTACTTCTAATTCGCATTCAGTTATAAATTAAAATATGTACAAAATAATAATTTAGAGAAATTGATCTTTTATATTAACCAAAAACGAGCCGAGTTTCTTATTTATTTTAAAATTTTCAAACAACTCAATTACATGAAGGAAATAAAAAATAAATTCTAGAGTATGAAATGTTATGTTGTTGTAATACCGTATGAAAATGCTATAATATTTGATGGAGCAATGCGTTTAATAAGGATACAGTATTTTCATATGACAATGATTCAAATTTTGTATCACGCATTATTGTCTGTAGTTGCACCATTCTATGACTAAAAATATACTAAAAAGGGGTACCAAATCACGTATTTTTACATTTAAATTTCAAAAATTTCTTGCGGGGGTATCCCCCGCACCCCCAGCAGGGGGGTGTCCCCCCCTGCACCCCCCCTCAGTATGGTGGGCTTGGACCCCCCCCCCCCCGTAACAAAATCCTGCGTACGTCCCTGTTTCAAATTATATAGTAATACTTACAGATTTTACAATAATTTGGCTGCTTACAATATTGGCATCCATACTTCTCATATTCTCTGTTTTCAATTTGATCAGATCTTGCTTCTTAATTAACTCATCACGTAACTATATTAGAAAGAAAAAAAGTTTTAAAAACAATAAATTACAATAAAAAATTTGAATTGTATAAACCATAAAATAACCTTTACAACTTCTTTCTTTTGTGAGAGTAATGCAACTTTACGAGTTTCCACATCTTTTATAAGGTTTTGGTAAGTTTTTTCCCAGGACTTCTTGAGATCATGAACTTCTGAGTCACCACATTGTACAGGATTCATAGTCCACTTTAGTCTCTCATC
Source organism: Ecdyonurus torrentis (assembly GCA_949318235.1). NCBI lineage: Eukaryota > Metazoa > Arthropoda > Insecta > Ephemeroptera > Heptageniidae > Ecdyonurus > Ecdyonurus torrentis. The sequence goes on from OX439129.1 coordinate 40,974,438, forward strand.
CAAGCCATGTTCCAGAACCGTGCAGTTAATAACATTGATGATGTCTCCAACCTATGAAGTAGAAGTGCATATAAACCAGTCAATACTTTTAGTTTTCAATAAATTTACTAATAAACAAAATTTATCTAACATTTTAATATTAAAATTACATGAAATTAGTTTGGCTTTACCACACTCTTTTGAGCTCCAAATATCAGCTTGCTAATAATTAAAATTCTGAAATAGCGTTTTTAGGAAATTTAATAACACGATGATCAGTGATCCTTGATCACTATTAAAAAAAAAAAAAAAAAAAAAAAAAAAAAAAAACACCATCACCCTTTTAACTCTTTTTTTTTTCTTTTTTTTTTTTTCCCCCTCTCTTCTTTTTCTTTTTTCTGATTGGCAGTCTAACTTCCTAGCTGGCCTTTGTACTAAATGACAATATGAAAGTTGAAACATTGTACAGCTATGGCCCAAAGTTCTCGAACGATTTGCATAGGCAACCCGCAACCACACTATGTTATCTTTATGAGAAAACACAGCGGCCGCCGCTGCCGCATTCGGGAACTTTTGTCCAGAGCTTTACATCCCTAATCAACATCATCATCATACTCCTAGTTGGCACATGTAAAGTATAAAAAGGAAGAGAAGAGGAATGAGAGAGAGAGAGAGAAACATAGGTTCCACAAAAGACAAGGATGTTAATATTGATTGAGTCAGAGTATTGGTTGTCAACTTCCTTTTTAAATTCATGTCACTTTCTTCACATTATCATGTTTACCTTCTTTCTTTGTTGTGACAAATCCACATCAATTCTACCCACTGAATCGTGTAGCTTCTCAAAGTAGTTAGTATAATGTTCAGCTTCTTCTCGTAATTTTTTATTTTCTTCTCTCAGGGCATCTCTTTCAGCAGGTTTCATTACTTGGCAATCTACCTTGTCCTGGATCTCAGCAATGTGATCATCTAATCGGCTTAGCTCTGTATCTGAGTATACAGAAAGTAATTATTAAAATCACGTATTTTCTACAACACTACTGCTTCCTTTCCCCCTTCAATCAATGTATTAAGTAGGAATTTTTTTTTACAGATCTTTAACACTCATCTTAATAATTTATTTTATTTATTAAACACCAAGGTGTACTTATATATATATATATATATTTATATTGCACTCTATACGTCTACATTTTGGCATATTGAATTAATGATAGGGTCCGAGATGGACAATGAAGTAAGTGGTACCTAGTACATAGGCCACCACATAACAAACATACACATTTATCATTACACTCTTGATATTCTTTAATCTGACATATTACATGGTGGAAACCATGCACCGCATAACGGGTAATAACATGCCTGTCTGTACAGTTTGGGCCTTTCCACCCCTTAATATTAAATGCAGGGGTATTATAGAAGGCCAGGCTGATATCTTCAGTTTTACTTAATCTATCCTTAACAAATTTAATGTAATTATCTGTTTTTAACAATTTAAATTTCACTTGTAGTTCCGTTACAAATAACTCCTCCCCTGCTAGCTCATAAACCAGCCTTGACGATGTAAATTTTGATAGGCAAAGTACCCTTTTTAGGTAGGGTATATATGTTAAATATAATAAGGCAGAAATTAGAATTTTAATGTTACACGTATCTAGTTCCTAATTCTGTGAATTATTGAAATTGTCTGCAAACTGAAAAGCTAAGAAATTTTTCTCACCTAGATGATTGATCTCTTTCCTCTTGTCATTGATTTTGGCTCGTTTGGCTTCCAGTTCATCAGCAACGACTCCATGCTCTTTCTTGAGCTCATTCACTTGTTGTTCAGCCTTATCTACGGCTATTACTTTATCCTCTGTTTCCTTGCGACGAGGGTTGGATTGTAGAGTCTCCAATTGTTCTTGAAGGCTCTCAAGTTCTGATGTAAACTGATGCTCAGAATCACGAGACAAACCCAACTCTGCACCTAAATTAAGCAATCAATCAGCTTCTTTTCACATTGAACATTGTGAATTTCAACTTCAATAAATATAAATTGAAAGTATAAAATATTTATAATAAAGCAATTTAATGCAAGCATATAAAGAAAAATAAATAAATAAAACAAATATTTACAAAGCATATCCTGATAATCTGCTGCAGAATGTTCCGTTCCATTAGCAATAAAATTGCGATATGCTTCAAACATGACTTTCATGCTAGCCTGTAAGAAATACATAGTATATATAGGCCTAATAACATTAATACATACTTTAACAATAGTATTCAATTTGTAAAAAATTATTAATATTATAGTGTTAATATTTTTTTATCTATTTTAGTTACACTTTTTACTATGCATTCTGTATTGTATTATCTACCTTGTTGATTTTTTCTTCTGGATCTCTATCACCATGCTGGAATAAATAACTTTCTGGCTCGATTCCTTTGATGGTCTCAACTGTACTCACAAGCCAATCTAGCATTGCAATCAACTGAGTGCTAGCATGACCAGATCCAACTAAATAAATAAAATGCCAAAATAAATAAATAAAAAATATGTATGTAAATAATAATAGGTACACACCTGCTACAAAGCTGTGTTTACTGATAGTTGCAGGATATTGCAGAAGACGTAAATACATAGGCATTTTTTCAACATAATCCACAGTTGAAACTTTCATTGAAGAGTCGAGTTCTCCCATAATAGAATTAAATGCAAAAATCAATGCTGAATTACTCATGGGCTTTAATATTGGTGGTTGAAGTGCCATGTTACGTAAGAATGTTTGAATATGACATAAAGAATGATTTTGGAATAATTTATCATTGATTGGACGTTCATCTTTTTGTTTGGACACAGTTCCAGGTGCAATATTCATGCTTTGACGTCTATTAACAGACCCCCTGAAGTCAACAACATAAAGGTTACAATAATTTATGTGATATCAAACATGACCAGAATGACCAGATTAACAAATTATGGTATCAATTATAAATATTACAAGTTATATATTTAAATGAACATTATGGGTACATAATACGGTCATGTTAAAGATGATATTATTAAAAACAAAATGAGACAATACTGTACAATATAAGTAGTAAAATATGTCGCTGTGATGTAAAGGCTACCATGCCGGCCGATCAGTGTTCTACACCAATCCAATGCTGGTTGGCATTGATGACCAACTAGTAAGTGTTAAGATATGATTTCTCAGTGTGCCTTCAATATGGTATTGAGCCTCCCTCTTGTTTGAACATTTTCTTTTAGCATTGCGAGTGCTATAAAGGTTCAGTGTATTTTAAATGCAATGTCCCTTACATGTCTTCTGACTCCCTGTATAAATTTGTAGACAAGCATGATTCAAGCTTTTACACTAGCGCCGCGATTGACAGCCAAAACTACTATATTACAAATACTACTTTACAAAGATTTGAGGTCTTGTTGTCACCTGAGCGCAAGAATTCCGAGTAGTTATCTCTGTTTACGTCATACAGTATAGTATCGTTTCTGACCTTTAGTCAGCCTTATCAATCCTTATCATATATTGGTTCAAATTGCCCCCATGCGTATTGCAAGTGGTCCCTAGAGAGGGAAATTTAAAACAGCGTGTCTAAAAAATCAGCCTAGAGTTGGAAGACATGTAAGGGACATTGTTTTAAATGGCATTTCTGTGCTCATTGCTCAGCTCCTGGTAGGTCTATCAACTTCATTCAAACTTCTATGAGGTCATACTGATATGATGACCTTGGCCACTATATTTCAGGTCCACACAAAAAGATGGCACTTGTTGAGAGACCTCCGAACATAATAACAGCCTGACCAAGAGGGTGACCCAATACAGTACCATATGTGTTTTACCAATGTGGTGTAGAGACATGAGAGTCAGTTAAACTACTATGTACCTTCATATTATGTAATGAATGAGTACTATATGAATGTGGTATTTTGAGCCTGTGGTCTGGTAAAAGCCAGAGCTTATAACCAAAAGTGATTTGTCCTGACCAACCCCAACAAGGGGATGACATCAAATCTGTATATATCTAATGTATATTTAGTACTGTATGTAATAAACACACCTGTTAGATGAACCAATTAAGCTTAAACCTCCTGGACTACGAGATGGAGTAGGACGGACAGGAGTCATAAGCATTCCCACATTTTGCATGTGCGCATCTTGCTGAGGGGAAGTATTGTAGCGTCGTAAAGATGGTGGTTCTTGTGAAGTGGAACGCCGACCACGACTTTCTCGTGTCGCAACTCGCGGTAAGCGAGAAGTTGAAGTTGAGAAGCTAAATGCTGGTACAGCAAGATTACTGTTCTTTTGTGCCCTTTAAACAAAATCACAAACAGTATATAATTAAAACTGAAAAAGTTTTGTAAGTAATGTAATTGCTATATGATGTACAGCTCTGGCCAAAAGTTTCCGAACGGGGCAGCGGCGGCTGCTGCATTTTCTCATAAAGATAACATAGTGTGGTTGCGGGTTGCCTATGCAAATCGTTCGGGAACTTTTGGCCAGAGCTGTACATACATGAATGTACTGTATGTTATAATGTTGTTACACACTGTGTTTGCTGAATAATAATAAAAAAAAGTGCTATCATAAGCAAAGCAATATTGTTCGTAAACTGGTAAACTACACCCTTACCTAGATCATTATACCCCCAGCCCAAGTGGCCAAAGTCGCCCCACCTTTATGATACTGTATGCATAGATATAGCATAGCCTCTTACCCTGTGACTTTAAAGACTCGGGCTAGAGTACTCTAGCTCGGGCTATGGCCATATGCAGAAGTTCGAAAAATATAACGCTCCCCCCCCTCCCTGTTTGGAGGCCTCTTGGCCCTTGGGCCCCTAAAAGAGCCGTAACCAGGGTGTTACGCCCTCTTTTGAGGCCCCTAGAGGGTGTTACACTATCTATACACACTTCTTTACTGACAATAAGGCCCCTTCAGTAACGAACTCGACCCTGCCTTAACAATGTTTGTATATGTACAGCTCTGGCCAAAAGTTTCCGAACGGGGCAGCGGCGGCCGCTGCGTTTTCTCATAAAGATAACATTGTGTGGTTGCGGGTTGCCTATGCAAATCGTTCGGGAACTTTTGGCCAGAGCTGTACATATGCAAATAAATATCATACATGAAAACTTTTAAATATTATTTTTCATCCTTACATATACGTTCTGGAAGTGGATGGTAAATCCATGCTTTTGTCTTCAATGATGGATCCAGTGTTAATCCAGCTTCTCAAGCCAAGACTTGATTTTCTCTTTGGAAGTTGTCCTGGTAGACTATCTTTTCTACTCATTTTTGTCTGCAAACTGAAGTTAAAAATTAATATCTTGAAAATAAAAAGCACACATTATTGAAAAGTAAGAAAATCTTACCTGACTGCAACTATTTATAGGAAAACTTTTTGACAAACGTCAAAATCCAAAACAAAACCACTTTCGTCTTCTTCGCTTCGCCCAACGTCTGATCTGCGTCGTCTGCGTCTGATGGCTCAAAGCGCGCCAAAATTTTTTTCCTGCTTTGTGCTGCCACCTGCAGGCCACCTCTGATTGACAACTAGCAAAAGATCACGTGATTGAGTGGTATTGGAGGGGTTAGAGCGTCTAGTAATATATTAATTTGAGTGGTATTGACAGGGAATTGAAACTTGCCTCGACTTGCCTGCTTGCCAACTCTGTTTCGACTTTCGACTGTTTTGTTGCAAGTTGCCACTCCCACTCTCTTTCAGTCTCACTCAGTCTCCTCCATAGTAAAACCATAAGGTATCCAAACTAGCCCTTCAAAACCAAGCACTAACTGAGATCATGGTGTTAACCACTTTCACTAGCGAACCTGGCGATCAAAGGGGAGAACCAATTTGTTCTGAGTGTATTCTTATACGAGACGGTCGGCGCAGAAAACTTATTTTTGCCGAGACTCGTAAAAACCGCTTTGCGCATGCGCAACTAAATACAAACGCGGTAATACTGAATTTTGAAGGATATTTTTGGTGGATTGAAGTATTTGGTCATTTTTATTATTATTATATTAATTAGTTTGTTTGCTTGTTTATTGTTTTACTTTTTTCAATTTACATTAGAAACTTTTCTTTATTTTGTTACTATCTTCAATAGCATCAGCAGAGCATACAGCACGCAAAATAAAATTATTTACACTTTGACATTTTTTCATTTACTTATATTGCATGGAGTTTTATATTATTATTACTATACTTTTTTTTTCTTTTTACAATTTTTAAATTTCACTAAAAAAATTCCTCAGATTTTTCGGCTTAAATTTTTAATAAAGTCTGTACACCGAAATTAAAGGAAAAAAAAACTAATTTTATATAAAAAAGATTAAATGAATAATATCTTTAAATATACACATTTTTATTCCAATCAAATTATAAGTTTATAACTCTTCAAACATAACTGATTTATACGACTTGGATATTAGACTCATCTTGCCACAAATTTTTATACGTAATTTGGTTTCAAGTTCTAAAAAAAAAAAAAAAAAAAAAAAAAAAAAAAAAAAAAAAAAACTAACAAAGCGTACTACGTAAAAGAATACGTAAAACATAAAAATTATTTTGAGTAATTAAAAAAAAAAAAAAAAAAAAAAAACTAACAAAGCGTACTACAGTTTTTTTTTTTTTTTTTTTTTTTTTTTTTTTTAATTACTCAAAATAATTTTTATGTTTTACGTATTCTTTTCGATCAAAGTACATGTATATAAATATTAATACATATATTTAGATGAGAAATAAAATTGAAAATCAGATATATGTATTTATGTAGATAAATCAGTAACCCCGAGAGTTTGCGTAGTGAAATTTCATTAATTTATACTTAAAATCGTGCAGTCTTATATATACAGTATCTTGCTTAAATAATTTTACGTATAAGATATGGTAAGATCAAATATTTAATCCTCGCAAGAATGACATTTTGTGCAAACAAAAAATACTAATCCTGCGTTCGAATGAGGATGGCTAATATATTTTTGCGGTTAATTTTATGCATTAAATTTAAAACAGAATGTATTGTACTAATTATCATGATTCGATACATTTATGTGAATTTCTAATTATTGGCATTAAGTATTTTTCATTAATTTATGAAAGACGCTAAAGATTGAGGCTGGAACTTTTCATCTGTCTGAATGCATAGCTGCTGGAGCATATGACGTCATTTTGAAACTTTCAAAAGTTAATTCAAAATATACTTAATGAACTCTCAAACATTATTGATTCAAGACAATAATATATTTTTATACATATATGCGTATATTATTTTACACGAAATAAACCTTGACGAAAAGAAGGAAACGTCTTACGTGAGTTAAAAAAAGTTGCACAACAAATTAATTAAGATACTTTGATGCAAGATGCATATTTTATATTTTGCTTGATATGAATCCTTGGGCAAAATTTTTTGTTCTTGTACACAAGATTGTATTTTGTATACAAAAGACACATTTTCCTCGCGCAATAAAAATTATAGTCATAAAAAGATGTTTTTATCTTGTATTTAAATAAATTAAAGCATTCTTCAGTAATCTTGCAAGATCTTAATTGTACAAGATTTTGAATAGGAACGTGAATTTTTTTAACCCCCACTTTTTATGACATTTTTGAAAAGAGCGTTAAAAAATTTTGAGGTGGTATTTTTTCTTAGAACAATTGGAGTATGGGAAGTATTTTTAATTAATTTTTAAAAAGTTACCTAAAAAGCCTGTGACGTCATCAATCGGGCATTTATTTCGGAAGGTATGGACCGTACGTAGAAGGTTCAGTAGCCAGTTTTTTTGAAATCATGAGGACGTGCTGATGTCATTAAACTGGTTACTGAACCTGGAACAATTAGTATTTGCCGAGAATGAAGTGGACTGACGACGTCACAGGCTTTCTGGGTCGATTTTCAAAAAATAAATAAAAATACTTTGCATGCTCCAATCCTCCTAAGAAAATATAGCGCCTCAAAATGTTTTAAAGCTCTTTCCAAAAATATCATACACTCAACAAAAAAAATGTCGATTCACCTTCCTCATTCGAATAAAATTCATTTTAATACCATAATTTTTAATTATGATAAGTTAAGAATTTATTTGTGATAAAAAACAATAAAATTTTAACATTTAAATTTAAATATATTTTGCTTCAAAACTTCTCATATTGATACCTCTTTTAATAATAATGTTGATATCGATGTACATATTCTATATGTACACATAAAATTCTTACAGAAGATTTAAATTAAAATATAAAAAGCAAAAAGTGTCATATTTTATTATACTGACTATGGGGTAACTGATTTATCTATATATTAATCTTTTTTTTTTACTCTCATATTTTAAATATATATTTATATACATACTTTGATCCAAAAAAATATGTAAAACATAAAAATAATTTTGGGTAAATTTAAAAAAAATTCTAAATGCTCGTACTGTACGCACTACATTTTTTTTTTTTTTTTTTTTTTTTTTTTTTTTTTTTTTTTTTTTAGAATTTGAAACCAAATTACGTATGAAAATTTGTGGCAAGATGAGTCTAATATCCAAGTCGTATAAATCAGTTATGTTTGAAGAGTTTTAAACTTATAATTTGATTGGAATAAAAATGTGTATATTTAAAGATATTATTATAGTTTAATCTTTTTTATATAAAATTGCTATAAAATTAGTTTTTTTTCCTTTAATTTCGGTGTACAGACTTTATTAAAAATTTAAGCCAAAAAATCTGAGGAATTTTTTTAGTGAAATTTAAAAATTGTAAAAAGAAAAAAAAAGTATAGTAATAATAATATAAAACTCCATGCAATAAGTAAATGAAAAAATGTCAAAGAGTGTAAATAATTTTATTTTGCGTGCTGTATGCTCTGCTGATGCTATTGAAGATAGTAACAAAATAAAGAAAAGTTTCTAATGTAAATGGAAAAAAGTAAAACAATAAACAAGCAAACAAACTAATTAATATAATAATAATAAAAATGACCAAATACTTCAATCCACCAAAAATATCCTTCAAAATTCAGTATTACCGCGTTTGTATTTAGTTGCGCATGCGCAAAGCGGTTTTTACGAGTCTCGGCAAAAATAAGTTTTCTGCGCCACCTCATTGAAAATGCATACATATACACCAGAACAGCTGATCGAGATGTCGTGTATGTGGTGCGTGGAAATGGTTGCGCGCGCAGGAGGTAGCATTTTGAGAGCCTGGCATACGAGGCTAGAAGCTATACACGAGTATAGGGTGTATGCGCAGGACTCCATATGTAATGCGCTTGGACGCCATACTGGAGCAATGAATAACATTGTTCAGCATATGACAACCTTCGTATTTTGGGGAAACCGGTTAATTTTTTATTATTTTTCTCACATACTTATGAGATATACTAATCCAACCTATATTAACATTAAAATAATTAATATATAATTGTAATTTATATAGTGCACATATGGGGTCCACTTTTAATTATTAGCTTAAGCTAATAATTATAATCTAGCAAGAGATTTGACTTTTTGTTATAAGTATTTACGATAGATTGTATTAGTTCTAATAGTTAAAATTTAATAAATGCATCCAACCCCAAATTTTGCAGTCTCTATAAGATATGTTTAAAGACCTTAATTGCAGGAGTTTTAAGTTATACAAAGAAAAAAAAATATATAATATATATATTATAATAAATTATTGTTGGAAGACATAAAATACAAGTAAAGCGTAATATCCCCAATTTGTAGAGGTGCGTACAGCTCTGGCTTTAAAGTTCCCAAATAATTTGCATAAGCAAACCGCAACCACCCTATGCACTATATTATAATGGCTTTATTTTCTTTATGCATTACTTAAATTGCATGGTAATATTATGCTATCATATATAATAAAGAATATACTATATAGATTTTGTGTGTTTATATATTTTTTTTAAGTGTATGCACGTATAACAAATAAGTTTAAGTTTTATTATTGTGTTTACGATTTATTTTATTTTCTTGAACAACATAGTACATACATCAAGCTTTTATATTTCCAGTTTATTGTTATGAAAACATCACAACATAAACATATAATTGTTTTTGCTTGTTGTTATACCATCACACAGATTAGACATAAATTTCAACCTAGCTGGCTCTCTCGTACAACGCAATGGAAAAAATATATATGGAAACATAAACTTATTTTATATACACATTTGGCCTCCTCGTAAATAAGTTCTAAGCCGGCCTATCAACCTGCAACACACATATATGAAAGTTTTAGTCAAGCCAGCTGTACATTAACTCTAAACATAAAGTATTGCTTAAATTTTAAGTATCGTATATATATAAAAAAAAAATAATAATAATAAAAAAAAAGATTCTCAGCAGACAACATAAGTAAAATCACATCGTTTTATTTTTGGAAATATACAACGCTTAAACTCAATTAGCCAATAAAGAGAAATGCTTTTAAGAATGTTTATAGCTTCATAATGGTATTATAGGATATGGCATTTGTTTTGATATACCGGTACAATAAAATATATGAAAGCGTCAGATGATGCAAAAGCAGACATTTAACATTTGCTGCATGGTTTATTTCTCACCTGCTTATTGAGAGAAACTGATGCTTATAGTATGTAGAATGCCTGCTTTTGCATCTGACACCTTTATATATATTTTGCACGATTCTGCACACATGCGTGTACAGCGCAACCATTGACATGGTATTACATGAATATATTTTGCATTATGAGCAGTATAGCAATTACATGTGTATCAGATGTAGACTTATATAGCTCTAAATTTCCATGCCGTTTCATAAGTCAATCAAGTCAATACAAGTTATGTGACGCATTGCATTCATATACATAGGTACATAATATTTGCTATCGTATAAAGTTAGTGTTATTTATTTTTCATATTATGAAGAATGGCTGAGATTTACATTATTGTTGAGTTTTCCAAATTTATAAAAATAAAAATGAACGTATCTCATATGTAATAACCTTCACACATACTTAAATTACTGTACATAAATACTGTAACTATAATAATCTTACCAGCAGTATGTGCATAGCTCTTGATGTCAAACATGCTGAACTCAAGGTAGCACTTCAATGGTTCAAGCGGGGCTCACTTTTGCTGACCATGGATCAGGAGGTCCTCTCTCATGGCCTCTCTCATGACTCATAATGTTATATTAGTCATAGGAATCTGAAAATTTTGAAAAAAAAATTATTATTAAATATAATAAAAGGTTAACAAAAATCAGAAATAACCCAGGCTTATAAACCCAAGACTTTAAATTAATGCATAAAAAAAAGGTTTTTGTGAAGCGAGCAATATAATAATAATATGAATGATCAGAGCCTGCAGCATATTACATTTTTACCATATTCTCTGCTAATATAAATATGAAGAAAATTATGTAGTACATATATACATACATATATATGTAAACTTATGTAAGTTTACAATTCTATTATAACCTAAACAAGTGTAGTTCTGCTATTGCTTGTTTGTTTAGTTAATTTTAACAATTTAATGCTATTTTATTACATATTTGATTATTTGATTGTAGGAGACTGGAAATAAATATATATATTGTAATGTAGATACATACATATTAAACGTGTTAATATAATTTCATTTAATGGCTAATAAGGCCACAAACAACCATACGTGTATGCATATACATACAGTACAGCATACACACATTATACTACCGGTACTCATTCATTTTAGATGCCATTGTATGATAAGATTGATGTGTATTATTATGCATATCATAATGAATTTTCTACAGTTATGACACCAAATAGATATTGCCAGTTTAGAAACATGCAAATAATTCATATTTTTAAGTGATAATACACTTTAATTCTGCAAAAGTGGCCGTAACAAATACATAGCGTGAAACAACTAGCAAAAAAATACCTACATACTGACGAAAATTATAGTCTACTATTTAAGTTTAAGACAAATTTAACGTCATATCATGTTGAATCAAGTTATAAACTGCCATTTAAATATTAAATAAATGCAATAACACACTAAACTGCACAGAAAAAAGATTAGTAAATAACTGTTTCAAACCTTCCTACGGTACGAAGTCAGATCAGAAAAATGTCATTTTATTCACGTTAAAGGACTTTCAGGCTAATTCTGCTTTGCGATTTTCACAACACATATTTAATCTACACTTTACACTATTTTTATTAGAATAAAGATTAATATTTTTGGAGTTATGCTTAATTTTATTTTTTCGTTCTACTGAAAAATATAACAGCTGTGTAAGGCAGCAAGTTTAACCCCACCTTTTCAATAAAGATGAAGTTGTGAAAAAAAAAAGTCACTCGTGATATTTATTTTCATAATTTGCAGTCATAACATACTTATTCACTCCTAATTTCATATAAAACTTGTTTCTAAATGTATAGAGTAAATTTTCAGACAGTAATTTTGCAAGATCAACAAAAAATAACTTAATAATTGCAAAAAAACGAAAATTTGACCAAACAAATAATTCTTTAAAACTTTACCGCCACTAGGTGGCCAAAAAACATAATAAAATTATTACTGAATTTAGTGTGAGTAATTATGATTGTTTGTCAAAGTTCAAACCAATAAGTTGCGTTCAAAATACTTATAATGTCATTTAATATTTTTTAATTAATCAGTTAGCTCCAATAAAAATGAATTTGTGATAAATTTTAGTAAATTTTCTTACAATTTTAGTGATATTTTCTTCTTAAAAATCCCCAACAGTTGCAGTGCTGAAAGCGTGCATAGTTTAAATATTTGTGGTATCCAAAGGGTTAAAATTTCATCAGTTAAAGTTTTAGAGGGGGTTTTGGTTCAAAAACTGCTATTTACTATGTGCTATAGGAGCTTATTATGCATTTAGGGATCAATGGCAGGGAAAAACACAAAAGTATAGTTTAAATAATCTTATGATTTTCTTTATTGTTCAATTATCATTATAAAATATATTATATTCAAAATTCAAAAATTCAAATTCAAAAATTCTTTATTTCCACTCTCCTACAATCAAACATAATAAATTACATTTGTATAAGGTTTTACATGGAATTGTCAACTTACTTACTATGTTACATACTAATTGACCTATAAAGGGGCAAGTCATCTCGAGGCCGGCTCCAAGCAATATCGTCCACACCCGCCTCCGTATTCGATTACTACGCATACGTAGGTTGTCGAAATGGAGGCGGGTGTGACCGAAGCAGCCTAAAGCTAGCCCCGAGACGCCTGCTCCCCTATAAGTTAATATAAAAGAAAACAAAAAGATAGAAAATAATAATACATGACATGGAATTGTCAACTTACTTACTATGTTGTATACTGACCAATAAAGGGTCAATTCATCTCTAGGCCGACTCCAAGTGATATCGTCCACACATATATATTTGTACCTCACCTAGAGGTTTGATAGAAAAAATATATATATATTGCCCTTGTTGCGTCCAAAGGGCGTACTTGCATTTCAAGGTCGACTCACACAAGGCGTACTTGCATTTTTATCCATTCCCACAAAGGGCGTACTTGCACATGGTTTTACATGTTAAGCTTATGGCGCATGCGCGCGCAGCATTGTAAGTAGCCAAATGCAAGTACGCCCTTTGTGTGAAAGTAGCCAAATGCAAGTACGCCCTTTGGACGGAACAAGGGCGATATGTGTTTAGAGCTGTATATTTGCGAGCTATTGTAGATTTATTATATTTAACTATGCAGCACCTTGTCAGTACATTAATTTATTTGTTTACCGCAAAAGTTCAAAATGATTTCTGATAACCCGCGCGCTACACTAAAAACCAGGACTGCAGAGATGCTGTAGTTGAATATATATGCTAAATTAGTTATGAGTCACAAATATTTACAGCTCTGAACCATGGAATATAAACAATAAAATCACACAAATAATTTAGTTTATATTCCTGCTTTAAAGACGTATAAAATAAAACTCAATTTATTCCCACGAGGGCTAACTGGCAAAGTACAATGTACAATACACTACATGCAGAGAAGCTAAATAAAGATAGAGGGGAGTTTTTTTTTTTTTTTTTTTATTTTTTTTTATGAAAGTTTAAAGTGCTAGTCCACAATGGTTTGTTTAATAGTGATCATTGTGATGCATTGCTAGTCTGCGAGACTCTAGCGGGATAACCGTGGTGGGTGTTGTTCTTCTTCTTGTCTTCACGACGTTTCGCGTCCAACGTTGGGCGCATCTTAAGGTGTGTATGTCTGTGTGCTCTGGCTCTCTCCCTTATATACCTAAACACCTGGTTGGCGCGGCGCAGTTAACAACAACCGACCAATAGGAGCGCTAGAAGAGTGCCACTTCACCCGCTCCGCCTCCGCTCTCAGGTATATAAGGGAGAGAGCCAGAGCACACAGACATACACACCTGAAGATGCGCCCAACGTCGGACGCAAAACGTCGTGAAGACAAGAAGAAGAACAACAACCGCCACGGTTATGCCGCTAGAGTCTCACAGACTAGCAATGCATCACATACATCGAACTGTGAAAGCCTACATCAATACAGTGATCATCGTGCTATTAAATCTCCCAAAATGCAATCTCAAAAGAATAATTAGGCCTATAATGTGCTGAGAGAAAAAGTTGTTACAGCGACGTCAAACCTAAGTCACAACATAAACTTGCTTTCATGCTAGCTTGGCGTGAGCAGAAGTTATTCTTATTTTTACACAAAGTATTTTACTACATATCTGTAGCAGTAAAAACATTTAATATGCCTAAGAGATTACGTCAAGTAGCCAGAGTAAAAAATTATAGCAACTCACACTTGCGTCAAAGTAGCGTGAGAACAAGTTTAAGCTGTGATGTAGGTTTTGAGGTTGCTGCAATGGCTTTTGCTCTCAGTGCTTTATTAATTAAAATTTCGAGATTGTGTTTTTGGGAGGTTTCATAACAAGATGGTCACTATTAAAAAAGCCATTGTTGACTACCCATTTAATCTAATGGGGAAAAAAAAAAAAAAAAAAAGTAACGCAAACAGGAAACACTATAACTAATCTTCATTCATTATTCAGATGGTTTACATAGCACAGAAATTTGATGTCAATAGACAACTTCTCATAATCAGAACATGGCACTGGCAAGGATCGCCAATAATTTCACATTAATTTTGACCAGATGTTGAGCTCACCATGTTAAATGGAAGGTTTTAATTTTTGAATATTTTGCTTAAGAATCGTTTAAACACATTTGATCGCATATCACCATAAAGTAAAAAGCACAACTCAAAAAGTATTTAGGACGTGAACCAGCTCCAGTGAAAGGAACGGGGTGAAAACTATGTGCTCAAAGTTGACTCTAAAAGAGGGTCTGGATTCCACCAGAAATTTTAGTATCTTATTGGCGACTTTTCAAATATAGTAATAAAATGTTAATTTCATACATATTTTAAAAATTGAGTGGCAGATCCTATACCCTCATTTGGAGTTGACCTTGAGCACAGTTATTACACCATTCCTTTCACTGGGGTTTGTGTACTTTCTAAATACTTTTTGAGTTATACATACTGCAGTTATGTGCAAAGTTTTAATAAATCTGAAGTGAGAAATTCAAAAATTTAAACCCTCAATTAAACATGGTAAGCCCTATATACCCGGCCAAAATGTACATAAAACTAATGATCACCATTGTCAATGACAAGTGCTGCTACGTGAAGTTGCCTATTGATAAAGTTGCAACAATAGCAGACGTTGCAAAAGTAGGTTCAGTAATAATAATGCTGTTCGTAAACCCTGTTCTCTGCACCAAAAATGACGATCGCCTATGGTTATTCAAATGGAATGCGCATTTTTTGGTGCAAGAGAACAGGGTTTACGAACAGCATTAGTGTTTGTAAACCCTGTTCCCTTGCTCCAAAAAAATGCGCAATTCCAATTAAAAAGCATTACGAGATTGTCATTTTTACAAGGTTTGGAGCACAAAGAACAAGGTTTAAGAACACCATTAGAGAGAAAATAAACAAACCTACAGTTCAACAATACTAACAAAGTGCTAGCAGACAACTTTCTGTTCCTATCTACATTTAATATGCTTTCTTATGGGGCAATGAAGCTGCTATAACTTGAGATGGAATTATTTCATTGTAGCTTGCATATAGTCTCAAATACCAGTATCTGTCTATATCCAACAGCTTTAAGGGTTGTTTAGGCCTATAGATGGTTTGTATTTTAAAATTTAAACAGAAAACTTCAAAACTTTATGATGTCATTTAAAAGTTAATAGTAACAGCTACCTATCATAAAAATTTCAGAACCCATGATCATCAGTTAAGAGAGAAAATATTGAAAATAATTATTGAAATTAACGCAAGCTCTTAAATTATGGTACTAAAACTTCAAAAAATCATATTTTAAAATCTAGCATGGTGCAATCGGGCAATTTTTTAGTAAAATCCTGCACTTACTGATTTCATGCTTTTCAAGCGTGTGAAAAGATTCATTATAGTTTTAATATAAGACGTTGCAAAAGTATGTTCAGTGATAAAATAAACAATCTGACAGCTCAACTGGCAGCTGTAACTTGAGTAAAAAAACATTTCTCAGAGTTGAAATTTTTACTCTTGCTTGGCCTTACTATTTTTTTTGTTTTTTTTTCGAGTCAATGGAAAAAAATAGTTTTTAACTAAATTGATTGACATCCAAGAAAATAAAAATTGTGAGACTCAGTAAGCTACAGTAAAAATTTCAATTCTGAGAAATAATTTTTACTCAAGTTTAGCCCCATAAGAAAGCATGTTAAATGTAGACAGGAACACAAAGTTGTCTGCTAGCACTTTGTATTGTTGAGTATTGTACTTTGAGTATTGTTGAGCTGTCAGTTTGCATTTGCTCAATAAACCTACTTTTGCAACAACTGCTATGGAAACTATAATGGATCTTTTCACATGCTTTAAGGCATGAAAAATAGGTACTGCAGGATTTGACTAAAAAATTACAAAGAAAGATCTGAAATTTTGCAGTGATTAAGGTACTACTTTAGGGTAGCGATGTTGTCGTAAAATTTAATTTAATATAACTTTTTAGGTTCATAATGAATCAAGGAACAATTCTCTATACTCCAAAAAGTTTCGGCTCAAATCAAATCTTCCATAAATTAGCATTAAAAGTCGTTGGGATACGCCCCCTTTAACACGTGAAACATACAAAACTTCAAGCTCCCCTAGTGCAAAATTTTTCTTGATCAACTTCTAAACAAAAAATACTAGTGTGTTCTATATAGATCAAGTTTTAATGAATTTGACTTTTTAAACAATTTTTACGAGACATTTATAGAGAAAAAAATTAATGAAGATTGCATATTCAAATTAACATGGGTCAATTTGCGATAATTTTTTTCTCTGCAGATTCTTTCTAGAAAAATCTGAAAAATCATTTTTCATTAAAAATCAACACGAAAAACAAGCTAGTATTTTTTTTAACCCCTGAAAAAAATTTTAAGTGGGTCAAAATTGGGGTCCAAATATAGCTTCATTAGCATTAGGGGGCGGGGCATTTGCGATACTTTGACGCTCTGTTGTGATGAGAGTTTTTAAGATAGAATTTTTTTTTATTTCATTTTTGGGTACACCAGCCTGAACTTAATTCAAAGTCATAATAAAAAAATTTCACTCCTACCCTAAAGTAGTACCTTAATTAGGATATGGTATCTGCAAAAATGTAAAAAAAAAAAAAAAATTGCTGGTCACCATGCTACATTTTATTATTTTATTATTTATTTATTTATTTATTATTATTATTATTATTTTTGTTTTAGTCCCATAAGAGCCTATGTTAATTTCAATAATTATTTTCTCTCTTATGTGATCGTCACGGGTTCTGAATATCTTATCATAGGTAGCTGTTACAATTAAGTTTCAAATGGTATCATAAAATTTCAAAGTTTTCTTTTTAAAATTTGAGATACAAACCATCTATATACAACCCTTAATACTGTTGGATATAGACAGATACTGGTATTTGAGACACAGTAAGCTACAATGAAAAATTCATTTCCTAGATATAATTCTAACTTCATTTATAGTTTGGATAATTAATAAGAAAAGGTTAAAACCATTTTGGTTTGAATATATAATCACGCAAAGAATAGGATAGGCTGGATAGGAGAAACCAACAAGCGACTTATGACCACGATGAGGTCCGTAGCTCAGGGAAAATCTGAATGGCACGTACAGCTTACACAAATATTTACAAGTTAAAACTAAGACGTTTCGAGGACATCAGCTCTCTTCTTCAGTTGCTTAGAGTGTAGTCACTTTAAGCAACTGAAGAAGAGAGCTAGCTGTTGCCCTCAAAACATCCTAGTTTTAACTTGTAAATATTTGTGTAAGCTGTGCCATTAAGATTTTCCCCAAGATGAACCTCATCAAGGTAAGGCGCTTGTTGGTTTCTCCTGTCCTATTCATTTATAGTTTATTTATTAAAAGCGAATGTGTTTTACGTTTAAGTCAGGTTGACAATTGGTGGTTTTAATTTTAATTAAACTTTTCAATACAAATTCTGCTATTTATAATGTGTGTGTGCAGGCTCGGACTGGCCATAAGAGCAAGTCCGCAATTGCGGGCGTGCCCCCCCCCCCTGTTTTGAGGCCCCTAAGGCCCAAAAAGGGGCGTAACTAGGGTGTTATGCCCCCTTTGTGGCCCCTAAAGAGGGTGTTACACCCCTTTGCGGACGAGGCCCCTTGATTGCCAGTCCGACCCTGTGTGTGTGTGTGTGTGTGCGTGTGTGTGTGTGTGTGTGTGTGTGTGTGTGTGTGTGTGTGCATAATAAAAGTATCTCTACCAAAAAATATTAGTTACAATCTTTTAGCTTATACAGTACCAGTACACAGCTTTATATATACCTATTCTGTAAGAAGATTCCAACTTGTTTGCTTGATAAGAGTTGCCTCCAAAGACGGCCATTAGGACACTGTAAGACCCCCGCACCAGTTGCCAAAGATAGTTGGATATGCGATGTGCATCTTGGTAGCCAGACCACCTCACAAATCAGCAATATTCTAAAAATAATCACATTTTAGAATCAGAGTTAGGGTTGCAACAGAAACTTTAGAAATAAACCTTTTACGTAACAATATTTGAATATCGGCGAACAATATTATACAATTGATTTGATATATTGTATCAATATACGTACATGTAAATATATTATTATATGCACATAGTTAATAAAGGTAAATTTGAAAGAAAAGGGTAGGAGAAACCAGCAAGGGCCTTACCATAGTGAAGATAGTCCCATATATAGTTTGGTGACAAATCTTTCTAACACAGATATAAATTACTAACACATTGGAAAAGTTTCAGCAAAAAACTACAAGAGAGATGGAGTGTGTTATGCCTTCATCAGTCATGATAGACTCAGAGAGAAACTATATTAAATAGAATCATTCATAGTTTCTCTCCGAGTCTGTCACGACTGATAAAAGACATAACACATGCACTCCATCCCTCTTGGGAGTTTACTGCCAAAATATTTCCAATATGTTAGTTTTGTTTATCTGTGCTAGCAAGATTTGTCACCAAACTATGGGACTTTTATTCTTCACTATGGTAAGACCAGCGCTATGGTTTCTCTTATCCTTTTCTTTCAAATTTATCATACCCAATTGCTATGGTTCATTTTCCTTGATATATCTTAAAGTTAATGAAGGATTCTAATATGTTATACACAGTCTATTGCAAAGTTCAAACAGTTACTAAAAACTTTATGCTTTTTGTCTCAAAAAACGAAGAATAAAGTTCTTTGAAATACGTTCATCTGTGACAGTGCAGAAGTTGCATGAATTGTTGAGTACTGTACAGAGGGAATATTTGACAAAAAGGAATAAACCAATTATTTCATTATCCTTTTCTAGGAGACATGTTAATTGATTGGCTAAAATTTTCTGACTGTGAATGTTGGTATGAATTTTCTCAAAAGTATGTATGGTAAAACAAGATTAGATAGAGGGTATAAGGTATTGACTTATAATGCATGGAACAACTGTTTTGGGGCTGAATATAAGCGATTTTACGTACATCCGCTCCCGTTTCTACTTATCATCCATGCGCAGTATGTCGAAACAGAAGCGGATGTGAGCAAAATCGCGTATGGTCAGCCTCTAAAAACTTAACGTTTCTTTATTAGTCAACACTCTAGGTGATGGAGAAATGTGTGCTTTGTTCACATTGATCTGAGTTTTTTGCATAATATGAATTGTTACTTTTGATTAAAGTAACATGCATTACAGAGCTCACTTTTAACAATTCCAATTAGAAAAAGCTCAATGTGAACACAGCAGTGGAGTGAAAGAAACTGTGACCGCTTATGTTTACTCCAAATGCGGAAAAGGAAGTTCCAGAAGAGGACACCATACACGTGACAATGTGTGCTTCTGTTTACTCAAAATGCGGAAAAGGAAGTGCCGGAAAAGGAAACCACGTGATGGTACAAGTGGGAGAAAACTTGATGCCAGCAGCAAGCTAACCTTGAGCTACCTCCCACTTTTACCATCACGTGGTTTCTTCTTCCGGCTACTTCCTTTTCCGCATTTTGAGTAAACAGACGCACTGACATCTTCTGTTAACTCAAAATGCGGAAAAAGAAGTGACCGGCAGAGGAAACCATGTGATGGTAAAAGTGGGAGGTAGCTCCAGGTAGCTCAAGGTTAGCTTGCTGCTGGCATCAAGCTTTCTCCCACTTTTACCATCACGTGGTTTCCTTTTCCGGCACTTCCTTTTCCGCATTTTGAGTAAACAGAAGCACACACTCAGTAAAAGTGGGACAAAAGGTGGTGGCAGCAGCAGCCTGCCTCCGACTTTTACCGTCACATGGTTTCCTCTTCCGGCACTTCCTTTTCTGCACTTTGAGTAAAGATAATAAGCGGTCTGCAACTGCAAAGTATATAGAGCATATTGAATAAAACCCTTTGAAGACACCATACGTACGTACAGTTTATGTAACATACGAATACATAGTGACTCACTACAATATAACTGACAAAATCATGATCGAGTATGTATACCTGCTATATACATACATACATACATACATACATACATACATACATACATACATACCATGATCTTACAATAACACATTGGAAAAGCTTTACCCTGGCAAAAGTGTATCCATGGATAATAAATTATCCATGGGGATTTCAACATTTTCCCCATGGATAGTTTCTATCCATGGGAAATTATTGTCCATGGGCAAATTGCCCGTGGATAGTTTTTTTCCCATGGATAGAAACTATCCATGGGGAAAATGTTGAAATCCCCATGGATAATTTTTCTGTCAGTGGATATTCACTTTATGATGCATTTTTTTTAAAACTATCAATCTATATTGGTTATTTGTTAATATATGCTCTTAATCAACAATTTAGAATGACTTTTTGGGGTATTAAAAATTGAGTTACATCGAAAATCGCGATAAAATTTTTTACGGGTTGGTAACTTTTTGAAATAAACCCACTTTTTGGGAAGAAAATAAAAAAAAACGAAATTTTTTTTTCATTGATTCTAGTTGAAGATTAAAAAATAAACACTTTGTATTCTTATGCACTTTTTAATTTTTTGCACTCGGACTGTGTAAATGAGCTTAGATCGTCATATTCGTCATGCTGCCACGCTTAAATAATTCCCATGGACACATAAAACTATCCATGGGAAATACTTAAACTATCCATGGGAATTATAAACTATGTGGGAAAATTTAAAATTGTCCATGGATATTCAATTTCCCATGGATAGAAATAAAGTCCACGTGGGAAACACTAATATCCATGGGAAATATATTAAACTATCCATGGGAATTATAAACTACGTGGGAAATATTAAAATCTGTCCATGGATATTCAATTTCCCATGGATAGAAATAAAGTCCACGTGGGAAATACTAATATCCATGGGAAATATGTAAATATCCATGGGAAACCAGACATTATCCATGGGAATCATTGAATATCCGTGGATAACTTTTGCCAGGGTATTGAAGTACATATGGGCTTTAAGTATGATTTATGTAAAGCCATTATACGATATACATACGTATGGCATGGCTTATACGATTAGGAATTTCTAGTGAACTTTGACATATAGGCATAACATTTTCGGGCACTTATTTATATGCTACGCTACAGTTATTACATCGTATATCAAGTATGCATATCTTAATTACTAGATCATACATGCATACATATATACATACATATTAAATACTCCATACACTGCCACTCTGACCAACCGTAAGCTCTGCTCTCACCCATGGAGCGCTTGGACTCATGGATCCCTCAGGGAACCCTGAACCCTTGAACCTTGAACCATCTAACCCATGAGTGCCCATATGACCTGATATGAATCTGAATCCAAAAAAAACGTCAAATAATTTAACAGCTGTTGAGATTGAAGTTGCATAATTTTCTGATTTTTTAGCCTCGCACACAGGCTTCACTACCACAGTGACACCTGGTGGATGCAATATGAACTACATTTTTGAAAATCATATGTTCTTGTATATATATATCCAAGTTCAGTCTCATTCTGCGCCGACCGTCTCGTTATTCTTATGGAGCGCAGTACATATTGATTCCACTTTTGGCCGCAACTTGTTAACAGCGTGGTATACCTTGCCAGCAAAGGCATTTTGGATACCTTATGGTTTTACTATGGTCTCCTCCAAGAGTCTCCTCCAGGTCTCCTCTTCTCTCCACCACTCTCCACTCCGCTCCACTCCTCCCCTCCTCTTCTTTTCTAAAAACAAAAACATCTGAAAAACCTGTGAAAAACATCAACATAGAAATAAATAAGAAGGAACAATAAGGAACACGTACAAGTAAACAAGTACATAACACAAGGGCATAATTGTAATTAATTGAACACATAAGGGAATAATTTTTAACAAAACAAGGTATACATACAGCTGGATTGGTTGCATTTGCAGCAAAAGTTCAAGTTAATAATCAATATTATAAATATTTTATGCGATTTGGAAAAAAAAAAAAAGCAATGCAGAGAACTCCAAAATTAATTGTGTTCGATTTAGGTAAATATATGACTCCTCTCGTCAGTTCTCGTTCAAAGAGATTATATAATAACTAATAACTCTATATGGTCTCGTTTCGTACCAGTCTCGTACTCGTATGTTATCATACCCAGATGTATGAGAGGGGTCCTTCAGTCCAGCTAGAGATGTGAAAAAAACCGTTTTTTTTAAACTCGGTTTTAAAACCCGGTTTTAAAACGGTTTTTTTTAAAAAAAACCGTTTTTTTTGTTTTTTTTTATAAAAGTGTAAAATACACAAATTATTTAATACATAATTAATTTAGCGCAGTATTAAATGATTGGCTACAATTTTGGTCTCCAAAAAAACTAATAACAAACAAAATACTCAGCTAAAAGCGTCAAAAGTACGTACAGAGCGTCTAAGAACTGCAAAATGCCTCGCCCCCTATGCTAAAGAGTCTATTTTGGAACCCCGATTTTGGCCCACTTTAATTTTTTTTCACTGGTTAAAAAAAAATCTAGCTTGTTCTTTGTCTTGAGTTTTAATGAAAAATGATTTTTCAGATTTTTCTAGAATTAATGTGCCGAGAAAAAAAAAATCGTAAATTGACCCACGTTAATTTGAATATGCGATATTCAATAATTTTTTTCTCCGTGAATGTCTCGTAAAAATCGTTTAAAAAGTCAAATTCATTAAAACTTGATTTATAGAACACGCTAGTATTTTTTGTTTGGAAGTTGATCAATAAAAATTTTGCACACGGTGAGCTTGAAGTTTTGTATGTTTTACGTGTTATAGGGGGCGTAACCCAACGACTTTTAACTCTAATTTACAGAAGATTTGATTTGAGCCGAAACTTTTCGGAGTATAGAGAATTGTTTCTTGGTTAATAATGGACCTAAAAAATGATATTAAATTGAATTTTACGATACGACAACATCGCTACCCTAAATTGTACCTAATTTGTATAGTTTCATTGACTTTTATGATTTACGATCGAGCGCGGGAATATTTAAACACATTAAGTAGTGTTTAAAGTATTTTTTTTAAAAAAACCAAAAATACCGTTTTTTTTTAAATACAAGGTTTTTTTTGAAAAAAAAAACGGTTTTTTTTAAAAAAAACCGAAATGGTTTTTTTTATTTCGCATCTCTAAGTCCAGCTATGATTTTGAGATTTCTATGGAAATAACTTGTATTTAAATGATAGTTTTGCATCAACTGAAATCTCCATCTGATTGCAATGTATGGCCATAAGCCAAATATATAATATACAGCTCTATGCAGAGAATTTAAGACGTGGTAGTTTTTACTGCACAGAGCAAGGTGTGGAAATATTGAAATGATCGACCAATGAGAACTGGACGTATCAATTTTTGTGAAACATATCGGTGATGTGTTGCATTTGCATGTCTTTAGACACCTCCTTTTTACCTCCCCTGAGTCAGGTAGCCAAAACAAGCAAGTAGGAGAACTTTTGGTCAAGATTTGGAGAGGTCAAGATTATATAAAAATCATTTCATAACAAACCTTTCAATGCCCAAAGAAGAGATTTACTGGAGCATAACTTAGCATTATTTTTCTTTTCATTATGACTTATGACTAAATATAGAAATTATCTGAACATGCTTTTGAAAGTTATTGAAAAGTATGCTTAATTCATTATGATTAAATTGTTACGCTGCTTTTTTAACACAAATTTTGTATCTATAGGGTGGTTTCATTCATGTTAAAGTCGACGTCATAAGTGAGTATAAATAACATTGGCCGGTGTAGGAAAATGACACATTTTGCCACTTTAAAAATACTTCAAATTTTTTTTGAGAGCATTGATGCTGTTAACAAATTAAATTAGTACCTCAATCTTGCAAGAAAAATAATGACAAAAAAGTAGCTATTTTTTCAAAGAAAATAGCCAAAAACTACGTTTGTCCTATGCTAAGCAATGTTATTTATTGCTCAAGAAGAGCATCGAAAAGCACTCAGAATGGCGTCATGCGTACACACCCTATTGAGTATTGACTAATAAGGGAACAACTGTTTTCAGGCTGACTATAAATGATTTCGGTCACATCCGCTTCCGTTTTGACATACTGCGCATGCGTAGTAAGTAGAAACGGAAGCAGATGTGACCGAAATCGCTCATAGTAGTCATCAAAACAGTTGTTTTTAATTAGGCAATATGATTTGTGCATGAGCTGAATTTGTCTAGGGCATTTAGATTGGTCCCAACTGAAATCATATCTGAAAGTTAACATGTACATTTTCATGTGTATGCATATAATAATAATAATTAATGTGTTATCAAAGAAAGGATATAGGAGAAACCAACAGGCGCCTTACCACAATGAGGTCCGCAGCTTGGTGAAAGTCTTGATGGCACAGGTTGCACAAATATTTACAAGTTTACATACTACGATGTTTCTTGGGCAAAAGCACTCTTCTTTAGTTGCTTAGATTAAGTTGAGGGCTGTTGCCCTCGAATACAAGTTAGTAAACTTGTAAATATTTGTGTAACCTGTGCCATCAAGACTTTCACCAAGCTACGGACCTCATCGTGAAGGCGCTTGTTGTTTTTTCCTATCCTTTCTCTGATAACATACTCAAACTGAAACGGTTTAACCTTTCCTAATTAATCATATTTATTATTTATTATTATTTATCGCAATGTCGATCTTTTTTTTTTTTTAATATTTAAGCTTTTGTAAATAAGATTCTTTCATTTATATTGTATTCTCGGCCCTTTTTACTTGCCAACGCCAATAAGAGCACGTACTAAATTAATTAAATTCAAAATATGCCAAAGCGCATATATTTTTATCCTATCTCTCCTATTTCTATCATCTTTTTTACTTTTCCTACCCCGGTGTCAATATATATTAAACGATGTAACTAGCTTAATCACGATACAGGCGGCCGGCAGGCGCATTGCTCTCGCGAACTTTCTGGAGTTGGGGAACTCTAGGAAGTGAGGGAGGGCACATGTGGCTTGCTGGCAGCCAGTCTTGCATCCCTCTTAGTGCACAATATTATATTACAGTGTGAGGATGAGAGGTTTTAAATAGCAAGCCGGGTTTGCGCGCGCGATTGTTCAACCAAATCAGCGCGAGCAGCTGCGGGGGCATCGCGTATAAAAACGCGGCTGCCACTTGCTTCCTCAGCTCAGTCAGTTAGCAGATGTGGTGTGAGCCATCTCTAGCTGTACAGAGCTCCCTGCCGAGCCTTACTGATGAGTCCTAGGTAAAGGACGAAACCGGTCTAAGGCAAAGAGTAAGTCTGATGCTGTTTTATAATGTTGTGCCTTTGATGTAATGTGAGAACGTGAGATGTTAGGTACAGTATATCGTATTTTACATTGACACTATACCCCTCATCCCTTTTAACGTTTATTTTTATATAGCGCAAGCTAGAATAATTTGCATCCCTAGTCCCAATTTACTATTTAAATTAGAGAATTTTCGCGTTTTATTAATTTTCAATTCAACGTGCTCTAATCTCTACCAACTATTTTCTAATTATTTTTTTAAATGTAACTAATTAATCATACAATAATAATTAATAGTTAAAGGCTTTTATTGTGTAAATTCAGGCATACAATCTCTCAATTCAACCCATAATATTCGTATTTTTTATTTTTTTATCATTCCCTTTTTTAATAAATTTTGTGTTTCAGATTGGACTTTGTGGCCTTTCCATGTTGAATCAGAAGTCACTCCACCTTTTACAAAGCACCAGTGAGTATTATCCTTGATGTAGGCTTAATATCACTGTACAGTACAGCACACTATTAAGTTTTCACAGCAGGCAATGAATGCTATTGACACATGTCTTTCAAAATTTATGGCCCCCTTTTAATACACTTTAAAAAAAAAATATATATTATTTCATATAAATTACACTATACTGTAATCTTTTTGTAAATTTTAATTCATATAATACTTTAATACAGTATCAATCATTATCATTACGGATAGTAAGCAGCCACCAGGATTTTTTTATTTTTCAACTTTACATTGTAATATCACCACAGTACAAAGTTAAAAAAAAAAATTAGACCATAATTCTGGTAATGTATAAATATGGGTCAGTAAATGTGTCAAGTTTCAAATTTTTCCTGCTCATGGTAGACTCGCTAATGATTAATTAGTCATCAGAAACACCGATTTGGCACTTCACTTTTTTAAATCATGGACTTAACCTGTGAGTTGTCTCTAGAACCGCTAGTGATAAGAATTTCATACTTGATGGACAGAGTAAACAAATGTTACTTATGAATGTAACATAGTTAAAATATTTCACAAACCACCCCCTTTGCAAATAAATTGCAAAAAGTGTAAATTTAAATCCGCTTAAGTTACAAAGATGAAAATTACTTTGTGGGTAGGAAGTAGCTAAAGTAAAAGAACTCAAATTAAAAATGTGTGAATTTTTTATTTTTTAGGAATATTGAATTTTTTTATTAATTTGGTATGCTGAAGGTTGCCTTCATCAGGCTGAAAATTCTGAGCATTCATCTCTCCCAGGTGGATATTATTATATGTTTATAATTAAGTGGATGAATATTGAATGTTTAGATGTATGTTGCACACACATTGTATTTAGTAAATAAATAAATTACTGAAGCTAGATCCTACCCACCGCTACCCACAAAGTAATTTTCATCTTTGTAACTTAAGCGGATCTAAATTTACACTTTTTGCGATTTATTTGCAAAGGGGGTGGTTTGTGAAATATTTTAACTATATGTTACATTCATAAGTAATATTTGTTTACTCTGTCCATCAAGTATGAAATTTTTATCACTATCGGTTATAGAGACAACTCACAGGTTAAGTCCATGATTTAAAAAAATGAAGTGCCAAATTGGTGTTTCTGATGACTAATTAATCATTAGCGAGTCTACCATGAGCAGGAAAATTTTGAAACTTGACACATTTACTGGCCGATATTTATACATTACCAGAATTATGGTCTAATTTTTTTTTTTTTTTTTAACTTTGTACTGTGGTGATATTACGATGTAAAGTTGAAAAATACAAAAATCCTGGTGGCTGTTTACTATCCGTAATGATCGATATGTAAATATTCTTTTTATTATTTTCTGCTCTTTCTACCATGGCTTGCCTATGAATTCATGCCAACATAAATAAGTGCATAATAAATTTAATTATGCCAATGCCAATAAGTGCATAAAATTTATGCCAACATCAGCAAAAGTGCATAACAAAATAAAATTTTAACTCGTATCATTTTTTACTTTTTTCCTCACACCTGTGTCAAATGAATAATGTGGTTACTAGTGAATCATGTTTAGAAGGCAGTTGAACGGGCATTTTATCTTCTTATCAAGAATTGGGGAACTTTTGTAGGGGAGGGGAGACACGCTCTCGCTCAGCTGCTTCACATGGCTCATTCCAATCTAGACCAGCAAGTATGCAACATTGGTCATTAACTTTCAATTTAATGTGCTCTAATCATTCTACGTACTATTTTCTTTTATCGTACTTTATTATTATTGTTTAAACATTATCATCATTATGTATACCTATTATTTACTTGTTATCGTCTACACATAACATTACCATGTCAGCTGGTTCTGTCTGCTTAAATTTCATGTGGTATTTAAAATTTATAAATTTACATGATAAATATTGCTTGTGCATTTTTTTTTTCTTATCAGAAATGGGAAGATTGTGGATAAGAGAGGACACAAAATTGAGCATTTTCCTGAGGTGCCCCATGTTCTTGAACGTTTAGTATCTGAAGGTTACACTCTTGCTGTGGCTTCTCGGACTTATGAGCCTGGACGTGCTGAACAGTTACTGGAACTTTTTGACTGGAATAAATTTTTTACTTACAAGGAAATCTACCCAGGAAGTAAAAAAACACACTTCATGGAGTAAGTAGTGTCACAAAAATAACCATTCTTTCGTTATAATATGTTGTAGTGAATAAATAAATTAATTAAGTAGTATTTTTTATTCATTCATTTATTTTTTTCCCCCCAGATTTAAAAAGGCTTCTGGCATTGACTTCAGTGAAATGCTGTTCTTTGATGATGATCATCGCAACATCCGCGACACATTAGCTATGGGAGTAACAGCCATTTATGTCGAGGAAGGATTTGACTCTATTGTGATCCAACAAGGTCTTGAAAAATTTGCAGCTGAGAAACAAAAATGATTTCAACCTTTTGCATTTAATGTAATGTGTCAATGTCTACATTTTTAACATGTAACTACACGAACATACCAAATCTTTAAATTTTTTTCTTCTAAAGAACTTTCGAGTTTCTAAATGTATTCTTATTTAAATTACGTTGTTGTTATTATTATTTTGTTGGCTGGTCCATTTTTAAAGTTTCTTTTTTGTACTTGCTGGATATATGATAAAAGCATCCCTTCCCCCATTTCAAATAAATAATAATAATGAATTCCAACAATACTAACAAAATGATAGCAAATGACTATATGTTCCTATCTTTATTTAACATGCTTTATTATGGAGGAACGAAGCAACTTAAATTAAAGGCGTAGAACACCTTGACCTAACATACCTAAATATCAACGTTGATTTGGCTGGAGTCCTTGATTTCTAATTTATTTTCCATTCACAAAATGACAGCTGCGGGTTTGTGACGTCACAGCTCACCTGTTTCCGAGCACGTGGACTAGTGAGCTGTGACGTCACAAACCCGCAGTTGTCATTTCATAAATGGAAAATAAATTAAAATATAAAGTTTACCTATTATATCATCTTTTATTATTATATGTCATGTGATCAAATATGCTGTAATAAGAAAATGGTGGAAAAACACTATATGCCAAGTTTTTGTATGTAATAAAAATATATTACAAAAATTAATTTGAAGTATATTTTTGACATTGTAACTTGCAGATACAATTATTTTGTCTCATGCTCTTTTATTATTTTTATATTCAAAAGTGCATTACACATTCTCGAACACTCGTAATTAGTATTTTCTATAGGATATTCATAGAATGATTTTCTTATATTTGTATTTAATTGCAACATAATTCACAATATACAGAACATTTACCAACATTTTACCCCAATGCACTCTACGTCCCCTACGTGTCTTCCGACTCCCGGCCCATATTTTATAGCACAAGTTAAATTTCTCTCTCAGAAGACTCAGAAGGGAACACTAAAAATAGAGATAGGTTTGGTGGCTATTTGAACTTTTATGATAAGGTTGACTAAAGGTCAGACACAATATAATGTGTGACGTAAACAGAGATAACCACTCAGAATGCATGCGCTCAGGTGACAACAAGACCTCAAACCTTTGTGAAGCAGTAATTAGTAAATAGTAATAGTAGTTTAGCTGCCAATCGTGGTGCAATAGAGTGTAAGAGTTTCATTCAGCTTGTCTTCAGATTTATGCAGGGAGTATATAGGAAGACATGTAAGGGACATTGATAAGCATGGCACATTATTGTATTCGTTTGTCCCAAACCAGTGGAATCAGTGTGGAACAAACTAAAACTTGCTTGTATCTGATTTTTTCCATTGTTTTTCCCTTGAGTTTATTTTGGGCCTCCAAAATATTTTATTGCAACCTGGCTCAATGATACTTCCTGATCTATTCCTGGAGTTAAATGCAAACTTATTTGTAAACTTCTCCAAAATGATTAGTTGTTCCTCGCGTTTATTGCAATGTCCCTCACTCCCTCACACTACATGAGTCACAT
Source organism: Ecdyonurus torrentis (assembly GCA_949318235.1). Classification (NCBI taxonomy): domain Eukaryota; kingdom Metazoa; phylum Arthropoda; class Insecta; order Ephemeroptera; family Heptageniidae; genus Ecdyonurus; species Ecdyonurus torrentis. The sequence continues at coordinate 41,005,139 of OX439129.1, forward strand.
GTCTTACAACTCCGGGCACTTTTTGTAGTCCATGCAAACATGTGACACTTGAACTAAAATGTTAAGCTAAGGAAGCTTTGTATAGTTCCAGATGTCACTACCATTGGCGCATCGTCGTTTCTATTGGACTACGCGGTAGCATGTAGCATAGGGAGTTGCAAGACATGAGACATGTGAGAGACATTGCGTTCGTATGACAATAGTCAACCCACAGTATATTATACAACAGGGTATCTCCTCTACTGAGAATGTCAGATCAATGTGCGCTACAATTGCGACTGGGTGAAGACTGTAGAACTAGACGCGTAACGTTACTTCAAATGATGGCTTCTAGTTCTGCAGTCTTCACCCAGTCGCAATTATGGCGCGCATTTGATCTGACATTCTCAGTATAGGAGATAATCTACTGTATAGCCATAGCTATACTGTGTGCTGTGTGTAGTCAACCTTTTTTTATTTTATTTTTTTCTTTTAAACAAATCGCGCGCTCAAATGCAGCTGATGGTGCTGCCATCTATAACTACATTACCACGCAATGTCACGTGATTGAGTGGCAATCGTATAGCTTTCTTTATATAATACAATAACTACTGAGTGGCATGAGTACGGCATGCGATCTGCATGTAACTAGCGATTGTCAACAAAAGCCAGCTGGACTGGACTCAAAATTGTGTGATAGTGATAATTGTGAATTTGTTATTATATATTAATATTCAATGGCATTACGCAGGTCTCCTAAGTTGATCGTTTTTGATTTGGGTTCGTATTGATGTAATTATATGATATATATAACGATTGATTAAGTATTTGCGGTAGAAGTTCTATGTATGTATATGGAGAGAGTGAGGTGGGTCTCACACACAGAGAGAGTTAGTTATGGTTATAATATTTATTATATAACAGAGCTTTCGCGCGCCATCGTATTGACATTATCAATCAAAATAGAAAATTACCTGAGCACATCTTTCACAGAGTCGCGTATGTACATAAAGAACTTGGACTCGTCTGCATAATGTATGATGCTTGATGGAGATGTTGTTAAAATATGTAATAAACAGAAAGTTATTTAGGAATAAATTAGGAGAATTACTAATATAAATTTTATTATATTTTGTTTAAAGGATAAGCGAGCCACCGTACTTAACAGTACATTTGCCGCTATAGATAGAGACATTTATTATTATTATTACATAACATACATACATACATTTTACATTATGCTTGTAGAGACTGCACGTGACACGTGACTCGCTGTGATATGTTCAAGTAATTTTCTTCTTTGATTAATAATGTTACAGTATTAAGATTATTTAAGCTCTCGGTTATATAATGTCATTATACGTATGTAACGGTGCCACACATGCCACGTGAAACTTTGCCCTCTCTATAGAACTTCCACTGTGATAAGGGCGAAAGGCCCTTAATTAATTGCTATGGTATCTCTATCCTTTTCTTTAATATATTGATCGTAACTGTAACTGCTATATTTTTCTCTCCTTAAATTGTTTTTTAAACTTTGTAATTGATATAATATAAACATAACCATATACACGTGACATATGAGTGTGCACGGCTCTTTTGTGTAAATAAATATGTCATTATGTTAATGCATGTGTCTCTGATTGTCTCTATTTTCATATAGAATGAGCTGATAACATACATACCAATGCATGAGTGTGTCCTCTGCATCAGATTCATTCTTAAATTTAAAGACTTAAATTCTGCCGAGTTAATTATACACATAGTTGCTTATATCTGATATGTGTTTCTATTTTACAGATTGGACGCTGTGGCCCTTCCATGTTGATACAAATGTTGATCCTCCATTTAAAAGACAGAAGTAAGTATTTATTTTTAGGAAAACAAATTAATTGTAACTGGAGAGTCTTCTATATATCGTCATCTTAGAGCACAAACCGTGTGTATCGTACAAAAGCAACAAAGTTCAAAACAACATACCAAGCTTTTTGACTTTGCTGCTATTGTAGATATAGGTTTCTGCTGTAATGCAATTACAATATGTTTACCTATAGTCGAGGCAAAAAGTCTGTGGACTCCAGGAAATTTTAACACTAAAATAGATGCAATCATTTTTGTTTAAAAATTACAAAACTCTTAATGGAGCTTATCGGTTTAGCGCACATGGCGACACAGGGAAAACTAAGGGTCCCCTAATTTAACAATATGCTTATGGGGAAAAATAATGTTTCTTGAGATTTTTGTGAAAACTACTCCACTGATTTCGGAGAAATTGAAATTAGAAATACTAAACATACTTTTTAAAGTGTTTTAAGCCATAGAAAAGGTTAAGAATTTTTTAAACCGATAACCTCCATCTTCATTGAGTATGCCACATATTGTAAAAAAAAAAAAAAAAAAAAAAAAAAAAAAAAAAAAAAAAAACACGATAATTATGCGGCAAGGGCAAGCATGCCTGCAACTAGTACAGTTACCATATATATGATCCACTTCAATTATGATAAATGGAATATTAATTATTAGATATTATCATATTATTATTATAATCGGGCAGGCCTAAAACATCATGGTCTGAAGTGGTTGGAAGATGTTTGAAAAATAAGAATGTATGTAGTATGAAACAAGGTACGAGTCTGAAGGAAGCAAGAGAAATAAGTCAGGATAGAAAGTTGTGGAGGTCTATCACTAAGTCCGGCTAAAAGTCATCTATGTTGTTGGTTTATCCCGAGAGGGACTATAGCGTCATGATATCATCTTAGCATTTCCATTGCTTTTTTTCTTATTATTTTTTTTTACTAATTATTATTTTTACACACACACACACGACACACGGGTTAATATTTTGACAACTTCTTGCAACAACCACTATCATAAAGATATAAAAGAGCATTTTTATGCAGCATAATCATATTTTAGTCTGTCATGGTTTTGTGACTTAGTAAATGTACTAGCTAGGTATCAGCAGTCTAGGGTGTGTTGCTATTATTTTTTTTACTTGTTAATTAAGTGCTGTTTTCACATAGAACTCCATGGGAAAACCCCAATCTGCCAATAACATATGGCTTGCCAACAATGCCAAAAACTTTATAGTACAATTCCTATGTAAAGTTCTTGATGAAAAATTAAGAATGAATAAAAATAACTCCTGATCTATGTTCAAAAAGGTGGCACATTTTTTACAATTGATTATTTTACATGATAAACATAAAAACATAGTAATAATTTTAAAATTATCACCTTAAGTAATATATCAACCACTTTGTTTGTTTTTTCCTCATTTATGTAATCAATTTTGAAGAAGGTAGTACATAATATATGTAACAGACTGAGTGAGTCAAGAAGAAATTAGTACCAAGAGGGAGGGGGTATTTATTTATTTATTATTATTAGTTTACTATATGGAGAGTATATATCTGTGATTGAAAAGTATGCATAATATCTTACCAATACTTTGCTTGCAGAAACGGGGAGATTCATGACCAACGTGGACGTACTATAGAACATTTCCCAGAAGTTCCAATGCTACTGCAACGGCTAGTCTCAGAGGGTTACAAACTAGCAGTAGCTTCTCGTACAGGGGAAATTAAAGGTGCAGAGCAGTTATTGGAACTTTTTGATTGGAATAAGTACTTTGCATACAAGGAAATCTATCCAGGCTGCAAAAAGACACATTTTTCAAAGTAAGTACTGTATATAAAGTTGCTGAGTTGTTGTGAGAAAAAATTATTATTTTAATCAAGGTATATAAGGAAATATTGGCAATTATGATAAATCATAATAGTACATTTCAGTGTCAATATACGAAAAAAAAAAATAGGTATAATAAAATTAATATATTTTTTTAATTGTTTGTCTGTTATCTGTATTAAAATAGATAAACAACCCAAAAAAGATTATAATTTGTATTGCAAAATGTTTAGTATCAATCCTTTTTATGCTAATTAAATCTCAATTCCTTAATTGTTTTAGATTTAAGAAAGCCTCTGGACTTGACTATAGTGACATGCTGTTTTTTGATGATGAATATCGCAATATCAGAGATACAGTATCTATTGGAGTGACAGCTATTTTGGTTGATGAGGGAGTAGATTCTAGTGTAATTGAAGAGGGACTTGAAAAATATGCAGAAGGAAAACTGCAATAACTCATGACCTTTCTTTGTACTAACAATGCGTTTAAGAAATGTTATTAAAAATAATATTTATATATATTTTTTAAAGTGAAGCAAACTAACAGTAAGTAAGATATTGAAGATCAGTAACTCTTTTCCTGAATGGCATAATAACTTATATTTCATTATATTTAATTTTTTTTTTAATCTTTGATATCATTTTAGCTTTGCTTTAATATAGAATGATTGTTCCTGTATGCAAAATGTAAAAATTGATTGCTCTTTAAGTGATAGTATTTATTTCATTGTATAAATTAGTAAATCTAATTTGCAAGCAGACTCAATTTTACATCAGTATTTTTAATTTTATAACCTTTTGTTTCATGTGGCTGGACCATTTTTAATCTAAAACACTTCTTTTTCAAACCAATTAATGTAAAGAAAAATTATTCATTGTAGCACATTAAAAATAAAAACTTATATATTTGATGTTAAAACAAAATTTTATTTCTTTTCTTTTTTTTCTTTTAGCTTAGGCTATACTGTATAATAATATTTGTAGGTAACTATATAACATACGTTATAAAACATTTATACTTCTTATTTATCTAAGAAAAAGAATATTAGGTTACAAACAAAATAATTTTAATAATAACAAAATAAATTTAAGTTTATAAATCCCATGGGATACAGTTAAAGGCGTAGAACACCTTGAACAAAAAAGTTGTGTAATATCCTAACAAACCTGAAAATCAACGTTGATTTGGCTGGAGTCATTAATTTCTAATTTATTTTCCATTCACAAAATGCCGCTGGCGGTCACTGACGTCACAGCTCGCTTGTTTTACTCGCGCGTAAACCGGGCAAGCTGTGACGTCAGTGACCACCAGCAGCATTTTGTGAATGGAAAATAAATTAGAAATCAATGACGCTGACCAAATCAACGTTGATTTTCAGGTTTCTTAGGATATTACACAACTTTTTTGTTCAAGGTGTTCTACGCCTTTAAGAAATAGTGTTAAAAAAACATGCGATTTAACTTGTTAATGTAGGTAGCTGCTGTGGACTTAATTAACTAGAGTAATATAATAATGTTAGATTATAAATTACTCTAGGATATTAACCACATACACATTTCACTAAACATAAACGACCTAAAACAATGAATTGTTAAGTCATCAAAAAGCAGAAAAATATAAACAACTTTGCCATCTGTAGTGTGCAACACACAATAAATAACACAAATAACTTGCTGTTGTGTTGCCAAAATTTAATATTACTTTGATTGTCATAATTTTAAATACTTATAATTTTTTTTATATTTTTTTTTATAGTTTGAAATAAGTTTGAAAATTTGGAGAAAGGGAGATAGTAAACATTAAGCTGACAAGCACTAGTTATAAATCTGTCAACTTGAATGTAACATTGATCTATTCTATGCACATTTAATTTTAGCTAGGGTTAAAAGTTATTTTCTCTCACTAAATGTGTTTCTGTCAGATTGATGCTCATTAAATCCTAATCCCTAATTTTTCAAAGTTATTGCTGACAAATTACTTTTATCCAGCTAAACGAACACAAATAATGTTTTATAATAATATTAATAAAAAGCTAGTATTATTTGTATCAAACTACTAATACTTATACTTAGGAACTTAATAGTTTTACTCACACTTTCTATTGCACTAAAACTCTTCACTCCAATCTCTACATATGGCATAAAAATGAGATGGTTTTGAAAATTTGCAGTTAGGAGAGATATGTTTGCTAGATTTAACTCTATTTATGAGGAGTTGCTGACATGCTAGACTTGATTCACCAGAATTTGCTAGAGATAGTATTTGCTGGTGTAATTTGTGTTGCTCTGTTACCACAATAGAACTATCACTGAGTTTATTAGTTTCATCACAACATATTTGCTCTTGATTTTCTAATTTGTTCAAACCAAGTAGTGGAGTGAGTTTGGCTTCAGGCAGTCTTTTAAAAGGACATCCTCCTACTGTGTTAGGAGCTAACAGTTGTCCCTGAGAAACAAACAAAAGATTGTAATATTAATTAAAAGAAAATTGATTGGATTTATTAGTTTGATTCAAAAATCTAAAAACCTATTCCTTTTAAAAATAAATTTCAAGTTTATTTAACATGTTTACTAGTTACAAAAAACTTGAATAATTATAATAAAAAAATGTTGGTCTAAATATTTTATTTTTAGTAACCTGTATAGAGCTACAGCAAGGAGCTGCATAGTTTTTGCGACCACCCTCTAATCCATATAAGTGTCTAACACTGTATGTAAATTTCCGTTCATCAGTTTGCCATGAATGGGAGCAGCTAGGACCATGTTTACATCCTGGAACACTGTAGTGGGATCTCCAAAATTCTAAAGCTTGTTGCACTGGCATTCCAGCTTCCTGTTTGGTAGAGACCAAAAATAGATACAGTAAACTCTCAATTATTTGAAGTTCAATTTTGTGAAATGCTCAGTCATGGTCATTATCTAGATTGCTTATGATTTCACAAAAATGAGCGTTGATTACTGTATATAAAAAAAACTTGCATGTTTTCTTGATTCATTTAACAGCTTAATTCACACATACCTTCAGAAAAAGAGTAAGAGCTACTCGAGCATGGTGGCCTAGACGATGATGTTCCTGTAGTGTGTCTAAAAGACTGGTGATACAAGGGGGAAAAAATTTACTTTGTTCTCTTAAATTCCCACATGTCAATACTTTATGACCTGCAATGCTTGGGTTGCTGATACTTTCCTAGAAATGATAATATATATAAAAAAAAAAACTTTAAGAATTATAGTAAAGGATATGAGAAAACAGCAAGAGTCTTATATCTCTGTACTAGCAAGATTTTCACCAAACTATGGGGTTATCTTCACTATGATAAAAGTCTTTTGCTAGTTTTCTTTTACCATTTTCTTTCAAATTTATCATCCCTAACTGTGATGGTTTATTTTCCTTTAAGGCGTTGAACACCTTGAACAAAAAACAAGTTTAATATCCTAACATACCTAAATATTAACTTTGGCTGGAATCATTGATTTCTAATTTATTTTCCACTCACAAAATGACAGCTGCGGGTTTGTGATGTCACAGCTGAGCTCGCCTGTTTCTGCGCTCATGGACTAGTGAGCTGTGACGTCACAAACTCCAGTCATATTAACGTTGATATATATAGGTATGGTATGAGGATATTAGGCAAGTTTTTTGTTCAAGTTGTTCTACACCTTTAATATCTACACATTCAGATATTATATTTTACTATTTTATTTTAATGAAGCATATTTATGTTCTTCTCACAAGAATAACATTGCACAATTTAGGGAGAGTTTTTGATTGGTACAATATTATATATAGGCCTATATATTATCACAATCATGTATTAGTATTACACACAATGATTGCATATTATTGTTACTTAAATACTAACCTTAAATTTGAATGTCATTAAATTAGTAAGTTGGGAGATTCTTGAATCTTGAATAGCATAATTTTGACACCCGGAAGACAACATTTCATTATAACCATATTGAATATGCAGATTGAAGACAGTACTTAGCAGATCTTTCCATACTCCACATGGAACATGAGCTTCACCGTGAACCAATTCAACTTTCTGTTCAGCTATTAACTTCAAACATGTTCTGAATGGAACTGAAAAAAAGGGGGTAATTATGTCTTAAAAAAAAAGAAGAAGAAGAAAAAGAAGTGCACAATGAAAAAAAAAAAAAAAAAAAAAAAACTGCAGCAGAGTATGAGTATGCAGATTATGACTACAAATTATAATGAAATAAATGTTAAATTTTTAATCTATAATTTTTTCATAAAATCTAAATATTAAGAGAAAAAAAAAAGATTGGTAAAAAAATTATTTTTAATTTTAAATATTAATAAACAGTATCGGTATAGTAGAAATTGCAGAATTCAATTCTTTCTTTCTATATCTGCTAGATAAATTAAGGAATATAAACAGTGTTGTAGTCGATCGCCCTTTTTTCGATCCGATCACGATCCGATCAATTGAGATGTAGCTCGATCCGATCTCGATCACGATCTTCAAAACTCGAGACTATCCGATCACAATCCGATCTGATCGACTATCATTTGATCGAAAATTTTCGATCGTTTTCAATAATAAATGTAGGTATGTAAGAACTTGTAAATTATAATAATTATGAAAAAAAAAAAACAAAAACAAAAAAAAAAGGAAATCATACTGTAATAATACATTATACTTAACAATATTTTTATATTCATATTTCCGTGCAATTTTTTTTAATAAATAAATGTGTTACATAATTGTTAGTTCTTACCTTTAGATGTTTTATTAGATTTGCTGCAACAGATTTAAAGGCTATACGACGTTATTCGGTTTATTTTTGCACGATAAATACAAACACTGAATACCAAGCTCTTTCCCACTTTTATCTTTTTTAGGAGCTCCAGTTACGTGATAAAATTCTTTTAAGTTATTATTTCACGAAAAAAAATTGTCACCTAAATTATCTTTAATTTATATTATAAATTATAATATATTAACGTTTATGAATATGTAAAAATAAATAAAAAATACACTTTTGCCTGCTTTCTTATCTCGTGACACCTGCGAGAACGTACAGACCAAATGACTGGTGTCTGGATGGAGGTCCAAAAATTATCCTATGTACAGTACTGTGTGTCTTCATCCCCACTAATCAAAGCAACCCCCTCGTGTTTATTTCAGAAAAAATTTCCCCTCACCGCGGTTTTTTAATACATCAAAATTTCGTGGAAAAAATCATTAGGGTAAAAAAGCACTTAAAATTTTTCGATTGGTTATAAAGTCACCTCTAAAACTCATACAAGAAATGTATTGTGTTAAAATAAAATTGACAATCTTTCAATGCAGAAAAAAAATCTGTTACTTGAATATACGAACAAAATAATACGTCAAGAATTCATTTTAAACAAAACTTATTTACCGCCTTTAATGTCATGTCAAAAAAAAAAAAAAAAAGAAAAAAAATCTTTGGTGACATAGACACACTATTGATAGAATAATTTCTTTCCTAGAAAGCCTAGAAGCTTATATAGCTCAGAGTCAGGTATTTGCTATTTTTCTTTTATTTCTTTCATTTTTGCTTTCTTTGTTTTGTTTTGCGATACCTTTTAGCTAAAGTAGATAACATCTTAATATCTACCTAGCAGCTGCTAGCAGAGTACTGCCTGTACTGTACCTTTAAATTCTTTTCTATTTTGGACTTTGACTTTTTGCTTTATTATAATGAATAAAAAAAAGGAAAAAAAAAAAAAAAAAAAAGAAGAAAAAAAGAAAGAAAAAGATACCTATATGGTTGTAAAAACTAAAGTATGAAACATGATGATCGGATCGAAAAAACGTTCGATCACAGCCCTAAATGTGATCGAAATCCGATCACGATCATTTTTTTATAAAATGGGTCGAACCGATCACGATCCGATCAAATGATCGTGATCGGATCGTGATCGGATCGAAATTTGATCGATCGACTACAACACTGAATATAAACTATTATATATATATATATATATATATATATATATATATATATATATATATATATATATATATATATATATATATAATATATACAGGGTTCGGCACCTAAATTGAGACTACTTTCAATTTTGATTTGCCGCCGAACCGTTTGTGCGATTTTCTTTCCATTTAGTTTTTCAGAAAGCTGGGGATATGTAACACATATGCTGACAATAAAAAATCAGAATTTTTAAGTGAATGTGATTGAAGTTGGTAGGTAAAGTTTTAGTAAAGAAAATCGTCGTGCTGGAAAATAATTTTTTATCATGGCCAGGACGTTGAAACTAGCGCGAAACTTGGGTTCTAGCTACCCCAAGGACTTCAGCGCGGTTATAAGCGAGTCATCTGTCAGCCCTGCGGTTGTTTTTTGCATTTTGGGAGGAAGTTATTCTACTCGAAAAAAAAATTAATATGGGCAATTTTCATTTTTTGGGATTTTAATACCTGAAATTTGCATTTGTTAATCCATTTTACTCTGTATCTACATAGAACTGTCAGATGACTTTTAATGGCATAGAATATGTTAACTTAGGTCTTCTTCTGCAATGCAAGCTATTTTGCTGGTGCTGACTCTAATTTTTTTTATTAATTATGGCACTTTTTCTTACTTATTTTTGCTTAGCCTAATAGTAATAGCCATCCGAATGGCTTCATGGATCCTAACTGCCCTTTTTCTTATATGCTGTTTATGTTCAAATGTCGCTGACCTTTCTAAATAATTTTTGGCTTCAGAAAATTATTATCAAATCTTATACACACATAATCTATGGTAAGTACAGATTTTCAAAGTCTGGGTTAGCGATTTTTCAGCGTGGGTCTGTTGTTGTACGGAAACTTCATCTACCAACTTCGACCATTTTACTTAACAATTCTGATGTTTTATTATAACGTCATCTTTTTAGATACTTTCAGCTTTCTGAAAAACTAAATGGCAAGAAAATCGCATAAATGGTTCGACGGAAAATCAAAATTGAAAGTTGTCTCAATTTAGATGCCGAACCCTGTAATATTATATATAGGCCTATATAATATATATCTTATCATTTATCATATTCTATAGAATATGATAAATGATAAGAAATGATATAGAGGAAAACAGCAAGGGCTTTGTAATTAAATTACATTATAGTGAAGAAATATCATATTGTTCCTTGGTGAAAATGTTGCTAGATAATAACACATCCTTAGAGTATTTTACTATTGTGTTTATTTATCTCATCAGTTCTAGCAAGATTTTCACCTACCTATACGACTCTCTTCATCTCTTCACTATAATATCCACTCTATCGCTTTTAATTTAATTTCATCATATCTAAGCGAAACGGTTTATTTTCCATAGCATAATTGTTTTTATCTTCATTTTTAATTGAATGAACGCATACTCAATAAAAAAAAATTATTATCTTACTAAAGCAACATTACTATACACTCATCAGATTCTAAATGTATAGCCATCAAAGCGATGCCACTTTCTTCAGAAAATGATGGTCAACATGTCATTGTAAGTGGCATTTTGATAATTTTCTAAATAAAGTAGCATTGCTTTGATGGGTACATTTAGAATCTGCTAATCGTATACCATAAAATCCTATTTTACTATACAAATTGTAAACATATTAATTGTATGCAATGCATACAAAAATTAAGCATAAAAAAAGGCCTTTTTTTTTTTGTTTATACGGTAAACGTACTATATCGGCAGGCCGCAGTTATCGGCAGTTGTAATTTTTAAACCTTCTACTAATTTACGGGGCTTAAAATTTAAGCATGAAAGAGATGATCAAGAAACCATTTTTGTGTAAAAATTTCAAAACTCTCAAATAAGACGAACATATTATAAAAATGTAGCAAACACCTGCCGATAATTGCAACAAGCTTACCGATAACTATAGTACAATCAGGCTCGGACTGGCCATAAGAGCAAGTCCACAATTGCGGACGTGGCCCCCCCTGTTTGGGGACCCCTAAGGCCCAAAAAGGGGCGTAACTAGGCTGTGACGCCCCCTTTGTGGCCCCTAAAGAGGGTGTTACACCCCTTTTGCGGATGATCCGAGGCCCCTTGATTGCCAGTCCGACCCTGAGTACAATTATTATATTAGGTACTGTATATTATAGACTTTCTGCACACACTTTAATGGCGTAATCACCTATTTATAAATAGTTAACTATAACCTTAAATAAATACAAAAAGAATAACATATTTTGTGCAATATTGGAGTTGATACAAGAACATTATAACACACATTTGTATTACCATTTTCAGTAAATTTTGTTGCCTACACACAAATTGAACATACCTCGTACAAATTTGGATCTGCAAGTTTTAGAATGCTCACTTTTACTTGCAAATGCATGATGCAACCCTCCAGGATATCTTAGTAAATCTTGGCATAGATAACTTAGAGATACTAGAAATTTTGAATACTTTGAATCAATATTTAACCCCGAGTTTAGAATATCTTGACTATGCTGATGGCAAGTTTTCAATAATTTGACTAAATTTTTGTCATCTAAGTATTGCAGTCTTCTCTTAAACAGTGCAGTCTCAGCATGAAGGACATGATTTTGGAAGATAGATGACTTTAACGAGACGAGTCTGTGAAAGAATCATATGTATGTAACAGTTTCATTTACATATATTTTATACATATAGAACATAGATATATTATACACTATCTACCATGCTTACATACATATATTTACATATTCATGATGCTCATATTAAGGAATAATTACAATTGTAGTGCTCACCTAAGAAGGTAATGAGAAGCTCGATCAATAGCTGTATTTTCCACAAAATAAGTCATGTTCTGTGGCAATATCTGAAACTCTGCTTCATTTTCTGACTCTTGGATTGAAGTTATGAATTCCAATCTTTGGTGTGTGCATTCAATCATTTTATCTAACTCTAATAAACCTCTTGGAGGTTTTAAATAAAACGTCATAATTTTTAATATGACTTAAGTCATTGAAATACTCAAAAAAGTATTATAAAAAAACTATACTTTCTTGACGCAGAGATAACGTTCAATAACGTTACGTACCCGCTTCCCGCCATTTCTTTTGTTTACATTGAACAGCTGACTCAAATCCGAAATAAAGTGACAATCGTTAATACCGCAACTCCAAAAATTTGAAGCTATTTTGTGAGTTAGCTCTCGAGCTTTGTTTTATTTCTAGTTTCTTTTTCCCATATTGTTCACATTTGTCTACGCCACACTGACCATAAGAGATTATATCAATTTGGCTTAATGCTGCGCGTGAAGGTAAATTCTCGGCTACTTATAGGGTTATAGGTAGCCAGGATACTCCATGATTTTTTTTTTTTTTTTTTTTTTTTTTTTTTTTTTTTTTTTTTTACCAAAAAAATATAATTTAATGTGCATTGCATACGATACAATACATAATATGCAATGCATGCGGTTTCTAAAAAGGTGATGTTTTCTTTTCATTGATTTTTCATAACAAAGTATGCACATTACAAAATTCTTCCCATTTAAATACATTAACTTAGTTTTGTAATGCAAAAATCAAGAACTTGGCATTGTACTATAGTTATCCGCAGTTGTATTTTTTTTTTTAAATGCCTTCCACTAATTTTAGGGCTTGGAAATTTTAGCACAAAAGAGATTCTTAAACAATACTTTTTGTGCAACAGTTTCACAACTCTCAAATGAGTGGAACGTATTATAAAAAAAACAGCAAACACCTGCTGATAATTGTGGCAATAAGCATGCGCCAATAGTACAATTACCATACATAATTATTCCATAATTAATAAAATCGATATATCCATATGCAAATTTGCTTTTAGTCCAAATTTTTTTTATCATAATCGACATTCAAAAAAATGTCTTAACTTTTAATTTTTCCATCTATTTTATTTTTAATTATGTGTGCATATCACATACAATATCAGTACAGCATATTTACTAATTATTAATTTACAGAGATGTCGTCGGATTCCCAAGTCTCAGTTGCCACGACAATATCATGGACCTATGCCAACAAAGAAATTAGAAACTGCTCCCTTATCTAATCAACAACTAATGAACTTGTCTGTTCAAAAGCAAGTCATAGTACAACTTAAGCAAGGTAATTAAAAAAAAAAAATGTTATGGTTTTATTTTTTCATTAATGTGTTTCACTTGAAACATAAAATATAGTATTTGCCACTCAGCATATAGTTTAGTTTGAAATGCTTGTGCATATATGACTCAAAGTAATTGTTAAGAAGCTATTTTTGCATGTATTATTGTTTTATTGCAGCTCAAATCATAACCTTTCCACAACTAGTCAAATGTCTAGATTTTATTCATCACGAAGAAAAACTCTTAGACATTTTGGAAGAAGTTGCAGTTCTAGTACGAGGAAACTGGTTGTTAAAAAGTAGTCTAGTTTATGAACAAACATTCAAGTCGAGCCATGGTGTGGATCGGATTCATATGATACATGCATATTATCAAATGGTGAGATTTTTCTTTGATGCCTATACTTTTTTTTTTTTAACAAATAACAATTATTTAAAAATAATATATAAAAATAGTCTATTATTCATGAACTGTTAATCAAAGGAAAGCAGATATTTTAACAATTAGAAGCTCGTAATATAGAAAAATATGTTACGAAAATCTTTTATTAAAGAAACTATGATATTTATCCTGCAGGATTACTACTGCACGCACTTGGCTACAAATTAGAGAAAGGATAGGTTTATTCCAATTAATGCCATGAATGTATATTACCAACATTGCCTGTATAACAAGTGTACAGCCAATAAAATCAAGTATTTTTTTAGAAACAAAAAACCCAAAACAAAAGTTGCTCAAAAAAAAAAAAAAAAAAAAAAAAAAAATTTACTTCTGCGGACCTAATAAAACCGAGCATTTCACAAAATAAAATCCCAAAATTGAAATGCTCTAACATTGAAAAGTCCATCATTCTGGCTGGGACAAATGGTTGACTTCACAAAATCAAAAGTTTACTGTATTACAATCAATGACAATGTTTGTCAAGTGGTTTAGGACCTCATCAGTGCAACAATCCAGCTCCACCTGGGGGTCTGTTCCGTAAGTCCTCACGTGAAATTCAGTACCAAAAAAGGGAGTGTAACTCACTTGTTTATCATAGAGAACTTGTGAGCCACGCCCCCTTTCTTGATACAGAGTTTCTCGTGATGCCTACGGAATAGACCCCCTGCTCTGCGATCTCTCTACCACATGAAGGTCACTGACAAACTGACTGGCTGTTCACTAATGTGCACCTCAAACAAAGTTGCAGCAGTAGGTGAGAGGATAAATTAAATTTAATATTTATTATAATAATTGCAATATTTTTTTCTATACATACACTGTATATTATATTAATAATGATTGTAGTTGAATGTGATATTATATTGAAAACGGGTAAACAGAAACATGTTTCTGCAGTATGACTGAGGTTATACAGGTATCGTTGGTAACATACATTCATGGCCAGGGGCGTATCCGGGCTGGACACCCCTCCCCCCCCGTCAGGTCTGAAAAAGCATAGGAAAAGGGGGTGGTTTCCCCCCTTTTCCTATGCTCAATATAGGCTGGAACCCTCCCGTCTCAAAATCCTGGATACGCCCCTGTTCATGGCATTTAGAACAACCCAACTTTTCTCTAATCTGCGGCTTACAGCTTGCAATAATATCATTGTTTCTTTAATTAAAGATTTTTGTGAAATATAGTTTTCCATATTACATGCTTAAATTGTTAAACAATTTGCTTTCCTTTGATTAACATTATAAACGAATCCCCCCCCCCCCCTAATGTACTGTATACCTATATGAACTGGTTACATAGGTTTATTGAAAAATACACTTACAAAAAGTGGTTAAAGGAATAGACCAGAGAAAAACATAAGTATTTATATCAGAAAACACTTGTTGGGATTTACATATGTAACATTAGTTTGTCTCAAAACCCAACAGTAGCCCCGTAGCAGTGATCAGAAAAATCGATTTATACAACCCGCATAACATTTTCATACTAATTTTTGCATGTTTTTGACATCATAAACATGAATAGTAATGCAAATCGCATACTTTACAGCATTTTCACGTTCTCTCGTGGGGCTACATTAACATTCTGGTAAAAATTGTCATCAGTTTTGAAGATCCCATTTCCTGTTTATTCATTAAAAAGCACATGTTGTTTTATGTGGTCTATGGCTTTAACAATTTACAAGGTTTTTGATGATTATATTAATTTTGAATTCTTGTATGATCAAGGTGGTATAATAAATATAGGCATACAAGGTGGAAGTAACATTGCGTAAATATATTCATTGTTAACTATTCAAGTGATATCGCAACAACTAGTAAGCCCCATTGAGTTATTACTTATTATAGATAGAGAGGGTAGGGTACAGAGCTCTGTGGTTCTAGCTCTGGGTTGTGCTTGCTGTCATCGTGGAGCTAAAACTGAATGTGTTCGCAAAACCACTCTTCAGCTACCTGCGCAGAAACGAGTTTCTCACCTCACTCTTATATTTTTCGAATGGGCCAGCTGCTTACCACAAGTGACTGCATGGAGCAGCACTGTAAAGAGCTCAAGTTTTATGAGTGTCTTTGTGAGTACATCTTCTGTGGAGGCACAGTGAGCTCAATGCTATTAACATAAGGCTATCCTCTCTATCTATATAATCTCTTTGGTAAGCCCACAATGTTGAATGATAATCCTTTAGTACAAATGTTCTTTCGTTTTACAGTTGATGAAATTTCAACACAAAGTTGAAGTTACACATGCAGAAATGCAAGTGCTTACACAACTACCTGCCTCCGATGTAACAGACATATTGAAAATATTTGCAAGATCAGTCAAGCAAACTAAAGATAAAGAGGGACACTGGGTATTCAAACTGCCAACAGATGAACAGTTTATCAACTTGTAAGAAATAAATTTATCATGATTGTATGATCATTTACCGTTCATGTTATGTGATATTCAAATTATTGGTACAAATGCTAAAATATTATCTTATTTTAGGTATAAATACAGAGAAAATATATTTATGTTATTGGAGACAAAATTAAAGAGCTGTGAGAGGAAATCATACAATGCCTTAATGCATGGAAGTAAGAGGACACAAGAATTTAAGAATAAAAATAATGACTTAAGAAGAATACCAGAATCCTCAAATAATACCTCTATGAAAAAAGAGCCAAAGAAAATCAATAGAACCAACAAAGAATTATTTAAAAATAGCATGAAAGGAAATCCTACTGAGAGACAACTGTCAATAAAGTATGCAAACGCTAAAAGAAAACAACAAAATATCAATAGAATAAGTGATAAATCTGTTGCCAAGCAAGACACAAAAAAATCTACAGCAATTGCCAAAAATCAGATCCAGCCAGTTTTGCAAGGCAGAGAAGAGCCAATCAGAATTTCCCACAAACACAAAAAGCAACAAGTGGATTCCATAAAGTATAAAATGCAACATACAATATTTGACAATACACATAAAACAGCCAGCAAAAAAGATATCAGCAGCAAGAATCATTCACAAGCAGTATTTCAAGTTTCTAATGAAAATTACCAAAAAATAAATACTGTCAAGAATTTTAATCAAACAATTTATGCCAAGAAAGAGGAGAATTCAAAAGCTATATTAAAACACAAGCAACCCATTGCCACAGAAAGTAAGATCAGCAGTAATCAACAAGTGGATTTGCACAAAGATACCACCAAGACACAGAGTGATGATTGCAAACATTCTCAAATAAATAAAAATAAAGAAGCAAGGAAGAAAAAAGATAGCACACTAAAGCAACAGGTTTTTATCGAAACACAAATTAAAAAACTATTTGAATGTGACAATGTTATTCATAGAATACATGAGAAGCAACCATACAATTTGAAAACAGAAGATAACTGTGGAATGCCCATAAACAAACCTAAAAAAGAAACGGAGATTAATATTAAAATCAATTCTTTGAAAACAAATGAGCAACCAAGCAATAAAAAAAGTTTAAAATTAAAAGTTATGAATGACTCTAACAAGAAAAAAGAAACCAAGCCAATTGATTTAAAAAGAAAGGCACAAACTGATCATTGCGATGAGTACAAAGTTAAATCCAAAGTTACTAAAAGTTCTAGTACAAAGAAAGAGCAAAGAAAACTGTAGAAAAAAATGTGTGTGTGAGAGAGAGAGAGAGAGAGAGAGAGAGAGAGAGAGAGAGAGAGAGAGAGAGAGAGAGAGAGAGAGAGAGAGAGAGAGAGAGAGTAGAGGAGGCAAAGAAAATATATTTTTATCAAATTGACCACACATTTTGGATTTCAGCTTTTTCAGGTCATGTGCAGCAAAAAAATCTATTTCAAGGTCAAATGGACATCAGCTACGGAATTTCATAAATTTTATTCCCCCCCCCCCCCCCACTCCCCACAAAGGTGCATGTAATAAAATATAAATATTTTAACTTTTATTTCACGTTTATTGATGAAAATGATATATAGTATAGAAATCCTTATTTTTAGGACTTATGTTCTTTCTTATAATAATAAAATAATATACATTCTGAAAGCTTATTAAAATACGAAGTTAGAAAAAAAAAGTAATGCTAAAAATGATTTAGAAAAAGAGAAAATTAATAGAATATATCTTGTAACACTCAGTTAGTTCTATAAGCCACAGAGAAAGAAAAGGATAGTCATCTTCTTGCCTTATTTCACAGATAAGCTTGCCAGCCAAAGAAAAGTCTGCATAGGTTCTCAGGGTCTCTTGCTTCTTGAATCAGACGATTCACTTGGCCCTCAATACTTGTAGCCATTCCTTCTTCTGTGCCCATCAATTTCTGTTGCAGTCTCAATAAGGCTCGATGAGCAATTTTGTTAACCTCTACAGCTGATGCTAAATACATAGCAATATTTATTAGTTTGCATAAATGTTGATTTCGAAAGTAATTAAATTAATATAATAAATTAAAGCAGAAAAAACACTATTTATTACAATATGTGATATAGTGGAACTATCAGAGATCACAGTATAAAGTATAGAAGAAAATAGCATGTAGAATAATTAGAGCACAATAAACTGAAAAATAATAAAACGCCAAGATTCTCTAATTTATAGATTATTGGGAATAGGGATCAAATTTCTGGCAAAAATGTGAGCTAGATTATATTATAGGCCTATACTTTTATTTAATAGAAGTTAAAAGGAAGGGTTATATCTGTGCCAATGAATTTGCAGTGTACATACCTAGTATCTCACGTCCCAACATAATTTTTATAATATAAAAAGTAAAAACTGTATCACCACCTTATGTTAGTTCAGGGTTAACCTCAGTCTTGGGAACCCCACCCGTACTTTTTTTTAAATGATGGTAAAATACAGTATTTTAAAAATTATTGTTGGATACATCTCAGTTTATTAAACTAGAAGTTTAAATATGAATTATTCGTATTACCCATAGATTTCTCAGAATTTATTTTTAAGCATTTTTATTTTGCTGTGATATTTTTAAAAAAATAACTGTTCAAATGTGCAAAATAACTCCTAGTTTTCTCAAAAATAAGATAGAAATATAAATATAAAACAAAAATTAATCGATAGAGCATAAACATTTCTGTAAAATTAAAATGTTTAAACAAAGTTATAAAACCAATTTTTTTGGTATGCGTCAGAAATTATTATCTCTCACACAGGGTCATCTACAGCTCAACACCCTTTTCCCCAAATTTTTTTTCAATGTACCTCCTATCTTATTTTTATTAATCAATTATAAGGAAAAGAAATCTGATTATTAGAAGTACAAGCAGATAAAAAAAAGAAAGAAAGAAAGAAAGAAAGAAAGAAAGAAAGAAAGAAAGAAAGAAAGAAAGAAAGAAAGAAAGAAAGAAAGAAAGAAAGAAAGAAAGAAAGAAAGAAAGAAAGAAAGAAAGAAAGAAAGAAAGAAAGAAGGAAAGAAGGAAAGAAAGAAAGAAAGAAAGAAAGAAAGAAAGAAAGAAAGAAAGAAAGAAAGAAAGAAAGAAAGAAAGAAAGAAAGAAAGAAAGAAAGAAAGAAAGAAAGAAAGAAAGAAAGAAAGAAAGAAAGAAAGAAAGAAAGAAAGAAAGAAAGAAAGAAAGAAAGAAAGAAAGAAAGAAAGAAAGAAAGAAAGAAAGAAAGAAAGAAAGAAAGAAAAAGGAAAAGAAAAGAAAAACAATACAAGATTAAAAGAATTTTAGTACTTCGGAGTGACTCTCTCTATATAAAAACAGCACTTACTTTCTGGTCCCCTAGCTCCCTTTACTCCTTTTCTTTCATTCTGATTTCGTTCAGGAGAAATGGCCCAAACATAGAGAGGATCATACAGCAACACTTGCAGAATAGTCAGGATAGTTTCCTGGTTCTCTCTTAACACTTCAAGTGTCTTTTCACAAGTCCTGGAATTTATTTTTTATTATTATATAGACTAGTTTAGTTTTGAAAGACGCACATCAAAACATTTCAGATACTCACTTGCGGAATACTCCTTCAACTCCTGAAATACCCAAGCCATCTTCCATATCTCGAGTCAAACGGAAAGGCACAGTTTCAGGAACACACAATACCAGTCCTTGTTCAAATGCAATACCTAAATGAATGAATAAATAAATAGATGTAAAATCGAAGTTAATTTTCTTTCAATATCAAAGCCAAAATTTCAAATTATTTTATCATAAAATTAGGTATAGTACTTACCAAAGTCAATGTGGATGACTTCTGCTGTTGTCTTGTCCACAAGAATGTTCTGCACATGTCTATCACCCAGACCAAGGATGTAACCAATCATGGAGTTTGTAGCAATGCTGAAATAAATTAAATCACAATTTAATACTAATAATATATATGAGTAAAACTTACATAAAACAAAAATTTTGGGAGTAGGATAAGGTGCTGGCACAATACATAAAAAAAGGTGTATAAAAATTAAACATAATTATACAAACCAGCAGTACATAATGTTTAAGTAACTTCTAGCTTACTCAAAATTTAATTTATATTCCTTACCTTTTTGCATACGCAAGACGTCTTTCAAACCATACTCCTGGCAATACATAATGTTCAGTAAAGAAATTGTGGAAGACTGGAGTCAAGTTTTCACAAATTTCAAGATACACTTGTAAGCGTTTCTCACGAGACTCTTTTTGGGCATTCTAAAACAATTATTAAATGATATAATAAGTCCACAAAAACTATATTTTGTGACAACATAATAATCTGTGATATATTGTGTAAGTATACTAACGCTTATTTTTCCTTTGCACCTTGCTGGAAGTAAGTCATTAGGGTGGTATTTTGGATGTGCTTTCAATAAGTAACCTGCAATGGGCTCAGTGTTATCACACCACTCAATGATACCACTTCTTTGAGACAGGGGTACAACCTGAAAAAATGGAGGTCAATTAGACAAAAAAAAATATGGTATGACAAATACTGATAAACAAAAGTAAACAAATTCCTACCCCACAATTTTAAAGAAGACCTAGAAGAAGATTTAGAATTAGGATGGGGAAGATATTCAAAAATAAAAAAACAAAAATTGTAATAAAATTTTAACAGGAAAAAAAAAAAAAAAAGTAGGTACAGTAAAGTGGAGATATGGAGTTTTAGGCTGACAGGGTCATCTTTTGAAAAAGAAAATAATTTTTACCTCTGCCAATAAAATAGAAAACAATAGAGATATGCCATTTTTTTTTTCTTCCCAAAACAACCCATCAAATTAACTGTGTATGTGTTAACACGTGTGTGCTATGTATAGAAGCTAATCATATATTAATTAATTAAATCATAGGGATATTAGGCTTGCAATTAATAAAGACAGTGTGGACATAGCACACTCTTAATTTTCAGCAGCTCATATATTTGCAGCCATGAACAGCTGTATGCCCTTCTGGGACTTGGTAGTTCGACAATAGACATTGAAGCCCTGGCTCTACCTGCAATCAGAGAACTGTAGGCTGGCCAACATGAGAAATTCTCAAGTGTCAATAAGGTAAAACATACAAACGTGTTACATGAGTATAGTTTAAAATACATAAATAGGAAGAAAAATATCAGGTGGAGTTATCTATTACCCGAGTTTTTCCCCCCTCCAGCCTATTAGTGCTCTGATAGACATAATCTGCTATAAATTGAATGTTTCCCAATTTGTATGTTTGCTTGCTACACGATAATAGACTTTATTTAAACCTATAATAACTTTACCTTATAAGTTCTGACCAGAAGTTTCCTCTCCCTAGTTTTCTTGTTGTGTTTCAGCAGTTTGTTCATTATAGTAAAAACTTGTTGCATTACAGCATCTTGGTGCAAATCATCCATCCCCTGAAAATAAATTGTGTTCTATCTTAGTTTTTTTTTTTTTTTCCGATATTAATATTATTTTTTTTGTATTTTATATTTTAAATTTAAATGGAGCCAAATTTTGGGATAGATAGTTAAGTTATTAGTAGCAACACCAAAAATATCTAAGCAAGAGTATTCAACAAAATTATGATACCTTGATCAGTTGGAATCTACTTATTCCATCAGTGCCAACACAAGTCAATTTTTTGGGTGCAGTAATACCACCGACCATAACATATTTCTTCTCATACAAGTGGATGCCTATAATAATAACAAATAATAATTGTAATAGAAGACAGCAGGAGTTAATCACTTACTTATTAGTAAATTGGGAGTACTTACCAATTATGTTGTTATATTGGCCAGATCGATTTACATTTAAATTAAGTGTTGGGACTTGCATTTTGTCAAGGTTTTTAACTTTAAAAATTGACATTTTGGTTGGAATATCAGTACCTAAAACATTTTATTATCTAAATAAATATAATATGTACAAATAAAAAAAAAAAAAAAAAAAAAAAAAAAACAGAAAGAAAATACAGCACATAATACTATAGAAAAAGAAGCAAATTATTAAAACTGAATTAACAAAATCTTAAAATAGGTAAAACATTAAGTATTTACTTGTGCTTTCATGATATGCAAGTTGAACTAATGCATTCAAGTTGTCCTCCATTTGTGTAATTATGTCACGAAGTTGATGCAGTCGTTTCAATTTCTTAATCATAGCCTGTGCTGCTGTCACTCGAGCCTAGAATAGAAAAAAAAATGTTACATTCTAACAGATTCTAGTTTAGATTTAGTTATAGACAGAAAAAAAAAAAAAAAAAAAAAAGCATTTGGAGTAAAATTAAAAACAGTTTATTTGTTGGAAAATAGCAGCCAAAAGGATAAAATAAGGGTTATATTATAAAAACTAACTCCCCACCCATTTTTTGATAGCAATGAGGAACATTGACAATATCTTAATCATACAAAACCAAAACAAAAGAGTCTTTGAAATATTGGCAGTTGGCACTGAAATGTTTAGGAGTTCATAGTTTTGAAGAATCATACCTCAGGAGTTGATGGTGGAGAACACAAGTTTTTCTTCATGTACTGTACATCCTTATACAACTCAGCCAGAGCCAGCAATGTAGGAATCGTATGATGAGGATGTTCAATAGCCATACGCTCTGAAATAGAAAATAAACAAATATGTAAATTATAAAACATTCTAAAGTTAATATACAATAACAATAATATAAAGTTACCTAATAACTTTGTGAGTATGACATCAAATTTATCTTTCAAATTAGTAATGTGAGGAACAAGTTGAGGAACTACAGGAAGGAACTTGTAACTTGCAATACTTTGAAGTTTTTCCTCTAACAATGCTTGACATTTGCCAAGACTATCCTTGTTATTAATCCACAGAGAAACAATACGGAAAACAATTGGCTCTTCTTCATTTGCTGTAGATTTATCAAGACTTCTTAGATAATACTCTAAAGCAAGCTCTAGATATTTTTGTTTTTCTTTTGTGATATTATTGAATTCAATCTCATCCATATTACTTTGTTTTTCATTGATGTTAATAGCTCTAACAATATCTTTAGTCTGAGATTGATCTTTTCTTAACGTCTTGGCAGTATCCTTTGATTTCTCCATGCACTGCTTACGACTAACGAAGATTGGGGAATTCATGTACTTGTCAATTCTTTGATATTCTATATCTGCAAATCTAGCCAAAGATCTGTAAGCTTCAACTAACTCTGAACTACTGGCCAATGGTAATTCTTCAAGGGCATCAACTGCTTTCATTAAATATTCGTTGATGATGATTTGTGCATTTTCAGACCTGAAATAATAAAAACAGTAAAAATAAAATTGACTGAAAAGTAGTAACAATAATAAAACATCATACACAATTATTAGAAGTTTAAAACCAAAATAACTTTCACAATCTTACTCTCATTTTTACAACTAGATTTTTGTTTCTTTATTTCTCCTTAGGATCTCAATTTAAATTATGCAATTTATTAGGCATATGATTGTATTATTGACGTTTGACAAATAATAATTTTATTTATGCAGCAACATGTCCAATTATACTGACAGGAATAAAATAAAAACATAGAATATAATATACCAATAACTTAGAAAAATAGTTTAAAATTTTAATTTCATATAGTTTTAAGTATGTTTCATTGTGCACTCATTTTTACAATAGGTATAATTAAGTTACCAATAAATAGAAATATACTTTTCTTACCTTGAATCCACGAGCCACGTTCCATAAAGTCTGAGAGCCTCTGCTTCCAATTTTCTTGCTGAATTTGTATTTAAATTATTGTCTTTGATATTTGAGATAACTGATAATAACATATAACATCCCAAATCTTTTTTTCCTTGATTCCAAAGATTTTGTGAATCTTCAAGCTGCCACTGTAATTTATTTTCATCATCTAAATCTTTTAATTCAGATAGTTTTCTCAGAGCTTTTTCTGCTACATGGAACCACTTTTCCTGTCTTGCAGTTCTTGCTAACTGAAGTAACAGATCACTAGAAGCTCTCAGTAACGAACCATCGTGTAACTCAGTATGAAGTATCTGCTGACTGTCTTGTCGTTCACAAGCAATTCCTACAAGTGCTACACGTTGACTTAGAATTGATTCAGTATATTGGAATTGATTGATTGTGATTTCATCCTGATATTTCCATTTTTTCAACACACTACACAAAGTATTTCTTTGTTGGGTTGTTTCTTCTAATGGAAATACAATGCTAGAAAAATCTTCAAGTTCTTGGAGTGTTTGCAATTGAGATAAGGCACCGTAAATATTTTTACTACTTTCTAAATTTGCATTTGTAAGTGATCGAATGATGCAATTTCTAGAGTTTCTTAGATCTATTGACAGACTTGTAACATCTGATGTATATAAAGATTTCAAAGCAGAATAATGGTGAGCTTCATAATTTGCTAAGTTATCTATTTTTATATTGGTCTGTTTGCTTCCAATTTCTACTGCAGTTGGTAAATCCCATTGACCCAATCTCCAACAACACTCATACTGCAGAGCCTTCATGTCTTCATTTTCTTGATGTTCCAAATAAGATTCAAGCATATGATGAAGCCCAGACTGTTTCAGAGCCAATGCTGTTCCTCTTGAGATGGTACCTTTAGGTTGATTTGGTACAATATCTTGAAGTAAGATCACTTTATTCCATTCATCACAATGCTCATAATACCATATACGAGACTGAGAATCTAACAATCTTGACATTCCACATCCATGTAAAGCATCAGGATCACCTATTTTTTTATAACCTTCAAGAAGAATTTTATATAATGCTTTACCATCTTCTGAGCTATCACAGATTTCATTAATACTTCTAAATCTATTTTTGTTATTTAATTTGAGGTTTGTACCCCAAAGATCAGCATAAAGAATAGAAGTGAAGTAAGCAGAACAGAAATGGGCTGCTTGAGATACATGGAGAAAATTGAGATTTAGGTCAGATGGTGTATTAGGACTCTTTCTTGTGTGTTCCTCAGTTCTTATAAATTGTACCACATTCAGCATACATTGAATTGATGTTTTATTGAAGTAAATGTAATTGTCTTCAATTTGTTTATTATCTCTTAATTTATAATGTTCTGAAAAAATCTGATTGATTTTATCTGCAAGTAATTTTTTGCAATCATTTATATCAGAACTTAGAATGAAGTTAACAAGGAATGGTAAGATTTCTACTGAGAATTCTACTTTAGCTTTGCATACATTAACTAATTGTTGTAGATACTCTGGTGTATATGTAAGTGTCTGTAAAATATCACATACTAATTTTGTAATCCATTCTTTATGAGTGAGTGGCAACGAAGGACACCAAAGTTCATCACTACTAAGATGCTCCATAAACTTTTCTTGATCAATTGCTAATGATGGATGCTTTGCATTTTTACGTGATTTAAATGGTTCTAGATATTCATGATCTTGAATGAGAGAAAGTGCCTTTTGCCCTTCTCTAGTTGATAATAAGGAATATAATGTAGATGAGGCGGCAACTGAGTGTTCAGAATCTACTAAGTATTCAGTAAGAAGTTCAATTTTTCTCTTACAGAGTGCAATTTGAGGTATTATTTTCTCAGATGAAGTTGTTATATTTTCAGGTTGCAAGACAAGTGAGGATAAATCTGAAGGACCTAATTCACCTAAGCATTTACCAGCTTCAAGAGATATACTTGTATCAGGGTCTGAGGTAAGTTTAACAAGTACACATACAAGTTGATGTAGTAAATTAGAGGCACATTCTTCAGAAAAACCACGCATTGATTGAAGGTCTTTAAATAATCTTCTCAGTTCAATTTTTCTAGTCGCCAGCTGTGATTTTAAATGGATTAATCCTTCTACTCTATTGCCTTTACTTAATTTTCCTGCATTTAGAAAATATGCAATCTCACCTTCTAAGTCATAATCTTTCATGTCATATTTGACTTGTTGGTGTGAAGCTTGTAACTTGCTGAATTTCTCATCACTTGGAAATGGGTCCATTTTTCCAATTATATTTCTAAGAGAATCAACATGTTCAACAACAAGAAATTCAAGTACTTGTACAGCTTTGTTTACCACAGGACCAGTTTTGTGTCTCTTGATTGTTTTTATCAAGGTGTCTGTGATGATTGGTAGTAAAGATTCAAAGTATTTTATACAATGTAAAATACACTGTGAACATACATCTTGTAATGTAATGCACACTGACACAAATAGAGCTTGTTCATTTGTGTGGGAACTTTCTAATAAGTTCAGTAGCATGTGTATGATGTCACGTACTACAAAAGCAGTAACTTTACCTAATTTGCGACCTTCAAGATGTATGCATAGTTTTTCAGTGAATGCAGAATATTGGAAGAATGTTTTTAGTCTATCTTCACTTGTTGGTGCCTCACGAACAGCAACAGTGAGGCATTGCAAAATAGCTTGAATTTTATTAGGAGTATCTGTTGCAAGTTGTGCAAGGAGAGGATACTGAGGCTCATCTCCTATGTTTTGAAAGTGCTGTAGTGTCACTTCCATGGTTTGTAAGTTATATGATGGGAAGTCACCTTCTGTGAAATGTAAGGGTATGTCACATGTAATTTTTTCCTGCCAATTTGGAGGGTCATGAAGATTTTGAAATAAGTATAAAACAATTTTCTCAAGACAAGGGCCTACAAATTCATTGCATCTGGACTCTCCCAGTATTTTTAAGGTTTCTTCATGAAGAATTCGTGCTGTTTCTAAGTCACTTGTTCTTACTGCAAGATTGTTATTTTTGGTTGCTATGAAAGGCATAAAACTACTGAGGATTTTTGGATAACATTCTTCAATTATTTCAGGGATATTTTTTGAGATTGTATTTGTTACATACTGTAATGTTTCCATTTTCTCTTGTTGGACTAAAATAGGCACCACAATTTCTTGAAACATCACCAGGAACTCTTTTTCTGTTTCACAATCAAACAATTTCCAAGGGAAAGCTGGTAATTTATACAAATGCAGCCACTGAGTCAGAATGAAGGTAAGGTTGACTCTGAGAAATTGTCTGATATTAGATACTTTCAGTTCACATCTCACGATTTCTAATGTACGTTTCAAGGGCATAATATTTATTCTATGCTTCTTGGCTTGCTGAAGGATTGCAAATAATGCTTTCTTACGCCACTCTGGACTTGACAAAATGACAACCCCCAAGCTTTGAAAAGTACTTCCTGTCAAGTTCACAAAGTCATCTGTTGCTCCATCTTTTACATGATCAAAAGATTCAGTGACGAGAAGAAGCAATTTATCAAACACTAATCTGTGCCACTTATGTGTCTGAGCAAGGGTCCAATTTGGAGTTTGAGAACAGAAGAGAGTTTTGATACAATGAGCTGCTGCAAGTCTAGCTTCATTGAAGGGATCTTTCATATATTCAATAATATCGATGACAAGAGGAACAGATCCATCTTTTGTTGGTTTGACCACCCAGTTATGTTCAGGATCTACTTCTGCAGCTTTACCAAGACATTTAATCAACCAAACTCGGACAGCAGAGCCAAATGCCATTCTACCCAATAATTTTGAGAACCCTAGTAATATAATAATGGAAATGTTTCTTGCTATCTCTGACTGTTCTCCATGCATGTGAGGAAGCATGTTATACAGTACTGATAATATAGCTAATACCATCTCTGGATCTCGAGCCATATTTTTAGTAAGAATTTTTAAGATTTCCATTATTACACGTACTTGATGTTGAGATAATGATTTTGCTAAGCTGGCATGGTATATAACATACACAATCTTTTGAATGTTAACTTTTGTTAAGTCAGTTGATGTGGATAAATCAAGAACAACACTAAGCAGTTCAAGAAATTGATCATCATCATTAGATGTCCAGTTATTTTCACTGGAAATAAACCAGAAGTTAGTAAGGATTTCAGCAGCTAATATTTGTTTCTTTTCTTCTGTAGATAATTTGTGCTGATAAAATAATGAAGATTCTTCTTTAACATTGATAAATGGATTGACAATACTTATATCTGTAAAGTCAAGTACACTAACATCTGCATCCCTTTCTCTAGCTTCAGCTGAAATGTCAGTACTCATCTCCATGAATTCTACTTTTGAGGTTCCTTCATCAAAGTTATGCTTTCCATTTGAATTTTGCTTCACAAGAGGCAATAATATTTCAGAAAGCTGTGTAGATACAGCAGATCTAAGTAAAGAAGCTACTTCTTTATGATGAGTACCTGAGTACAGATGTTTCAGATTGGCAAGAATTTCCAAATGATTTCCAGAGTGCTTTTTACTAATAAAAGCTCTTTTGACTGCCTCTGGTAGCATTGTTGTAAGTCTTTCCAAGTATTGCTTGATAACACTATCTTCCAATTCATTTTCTTTCATCATTTGCCACTTTAACATGTATGTTAAAAGATAAGCAAATAAACTCATGTAATGTACAATGTACTTGATTGTACTAACTTTTTCATTCATTTTAGAAAAATCACTTTCACTACTGAATTTATCAACAACAAAATTAAATTCGCTGCTTAGTAATTCTATCATTGAATTTAATGCTGAAGTATTGACTTGCACTGAATTCGTGTAATTGTTTGTTTCTTGGTCATTTATTTGAGTCTCTACTGTGGTGATTCCTCGTGTCAATGCAATTATCTCATAGGTTGTTGAAATATTTTTGAGAATATTATGATGGTGATACTTTTCTTTTGAGTCTTGATTTGGCTGTCTTCTAGTTTTTAGACATAGACGTACTAGTGCCTCAGCAAAAATTTTGCTTGGGATTTCTTCTTTTTTCACGTCATCCTCTGACCCTCTACCTGGTAGGAGCCATTCAAGAAGTATTTCCCAAATGGAAGTAGTTCCATCTTGCATTACTTGGCCATGAGAAGCATTACCTGGACTGCTGCTAAATAGTTTTTCTTGACTAAAAATATGAAAGATAATTATATTTTTTTAATAAATGGGAATTCATAATAATAACAGTTGTTATTCCATTTAGTAAAAATTACAAATCAATTTTAAATGTAAAAAAATAAATATAGCAATAGACCTAATAATAATTTTCTATTCAAACTCGGCACATTGAAGCAAAACTACAAAAATGACAGATAGGGGTACTGTAATAAATTAATTAAAACCCATTATTGTTAAAATAGAGCTACAAATTTTGAGCAAATACAGTAATATATATGACGTCATTCTGAGTGCTTTTCGATGAATAACATTGCTCAGCAGTGGACAAATTTAGTTTTTGGCTATTTTCTTTGGTAAATTAGTTATTTTTTGGTCATTGTTATTTTTCTTGTATACTTGAGGTACTGTACTAATTCAACCTGTTAACTGCATCAATGCTCTCAAAAAAACTGCTAAGTATTTTTAAACTAGCAAAATGTGCTATTTTCCTATACCAGCCAATGTTATTTATTACTCACTTATGATGTCGACTTTAACATGAATGAAACCACCCTATTCACACTGGATATAATATATTTCTCTTCCAGCAATGTTACATGAACTAAGAATGGTCATGATGTTTATATTTATTTGTATTACATACTGTATATCTGATATGACTTACACAGAGGGCAGGTGACACTTCTCTGCAAGTGTGATCAGGGTGGTGACACTGCCTGGAGAAAGCTGAATAGTGCCTGAGGCAATCAGCTGTAGCAGAGAAGCATAGTGGCCAGGAGAATAGGTGTGCAACTTCAGCAATTCTTGTAGAAGAATATGACTTTCCTCACACTGGTTTAGTCCAACACTCCTGTAAAAGTATTGAGTTGCTAATACATATTAGTTTTTAAACATAAAATACAACAATAGGATTGTTTATAAAATCCTGTACAAGATTACCAGTATCTGAATGTAAAAATAATAATAATAATAAAAAATGCACTGTTACAATTTAAACAAGTTAATTGATTATATTAATACAATTCAAAAAGCACACCACGTACCTTAATGTCATGTCCCAGATTTTATCCCACTGCTGATTACATGTTATTTTTTCAGCAGTACTCAGATCTATTCTGCATTCAACTTTAAGTAATGCTTCACAGCACCTAAAAATAGTAGTAATGATAATATATTTTTTCCTGAAGCTTTATACAGAAGTACTAACTGAACAAACAAACAAACATATACTTTACCTGCAAATGTGACGCATAACACCAATATTCTTACGTGAGGACTGTAAAAGGGTAAGAGCTTGAAGAAGTGCCACAAACTCCTTGCTTTTGAACATGTCTGGATACAGTTCTAAGATGGCTCTCAGCAGCTGAAGTCTGCAAAATTATTATTTTTGTGTTATTATTACCTATTATTATATACACCAAAAACATGGAAATTAGGTCGAAAAAAATTATTACTAAGAAAACCATTATTATTTTGCATTGGTGATAGGCAGTGAGAAAACTTACTGTGTAGTTATTTCCTCTGTTACTTTGGATGACTTCAGTTGATCAATAATAGCTAATACTCCAATGTCAAGTTTTCTTCTTTTAGAGGCTGCTTCAAGTAGAGTATCATCCAAACAAATAGCTTGCATTTCATCTGTATTCTGCATGCTAAATGTCTAAGAAAATAAAAATTGAAATACAGCTTGTGATACAATACTTGTGTGTGTATGGATTTTATTAATAGGAAATAAATAGAACATTGAAATTATTGTAAATTACCTGCTTCCACACCTCAATTGTCAGATTAATGAGAGATGCGTTAACTTCCCTCTCTGTCCCATTGACTTTATTTCTTATAGTGTTTCTGGGAACAGAGAAAACCTGCAATTCTTCTTGCACAAAGTTATGCAAGGTCACCAGATGTTTACGCCAAAGTGTCCAGTCATGGGCATAAGCTTCTTCTTCACCCTCACTAGATCCACCAGGATGGTGCAATGCCATTTGCAGCAAGAAGAAGTTGTAGAGTTGATTCTACAATGCCACAATAGAATTGTCACTACATATTGTATTCTTATTTTAATGTGTTGTATCATACATACCATGGTTTTATAATTCTCTGCTCTACCTCGACGAATTCTCAAGACAAATGTGAAAACATTTTCTCCGAATTTACACAAAGCCATTCTACTCTCTAGAGCAAGCTGAAATTAAATATTTACATGTAACTATAGATATATTAAGGAAAATAAACCACCGTGATTAGGTATGATAAATTTTAAAGAAAAGGATAAGAGAAACCAGCAAGGGCCTTACCATAGTACAGAGAGTCCCATTGTTCGGTGGAAATCTTGCTAACAATGATATAAAAAACTAACATATTGGGAATATTTTGTCAATTAATTCCAAGAGAGGTGGAGTGTGTTATGCCTTCATTAGTACTTACAGACTAAGAGACTGGAGAGGCATAACACACTCCATCTGTCTTGGAGTTTATTGCTAAAATATTTCCAATGTGTTTGTTTTTATATCTGTGTTAGCAAGATTTTCGTTGAACTATGGGACTTTCTTCACTATGGTAAGGCTTTTGCTTGCTTTTCCTATCTTTTTCTTTCAAATTTATCATACATGTAACAGGAGATATATAATATAATCATATTTGTCACACGTAACAATATGTGTATCTCGTTTTCTGTCACCCAAAGCAATGTGTAAATCGAGCCCCATAACATTCGGAAACGAATTACATTTTGCTTCGCGTGACAAAAAAATGAGGTACACATATTGCCACGCGTGACAAATAATGAGATAGACATTTTGCTTAGCGTGACAAAAAACGAGATACACATATTGCTTGCAACAACATCGATATATATATTCCCCAGGCTGGGCAAACTAGTTGGAAGACTGATTTTAAAAATATGATTTTATAAGGAACAAATATTTAACTTCAATTATCTCTAATCCCAGTAATTTGAATATTTTGATAACTAGAGCTTTAGTTCATTACATTGTTTCAAATTGCTCTTCTCTAGCCAATTTTGACGTGACAGTAATCTTTCCAGGTCTGAGGCTAGCCCTTGACCAAATCTTCACAAAAACAAAGTATGATGTACGGGCAATTTAATTAAGTCTTACCACAGTCATCAATGTGTTGCATAATTTAAGCAAAGCTTCTTCCAGGTTCATTTGTCTTTGTTGGCCTTCTAGAAACATCTTTTCAATGGAGTCAAGGCTAATAAAATAGGAAATAGAAATGTATTATAATTCATACAATAAATACTAAGGGCAAATTGACTTGTAATTTGGTAGCAATACGAGCAATATTGATTAGGAAAAGAATTGGCAAATGGGAGCATATAAAATATTATTGATTGTAATATGATTCTAGGAGCTGTTATGTGTAAATCGCTATTTAAATAAAGAAAACAATAATAACAAAAATGCATTTAAACTAAACAGAGAAAACTACAGAGAACGCATCTAAGCAATAATTGATGTTGGTGAGAGTGGGGAGTGTTTGTTTACTAGTGTTTCTATGCAGTTGTGAACCTGCCTGCAAGGAGGCTCTGATTTTTTTTTTTTTTTTTTTTTTTAATTTATTAAATACATTCCATGTGTACATTTTCTTACAAATATTAATATATAATTACAATGGTTATAATATTACATAAATTTCTTAAATTATAAAGGTAAAATATAGCTACTATACAATACATATTTTTTGTGTTATTAAATTTTAAAACAATCAGAGCCCCCTTGCAGGCAGGCTCACAACTGCTTAGAAACACTAGTAAACACTCCACTCTCACCGACATCAATTATTGCTTAGATGCATTCTCTGTCGTTTTCTTTGTGATTTAAATTTAAATAAACTGTAATGTGGTATAAAGAAATTGTTAAGTTTATAGATTACAGGAATGAGAGGCTTGTAAAGTAACTTGGTAGTTAAAAAAATTACCAGGTAAACATATCAACATATATGTAAATAATAATAAATTGTTGGTACTGGCACAGTTTCTAAATTCTATGTTTATTTATTGATTACATTATATGGTATTGGCTCACGCTCTCATTAGAGAAATTTGTCAGTGAGAGCTTTTTATAAGGTTATTATGATAGTTGCATACTCTCATTTGAGGCTCATTGCTCATTCCCTATAGTAGGTCTATGTGCACTATGTGTTCAGGTGGCAAGTGGTGAGCCCCCCCCCCCCCCCCCACACACCAACAAAAATTATCCTGACTGAGATGATGAGTATATGCCATATGTGTACACTGGCGGAAATTATAAACCTAACATCAAAGGGGATGCCGCTTTGTATTGAAAGAGGCTAAAAATCGAGTTGAGTTAAGTGCTGTGTTGTCCAGCTTGCGAAACACCTGCAAAACACTTGGCAGAAAGAAAGAAGGTCTAGCAAAGTAATACAACACAAAGGTGCCAGGTGTTTCGCAGGTGTTTTGCAAGCTGGCAACACAGCACTTAACTCAACTCGATTTTCAGCCTCTTTCAATACAAAGCGGCATCCCCTTTGATGTTAGGTTTATAATTTCCGCGAGTTTACCTACCTATGCTATTTATACTGTATAGTACACTGCACCTGCAACTAAAAACTAAAAAGTGCCCAGTCCTCAGTCCTCAACATTAAGTGTGCCAAAAACAGACTGAGGACAAGTTTTAATGTAATAAACAGGATATGTTTTAAAAATTACCTTTTTTTCTTCTTCAGATCAATAGCTAATGGAGAATATGTACATCCTTTGCTCACACAAATATCAAGGATTGTGATCAGAATTACTCTATCTCCATCAAAAACTTTGTTGAACATATCTATGCACATGTTGATGATGTCTAAAGGAAAGATAAAAGTGTAAAATTAATAATAAACAAACAAAATGAATATATTGTGAAATAATTATTGTTTTGAAGAAAATTGAAACCCATTTCAGTTTGAATTTTTGTCATCAACGGAAAAAAAATGCAAGGGAAACAAACACGCGCCTTGCCACTATTATGGCTGTAGCTAGGTGAAAACCTTGATGGCACAATGTATGTAGATATTTATTTTGATTAATACATTTCAAGAGCAACAGCTACTTTCCCTAAATTGCTTGACTACAATCTTTAAGTAATTGATGAAGGCTCTTGCCCTCATAATATCTTAATCAAAACGTAAGTATTTGTGTAGACTGACACTATCTACAACGCGGACATCATCTTGGTAAGGCGCTTTTTTTTTTTTTTTTTTTTTTTTTTTACTTTTCTTTCTTTTTGATAACATATTATCTAATAAAATTATACTTGAAAGAAAATATCATACCTTTCCATTGTTCTACTGATAAATCAATCCAGTAGGGTCTGAGGGAAAGTATGTTTTTATGGAGAATGTTTAAGTACTTGGAGCCATACTGTTTGAGTTGCTTGTACCAACGTTCCCTTGTCAGTGCATCCAAGCAAATCTTAATTGTAGAACCAGCCTTTAAGCAGGGACTATTAGGATCTGCAATAGTAGGAATGTGCACTTTTAAAACAACAATTAATGCAGACTGTTAATTTTATTATTAATTATTTATGTTGTAAGAGTCTGAATAATAAAGGGTAACCATTTAAACTTTATCCATTTTTGAGCGCCTCAAAATATTATGCGTAAAAGAGAAATCTTGCTAGTCTCGTGTAGATGTTCAACACGAAGATTGGAAGAAGACTAAGATTGTCGAAGAAGAGAAGAGGTAGCTCCTCGCACTCAGGTGATTTTTTTTTCTTCGTATTATTCTTTTGATACAGTAATATATTGATATAAATATTGGGGGCATTGGGGAATGCGGAGGGGGGAGCGCGGCGGGCATCGTTCGGCACGCGTACTTTGCCCCGCTCTCTCACTATCACACAGCGAGCAATGTGAACCACACGTATCAAGCGGTGATGCTTGGTACAGGTGAGCACATTGTATTGCTGTGGGCTGCTGATGAGTGCCTGAGACCCGCGATGTTTTTTGTGCATTAATTATATAATTAGTGCATAAAATTCGGAACGGATATGGACGAAACGCGCGTCCAGCTAGATCGCGAGAGGTGTGGGTCGTGAGGATATTTGGTATGTTTGGTTAGCTTTTGCACAGAATCACCCATCCTTTTAATTTCTTTTCATATAAAACGTCCTAGCCAAAATGCTAGTGAATTGATTTGAATCCCTACTATCAAAATTAGAGAATTTCGCTCTGTATTAACTTTCAATACACGGTGCTCTAATTTCTCTCGTCCTATCACTATCCTATTGTTTTAGTAATATATTGATATTACTATCAACCATTATTATTGGTTATTTGATATTGTAATGATTTAAAAGGTAAAAGTTATGTATTAATTTTTTATTTGTTCATTGATAAAATAAATTATGTGTTAATAAAATAAAAAGTTAAGAAAATCGAGTCAGTGGCACAGATAGAAAGCAAAGGAAATTCATTGAGTTGGGCACCACAAGTCGTATTTGGCTTGCTGGCTTAGATTGCCACGCAGTTCACCTGAGCGTGAGGAACTAACTCTTCTCTTCTTCGTCTTCTTCTTTTGAGTTTTGTGATAAACATATATTTTCTTGTACAGTATGTAAGAAGCTAGATTTCTATTTTGCTTATAATATAATATTTGTGAGTCGACATCGGTCCCCTACTCCCTTAATTATAAGTTATGTTTTATTAGTTATTGGTAGGCCACAGTTTTCGGACAACACCGAGATTGTTTTACAGCGTTCTTTCCTCATATAGTGATAAAAAAATTAACTGCCCGATAACCCTGGCGTGCCAATACCTGCAGTACAATTACACCACCTAATCCATTTTTTTTTCTATACATAATATGTATTAAGTATGTACCTCTGTTAGCTACTTTTGCTACAAATCCTACAAGACCAAGACAGCTTTCTCGTAGCTTTAACTTCGGTATTGTAGATCTAATTGCGTTCCTTTCTTCTTCCTCAGCTTGTCCATCACACTGCAATGAAAAAGTATCATAACATACCTAGGATATAATTAGGCCTATGACTGTATTATCATGCATGCATAAATATGTTGGAACACTTACACGACACAGGGCATTATGACAGGTTCGGAACACATCTTGCCAGCCAACATCTGTATCATTTCTACCCTTATTGCTACTTCTATCAAGGTAATTGAGAACTGCTTTATCTTCCAGTATTTCTTTAAGCTTTTCAATGGTTGTTTCCAGTGTTCTCTGCAAACATATAACAAATATTAATTTAATATTTAATTTCCATATCCATACCGGTAGGAATAGAGTATGTATGAATAATGCAGTGCATATGTACTTACAACTTGCATCTTATTAAGTGCAGAGTCCAAGTTTGAAAGGCATTCATGAATTTTTGACTCAGGTTCGTCCATTGTAAATATGAATTGCAGTACTTTAAATTTATTGTGAAGGACACACACAGTCAGTGCAACTGATATGGCTAACTGAAGTGGTTAGCATTAGTATTGGTGTTATTATGTACATATGTCATGTATGTACCTGTTTTTTACATGCATAACACTCCGACACACTGATGTCATGTCATGTCTCTAATTACGTACTATTTAAGCGTATATTTTACACTGTAGTTAATGGTGGTTAAACGCCATGAACCCCATAACTGATCAATCTCGTTCTCGTGGCTCGTGGAACGAAAACGAAACAATACCTAAAAGCAAAAAAGAGAACCACGGACGTCGCCATCTTTAATATTTTCCCGCTAATTCGCAATTTGACTGTCACCGCTGTCACTTTCCCAAATGCAGGCGGAAAAACTGCAAACTTTTCAAAAGTATTTTTTCCCCACAGTGGATAATTATTTAATAATATATGCTTTTCCACAGTAATTAATTACTGTGATTCTTTTCTTGAATCTCTCTCTCTCTCTCATGATGTCATGATCATGATATGTATATATGATGCTCTGGGAGCACTGAACGTTGTGACTTGTGACAGATACAGGACAGGTAGCAGCTAGTTGTTCAGGTAAATCAGGTACAGAATATTTATATTATGTGGATTAGTATTATGTAAATGCTATTTTCAATTCTCATTGATTTCATTGTGAACCAAATTTTTTCGTCTTAAGACTCTTAATTTTGTCTTTTGCTATGTTTTAATAAACATTTTTGATTAAATTTTTCTTTCTTTATTATAATACATACAATACCTTAAAAACTTCCATCAACGACCATATCTAGCTGTTATTGCAACTTAATTGTGAGTACATCATGCTGTACATATTCCATTTCCCTGAGAATATTTGGATATGTATCAAATTTATAGACCTATATTAATATTATATTTGAAACCCCGCTTAAACTTTCACATATTTATATATATATATAATATATATATATATATATATATATATATATATATATATATATATATATACTTACTATAGGATAGGCTATATATTATATAATTTTATATATATATATATTATATAATTTATATATATAAAGGCACCACACCAGTAAACCACACAGTGTATTACAATATAGCATGTGTATTATTATATATAATTTTAAGGTTTTGTATGTAAATCCATACGTAAGTTGACAAATCCATTATAATCTAAAGAAGCCGTCGGCTTGGAATACATTTGTCATTTATGCAAAAAAAAAAAAAAAAAATTTGGAATTTCGTCCATTGTCCCATATAAAATGGTATACACTAAGGCTCAATTTCCTTCGATTTTTTTTTTTCCATATACGACAAATGTATTTCTATTTCTAGCCAATGAAGTGTAATTTTGTCATTGCAATTTGATTGTAGGAGACTGGAATTGAAGATATTTTATATATGAATTTCGAATTTGAACAGCCTTTTCACATGTGGATTGCAAAAGTACTTGTCCGATTGAAGAATATCACTAGTTATAGTGAAGTCACGTGAGCTGGGAGTGACATTCTTCAATCTGACAAGTACTTGCAGTTCACAATGTGAAAAGGATATGATTTACTGGGACTGCACAACTGAATACCTGTTGCATAGCAACCTTTCATTTTATTCTACCCTTACTTTTACTCTTTCTGAGAATGAGTAATGCATTGTACTGTACTTGCATATTTATAATATTGTATTAGATATCTGACATTAATTACAACAATGAGACAAATATAAGTTTCAAAATATTTATTAATATAATGTAATTTAATATTTTTTATATAAAAAATACAAATAAATTTAATTGGCAAAGACAAAAATATTAATGAAAGCAATTTAATAAATTTAATATGAAAGCAGTTCAAAAAATACACTATAGTAATTGCAACACAGAGATAGACACATTGTCGGTTCAGAGCACAAACTGTATGTGTATCTACAATAGCAATAAAGTCAAAACTCTTATCTTTTTGTAATTGTTTTGAACTTTGTTGATACAAAGTTATATATTCCGACACATGAAAATATAAGTCAAATAGAAATTACAAAGAGACCATGTGAACTATAGCGTACAAATGAAACTTTTGCTTAAATACTGAGTTTTATATTGATTAAAAAAAAAAAAAAAAGCTTATATTAAACTTAATTTTATGGTATGCACAAAAATAATAAAGTATTTAGGTAAATGGGAAATTTATAGTGTACTTATTATTATATATATTGAACAGAACATGTAAGTCCCCTTCTCTTGTCAGTCCTAATTGAGGCTTGTTTTCATTTTATAAGAGTGGATTTCTCTCGCTCTCTCTGCTGTATTGCTATTTGAAAGTTAAGCTTTTTTTTATGCTTACGTTATTTTTGCATACTGTACAACAAATATAAAACTAAGTGCACATATTCAATTGGATTAGTTAGGTTAGCATTTCATAAAATATAGATATTTCTGGTTGTTTTAGAAAATATAAATAACAGTGCCAGTAATTATCAGGAGCCAAATTTTTAAATATTAAAATTTAAAAACTTCTGGATTGATGGTAACCAATAATCAGCACTTCTACAGAAATTAGTTTGTCTTCCAATACAATTATTTTATTAAATTTAAAGTAAGAGTAAGATAAAATTATACAGTTATTAACAATTCTGCACAGAATGGAAAGATTTTAGTAAAGATAAAGGACATGAGCCATAAAAGCAGAAAAAATATACATTAATATTGAAATAAAAACATAAAAAGGTAGCATTATAGTTCAAGTAAGTGTTTTAAATATATTGTATGTAGGAAGGCTAGTTTCAAAACTCCATGCTCTTAACTCTCATGGGAAAAAAATGTGATGGACAATAAATATATAAGAATTTAAAATTTTAAACCTCAGCTACATTTTACAATGATTTTCAAAGAATAGAATGTTAGAGAATGTGAAGAACATGAAAATACACATAACTAATTACAGATAGCTGCACAAGAAACATTAGTTTACTGCACACGAGAGCGATTGGCTCGTGTCTCAACAAGCAGACGAGGGGTTACAGGTTCAGTAAGTGGCTTTGAAGATGGCTCAATTCTTGGTGGGGATTTGATCTGTACAGGATTTGCATGGAATTCAGCCTCTCTACGCAGCCTCATTTGCTCCTCTTGTTCTTCAGCTTCAAGTTGGGCCTCCAACTAAAATTATCAATACAATATTTACACAGAGAAATATTAAAAAAAAATTCTTAAAGAGGTAGTCAAAAGCGGCTTTTTTTTATTAGCCACCATCGTAGTATTAAACCTCTCAAAAACGCAATGTCAAAATTTTTATTAATAACACGCTGCAAGCAAAAGCCATTTAGCGACTCTGAACCTATGTCACAGCTACAAGTACAACTTGCTCTTACACTAGTTTGACACGAACGTGAGTTACTCTTATTTTTGTTCTCCCTAGTTGGCGTAATATTCTATGTATATAAAATGTTTTTACAGCTACAGATATGTAGTAAAATAATTTTTGCAAAGATAAGAGTAACTCCAACTAGCGCCAAGCTAGCATGAGAGAGCAAGTTGTAGCTGTGATGTAGGTTTGGGGTTTGCTAAATGGCTTTTGATCTCAGAGTGTTATTAATTAACATTTTGAGATTGTGTTTTAGGGAGGTTTAAAGCTGGAAAAAAACATGTTCTTTTTATTAGCTAAATCAATTAGTATTGTCATGAAAAATTTATATTCACAAAAGAAAAAGTTCTCAAAAAATTATTTAGCCTTGTTTTTCCCTCTTCTATTTGGTATGATTTCTTTCTAAAGAGGGAAATGGTTGTCGGCACCATAGCAAAAACAAAGGTTTTTCAGCAAGTTTGAACTTTACAACTTTATAACTGGAGAACTATTGGTCATCACATAGTGACACTTAACCAAAATATAAATTAGTTATCTAGTAATAAGATGGCAGAGTGAGCACAATAAATTTTGAAAATAAATGCACTAATTAAGGTATTAAAAAATATCATTAATTCAAGAAAATCTCCCACCTCTTCTTACAATACCAACTAGGGTGAAAGATGAGATGAAGGGTGGGAGAAATAAGAAGATAAATGAGCACACATGTGTGAGCGCGCCACGGTCTTGTGTCTTCCGCAGGGTGCCGCTTTGTGTCTTGAAAGAGAAAGTAAATTTTCATCCCCAATGTAAGAATGCATGTAAGGTTTATTTTATATATTATTTTTCTATAAAAATGATCCATGCGTGGTTTTCAAGTTAAAATTTTGAGATATAAGACAAACAAGACAAATTACCCTCCCACGATATGTTTTTCCATATTTATATAAGTTATGCTTGTAAGCTCAATTATCCGTGACCAACCTGCAGCAGGGGGTAAAAGTTCACTTAAAAGCAAAATTCTCTGTTTCCCTCTTTCGCTGAATCAAATGATATCATAAAATGTGTTTAAATATTATTTTGAGAATTTTTTCTTTTGTGAATATAAAACTTTCATAACAATACCAATTGATTTAGCTAATAAAAACAACATGTTTTTTTCCAACTTTAATAACATGATGATCACTATTAAAAAAAACATCGTTTACTACTCCTTTAAGAATAGATAGAATTCATAATTATCATTGTAGTAATAAGTGTGTATGTATGTTATGTGGTGGTCTCTGTACTAGGTACCACTTACTTCACTGTCCGTCTTGAACTCTGTCATTAAGTCATTATGCAAAACTGTAGATGTGTAGCAATCTATTTATGATATGTTTAATAAATGATAATGAACTTCATTGTTATTATTTGGATGTTATTATATATTTGTAATTGATTGGATAATTGTTGAATGTTTAGATGTATGTTGAACACACATTGTGTTTAATAAATAAATAATAATAACAATAATTATCATTATGCAAAGTACAATACCAAATACTGAGACCAGTGGAATACATGATAAAGTGATGAAGTAAAAAGGAATAACTGGGGGGGGGGGGGGGGGGGGGGGCAACACTTAAACCAAATACAAGCTAACCTCAGCTTTAGCCTTTGCATTCTCTTCTTCCTTGAGCTTTAAAAAATCATCAAACTTTGCACGTTCCATAGCCCGTTTCTCTGTATTTAGTTGAAATTCAGTAATATCCTGAAGAGTGCGATTTGGAAGAACTGGAAGGAATGGTTGCATTTGCGTCACTTTAGCAGGACGAGCCTTGAACAGAGCTTGCTGGTGAAGCATTTCTTCTTCAGCAGCAATCTGCAACCCAAATCAGACCTCACAAATATTAAATAATACAGTAAAAAGAAGAAAAAAAGTAAATAAATAAAAAAACAAAACAAACAAACAAACAAACTTGATAAACACAATGTTTGAGAAATACAAAAAAATATTTACCTTCTCTTTGAACTTTTGCTGTTGATGTGCACCCAAAGTGAAGGCAGAAAGTTGTGGAGTATGAGCAACAGTCACAGGCATGCGTTTTTTCTCAGGTAAATTAGGAGCAGATGCAAAGTGAGGTTTCTTGTGTGCCTTGAACTCACGAACTTTGCGTTCTTCTTCCAAATGCTTAAATGAAAAATAAATTGCTACTATTTATAAAAAAAAAAAAAGAGAAGAAGATGAAGAAAGAAAGAAGGAAAGAAAGAAAGAAAGAAATAAAGAAAGAAAGAAAGAAAGAAAGAAAGAAAGAAAGAAAGAAAGAAAGAAAGAAAGAAAGAAAGAAAGAAAGAAAGAAAGAAAGAAAGAAAGAAAGAAAGAAAGAAAGAAAGAAAGAAAGAAAGAAAGAAAGAGAAACTCTTACCTTTTGAATTAGTTCTTGCTTACGCTGAAGCATTTGCCTGTCCCGTTCCTCAAAACTAAAGGGCTTCACAGTAGTGTTTCTAGTAGGGGTGTCACGTTTAGTGTTTTGGATGCCAAAGTGGCCTATTTCTTTGTCCTATAAACATATAACAGTTGTTATAGGGTGTGTGCGCATGACGTCATTCTGAGTGCTTTTCGATGCTCATCTTGAGCAATGATTAACATTGCTCAGTATAGGGCAAAGGTAGTTTTTGGCTATTTTCTTTGGAAATTAGCTGTTTTTTTGGTTATTATTATTTTTCTTGCATACTTGAGGTACTAATTCAACCTGTTAACAGCATCAATGCTCTCAAAAAAATCGCGAAGTATTTTTAAACTGGCAAAATGGGCCATTTTCCTATACCGGCCAATGTTATTTAGTACTCACTTATGACGTCGACTTTAACATGAATGAAACCACCCTATATTTTCTTGATTTTTTTAATGTACTAATCGTAGCATTAGTCTAACAGCATATTATGCTCAAGATTAATGTTTATGTATTGAATTTAATATTCTTATTTTGTAAATTTAGGTTATAAGTTGTATTCCATGTCACATTTTTACTATGTGCCACGTGTTTATTTATTGAATAACAAATATATATACCTATATTTTATATTCTTAATTGACGATATGATGATTAAAATTGTTTACTTACAACATGGTTAGGAGTCTCCACTTTTACACGCTTAGGATATTTTGCATTGAGGATGAGAGCTGGGGACTGTGGCTCTGTGAGAGGTACGCCTTGTTTTGGTGGAACTCCTTTTGGAGATGCCAACATACCACGTGGGATGGGCTGTGCTTTGAATTTGAACACAGGCTCTGGAGTTGGCTGTAAAGAATGAGGATAATTATTATTTTTTACATTTTTATTAAAATTTTAAACAACTTACCATCCTTTTCTTGCCTTGCGACAGTTTGAAAGGCTCAAAACGAGTTGGTGTCTTTACTGCTACCATAGCTTTGTGAGCAGGAGGAATCAGAACTTTAGGATCAAGTGGATTTGCCTTCACTTGGTTACTAAAAGTATTAGAAAGAATTAACAAATTTAAAAATATGGCTGCCCCCACCACTACAGGATAAACCCAACAACGTGCAATTTAATAGAAATAAACATGATGAGGTGGACTGGTGAATAGGGACCGGATTTTCAGTTGCAAATGTCTGCTTGCGCCTGCAAGTTTGGTTGCTCCTCGTATCGCACAACAATTTACTAAATATTTTTAAATTTTGGTTCATTCCAGGTATTTTGAGGTAAATTACAAATTACAGGTAGATAGAAAATATTTTACAAATTG
This sequence comes from Ecdyonurus torrentis, assembly GCA_949318235.1. Classification (NCBI taxonomy): domain Eukaryota; kingdom Metazoa; phylum Arthropoda; class Insecta; order Ephemeroptera; family Heptageniidae; genus Ecdyonurus; species Ecdyonurus torrentis. The sequence continues at coordinate 41,049,067 of OX439129.1, forward strand.
ATAATAAGTTGTGCAGCAGGAAAAGTAACTGCTGTTTTTGCAGGCGCAAGCAGACATTTGCAACTGAAAATCCGGTCCCTACTGGTGAACCGTCCCGAGATACCTTTGATTTGGTGTGGGTGACTACGTGACTACCACCACTGCCAGCATTGGCAAGAGACATGAATAGACCTGTCAAGCCTAAACACCTCTCCTATCATTTAACCTGTGACACACTGGCACACGCACAGGCATCAATGCGCAGAAAACATGAGAATGCATTCAGTGTATAATACCATGGCCTCTGAAAAAGCCGCATATACCCACTGAGTATTGAACTTGTAATCTCTCGCACACCAAACCACTGCGCCACACTGCCAGCCTGAATTTGAAAATTCAAAATTTAAGATGATTTTTAAGTACTGCACAAATAAGATTCCTCCATGATAATTCTATTTCAAATTTATGCCCCACATGCAATAAATGTATTTAGGAAAAGGAAAGATACCATCGCGGTATGGACAAACATGTGACGTTAAAATTTGATAGGGAGAAACCAAATGAGAGTTGGCGCCAGGCAGCAGCGTCAACTGAAAATCTCAAATGGCGATAGTGGATTAAACAAATATATATTTGAAATATATATATATATCATGCCATATAATATGTAAGTAACAGTAAGTATGTGGTTTAAAATACGTTCGAATTTTCACGCGCCGATTTATTAACCAATCGGCGCGTGAGGCTGCGGGGCCACTGGGTATAAAAGCTCAGTAAATTTGCAGACCACTGCACAGTCGCTGCTAGCAGATGTGGTGTAAGCATCATCTCTAGCGTGACTGTGTTACTCTTCCCGTTACACTGATGAGCCTGTGGGAAGGCGAAACGTTTGTAACTATTGAGTTATATTTATTGTTATGTAATATGTTGCTGTGCTTGCAACCCCCCGCCTCCTACTAAAATTCCTTTAACTCCTAATTAATTATACATGCATAAAAGTGCTCATAGCCTTGCACGCCTAGTGTGCATAGGGCCGTGCATAACGGCTTGAGACAATATATGGCATGATATATATATTTTTTTTTAATCCACTATCGCCATTTGAGATTTTCAGTTGACGCTGCTGCCTGGCGCCAACTCTCATTTGGTTTCTCCCTATCAAATTTTAACGTCACATGCAATAAAGCATCTTATATCTATGTCTACTAATGTACATATAACTTATGGGCTATTAAATCTTACCAGTTTAGCAAGAAATTCTCACAAAGTTACAATAAAATAGGTTATAGAGAAATGTTTAAAGGGTTTGTCAGGAAATAACGTTTTCTCTTACCATAGCTACTGGACAAGTATTGTAGTTCATTATATTTAAAGAAAAAAAAATTGCAAAAATTTATTTCATTCATTTTGCTTGGTTTATATTTTTATTATTTGTCTGTATATGGTGAAAAATGTGGTGGCTTCCTATCTAAAATCAAAGTACTTGCACTTTGAATGACAATATCTACGCTCTATGTGTGTCTAACTATTTTTGACTCACCGTGTGATTTTGGCAAATATATAATACGTTTTTCATCTTTGTTTGAGCAATAGAAAGTAAATACTAACTGAACAATTAATTGATTTGTTAAACTACTTTTTTGCATAGAAAAATAAATTTTAATGACTCCCCTAAATATAAGCCGCTTGTTGTTTTTAAAGAGGTGGAGAGTGCACCGAGAGAAGACAAGATAAATGCATTCCAGATGTGGGGGTGGCGCGCCCCATGCAGCGTCCGGTCTATGCAGCATAAGCTTCCCTAGCGCGCAAGGGCTAAATTCAAAGCTTATTACTGCAAAAACGACCCATCATTTCCTTCGATTCTATAGTTGCACGTAAAATATAATTTGCCACGCGTAATGAGACCCCCTCATGATCTGCAGTAGTATTTTTACTCCTTACTAGTGTCTTGTTTTGAAAACTAAATATGCCGTGACCGCATAAACACTGGGAGGCAAAGGTCTAAAATGAAGAAAATCTATGTTTGCCCATATGACATCATCAGTAGGCAAACCTATGTACCTAAAATAAAAGTTTGCGATTTTTTTCTTTGCCAGATTTGAAATCAGTACTCATCATAAGTACAAAATATGCAATAAAATGATTTGGGTTTACAACTCCTTTAATAATAAGTACTTACTGCTTCATTTCCTCTAATTCAGCCTCTTCCTTCTCTTTCTGTGTTATAATATGTGGCTGGTGTTTGTGAAGTTGGCGCAATTTAGTGTTCAGGAACGGTGATTTGGGAATGGTATTTTTGCGTTGCAACATTTGAGTGGCACTGGGTTTCCTGATGTTCATTTTGTCTGGGGGAAAAAAGAAGCCAAATTAGTGTGATTTTTTTTCAAAAAGGTACATAGGAGTTTTTTTTTTTTTTTTAATTTATTTTTTTAAGAACCAACATATTATAAATTAATTGTTACTAATTCAATAATAATAATAATAAAATTAATAACAAAAATGGATTGTTAGAAGCAGAAAAATGCTTAGGTTAATGATCATGAACACAGAATATTAGTCCAAATCCACAAATCAAATCTACAAAAAATGAAAAGGGGAAAGAAAAAAAAAAAAAAAAAAAAAAAAAAAAAAAAGATAATGGTACAGTACATAAATTAAGTTAGCAATATCTTAAAATTTAAATATTTTGTAATCCTTTGCAACTCACTCTCACGAACTGGGCGAGAATGGAAACGTTCTGGAGTGTCGCGATGGAAATGATGCACCACTTCAGCTGCAGCCATGAATTTGACTCCTTTGCTGGGCAACTCAGTTGCATTGGCTCTTTTACGTGAACCTTGTTCTGGATGTTTGGCCATCATAGGAACTTGGTGTCTTATTCTCTTTGGTTTATCATGAGGCAATGAAGGCTGAGCAGGTGGCTCCTCTTGAACATTCTTAGCTGGAGAATTTTTTAAAGATGATTCTTCTTCTACAGTCTCAGTTTTCTTCATTTCCTCCTATTAAATGATAGGTTCAATTTTATAATAGTAATAATAGCATGCAGAAAGAAATTTTTGAACATCACTGTTACGCCAAAAGTTTAGTGAAAATATTGTTATCATTCTTATAAATCAAAGTACTATACTAATTGAAAAATACATGATCATGCATTAAAACTGTACAAGTTGTCTTACATAGAGGAACCTTCTACTCTTTCTAGTTGACTTGTTTATCTGCTTTTCAGCAGGGTTCTCACTGTCATCATTGCTGTCCATACGTGGCACACTGCGAGATCTCAAAGCCAGGCCAGGACTCTTAATAACCAAGTCTAATCTGGTTTCCATGGTATGCGTCTTGTTTGGAGTGACAAGGGAAATTCCTTCATAGTTTTGCACTAGTAAAGAGCGGCCGTTCATGAATGTTACTTGAGATTTCCTCTTTGACGTACCAGGTGTCCTAAAATTAATTGATGCAAAGTTTGAAATTGAACTATAAGAATAAAATGCAAGCATTTCAAAGTCTAGTGTAGAGAATCTCATGAGGTAACTTTGTATGTACTGTAACAGTATACATTTTTTATAACTTACTGATATGTACTGACATCACCAGCATTAGTATGATTTAACTCTGAAAGAGGAGGTACACTTTTTGATCGACGTTTCTTTGCAGGAGTTGCCATCTTAGAATTTTCTTTATTTTCTTCACTTAGATTGTCTGAACGATTGTTGATATCAGACTCTGTGAGTTTCAGTGGTGAGACAATGGAAGAGTTCACAGCCTCTGGCCCAGGGTGTAGTTCATAGGGCACATCTATGCATAGATATGCCTTAATGAGTTCAAGACAATATAGGCTACATAATGTATACAGCTATATTGTATGAGTTCAATGAGGTATTGTTTAAATGAGATGTTTGTCTAACAACTTTTACTTTTAAAGCCAATATGTTATGTTATGCATTAGTACAGTAAATAAAGAAATATGATATTTGTATAACTAGTACCATTAGGACATGAGACAATATCATTAATCAGAAATCAACAATAAAATGTACATCACAAAGCAGGGTTCCAACTATTTAAACCAACCCGGAAAAACCCAGCGTGACTTGAAACGGCTTGAGAAAAAAAAAAAAAAATAATAATAAACTTTGGCAGCATGGCAGGATTGGCCAAGAGTGATGCTTTATCAAACAAAGCAAAACTTACAGTGTACAATTCTGTCTTACTCCCAACTATCTTATATGGTTCTGAATCATGGGTATGTCAGAGTAGGCATATGAGTAGGGTGAATGCTGTTGGTATGAGTTTTCTCAGAAGTATGTGTGGTAAAACAAGATTAGATAGGGTAAGGAATACTTGGGTGTTGGAGAAATGTGGAGTAAAAGAAACTGTGACTGAGAAGTATGAGAACAGTGTATTACGGTGGTTTGGTCATGTTGAGAGAATGGGTGATGAAAGAATAGCAAAGCAGGTATTTCATAGTAGAGTGGATGGAAGGAGAGATAGAGGCAGGCCTAAAACATCATGGTCTGAGGTGGTTGGAAGATGTTTGAAAAATAAGAATGTACGTAGTATGAAATGCAAAAGGAAATGTATGAAACAAGGTATGAGACTGGCGGAAGCAAGTGAAGTATGTCAGGATAGGAAGTTGTGGAGGTCTATCACTGGGTCAGGATAAAACATCTGTGTTGTTGGCTTACCCCGAACGGGATTTATAGCGTCATGATATGTATGTATGTATGTATAAACTTTGTTTTTTAAAAGGTTAAAAAAATGATAATTAAATATTATTTATGTTATACCTCATTTCAAGCTTAAAAATACAGTAATATTTTATTATTGTTGTTATTATTTAGTTATTGTATAATGTTTTACAAAATTAAGAAGAAAAAAATTGATAAGCTTTTTGAAATTATGTTCACTTGAAAAAATCACGAACAGATTTAAAATAGTAAAGTGATAGGGGTGGGGGGGGGGGGGGGGGTGGAGAAAAAAGAGAAGTACAGTAGTATGATGTTTTTTAAATCTACTTTACTGATCCAAAATTGTTCATGATTTTTTAAGTTAAGTTTTAGGAGACTTGTCACTTCTTGTGAAGCTTACGGCAACAAAGTAATATTCCCCATCCTCCCCATCCTCCCCCCCCCCCCCCCCCCCCGGTCTATCTTTCATTAATATCCTGCATTTTAAATGATTTTTTTAAGGGAAAGTAACTTAAAGGCGTAGAACACCTTGAACAAAAAAAGTGGCATAATATCCTAACAAACCTGAAAATCAACGTTGATTTGGCCGGAGTCATTGATTTCTAATTTATTTTCCATTCACAAAATGCTGCTGCCGATCACTGTTGTCACAGCTCGCCTGGTCCACGCGCAAGTAAACCGGGCGAGCTGTGACGTCAGTAACCGGCAGTGGCATTTTGTGAATGGAAAATAAGTTAGAAATCAATGACTCCGGCCAAATCAACATTTATCACAATTTTATTTATTTCCACAAAAATAAATAAATAAAAAACGATGAAGAATTTCCAGAAAAAAAATCATGAATAACTTTGAAACAATGGAGTGGTGGAAAACACACACCAGGGTCGTGAGCTCCTGTGTTATTGCCCTATACTAAAAACGAACCCTTGTTGATGTACTTCCAATTTTCACCGCAACAATCAACATGTAAAATGTAAGTGGCGCTGTAGTCTGTGTGTGAATTTTAAAATTCACACGCAGACTACAGCGCCACTTTTATACGTAATTTTGTATTCTTGCATTTTTGCGGCGAAAATTTGAATTACATCATTAAGGGATCGTTTTTTCAACAATAGCTTCCTATCCTGTTTATATATCCATGACACACACCATAATTTACAATTAACCCCCCCCCCCCCCCCCCCCCAACCACTGTTTCAACGTTGTTTATGATTTTTAATGTTATCATAATTTCAGGAAATTCATCACTTTAATTTCTGTATTCAGTATTATTATTGTTGTGGAAATAAATTTTCATAAATAAATAAAAGCATGATAAATGACCTGAAATTATTTTCATTTAAAAAATTATGAACAACTTTAAACAAGTGAACAATATAAAAATTAATAAAGGTAAAAAAAAAAAAAAAAAAAAAAAAAAACTGAAAGCTTTAAAGGATTTTTAGATTTTTATATATTTTTATAATAAATAATGGGGGTGGTTGCATTCATGTTGAAGTCAACGCCATAAGTGAGTACAAAATAACATGGGCCAGTATGGGAAAATGGCACATTTTGCAAGTTTAAAAATACTTTGCATTTTTTTTTTTTTTTTTTTTTTTTTTTGCGAGAATTGATGCGATTAACAAGTTGAAATAGGTTTTCAAGTATGAGAGAAAAATAATGAGACAAAAATTTACTTATTTTCTAAAGAAAAATAACAAAAATCCATGTTTGTCCTATTCTAAGCAATGTTATTTGTTGCTCAATTATGGCATCAAAGTGCATTTATTATGAAGTCATGCGCACACACCCTAGAATATAAATAACATTAAATTCACAGCTTTTATTCTTATTCTTATTATTTTTTTTATATAAATTTAATTGTTGCTCTTTTGTCTCCTAATTTAATTCAGTACAAAATATTAAGCCCCTGAATAGCATAGTAATGACACTTCAATAATTGCCAACTAATGTAAATACTTGAAAAATGTTTATTTTTACTTTATTTTGAAAAAAACAAACAATAAAACCTAAAAAAGATCGTTGTTGTTTTTTTTTGTTGTTTGAACCCTGCCACAAAGTAATTAAAAATTAGTGCTCCATTAAACTGACACCCACAGTAAAATTATTGCACAAATAATTATTACACAAGATAAGAATTTAGAAGAATACTCCTGAGGTCTTGAGATTAATCCCAGTAAACTACAGCTTTTTTACATGTGGATTGCAAGCACTTGTCTGATTGAAGAATGTCACTACCAGCTTTTGTGATGTCACTGGCAGTGACTTTCTTGAATTGGACAAATATTTATAAAAAATCTGTGGTTTACTGGGATAGACTACAAGTACATGCATATACAGACAGAAGGCCCTACGACAAAAGACCCTACCTGTGCGCCGCTTGCCGATATGCTTTACCTGTGCGCACAGCCAGGGCCTTTTGTCCGCGGAGCTTCTGACAGAGAGCCAGTACATGATTATGGAAATTTTAGTCAAATGTGTACTGCAGTATAGGATCCCTTACTCTCGCCTCCAACCTGCACCACTATTTACTGTTCATTAGAATTGTGTTTTGAGACCCCTGAGAAGTTACAATAAATCAAAGCAAACCACATGCTATATATATATATATATATATATATATATATATATATATATATATATATATATATATATATATATATATATATATATATATATGTATATATATATATATATTTCTTTGATTCACCAACGTGTAAGCGACCTTTACGGAAGTGAGCAGCCACTGAGAAAACCTTAGTCTCCTAATTTCCTATCCTTTAGCAAATCGGATGTTTTTAGCGCTTTTTGAGAAACCTTCTGCACTCAGGTCCAAAATAACTACTGTACTTAAAAGAGGGATACTATAGCACATAGTATGTTCTAATTGGCATTGTTTTTCTCAAATAACAAATGGATTAACCATCACGTCCTCGATTTTGCTAAAATTTGGTGATAATGTGTCTACTAGTGTCCCAAGAAAGTGCCTCGAAGGAATTTTGAATCCCGCAAAAATTTGAATTTTTATGGGCAAAATTCAAAAAATGACCCCAGTGAGCAAGGGTAAACTCCATCGCCCCCTACTCACAAGTTGAGTATCTGAAAATGACAAAACCAATGTTTATCCAATATTTCGATCATTTAGAACACATCTGGTGTGATTAAAATGCAACTGAACCCCTAGAAGCAATTTTTGTGACGTCATAAAATTTGCGTAAATACCATAAGAAAATGGGCAAATTGGTAGTTACTTTGCGACCTCAGATTTCTTGTCTTAAAATTAAATATTTGCAAACATTGCATTCAGTGATACTAAATGTATCTTTTAGAAGCTAAAAAAGTGCTCAAAAAAATTCCCAAAACCAAACTCAAATTTTGGCGCCAATGGATATGGGCAAAATTTCAAACGCGAATAGCAAAAAACTCTATGGACAAATTTTAATATATAAGACATCAAAATGAAGATAATTTTATCTTCTTTTATTATATGTAAAAATATGTTTGCAATTAGAAAGCATTTTAATTTATTTAATTATTTTTGTACAAAAATCCATAGATTTAGTACATCATATTTTACTTTCAACGTTAAATAAATTAGAAAACGTGCCATATGCAAACATACAGTCAACCGGGGTGACTTTGAACACTTGGCTACTTTAACTTTCCACCCTTGTTACTCAATAGCGGGTGGTGCCACTATGTTTAAATTTTTTGTGTGCATAGTGCACATGTTCAAATTTAATTTCTCTGGCTTTTTCAGTTCCCTCTATTGTTTGTTTTCCCAGAAAAAATTATTTTCCAAGAAGTGGAAAAGTTAACAATAAACACACACCCTTAAACTTTCTACCCTGGAGGGTGGTGGGGTGAAAGCTAGCATATGAATCTGGTACCATCTTGTCAGATATACCTTCCTGACAATGTATACCAAATTTTATTGCAATCGGGCAAGAGGTTGATTTTTTATAGCCTAATTTGTCCTCCGGGGTGACTTTGAACACCTCCGAGGCACATTTCCCATGTTAAGTATAGGCCTTAAAATTTAATTTAGCTGTATCGTTCTGAAACTTTGGCATTTTGTATTCAAGGGGCTAGAGAATTTAACGAGTATCATATTTTTCATCTGACCCTGACCCTTGACCCTTAAGTGACCATGAAAATCTTTTCCTTGACACTTAGCAACGTTTTAACCTCACCATTGGATTGCTTGCCCCCAAAAACCTACATAACAACATCTTACTTGTCAAAATATCTCAATCCATTCCCAGGTTAAGACTGTTTTGAAAAAAGGGTCCGTCCGCAGGAAAGGGTCATGACCCTACCCTAAAAAGTATGGTTTTTGACATGTAAACACCCAAGGTGTCAATTCTTAGGTTTTAAGGGCCTAGGAATTCAATGGTGCTGCTAAAATTACTCTAAAGTTAAAATTTAAAAAAGCAAGGGTCATTTCAGGGTCAAGGGTGCCGGACAGCTAAAAATTAGGGACACCACCTTATTAAGTACTGATTGATATACTCATAACCAAAAATTCAGCTGGAAAATCAAATATTAATTTTTTCCCCTATCTTTAACATTGAATTTTGGCAATCCAGTAAAAAAATTACTAATTACCATTAATTAAGGGTAAAACTATCAAATACCATTCAGACATTATAAAATTAGAAATTAAATTGCTTAGCAAAGTAAAATTAACTTCATTTTGTACAAATATGCATTGATTTCCAATTGAAAATATGGTTAAAATTAATTTTGGGCAAATAAAATTAAAATAATTAAATTCGGGAGTTGGGGGCAGACCTTGAGTTGATATGTCATATCACAAGACCCCTAGTAATAGGGTCCATGGAAGTTTAAGGCTCAAAATTCAACCCAAAGCCAGTAATAATTTTTTTAATTTAGGTGTTCAAAGTCACCCCGGAGCCGGGGTGACTTTGAACACCTAGTTTTAATTTTTTGTTAATTAGGGTATTTGAGAAAATTTAAAAACAACACATGGGGTTAGTAGTACTAAGTGAGCTACACCACCCCAAATTTTTTGGTTGCACTGAAAAAATTATTTTTGAAGTTATTTGCAAAATACTGCAAAAAGTGTTCAAAGTCACCCCGGTTGACTGTATTTCTACATATTATGAAAGAACATGTCATAACCGTCCTTTTGATGCTTTATACAAAAAGATTTGGCCATAGAGATTTATGGTATTCGATTTTGACAATTAAACAAATTTCCGTGGCGTCAATTTTGAGATGACATCATAAAACTCTATGGCCAAATCCTTTTGTATAAAGCATCAAAAGGACGGTTATGACATTTTCTTTCATAATATGTAGAAATATGTTTGCATATGGCACGTTTTCTAATTTATTTAACGTTGAAAGTAAAATATGATGTACTAAATCTATGGATTTTTGTACAAAAATAATTAAATAAATTAAAATGCTTTCTAATTGCAAACATATTTTTACATATAATAAAAGAAGATAAAATTATCTTCATTTTGATGTCTTATATATTAAAATTTGTCCATAGAGTTTTTTGCTATTCGCGTTTGAAATTTTGCCCATATCCATTGGCGCCAAAATTTGAGTTTGGTTTTGGGAATTTTTTTGAGCACTTTTTTAGCTTCTAAAAGATACATTTAGTATCACTGAATGCAATGTTTGCAAATATTTAATTTTAAGACAAGAAATCTGAGGTCGCAAAGTAACTACCAATTTGCCCATTTTCTTATGGTATTTACGCAAATTTTATGACGTCACAAAAATTGCTTCTAGGGGTTCAGTTGCATTTTAATCACACCAGATGTGTTCTAAATGATCGAAATATTGGATAAACATTGGTTTTGTCATTTTCAGATACTCAACTTGTGAGTAGGGGGCGATGGAGTTTACCCTTGCTCACTGGGGTCATTTTTTGAATTTTGCCCATAAAAATTCAAATTTTTGCGGGATTCAAAATTCCTTCGAGGCACTTTCTTGGGACACTAGTAGACACATTATCACCAAATTTTAGCAAAATCGAGGACGTGATGGTTAATCCATTTGTTATTTGAGAAAAACAATGCTAATTATACAAAAGCCTATTGAAAATTTTAAAGCACTTGTCAACTTACCTTTTTTATCATTTAGAATACTAGATTGGTAATTACCATACCTTATTATCCACGAATTAAACACCACCACGTTGATTTTGTATTTATTTTAATTTATTTTCATTTTGACTGTTATATCACGCATCTGACGTCACAATGTACCGCCGCCAATCAGTCACAGCTCTGGTCACGTGATAAATTTAAGCCCCTCCCTCAAGTTCTTTGCCCCTATCACGGCTCCATCAGTTCATTGTGATGTCAGATGCGTGATATAACAGTCAAAATAAAAATAAATACAGAATCAACCTGGTGGTTTCTAATTCATGGATAATAAGGTATGGTAATTATCAATCTAGTACAGTACGTATTCTAAATGATAAAAAAAGTAAGTTGAAAAGGGCTTTAAAATTTTTTAATCACCAATACCCTTCCAGTAAACCACAGCTTTTTCACATGTGAATTACAAGTACTTGGCCAATTCAAGAACGTCACTACCAGTGGCATCTTGTGAGCTGGTAGTGACCGGGTAATGACATTCTTCAATCAGACAACTATATTAATGAATGCTGTTAAAAATTATACAGATTTTGAAATCCAGATAAAAAATTATCCATTACCTATCCGAACATGTATCCGAATCACAACCCAGATCAATTTTATCCCATTTCAGATCTGGATCAAAGAAATTTTGATCAAAAGTCCGGATAATTGGGTGAATACTTACTTGATCTGAGCTAATTTTTGTAGCTCACCCCCCCCCCCCCAGAAAGTTTGTTTTTTATTAATGTCGTTATACTGTTATGATTCAGATTTTGTTTATAATTGTTTGCAATCCGAATAAAATTGTGTCTGCGTAATCAGGATAAGTTCGTATCTGAAATTCGGATTTGAAAATTATCTGGATTTTGACAGCACTATAAACTACAAACTTGCAATCCACGTTTGAAAAAGCTGTGGTTTGCTATGGGCTCCGAGGCACATACGAGGTGCAACATAAAGACAAAGTATAGCTTCAGAGCTCCAGAGTAACAGAAAATATTTGACCCATGTACCGAAACGAAATGAATAACTTTCAATTTTAGTAATGCATTTCAGTGTATAGTTGTGAAATTTTATGATTTCGTTGCGGTACCTATACTGCATGATCTTTGTATAAGCATGGACCCATGCAAACCTTGTTTCTTTTCAGCATTATACTCAATTTTGGCATGCGACATACAAAAATTAAACAAAATGATAGACACTCGGGGAATAGAGAACATAATGTACCTAATTAAAAGTGACAAATTAAATAATTCTGCATAAAAGTGATTATGTACATGAATAAAGCAGTATCGAGCCATATAGATACATTAAGATGCCATGCAATAAGTGGCTGCGGTATGTAAGTGGCTGGATGTATGTATATGGTATATATATACTAGTTATCGGCAGGCTCTTTTTACAGCGAAAGTTTTAAGTTTACGAGATTCTAACTAGAACCAACCATCTGAGAATTCCGTCTACTTGCCATAACACTGCATAAAACTTTTTTATCACTAGAGGGGGTTGAGATAAATAGGGGTGCCGATAACTGCGGCAGTGTCGGTTTGGCTGCTTTTCTCAACATAGTATAAATATGTATGTATGTACAAACTTTGACATGCTTAGCATGCATTAATATACCGCACGGAATAAAAAACTTTCACAACTATAGACTGAAATGCAACACAAAAATTGGACGTTATTCATTCATTTTATTTCGGACATATAAAAGCACTTCAAATTACACTTGTTCGATATATGTATAGAATTATGATTGCATATGAAATCAAGACAAGGCCGTATGCATATGGAATGCGTATGGATATGGCATACATACTAATTTTAATGAATATAAGACATAAGTCACCCTCGCTCTATGACTTCTAGCTAAATTTTATGCATGGAAAGTCAGAATGTGTGAAACTGGGAAACACTTTAATAATATGCTTCAGTATCATATGTACCGACATGAATTGAATAACCTGCAATTTTAGTCATGCTTTTCAGTCTATAGTTGTGCAGGTTTTTCAATTCCTTGCGGTACATATACATAAATACTACGTATTTAAAGTGATGGTATTATTTATCTTAATAACTTATTTACAATGTGCAACCGCACGACCACATGGATATTTTATTTACGATATTATCATATCGGATCCGTATCGGATCGGTAATCATACAATGCTATTATGATCATGGCGTTAACTTACCAAAAAATTTATCAACATCTTCTACATCTGCATCGTCACTTAATTTCTGAAAATCTATGTATTGGGGTGCATTATAATAGTCAAACGATTCAGCCATATTAACTATATATTAATGCTACTACGCCCAGATAGTTTTTAATTATCAAATTCACAAAATTACAAAAGTAAATTATAAACCCGACACTCTTTGCAACGGTCAACGAATTTTCTATCAAAATTTTTAAATTGAGGCGCGTAAACAAAATTTCAGCGCATGCGCTTCATGTGCTTCGATAAAAAAATTGTCCTGCATGATGCTGCCACTTGCAGGATAATTTTGATACTAAATTGCGTGGAGGTGGTCAAAAAGTTCAAAAGTTTTATAATTTATGCGCAAAAAAAGTCAGACACACAAACGCACACAATATCAGACCATGTATCCCCTGTTGCACAGTAACCATCAGGCAACCATTACCAAACGTTACGGAACGGTTAAAAGTGTCACAATTAATTTGGTACCAAAATGGAACTATGGTTAAATTTGTCTGAGATGAAAAAAATGATTTTTGACGAATTTTGTATTGGTTCCAAAATGGTTCCAATATGGTTCCGGAACCGTTCCGAAACCATTATGCAACAAATGGAACCATGTGCAACCGGAGATACTAAAAGTGCATCTGAAGTGCATGGTCTTTCTCACTGATTGATTTAATCTTAATGCTAAAAACTGTATTTTTTTTATTTTTTTTGTTAAAACTACCCCTTTCATTGGGGTTAAATGGCCTGGGGCCTGGGGTAAAAATACCATAAGGCCAATGTTTTTTTTTTTTTTTTTTTTTTTATACATGATTATACACGTGACACCCAGGTGACACCGAATAAGAAAATGCGAAAGCCAAAAAAGATTTTTAAAAGGGCAAAAAGATTTTGTTATTATATATTGATAGGGAGAGTATAGGTAGGCTGACCATTTTATTTAGAGGCAAAATCGGGACACTTTGACCCTAGGAGAGAGGCAACTTGGGACGTGGGGGAGGGGCCCCGCCGGAGGCGAAAATTTTTAATAACAGGGGGCGTGGTCCCCAATTTTTAAGTGTATTTTGATCCTTTTTCAAATGGCCATTATTGAAATAAAAATCTAAAAATTAATTTTTCTATAGAAAAAATTATAGAGCTAAATTCGCCTTTTTTTTAAAAAAACATAAATTTTAAATATATTTAACTTTTTTGCTTCAAAGGCGATTTTTTTTTTTTTTTTTTTTTTTTTGTCGAACAGTTACGAAAATTTGATCCAAAAATTGTAATTTTAATAAATAATAGCATTGTTTTTTTGTTTTTTTGTGACTAATATTTTAACCATCTACCCAGCAAATGAGAAAAGAAAAAAAACCAAAAAAAAAACACAAATTTCCTTAAAGTGAAGAAAAAGGATTTCAGAATGGCACTTTAATTTTAATTTATCTTGCCAACGATTTTAACCTCTGCTATTAATTGATATAGTTCTTGAAAAATCACGATATTTTTATATTAAAATAAATATTTTGTGCGTGTTTTATAGATTTTTTAATACTTTTTTCATTTTTTCTCTTGCATTTTTGTATTTTTTCCCTTCATTAGAAATCGGGACATTTCAATTTTTAGCCGGGACAAGGGGTCAAAATCGGGATTGTCCCGGGAAAATCGGGACGTCTGGTCAGCCTAAGTATAGGGTATACCGAGTACCGATACGTCGCCGGCCATCAGACTTAAATTAGTTAAACTTTTCTCGTCAAAAAAATCTGAAATTTTGCACAAATGGCACTTCCAGCTTGATGCAATTTCAAATATATCAAAACTTTGTGGGGTCACCGTGCAAATTAATTTTATTTGATTTTTTGAAATTTTAAGCCCGCATATATATAAGGCCCATAATGTTAATTTCAATAATTTTAATCTTTTTTTCGGGACGGTCAAACATTATGAAATTTTTATCTCGGCTAGGTGTGACCCTTATACACAATGACATTAAATTTAGACCCAAAAAAACAGCTCTAGTTTTTGAGATATAAGGTCGGTACCCCTATATACTTCCTTTTAAGAATTATCATTTACTTGCGGTTATCGCATATACCAAAAAAAAAAAAAAAAAAAAAAATGATAATAAAATAATAATAACAATAAAAAATTGTATGTATAATAGCAGATTATCGAACAAATACTTTGAATCAAATATGGAACTGCGGTGAGCAATAGTTATTTATTTATTTTTAGAAAATCATAAATGAAAAATTATAAAATCGCTGCACCGCTGAAACTTCATTAAAGCGCAGGGCAGCGGTCAATTTCTTATCGCTTTTAGTCGGATAGGATAAGAATTACGGCTTCCTATTGATTTGTAAAACGGATAAGAGCTTATCGCTTTTCTTAATTATCTCTCCGCAGTGCGATAAGCTTAGCGTTATAATAACTATCCGGATCCGGGCGATCCGGCGCTTCTTCGTGCCTTTGTCGCACTATCTTATTCTGTCTTATTCTTATTATTTCTTTTTTATATGTCATAAATCATAATCTCGATCTATATAAAATAATGCAGTAGTGCAGACTAAAGACAGATATAGATATACCGGAGTCTGGAATCATAGCGTTTTATAGTTTTATATAAATATAAATAATATTATCTCTATGATGAAATGCATTTCTAGATTTCAAAATTTTGAGACAAAATGAATCCAGCAAAAAGCTCTGCAGCTGATTGGAGAAGCATGACATCATTCCGGAAGCTATTTTTGAGAGCTGGGCATGCGCAGTAAAAACAGTGCCCGCCGCCATAATTACACTTCTTCGCTTCGGTTATGAGATAATGGTTTTAAAGTAATTTTATTGTGATTTTTTTTACACTTTTCATCTGTTAAACAACATGCTACATATCTTATAAATGTAATGTTTGTTGTTGTATTGTTTGCATGCTATTTAGAGAGATAAAAAGGGGAATTAACATGATTATTTCTTCGTAGGCATTTGTTACCAAGCCAAAGTTTTGGAAGATCTTCGGCAACAATTTCTGATTTTCATTTTCATTTTTGATTACAGCTTAAAATTTGTAACTTAGTGTCTCCTGTAATATAAATTCATGGTAATTTTTTATGGTTTTAAAATAGTTCATGTACAACAAAATTTAGATAATCACTCGGCAAAAAGACATGTGATTGTGTACATTCATACATACATACATTCAAGTGTGTTATGTTACACACATAGACATGCATAATCATAATGTAATATGCATACATACGTATGTATAATTAATATCACACCGTTTCGGACTGTCTACCTGTGTGTTTTAGGTATACAGTCTGAATAAAATTATTGGAATTGTACCTATGTATGTATATGTACAGCTCTGGTCAAAAGTTTGAGAACAATTTGCATAGACAACCCGTTACCACATTATGTTATCTTTATGAGAAAACGCTGCGTCCGCCGCTGCCCCGTTCTTAAACTTTTGTCCAGAGCTGTACATACTTACATGGTGGGCAACTTTTTTGTATAAACGTAAAACTTGCATACGTTAAGTTATGTCATGTTTAAAGCTTAAAAAAAAAAAAGCCAGGCCCTAAAGTTGTGGCTTGCGATTTGAATATACTATGGTAGCTCGACCCATAACTGTTAAAAATATATGTATATTAAATGTATTTTATAATTATGTTTCAGATGATGTGGAGATAACTTTTAAAGGAAAATCTACTCGAAAGCCAGTGAACATGGGAGCGTTTTTAGATAAGCCTAAAACAGAAAAATACAACGAAAGAGGTTGTGGTAATGGATTGCGATATGGTCTTGCTAGTATGCAAGGATGGAGAGTGGAAATGGAAGATGCACACAGCGCAGTTACCACTCTTCCAGGTGAATTGAAAGATTGGTCATTCTTTGCTGTATTTGATGGCCATGCTGGAGCTAGAGTATCTGCACATTGCGCGGAACATCTTCTAGATTATATCATGAAAACAGAAGAATTTCGACGTAGTCGAGGAGAAGCAGATGAAGCTGCTGCTATTACCGCAGTAGAACAAGGCATTCATACAGGTTTTCTACAGTTAGATAAGAAGATGCGAGAGCTTCCAGAAGTTGTAACAGGAGAAGATAAATCTGGATCTACAGCTGTGTGTGCTCTAGTTTCTCCCCAGTGTGTGTTTATTGCTAATTGTGGTGATTCAAGAGCATTAATATGTCGTGGAGGTCAACCTGGATTTTGCACACAGGATCATAAACCAATAATTCCTGCAGAAAAAGAACGTATACAACGAGCAGGAGGCAATGTTATGATTCAACGAGTCAATGGTTCCCTTGCTGTATCAAGAGCTCTTGGAGATTATGAATATAAAAATGTTGAAGGGAAGGGACAATGTGAACAACTTGTATCTCCTGAACCTGAAATTTCAGTAGAAAGGAGAGATGCAACTAAGGATGAATTCCTAGTCCTGGCTTGTGATGGAGTTTGGGATGTAATGTCGAACGAGGAACTCTGCAGCTTTGTTACATCAAGATTAAAACTGACTGATGACCTTGAGGTGGTTGCTAATCAGGTCATTGACACCTGTCTGTACAAAGTAAGTGTTACAAATTAAATTGTTTTGTTTGTGTATGCATGCACATTATCTTCATTCGTACCAGTATTACAGTTAATTAACTTTTCATAAGCAAATTATAATTCACTGTGTACATGTTAAAATTTTATTAAGAATAAAAAAAAAATAAAAAAAAAAAAAAACGAAAACGAAAAGAGATTATTTATCAATCTTAATCTTTTAGTTTTGAATCCCCCCCCCCCCCCCCCATTATTTATTACTGGTATATGCAATTCTATCAATACTTTGTTTGAAACAAAAATTTCAACAGCCATTCAATAGGGTGTGTGCGCATGACGTCATTCTGAGTGCTTATCGATGCTCGTCTTGAGTAATGAATAACATTGCTCAGTATAGGGCAAACATAGTTTTTGGCTATTTTCTTTAGAAATTAGCTATTTTTTTTGGTTATTATTATTTTTCTTGCATACTTGAGGTACTAATTCAACCTGCTAACAGCATCAATGCTCTCAAAAAAATCGCGAAGTATTTTTAAACTGGCAAAATGTGTCATTTTCCCATACCAACCAATGTTATTTAGTACTCACTCAATGTCCCTTACATGTCTTCCAACTCTAGCCACAATTTTTAGACAAGAGTTTTAAGAATCGATGCTAGCGCACGGATGGCAGCAAAATGAACTACTAAGCCAAAGTAACGCAAAGCTACGTATTTCAGGTTAGCAATGCATCTTTTAGTGACGTCACACTCACATATGCGTAATGTTTGTGTGTGAATCTTAAACCTTGGAAAGTAATTGACCACTTGCAATGAACGAACTTTTTAAAATAATTTGAATAATTCTTAATGCATTTCTTATGCAAAAATCGTTTTCACTTACTTGCTGCAACAATTAAAAACATTTTATTGCAAGTGGTCCATTATATGAAGAGTTGTGCAAATTTTAAGGGAAATAAGTTAAAATAATAAATAAATTAATTTTCAAGGGAATAAGCCTTTAAAATATTTCTTTTTGTCATTTGTGCTCCTTGCTCTTGTTATGAATAGAAAATCAACTTCCCAACACATTTTTGTGTCCGCGGAAAGGGTTGGGAAAGCTTTGGGAAAGAGGCGCTAATTTGCATACGTAATTTGCATGAAAAAAATTATTTTTTGTGTTAGTTTATTGATTTCTATGTATACATAACAGAAAAATTATGTAAAAAGGGTTTCAAAAATTACCACGGTGGGATTCAAACCCAGGACCCTGAGATTAAAAGTACTCGCTTTAACCAATTCTGCCAACGAAGCTCTTAAGATATATAGCTGTAAAACATTAATTTATATTTTTATTTACAATTTATCTTAGATTGTTTGCATCCATTTTAAGAAATAAACAATAAATATATATAAATAGGATATATTATATAATTAGCATTTATAATTAATAAATAAGGTAAAATTTTAATTAAAAAAATTAATAATTTTTACACAAAAATTTGAATATTTTTAATTTTTGTGCCAAATAAAATTTTGGGCAATGTCAAGGAAAGGTTTCGGCATTTCCTAATCTTTGCCCAAAGATTGCCGAGTTCCCACGGAAAACTTTCTGGTACCTGGGGTATTTTGTTTTGTATACAAGTACTCCAAAGTGCCCTTTTTTCCTTAAGCTATTTAAACCCGTTTAAAACTTCGCGGATATAATACGATAAATCCTAGTAGCTAGTAGTTATTTTTGCTGCCGGTGGCGCGCTGCTAGTAGTTTTGCGCATGCCCAGATAATGTTTTCTTGTCCAAAATTGTCGACAAATTTTATACAGGAGTCGGATGACATGTAAGGGACATTGGTACTCACTTATGACGTCAACTTTAACATGAATAAAACCACCCTATAAAATTGAAAAAAAAAAAAAGAAAAAAAAAAACTTTTATGGATTAGGTAATGAAAT
Source organism: Ecdyonurus torrentis (assembly GCA_949318235.1). Taxonomy (NCBI): domain Eukaryota; kingdom Metazoa; phylum Arthropoda; class Insecta; order Ephemeroptera; family Heptageniidae; genus Ecdyonurus; species Ecdyonurus torrentis. The sequence continues at coordinate 41,068,529 of OX439129.1, forward strand.
TCAAGTAATGCATTATAAATTTCTATATTTTTCCAGGGCAGCAGAGACAATATGAGCATCGTGTTGGTGGCTCTGCCAGCTGCCCCCAGTGTTTCTGCAGAAGCACAGGGTAAGGAAAAAGAACTGGAAGCACAGCTAGAGAAGCGTATTCAAGAAATGGTAGAGCAGAATGAAGGCATCTCCTTCCAGCAGTTAATACGCACCATGCATGAGGAAGATATCCCTAACCTGCCTCCTGGTGGAGGCCTCAGTTCCAAGTGAGTATTTGACTGTAGCAAAGAATTATGAGTAATCACATTCAGCAGTGTGTGGTGCATGTTTCTTCACTTAAATCTAGAGTAAAATATGCGAGGAAAAAATCATCATGGTTGATATATTACTGTTAAAAATATAAAAAGTTATATAAACCCAGTGATTGATCTCCACACTTTCCCATCCTGACAAAGCTCGCATAGCTCATTTATGTTTATAATTTTCTTCGTGCATTTTGCTTCTGCACCTCATACTAAGGACCGAAGGACCTCCCCCCCCCCCCCCCCCTATCCCCACCAAGACACTTTTCAATTACTTCAGACCATGATGTTTTAGGTCCGCTCCTTCCTATCCGTCCATTTTTAGAAATGAGGAAGACGTTAATAAAAATGTGGTAAATCTATTTTATCTTCTAAAAGAGGACATAGTCCAAAATCAATTGATACATGAATGTCTAATTTTTTAGTTCATTAAATAAATAAATTTTTGAAAATAAAAAAATGACATCACGGGCAGCATCTTATGCATATCATATGGGCATAGGAAAAAGTTGAAACCTGTAACGCCATTTCGTGACTTTAAAAAATTAGTTAAAAATACTTAATAAACTCAAAATTTTAAAATTCACACATCTATCAATTCAATACAATGTATCCTTTTAAAACATGCAATAAAATTGCCCCCCTCTTTATTATTATTATTCTGTTCTTTTTTCTTCTTATAACATAACACTGGGCTCACATTGAGCCAAGGTGCAATGAGAATAATAATAACGCCTCAATAATAGTCTTCTTCATTCTCTCAACTCTCATGCCTTCCACTTGACCAAACCAACATAAGAAAGTACTGAACAAAGGTATGATGATAGAACACAAACCACTATTTGAAATTTTGATGCCATTTGTTTAATGTTCAAAAAATATTAGCATGTCCTATTGTACCTTCTGAATCGTTGTGAACAACCTCTCAATAACTGTTTCTTGTACTTCACATTCTTATAATGCCCATATGTATTCCTCACCGTGTCAAATTTCTTTAACCACACATATTCCAAAGGACAGTCATACCCACTGCATTCAGTGTGCTCATATGTAGAGACCGGATTTAAAGTTTTTCAACATTTTTTTCTGTCATATTTAGGTCACTTTTAATGAAAAATGAGTGCGAAATGCGCAATTTTAAGTCTTTTAATACCCATTTAATTTCAACATTTTCAACATTTTTCCATATTCTCAACATTTTTAATGTTTTTGCAACATTTTGCAACATTTTGCAACATTTTTGCATAATATTGCATCAAAAAAAAAAAACAAAAAAAAAAACAAAAAAAAAAAAAAACAACGAAAACTTCAAAATTTTAGGGTGAAATTTTAAATTACTACATAACTTAGCTTAACATTGGAATAAGTTGGTGCCATTAAAATTTGAATTTATTATTATTATTTTTTTGTAATTTGAAAAAAAAAAAAAAAAAAAAAAAAAAAAGGAACTAAAATCAAAGTTTATGTATTTTTTTTTCACCATAACCGTATAGGACAATGCATGACAAAAGCTAACAAACAACAATTTTAATTGTTTTATTAATGAAATTGTAGAATAAAATTAATACAAAATATAAGGGGGGGGGGGGGGAGAAGAGCATTAAATATTTTGAATAACGAAATTTTGAGATTTTAATAAGACAATTATTTTATATTTTTAAAAATTATTTTTCTTTTTTTGATGACGTCGCATGTATAATAATGTTAACTCAAAATTAAAAAAAGAGTGAATATATATAAAAAAAATTTTAATTAAGGCGGTGCTGGGGGACCGACTTGGACCGGAAATCGCTAGAAGAAGAACTATATTTTCTTAATAAATTTTTGTACATGATTTAATTCCAAAAAAACAAACACTATAATTTTCAAACAGGGGTGGACTGAGCCTCTACGGCCCTTCGAGAGATCTAGAAAGACGGCCCCCAAATAATTAATAATAAAAACTTTCAGGGCAAGAATAGAAATAATATTGTGTAATATAATATTACATCTCTTTGACATGACTAGTAACCTGTGATATCATTTTATATCGATATATATTTTTTGTATGAATTTTGCTTTGGCAAAGTTTATCATCTTTTGAAGAAAAAACAAAACAAAAAATGACAAGAATTCTGAAAGTCCGTCATGAGACATTGGGTTGATATTAATTTATTTCTATTTAAAACTTTTATTTACAATTTTTATATTGTAGGATCAGTCATCAGTCATCACAATAAGATCTTATTATAATTATATCAATTTCTAAACTATATATAAAATTCAATAATTTCCTTCCTACCCTTCTTCTTCTTCTTCTTTTTTTTTTTTTAATTTTTTTTTATGCCGGTTGTTGCGAAGACGGCCCGCGACGGCCCTCTTAGCCGCGGCCCTTTGAGATAATCTCGAAATCTCGGCGCTCAATCCGGCACTGTTTTCAAATAAAATTAGGTAAATTTAAAAGATATTTTTTTATACCAAAAAAAAATTTAATAATATTTTTAACAAAGAGAGGTTATATAATATCTCTATGATTTTCAATTGTAAAAAATTTTCTAATTTGAGTAAAATTTCCCGCTCAAATTTAAATTTCTACATTTACATGTTATGTTTAAAGCGTAATAACTTAAATATTTGATCGTGTTTTCACATATTTGACATAACTAAATTTTTAAGAATTTTTTCTTCTTTACTTTGTGTTATTATTATATATTCGCAACCGTCCTAGTTTGCGAGATATCAGTCGGTCACCTACCCCCTTAAATTCATGATAACCTATATGGTAATTAAAGGAATAGACCGGAGAAAAACATAAGCATTTATATCACAAAACATTTGATGGGATTTACATAAATAACAATAGTTTGTCTCAAAACCCAAGAGTAGCCCCGTAGCAGTGATCAGAAAATTCGATTTATGCAACCCGCACAACATTTTCATACTAATTTTTGCATGTTTCTGACGTCATAAACATGAATTTTCACGCAAATTGCATACTTTACAATTTTTTTACGCTCTCTCGTGAGGCTACACTAACATTTTGACAAAAATTGTCATTAGTTTTGAAGATCCCATTTCGTGTTAATTCATTAAAAAGCTCATGTTGTTTTATGTGGTCTATGGCTTTAAAAAAAAAAAAAAAAAAAAAAATCCCTCATCTTACAACTACGATGAGCGCTAAAAATATTCAGTAGTATTTTGGGTATTTGTTATACAGTGAATAACAACGAAAATCTTTGGGATAAAAATTTGAATTTGAGAGACATGGACTTTTTATCTAAACGTTGAAAAATATTGTAAACTGAAAATTTTAGTAGGTATAGAAAAATTTCTTAAAACCTATGGATTTCTACAAGTCAATTATTATTATTTAATGTATTTTTTACATTTATTTTTTCTGAAATTTTAGCAACCATAAAAAAAACTTGTAAAAGTTTGTGTAATCATTGCGGAAGCATAAATAAACTATTTTTGTGCTATTTTATAATTTTCAACATTTTCAACATTTTTCAACATTTTTTCCAAAAATTCAACATTTTTCAACATTTTGCCAACATTTTTGGCTCAAAAAATCACCTTTTTTTGTGACATTTTTGTCAAAAAAATCAACATTAAATCCGGTCTCTACTCATATGTCTACTCTGCAATACCAATACCCATGATTCAGCATCAAACATGATAGTTGATAGTAAAACAGACAAAAAAATGGCTTGCTTTGCATTGTAACATAAGAAACGCAGCCAAACCTGTCATGGTGCCAACTACTTTCCTACCAACCTCCATTTTCATGGTACAGTCTACCCAAGTATACAAATTCTTTCACTCTCCAACTTTTTGACATTCAGAGTAATTTCTTTTGCTTTGTCAACCTCACCATTAGGTGCCACGACGTAAAATTTACCAACATATATTTTTAGATCATTCCTTTGATGCTTTTGCTCATCAATTGAGATAATTACTTATTACCATCAAGTGGAGTGACTGGTCAAATTTTCAAAAATTATTTACTCCCTGACAACAACAACAACAACAACAACAAAAAAAAAAAAAAAAGTAAAAGTAAAAGTAAAGCTTGATTTTTGCTATATCTTTTAGTTTTTCTTTCACGTTTTTATGGGCTTCATTTAGGAAGTAAATATTTTTTTGAAAATTTAGTCAAATTCACCCCATTTGACCGTATTGCTTTTTATTGCTATTCTAATTATTGCTCATTTGTTAAAGAATTAAAAATAATTTAATTCACGAAATTTTATAAAAAAATAGAGAATATACAGTGAACTCTAGATTTTGTGAAATTGCAAGGGCCCTAGAAAATAGCCATTTCACAAAACTGAATTTCACAAAATCAAGAGCTTTAACATTGCCATGCTTATATTGAAGTCTGCTGCGGACCCAACTGAGCATTTAACGAAATCAAAATTTACTGTATTATAAAATGAGTTACTGTATATTTATTTTCCTTTATAACACAGTACTTACACCAGTGATGTAAAAATTATGCGTTACGTTACCTTTCGGTAATATAACGCATTATATGACGGTTACATTACCGTCATAACTTTTCGTCGTTCGTTCAAGGTCATATCATAGTGACATCAAAATGCATTTTTATGTAGAAAAATGGGATGATCTACACTTTATTTTGAATAAAAAGAATAACTGATAATTAATTGTTCAGTTGCTTGATTTGACTTGACGCCATATTGGAGTAAAAAAATGCATGGTCAATGTTAGGAATATTCTCCGTTGTTTGCGTAAATCAATAATAATCTGCAATAAAGCAATAAAAAATACTTATTTTTTATAATTATTATGTGCTTCGTGTTTTAAAAATTTAGTTTTATTTTATTCACTTGTAAAAAAAAAAAAAAAAACAACTAAAAACTAAAAAGTGATCATAATAATTCATTTTAATTTACACTTTGTAATAACAAACATTTTGCAAACAAAATCATGGAGCCAACACGTTTGCTTTGTGTAAAAGGTAAAAGCGTCAACAAAAACCCCTTCTTGACTGTGCTGACGCTTTTTTATTTTTAACAATTGAAGCATTGCTGCTGCCACCTACACAGCACTTAAAAACTTTTACAAAAGCCTTGGTATGTTAGAAAGCTGCGGCAATATTTTAAACTATGTATTTAACCGATTTGGTTACTAACGGATGCTCGTTATATAACCTAGTTATAACGTGACGGTCACGGTAATGTAAGATACCTCACATCACTGACTTACACTACATTGTGGAGTTAAATCCTATTTTACAACTAATAAGACAATACACTAATAATGTCTCAGGAAGGTATCTCAAAATCTACTGCATGTATCTGACACATTTGTTATGTTTGTTTTTCAGGAGGAATTTCATAGAAGAAGTGTTCAAGAAGCTGTGTCCTGACCGAGCAGATAGCGTAAGTGTCATCACATTTGACTGAATGAATGATGCAATACAAAGCCCCACTGGTTGGAACTTTGTGCATGCTTAATTTGAGGAAAATTACTTGGTATTGCTCAGGGAGAATGTGTAAAATTGTGTTGCTGTCTTTCTACCTTTGTTTAGATGTAGATCCTGCTCTTACACCTTTAATATCTCTCCTATCCTATCACTACAACTTGGTGCAATGCCTTGGGCGATTTCTTCATATATTTATTTACTTCATTGGAAATAAGAAAAAAAAAAAAAGTTAAATACATTATTAATGGACTTGTTTACAATAAATTTTGTTAAAAAGAAAATATTAATATTTTTTTATTTTTGTAAAATTGAATATTATTGAAATTCTTACTGTTATTTTTAAAAGTAGTATTTATTACACTAACATTATTTGATGAGTACGCTGACATAATATTTAAAATGCATATTTTTATAATTGAAAATATATTTTAATTTTTATTAGCTAAAGCACTTGATGCTAACAATAACTTAAATTTAATCATGGTATAGTAGCAACTAAAATTATGTAACAAACAATTTGATATACCAATTAGATTTATTGTGTGTGCCTGTGTGTGTGTTTGTTTGTTGTTGTTGGAAATACATGTACATATTGAAGTACAACACTTATCACATTTCTCCCATTTTATTTTAAATATAATATTAAATTTGTTACGTGGTTGTTTTTCAGTAAGCATTGTTATTATAATATTTATGAATCTTAAGGTTCTATCTTTTGCCTGCTGATTTGTACTGGTTTGTTTCTCCTTCTTAACTCCTATTGGCTTTTAATTTTGCTCCAACATTAGTTAAATATATTATGAATATATTTATTCTATTAAATTACTTGCAGTTTTTTAATTAGAGCTGCATGTTAACTCATTTTTTTTTTTCTTATTTGGGAAATGACAACCTGCTGCATTGAAAATTTAAAGAAAGTTTATGAAACAAAGCAAATAATACAACAGCAAAGCATTAATATTGGCAGCTGTTTCATAAAAACCTATCCACAACTAATTTAAATTTTTACCTAAGTAACAAATAATAATTACACATTAACGTGGATCTTATTATTTATTATTTTAATAATACATCTTGCTATCCATTAATATACTATGCAAGTTATAGTTTTGTTTCTGAAATATTAAAACTATAATACTGTACTTAACAATAACTTAGAGGTAAATATTTATGATAAATTTGAAAGACAGGATAAGAGGAATTGTCAAAGGACTTACCATAGTGAAGAGAGTCCCTTTAGTGAGGTGAAAATTTGACAGAAAAGCTTTGGCACACAATTGCAAGAGAAAACTGAGCATGGGTGTGTTTTAATTGAGAGAGTAACTATGGATTAATATATTTTCACCAAACTATGGGATTTTTTTTTTTTTTTTTTTTTTTTTTTTTTTTTTTTTACTATGGTAAGTCCCAAGTTGGTTTTTCCTCTCCTTTTCTTTTAAATTTATTGTACCTAACCATGATGGTTTAATTTCCTTAATATCTTATGCATATTTATGTCTATTAACTCTTTGATTTAATAATGATTTATTTGGAGCTGAGAACATACTTTAACTATTTGAAGTAGTTACTGACAAGTGTGTCTGTGTGTTTTGTTGAATGCTTTTAATGAACAATCATATTACAAAAGTTTTGCTGTTTCATTATTGACTATCATTCATTCCATTGAAAGGTACATTTTGAGTGCCATATGTATATTTTATTTTGAAATGGAGCTAATATAAAGATATTCAATAAATGTTTGCATTCCTTTATTTTATTAAAAAAAAAAAGCATGATAATTTTATGTATTCAATCTGCTTTGTAAAATGCCTTCCCTAAAATAATAACAATAAATCAATATATCTGTACAAATAAACAATGTGTATAGCATATTCAGTTTTTGAGTCGTGAATAAATTAATTATTTTACAAGACTTACAAAGGTTTTGTTGTTGGTTTAATTTAATTTTACCACACTGTAAATAGTTATGCAAATATCGGAGCAATTTATAAACTATCCGAGTGAGTATAATTTTTGTTTAATTAAGGGAGTCAACAATAGTATTTTTAATAGTGATCATCATGTTTTTAAACCACCTGAAAACGCGATCTCAAAATTTTAATTATTAAAGCGCTGGCAAGCAAAAGCTGTTTGAACGTCATCGAACCTACGTCACAACACTACAACTTGCTCTCACACTAGTTTGGCGCGAGCATGAGTTGCTCTTATTTTTGTATAAACTATTTTGCTACATATCTGTAGCTGTAAAAACATTTTAAATGTATAAGTCAAGTGGTGGGTGCAAATATAAGAGTAACTAATATTTGCGACAAGCTAGTGTGAGAGCAACTTTCACTGTGACATACGACCGAGGTTGCTCTAGTTGCTCGAGTCAATGCAATAATTAAAATTTTGATATCGCCTTTTCGGGAGGTTTAATAACAAGATTATCGCTATTGTTGACTTCCCTTTTAAAATAGCGGATGGATAGTGATGATAAATTTAAATCTAAGGTCAATAAGAAACTCAACATAAAAATTTTAAAATTAGAACGAGGGGGGGGGGTATTATATTGTGTATTTTAAGCTCTTTCATTAATGTTCTAATAATAATAATAAAACAGTATTGAAATGGGTTTGTTAGACACAGAAGAAAATTGTCCCATATAAAATACCCCTTAACCTGTTAACGAAGAGGGTGACCGACCGACTTGGACCGGGAATCGTTAAAAGAGGAACTATATTTTCACAGTAATTCTTAGTATGTTTGTTATTTCCAGCAAAACAAACACTATAATTTTCAAATAAAATCAAGTAAATTTAAAAATTTAAAAAAAAAAAAAAAAAAAGTTCCAAAAAAAAGTTGTATAATATATTTTTCAATTTAAAAAAGTTTCTTATTTGACTAAAATTTGCCACTAAAATTTGAATTTCCACATTTGCATGTAATCTTAAAAGTGGAATAACTTAAATATTTTGTCGTGTTTTCACATGTTTGACATAGCTAAACTTTTAAGTACCCTTTCTTCTTTACTTTAGGTTAATTTTATAATTTGCGACTGTCTAGTTTGCGAGATATCAGTCGGTCACCTACTCCCTTTAGCAAACTGGCTTGTTATTATTTCTACAAGTGAAACAGAGAGCCAGACATTAACATGCTTTTATCAAAGTATTTCCACATTTGTGCTTTGTAATCAGTGCATTGCTAATTTGATTACCAATGGATGGTAAATCCAAAGTTGTTTTTATGTGTGCCTATTTTATGAGGATACAATATAGTTGGGAGGGCTTACAGAGAATACATTGATGCAAAAGAAAAATAAATTAACACAGTTAAGTATTGTCATGAATTATCACTTTTTGAAAACATTTTTATTTCTAGTCACATTTTAGATTTGTTCTGGCATTATTATTTTTAAATTATTGTTTATTTTTATTACAGTTAACTTGCTTTTTAGGATAAGATGCAAAAATTTAACTATTAATTTGCACACATTTTATGCTCATAACTGAATCATTTTATCCAAATTTTCAGATCATTGAATAGTAATGGGTGTTACCTGCGGTGAATAGGCTATATATATAAACTCAAAAGACGTAAAAATGTATTTAGTATAATATATCCCTAATTTAAATATTTGTGGCCTTAATGGGGTATTATTATTATTTTTTATACTAAAATTTAAGTGGGTGGTTTCACATTGCTAAAAGATAAGAAATTACGTAGTAAGTGTGTCATTTTCCTTGTGATTGGCTAGCTCGCTACGTCAGTAGCATCCATTACTGAAGTATATATTGATAAAGTAGGTGGGATTAAAAATGTAGGTTGAGAAAATTAAAAACTTACAAGGTAGTATTTTTGTTGAATTGTGATGTATGCAACTATATCTAACATTTGTTACTATGATGCTTCTTTTTAAAATGGATGCTTGCCCGTCAAAACGAGCAAACTACACGTAACAAATTTTGCTCAAAATGAACGATCTACACTTTACAAATTCCCAGGTCTCCCATTTGCTTCTCCTGTTAAACAAGTAGAAGCGCCAAATGTAGATTATTCAAATTGGATGAAATTTGTATTCGTGTAGTTCGTTTACTTTGACAGGTAAGCATTGATATGAATCAAAGTTTAGCTATAAGCTATAAGTTTACATATAATGTAATTATAGAAACTAAATAGCCCCACATTTAATTTAAAAAGCACACTACATCCTATATTACAAATATTTTTTCACTTTTATTATTATATTTTTTTTCAAAAACATGCATGTTTGTTATTTGTTTTTTTGTTATTATTTTTCATGGTTTTGCTAAAAAAAAAAAAAGCTTTATAATTGCTTGGTGCTGCTATTTCTTGTTTGCTCATTTGATTTGCTGGCCTTGTGCAGTTTAAAATGTTGGGAAACCTCAATTTATTCTGTGTTTTTACACCTATTTTTTATGTAGATATAATTTCCTTAAAACTATTTGTCATTTGAAAATGATTTGCAAAATAAATGTTTTCCTAAAAAAAACACTAAAAAAAACAACACATTAATTAGTTTTGAATGCAAATATTATGAAGGTAAATAAATTCTAAGGCCTGCAGTTGGAAGAGGTACAAGTTGAAATGATGATAATTAATGACATCAAATAAGGAATTACATTAAAATATTTTAAATTATGGAGTCTCATTGTGCTGGCCTTACAGTATTAATTAATACACCGCATTAAATTCATTAATCTTTTAGATTTGCTTATTCACTAATAAAGAAACACTGTTTTAAATCCAACTTTAAGCAATTTTGCTCACATCCACTTCCGTTTCTACTTTCTATGCACTATGCATGCGCAGTACATAGATATGGAAGCAATATGTTAGCAAAATTGCTTAAAGTCGGCCTCAAATCAGTTGTTTCTTTAGTAGTTAATTCTTAAGCTGCTTTCTCACTGGACATAGGATTATGCACAAATCTTTATATTTTAATTGTCGCAATGAAAATATGTCTTCTTATGTACTGAATGTACAACATAAAAGCAGTTTTAGAATAATTTGAGGCTTGCATGCTGTGAATGTAGTTTAATCATTGATGTTTGTGAATGTTAGTGACTTTTGTTGTTTAACAGTTGACCATGGCGGACGATTCTGGAGCCATGAGTTTTTTAAGGGTGATGATGCCCAGAGCTGGGGAATTTGCTGCAGCAGCTCTAGCTGAAGCTGCTCCAATGGAAGATGAAGAAGCAAGCCCAGATCCTCCCACCAACTAAAAATCACACCCCAAACTATCCTTAATAATATTATGTTTTCCATAACATTATATAAAACAAATGTTTGGAATTGAGCTCTTATTTGTGCTTTTCTTTCTTTTAAAAAAATGCTTTATAATAATTTTGTTGTATTGCCTGCTATTATAATATAAAACTTCAAATTAACAATAATAATTAAACATTATTTGTAATTATATAATGTAGTAAAATCTACATGTATTTGTATCTAAATGTTTTGTATTTTGTGTAGTATTTTTATATATAACTTTAATAATAACATACATACGTCGATATTCAATTTTTATTGTTAATGGTTAGTTGTATTGAATGGCATGGCACTACTTTTAAGTTTTCTATTTATGATATTTAAAATAGAAGAAACATAAAAAAAATATATATATTAATATGAATTTGACTTTCCTTAAAAATGGGATTTCTGCGTAATTCGCTACCTATTTTGTATAGTAGTGGTCATGTAAATACCACCATATTTTACATTTCATAAAGTATGTTTCATTCTCAATTCCAAACACAAAAAAAAAAAAAAAAAAAAAAAACAGAAAGAATCTTCATGACTTTCTTTGCTATAATAGACATTTTTTAATGCAAATAAATTTTAATTCTGTAGTATGTTTTTTTTTTTTATAAAAAATATTTTTGCATTCATGACTCAGGTAAACCATGGGGTGCATGAAAGCTTTGTTCTTGCAAATTCTTGGAGTAATTTTTTGTTGTTGTTGGATTGAAAAACAGTGCAAAATAGTGTTAAAATTTTTCTCTTTCCTGGCAATGCATTAAATTTTAATTTCCATAGCTATACTGTCAAATATAAATTATATGTGTATAAATTGTAGGGTATTTTAACAATTGAAAATAATATTATATATATATAGGTAATAGAGGATACCTGTAAACTCCATGGTTTTATGATTGTGACACGTTATGATGATTGCATTTTTGTTTGATCCGCCTGCCATTGTGTAATAGAAACTTCGGTTGTAGAAACATTTTTATATAAAAAAATTTAAATTATACTTGATGCATTCTTGAATAATAATATTATTACAAAGAATTCACTTTTATTATTAGGTATCTGCTCTATAATATTGAAAAAAAAAAAAAAAAAAAAAAAAAAAAAAAAAAGAACAATTGCAAATACTGTTTAAATGATCAACAAAATAAAGATATAAATTTTACTTTTGTGATTTTTTCTTCTTTTAACTTATAAGTACCTTAATTATTTTTAATCCATGTGTTATTATATAGAACTAATATCTAACACAGCACTTGTTCTTACTATTAATTAATTAGATTGTTCTTGCATTCTCCCTGCATGCACATTAATTAGAAAAAATATCATGCAATTAACTTATCTGCAATAATTATGTATTGTAAAATGAACATCACATGTTTTATAGAATTAATGTAAATCATTGTGGTTTTCAGGACACTGAAACATCCTGAAGTGATGTGTTTCCAACTCTACTTTCAATGATGGTAGATGTATTATGTCTGCTCAAAATAAAACAGAAGCTATTATATTATAATGTGTTGCATGCAGGTGGACTTTATAACAGACGAGAGTGCATGCTGAAACTGCAAAATATTTTTTAATGTAAAACAAATGAACAACGAAGTATTTAATAAAAACTATACATTATATTATGTAAAAATGTGTTGTGAATAATGTGTAACGCATCATCATCAATCATCATTTTGCAAAATATTTTTTTGGTTGAAAATATTTTAGTAACGCTATTTTACCAACTTAAATATAAGGCAACTCTACATTTTTTTTATTTTTTTTTTTACATTGAAAATTTCAAAGCAAATATCTAAATTATACAGATGCATTTTACTAAAAAATAAATAATGAAAAACAAGGTTTATTTTATAACTGATAGTTCATCTTTGCTTGGAAATTTTGGTAAGATATATCTTGCCTTTCTTTTCCTCTATCAATACATCTATTATATTATTGAATAAAAAATATGACATATTATATTTTATAAATTTCCTAGTTGATGTAAATTTTCCACCCGGTAAATACTGAAATCTTACATACATTTGACGTATTGAATTTAATTATATGAGCAAGAATACAATTAGATTGAAAAACTTTTTACACAGTTTGCTTGCATAGGCCTATAGACAACATTTTAATAAAAATTATTAATTAAGCATAACAAAATTGAAAAACATAAAATAATAATATTATTGGTCAGCAACAATGCGATATGCAACATTTTTTGGTCCATTGAGCATGGAGCAAGAACGAGAAATTTTCACCAACTGTTGGGATGTAAATCAATTTAGATCAGTCAATATATAAAGGGTTATGTATGCAAATCATGGATAAACAAATAAAGGGAGAGCAAATAATTATGATATAAATTATGCATTCAAATTGTAATATATTATGAAAACATACCTTGCCTTTGGTCATTCTGAAATATCTAGCAACAGGGTCTGTTGATAATAGTTTTGGAAGTTGATTTTCTTTTACATTGCTACAGCATTATCATAAATTGTTTTTGTTAGAAGAAAAAATGAGTGTAAAGGATTTAGTAATGGAAACCCACATATTCCATTATATAGATAATGCTTTAATATTTGTGCATTGTGTTTATAATAAGAGTAAATTAAATATTTATGCTTCGCAAAAAGGATACAGTTCCCTCAGGATTTTTTCTTTTTGCTTTTTGCTTATGACTTCATGGTGGGGTACAAGTTCATGATGGGTCACGTTGAATGACAACTCAGAATATAAGAAAAGTTCCACAAGGTTCTCCAAATTTAGAAACTAAAAATATACAAAAACATCAAAGTATATTTCAAATTTGTTTTCCTTTGCAATAAAAGCAAAGGGGTTTGCAGGTAATAAAAACTAACTTTTTTCGCGGCTATAGTTGGGCAAGTTCTTGAAACAATTAGTGTTCTATGCTTGACTTTTTCATTCTCTGGTCCGCTTGCCTGCAGAATTTTTCTAATAGTATCCAAGTTGAGTGTAGGTCTTCCATCCATAAAAAAGACTGAGATTTTACCTGTAGCATGCACATATACAACATATTATGTTTTTTATAACAATGTGTTATATATATGCTACACGTATTCTAAGGCTAATATAGTTTTTATTATTATTATTAGTTTAATGAATTAAGTTGACTGAAATGATGAAGGTGGCATTGTTTCTTTTACCTTTTTTGTTGTGTTCAAGAGTAAATGTCAATCTACGAACATTCAAGCAGCTGAAAATGATAAAATAAATTAAATAAGCACCAAATACATATCAATATAAAATTTGTTAAAATTTTTAAAACAAAAGCAAATTTATAGTATAAAAAATCAAACCTTGTTTCATCTTCTGTAACAAGCTTTTGCATTTCGCCCTCAGTTTTTTGTAAAGTTTTGGGGACTTCATATCCTCGGTCTGCAAGCATCTGCGCTCACACAAAGGAGAGGTTAAACTGTGATATTGATTCTAAATAGGATTCTCTCTACCTCTGCCTCTATCTGGAGCTGTGCTCCAGTAAAAAGTTCAGAATGTATAACATTACTAAATTGCTCTTATCTTGAGTTTTTGGGCATTTAGCGCTCTAGTAAAAGAATTGTTCTACTTATAAAGTCAAGAAATATATCAATAAATCATTTACGTTCCATATATTTTGGAATATTTACATATTCTTTTTGTGCCTGCAAAAGGGTATCTATATTATTATATTTCATAGTCCACATTAAAAATGTATGAAAAATATAATACAAAAATCATAAACAACAAATATTAATGATAAATTAAATTTATCATTTGTTGTTTATGATTTACATAAAAACTGTTCGTAAATCCTATTTACTGCTCCACACTAAAATGACAGTCAACACTAATGACTGATAAAGGAACAACTGTTTTGAGGCCGACTATAAGCAATTTCGTTTACATCCGCTTATTCCGTTTTGAGGTACTGTGCATGCGTATAGTAAGTGAAAATGGAAGCAGATGTGAGCGAAAACGCTTAAAGTCAGTCTCAGAACAGTTGTTCCTTCAATAGTCAAATGTTATTCAAATGTAATGCACATTTTCTGTAGCAATTAAGAAAACAGGCTTAGCAAACACTATTATTATGTACAAAATCACAAGGAAGAATAAGAAGACAAATTAAGAAAAAGATAATGATCAAAATAACCACTTAAAGTGCTTGGGAAAAAAATTAAAATATATTATGCTCATCCAGCATCATATCCCAGGGGCATATGCAGAGGAAAGGCAGACTCACCTACATCAGGTCAGAAAATGCATGGATTAGGGGGGGGGGGGGGGGGGGTCCCTTATACCCACCCTCACTATTGGCTGCTCACATCCCATCTCAAAATCCTGGCTATAAGCACCTCCCGATTGCCCACCGCCATATCGAATTCCCATAGAAATTATTATTATTATAGAGGCAAAAAGAATTTTTTTTCTAGTCAGCAGTTACATGATGCGAGAAAGGAAAACACTTTTATTTTTTATTTTTCTCTTTTTTGCATTATTATTTTTACTCTGTAGGGGTATAATAATTATCAGTAGTTATAGTTATTAGTTACCTCTAGTGTAGTTGTGTAAATTTTCCATAACATGTTTACTGGATTTTGATAATCACAATTTTTAAGCAACTCCATTTTAACAGCAGCTTTCCCTTAACATTTGTTTGAAAAATTCTTAAAGCAGTTAACAATTAATTTTAACAGTTGTAATTTCAAATTCAAATTTAATAATAAATAATAATAATAAAAAAAAACACTATCGATCAAGTTTAAAAACTATATAACCATGATGGTAGTCATGGTCATGGTAGTACTAAAGCAAACTATATTAACGGTCGTTTCTACTACAAGCAAGATCGACCCATAAGCAAAAATCTTAGCAACGGATCAACAACGAAAAGGTTTTTAGGAACCTTTATCCATAACGAGACCAGCGAAATACTTATATAAGTATTTCGCTGGTCTCGATCCATAACAACACATGTAATTTTGAGGTTTTTAACGGATTTTTTATAACAATGGAAAAAAATTCGTCGATCTTGCTTGTAGGAGAAGCCGTAAATATAGTATGCTTTAGGTAGTACTAAGCTTATTCATAAACCATGTCCCTCTTATAGTCCCAAAAATGGGACTTTTAAATATAATAAAATAAAAATAATGAATATTTATTCAATATCACAATGTATTATTATATTGAGCTGCGATAAATTAAAAAAAGGGAGTATTCATAGCATATAAAAGAGGTAAAAAAAAAAAAAAAAAAAATTCTTTTCCCCCTATAGTAACTTCTAAACAGGTACTAAATTAATACCATAGTTGTTTATTTATTGTAATATACTCCATTTTCTTTCATAAATTTATAAATCAAAATTCAACCCAATATTGTAACAGACATTCCTTAGGCCTATACAAAAAAAAAAAAAAAAAAAGGGAGAAGGTTAAAACACAGTAGAATTAAAAACATATATTTTACTTCACAATAACTATTTTCTTTTTAATAATAATATATTAACTACAAGTCATGGTCAGACAATTATTAAGGAGAATCTTTGTTAACATTTTCATTGCATCTCACAGACTTTTCACAAGTTCAATCTGTAGTAAAATGAAAGGAGCACACAAATCGTTGGCTCGGAATACATTTGTCATATATATCGATGGTGTTGTGGCTAAACCAGGCTTCTACTTTTAGCGTCTTTCCTTACTTTCACGCATCTATGTTTATTGCGATAGCCATAAAAACGCAAATCTACATTTATCGCGACAACAGGTCTACATGGGAAAACAGGTGTAGAATTTTTTGTTACCTGCTGTCGAGATAAATGTAGATACACGGTTTTATGGCTATTGCGATAAACGTAGATGCGTGAAAGTAAGGAAACATGCTAAAAGTAGAAGCATGGTTTAGCCGCAACACCATCAATATGCATACACTGTATACACTGTTAGTTTTTTTGTTGTTGTTTTTTTGTTTTTTTTCATTTTTTTTTTTTCAAATGTATTCCGAGCCGACAAAATGTGTTCCTATATAAATAAGCAATTTAACTATAACATAATATATACATTTGTGGAAAATTATATCAATGCAATGTTATAAATAAATTAACAAACAGTCAACAATAAAACTAGTAAATTTATTTTAATATCTATACTAAATGTATACAGTGACACAGAAGCTGCCAATCTTGAATTGCATAATTAAATAAGGATGGTGTATATATTTCACTTTTAAAATTACACAAGTCTTTATATTGTTTGGTTGCACAATCAGGATTCCTGTTTGGAAGTATCTTGAGATGAATGCTCTACACCAATAATTGTTAATTTAGGGTTGAGTTCTTCAAGCATGATACAGGTTAGGCGCATGGTGGGAGTAGTTGGTATTCCTTCCAGTCTTAACTCTTTTAGGTTCCTTAAAAAAAAATAAAGTTTATTAGATTTATGTTAGTATTAGTATACATATTTGATAAGTATAAGTGTACAGTACTCTTCATCAAATTATTACAACACCTAGAACAATAAGTGCAACCTGAATGAATGCAGATAAACATTAAAATCTCCTCATCCAGACACTGCTTAATGTGCTACAACAATTGTAATATTCAGATGTCCAATGGTATCAAGAAAAATAGCTGTAACAGTTGTTACACTGATAACATTTTAACTAGAGAATTTAGGCATCCCTTTCAGACCCTTTGTTAAAGAGTAAGCCTAACTTTGTGCGATGCGCTTTCCTCCTTAAAATTCTCTAGTTTAACCAAAGGATGAAATTGCTATCTCCAGGTGTTCTTGTAAGCTTAAAAAAATTAGAGTTGGGTCAGTTGGGACTCAGCCCCCAATTCTGAATAAACTTTCTGTATCAAACTAATGATGTGCTATCTTTAACATTTGTCACTTTTTTTTTTTTTTTTTTTTTAATCTGATTTAATTGATTTTGTCTTACATATTAGATATAATGTGATTATTATAATTATAGTAATTATTAAATATCTAATTTCGTTTTTTTTTTGTACAAAGGAAAATGTACATACTTTTTATTAATTATTTTGGGAAGCATATTAGTTATTTAGCTGGTCTAGAAATGAAAATAATAATAAAAATGTAATTGTAATTCATACTTTTTTTAAGATGGCATGCTCTAATTATTTCTAGCTTGCAAATGTTGCGGATTTGTTTGCAGAGCACCAGTTTTAGAGACCTGGTGTATACCGAAACCGATTGATACAAATAAATAACCATTTAGAGGTTTTTAAGTTAAAAACAGCTCTACTTTGTAAAGCAGTTCATTGAAATATAGGATTCATTTACCTCATTCTAGCAAGAATTGGCAGACCTCTCTCTGTAATGAGATGACAGTGACTAATATCAAGTACTTCTAAAGTGGCTGCATGTTCACCGGAGATGCGATCCAAACACCAATCATCTACTAGTTCGCACCCTTGTAAGTTTAGGAACTTCAGTTTCTTCAAGCCAACTAGACACAGAGAGAGAGAGAGAGAGAGAGAGAGAGAGAGAGAGAGAGAGAGAGAGAGAGAGAGAGAGAGAGAGAGAGAGAGAGAGAGAGAGAAGTTATTTAAATTATTTGTAATTCAACAATGAAGTGTGCAGAATTTTATTTTTTGTATCAGTTTTATTTATCTTCTTTTGAAGCCTTAAATCAAAAGCACTTTATAGCTACCATAAAATGACAAGGAAAGGATAGAGGAAATCAGCTAGATGCCACACATAACATGCTATATAATAACATGTGAGCTTATTTTCCTTGTCAGAGTGAAGAGGTGTTCTATTAAAATTTTGGAGAAAAATCTTGCTAACACAGAGATAATAATGTACACATTGGATAGCTGTTGGTACAGTGTAAAACTCCAAGAGAAAAGTAGTGCACATGTGTGCCTTAAATAGACTTTACAGACTCACAAACACTGCCAATTTTTAATTTTTCTCTAAATTAATAAATACAGACAAAAACACATACACACTCTTTTTCTCTTGGAGTTTTGTGTCAAAAGTTGTACTGTATCCAATTATTTCAATGCTAGCAAAATTTTTATTATGTACCAAACTATCAAACATCTCTTCACCATGGACGATAAGGCCCTTGCTGCTTTCCTCTGTTCTTTCTTTTTAATTTAATATAACCAACAGCAATGATTTCTTTTCCTTAACTAATTTTATACAGTACTCTTATGTATGTATCAAATATAATATTGCAAGTAAAAAGTATATTTGATTGTTATAAAACAAATCCAAAAGTAACCTATAGCTCCGAACTTCATCTGCATATACTTGCAGATGAGCCATGAACCAAAACATCAAACTTTGGTACAGTATAACTTCTCTACATACACACCTATGTTTGCAAATCCATCATAGTGTAGCTCCATGCATGAAGCATCAACAGCGTCCACATGTATATTAGGCATGTATTTGTCAGGAAGATCATACTCATCATCTTCATTTTTACGTAGCCAGTGAGGACTACTGACAAAACGAACAGCTCCCCCTCGATGCACTATGAAGTGGGCTGTGGCCAAATCATTGCCTAAAATCTGATGTCGCTCTGGTATGTACCTAAAACAAAATATTACAGAATTTTTATTTTCATTCTAGTTGCAATTTGTAGAAAAAGATACACACCTAAAAATTGTGTATACAAAGATCTATATTATGGTATTATGGTATTATAGCAATGATTCATTATACTATTAATTAATATAACTTTGAATAACTGTATATCATATTTTGAATTTGCACCTTTGATCAAAAATCTTCTTTCCTTCCTGTTTCTTCTGCCACCAGCTTTGGATTTTTGAGGGTCGAAGGTCAAAGTCTTGTTGCAGAAACCTGATGAGGTCTGGGCTCCCTCCTTTTGAAGGTGCAAGCAGGTTTAGTGAGCTGTACCATTCGCCTTCTTTTTCATTCCATGGCCTGTAAGCGACAAAAGAACAAACGAAGCACATAAAATAACTATGTATAGCCATTTTACAATAAAACAGCTATATATTTACATCTCCTAATGCTACATATGTACATATGATATAGTACAGTATGTCAAGGGTAAATATTTAATCCATTTGGGAGGGTTCAAAATACATACTGATTTTCAAGTCAATTAAATTAATCTTACTTTCTCCATGAGTGAGGAGGTTCACTAGGTGATGTACAAAACTGTGCAATATGTGAAAATCTTGGACATATATATTGACTGAAGGTATTTCGGTTAATAGTTATCAAAATCTTCATACAAGATCTATTCATTGTTCTTATCAAAATATATGAACGTTATAAATTTTCAAGGTAGACCTCTTTTTCTAGCACATGTAAACACAGTCAGTATATTATTGTATTCCCTGAGCCCTGAGGTTAAAATTTTTTTTGTTACAACATAACCTTGGCACTTAGAAAAGATTGCACAAGTAAAAAAATGGTACGTTTGTTATACTGCAGTACTCCGAAATTTGTGTTTTTTTTTAGTTATGTAAGTTATGTTATGTGTATGTCTTGATGACGTCAGTCTGGCGTCTGGCGACAGTGAGTTGCTTAAATCCAAGTCCAAAGAAATCTGCACAGTCCAAGACGTTGTACAGTATTTTTTTCACAGTACATCTTATCCTTCAATATCCTTTTTTTTTTTTTTTTTTTTAACTTTCTGTCTCTGTCTGTTCTTATGTTATTGTTCTGTTCTCCGTTCTCCGACGTCTCGTAGTGGCGAATCCAGGGACTAAAAAGGGGGCGCGGCTATATTGTGACGTCGACGACCGACGACGACGAATCGCGCGATCGCGCGATTCTCTCCCGCAGTGGGCAAGAAACGAGACGAGCCGACTGAATGCGAGACGAGCGCGAGTTTACTTCAAGCTTCAAAGCAGTGCGCCGGCTTACGAGCTTCCACAAACAAACCCTCGCGCCTTGCCGACTCGCGCTCGCGCAGCTGTGCCGTGCTCGCTAAAATCGTGTCGTGTGGGTGTCGCACCCGGTCACCCTCTATTTTTTAGTTTATTGTTCAGACTCCCGCACTTTAATTATTTCTCAGTTCAATCTCATCAACACGAAATCTACTTCAAAGCTGCCTAAATGTAAGTGCACACACTCTATGTTTACCTTACGTTTCTAGATGCAAAAGAGCCAAAACTATACGGACTCTCCGCGGCTATTGATTTTTGCCGGTACGCCCACCTTCTCTTTTGCAGCATAAAAAGTAGGGAACATGCATATACCACAATAAAAAGGGGTGTGTTGTGTGAAGAATTTTTAAGGATCCGATCATGTGTATTATTATACGACTGCTTTTTATATTTCCATTCTGTTATTAGTAATTTTTATTGTTCCTATCAGGAATGAAATATATATGTATGCATCATAATTGTCGTTTGAAAAGTGTATTTTTTTAGGGGTTGGTGGGAAATGCAGAAGGGTGGGGTGTTAGATGCATGTGCTGCAGCCACTGCAGAGGCAGCAAATACATATAGGCGGGGTGCAGGGGGGATGGACAGCAGCATAATATTATTTTTATGCTCCCCGCTCCCACAAAGAGCGGCGATAAATAGCCGGCGGCACGATGAAAATCTCGATGTAATACAGGGTTACCAACTGTCCTCTTTTTAAGAGGACATCCTCTTTTTCGGGTTTTTGTCCTCTGTCCTCTCAAGTACCAAAGAGGACAAGGACTGTCCTCTTTTTGGACTTTAAAAAGAGGACAACAAAAAGTTCATTTAGTAGAACAAATTTAATGAAAAGCCATTGCAATTTTTTTTCTTTCGCCTGCGGCGAGCAAAATTTTGCTCAACTTCTCTAAAATGCATTTAATTTGTTGTTTAAAAAAAAAAGGTTAGTAAGAAAATATAAGCACACCCAAAGACCAACAATACGCTAATATAGTGCTAGCAAACGATTTGATGTTCCTGTCACAATTAATTATTTACTTTTTTTTATGCGGGGAATGAAACGATTAGAAACTTAAAAAATAATAAAATATTTATTGTTAAATGAAAAAAATAGCTGCGGCGTAGCCAAGTTGATTGAAAATCAGGAAAATGTTTGAGAAATATTGACTTGAGGGCTATTTTGAAGCTATATCGCATCAAGGATCATATAAACTTCTTGGATATAAAATTTTTCAACTTTCATCTCTCTAGATTTATCTATTCAAAGTTCAGGACACACGGAACAATTAAAAAAATTATAATAATATATATATATATATATATATATTTTTTTTTTTTTGCATCTTTGTCCTAATAAAAATAGAGCATAATTATTTTGTAACCCGGCAAGGCAGTTTTAAATAAAAAAAATTTAAAATTTATTTATTCATAAATAGCTTAATAGAGGTATTGCCAAAAACACAAGGATTGGATTGAAACTATAAATTAATAAAAAGTAATTTTTAGATATAAACAATATTGTATGATAATCAGATCCTGAGAAGAAAAAAAAATCCGAAATTATAGTATTGCTTCATTTTTAGTTCTCTCTCTCTCTCTCTCTCTCTCTCTCTCTCTCTCTCTCTCTCTCTCTCTCTCTCTCTCTCTCTCTCTCTCTCTCTTTAATTCCTCAAATTTTTATAAATCTAAATATTTTTAAATATTTTGTACATTTTAATTACTAAAACTAAGTATTGGCCACCCATGTTTATCACCTCTCTCATCACAACTTGAAAATAATAATTCAAAATTCCTTAAGTGTGCTCAAAAGGAAGAAAAAAAAATCGTGAAATATTGAAAAATGGAGCTTCTTGGTTTAATGTACAGGGAAAACTAATTAAGGGTCCCCTAATTTAACATTACGCTAATTAAGATTTTTTTATTTTTTTAATTGTTTTGAGAACACTTCTTTGCCAATTCTGGAGAAATTTAAATGAGAAATACTAGTCAAACCTTTACGTGTTTTTAAGCCATAGAAATTTTTCAAGAATTTTTTTAAAACTGATACAACCTCCAAATTACATTATATATTTTTTAATCTTTTAGGACCTAATTTTGTACTAACAATGTTCATATCTTACGTCAAATGAATAGTTTTAAAATAAAATTAAAAATGCTCTAGTATGGGCCAGAAATAGCACCAAATTGTGTATTTTAATCTAAAATTCTCAAAATTTCTTGCGGGGGACACCCCCGCACCCCCGGCAGGGGGGTGTCCCCCCCTGCACCCCCCTTAGAATAGTGTGGACTGTCCTCTTTTCATGTTTCGAATAGTTGGTAACCCTGATGTAATATTATTTCACGCACTGCAATATAATAATTATTAAAGTTTATGTTTATTGATTCCGTGCAATGTTATCTGCAAAACTTAATTTTTATGTATAAATTAATTGTATTATTTATAAAATATATCTTAAAAACACGTGCCATCGTCACAGGCCGTTCAAAAATTCTTAAATTAAAAAAATATATAATATATATATATATATTTCCTTTCCATATTAATTGTATAGTGTGTAATATTAAATGTGATTTACTATTTCCTGCTACATAGATCAACTCAGCTAGACTCCCGAGTACGAGAACAGGAGCAAAAAAAAAAAAAAAAAAAAAAAAGTAAGCCGTCGCAGCATTGACGTGTGTGCTCTGCTGGCAAAGGGGAAGAACGATAAGTGACCGGGGTACCAGTGTACCGGACCAATAATTTGGCACCAATCTTCAGCAACAAAGAAAAACAACATGCAGGAAAATACCAGCTCTGATCAGCAGTATCGTGCGGTTAACCAGAAGCAAGAGTAAGTTTTCCTTTTTATTTTTTTAAAGTTTAATATTTATAAGAGATGAGGTCAAGTCATATTATATTTCTTCACTGAATTAATAAAAACAATATACGCTGTAAAAAGTAGTAACACTTAAAAGTGATGTAATTCGTACTTGTCCTGTACCGAAAAAGTAGAATTTGTATTTATTAAAATTAATGCTCCCTGCAGCATTGCCGAACATATCTAATCTAACTATATCTAATAGATACATAATACACATTGCGCAAAATTTATTATACCTACAGCTAGTTGGGTCATCTATCTATCTATGTATCTACATAAGTTATAAGAAGTAAGAGCCCATTCACAAGAATTATTTGCATTTTGTGGCTTTAATATAACCAAATTTATTACTGCAGACTACGAGCAATAACAATTATAATAATGAACAAATAATGTTCCGCGGTTTGAACAGGCCATATGTCACATATATATTATCACAACTGTATCGTCACAGCAATGGTATTATTATAGTCAATGATATATCATTGCACTTGAGATCAAGCATGCTGCAAATGCTTAAATTGCGTAGGTAATATATTCAATTATATTCTCTCAGAATTAGAACACCTTACATCGTGTGTGTATGTTGATGTAATTAATTATCAAATTATTTATTTCCACCCAAGATATGGGTATAGGAATGTTTTCTATATAAGCAGGGTTAATATAGGGGGGGGGGGGATCTTGTATACAACCATCACATGATGTATAAAATAATAACTTATTAGTTATAGCCATAGACCATATAAAACAACATGTGCTTTTTAATGAATAAACACGAAATTGAATATTCAAAACTGATGACAATTTTTGCCAGAACGTTAATGTAGCCCCACGAGAGAGCGAGAAAACACTGTAAAGTATGCAATTTGCGTAAAAATTCATGTTTATGACGTCAGAAACATGCAAAAATTAGTATGAAAATGTTGTTCGGGTTGCATAAATCGAATTTTCTGATCACTGTTACGGAGCTACAGATAGGCTTTGAGACAAACTAAAGTTATTTATGTAAATCCCATCAAGTGTTTTTTGATATAAATGCTTATGTTTTTCTCTGGTCTATTCCTTTATGTTATCATAGAATTATAGGAGTGACGGAAAATGAGTCAAAATTAAGTCTCCTGCATGAAAGTCAAGTTTTAAATTCTCTTATCTCTTGCTGTTAGTGTGTATTTCCTGCCACAGTTTTAGTGAGAGTGTAATAATAAGGTGGCATTGCGTTCTTTTTGTAGCAATACTCTTGTTATCTTTATTATTTAACTGTATATAGTTTTTTTTTTTTTTCTTTGGTTTTTGTGGCAATTTTGATCAGGAAGTAAAAATAAAAATAACATTTTTTTGAAAACTAAATGTATTGCATAACCACAATAATTTATGAGCATCACGCTTATAACATTTTTATCATAGAAATTTATTTATTTTAATTGTATGAATTGTGAAAATTTATTTAAGTACATTATACATATAAAAAAAAAAAACTGAACATTTTAGTTGACTATATACGGTGATTGTCGGAAACAAATGTTATAAATCCACTCTTTATATAATAATAAGAACGCCGCTGAATAAATAGTCAGATGTGCTTTTGATTTTCATACTAAAAATTCAAATATGGCCCATATTTGAATTTTTAGTATGAAAATCAAAAGCACACCTGATGGCACATCAGGGCCAAATTAATAGACAGTTTTCATTGCTACCTAGTCCCACTTTTTGTTCTCTCTCTATTGGTCTATTTAAAGTTCTAAAGTTTTAATGATTTTAGGATTATAACTTGTAACTACAGTAGTTGTTTTTTTTTTTACTTTTTTTTTTATTGCAATATTTTGTTGCGTTAGTTTATTATATTTATAAAAATAAAGTGAATATCGATGAAAATGTTGTCTATGTATTGTAATAATAATATGATGTCATAGTTATTGTCGCGTATTTGGTTGCAAAAATCTGATGATTAACCTTGGTCCAATTCCTAGGCTACACATTATTTTTATGTCATGATTTTCAATGTAAAATGCGAACTTTGTTGTATGAAAGGAAAAATCACGAATAGTTTTATGTCATTAAAACTTAAGTGCTAGTATATTATCTCAGTAAGAAGGAAAAAAAAGTGTATGACAATTGATTAGAAAGGACAAAAGTGAAAATAAAAATAAATGTCAAAGTCATATGTACTAAATTATATATTTTTGACTGCGCAAAAAAAAAAAAAAAAAAAAAAAAAAAAAAAAAAAAAAAAAAAAAAAAAAAAAACTAATTGTATCTGATACTCAAAATAATATTTTTTTTTTTTTCGTAATTTTTTGTTTTATAAATTTATATAAAATTGCAGTGTGAGATAAATTTAGCACAGATAATTTAATCTTCAGAATTACTACATAATGTTTTCGTGTCTTTATTTTATTCCCATTTATAAATAATATCAACGACGTGAGTTTGAAACATTTTTGTTTCAATATTTTATATTACATTTACTTTTCTGGCATCCTGATGAAATAATAATAATGTTGGTACGTGTGTTAAAAATTATTATTGAAAATAAAAAGTTTATTCAAATTGCAATAAAAATTACGATACGTCTTATTTATAGTAACACATTTTAAGGTGTAATAAATAATACTCTTTTTAATTTGGTTGTTATAGAACAAAAATAAATTAATCAATTTAAAACAATAACATTAAACAGACTCTTTTTTTGTAAGGCAAATGAGTCAATTTAAATGTTCTAATATCAGGTATACTTTTAAACACATTTATTATTATATAACAAAAATAAACATAAAATTATAGTAAAAAAATCATTTCATATTATATAATAGGTCAGTATCATCATCAGTCAATATTACATATACTTTAATTAAATCATAAAATATCATCCTTGAACTATTTGATTATTATTTTCCTATTAATCAAAATTCGTTATTTTGTAATAATGTTTAGTATAATATATTTCTTTTGGATTTTCAATATTATTTTCTTAACATTGATCTTGCGCTTTTTTTACTGAGAGACCTTGAACTACACTCACTTTTATATCTCTGTGTTTATATTTTTTATATATATAAATATTATATATATATAATATATATATATATATATATATATATATATATATATATATATATATATATATATATATATATATATATATATATTATATTATATTTATAATACACACACATACATACATAATATGTACATAAGTACATACATACATACATGTTGTACATACATGCATACATACATTAACATTAAATAAACACTTTTTTTTCTTTGATTTTTATATTGAATATATTTTCAGCATTAACATTTTAATATATTTATTATATTTTATTTCCTCATTTATGTGTTCAAGTAATAACAGGTACTTTATAAAAACTTGTATTTAAAAAATACCGCATTATTTTTACTGCCAATGTCAAGCTCAATGTTTTACTTATATGGTACTGTTCATAGTACATTACATTACTCAAAACTATGTGTGTACGCAATCACCGGAATCAAAAGTATTATAGACCCCTAACTTTGGACAAGAGTAGACACGTATCCGAAATTTTTCAAATATTAGTGTTCTGAAAAGGAAAATTTCATTATACAATGTGTCCTTTTTTTTATTTATTTTTTTATTCAAATTTGAAGTGACGAGCAAAACCGCAGAAGGTCAAAATATACATATTTTTTCTTTTATTCTTCTAACCTTGCTGCAATTAACTTTTTTTGAAAAAAAAAAAAAAAATCAATCGCCCTACTATTAGACCTTTGCCTTTTGGCTGAACATGATTTCAAAATTTTAGTCATGTTTTATTATTATCTAATAAGTGCTGGAAATCAAGTTCTGTAACAATCTTTTGTTTATGTAAGAGATAACTCTGAGTCATTATTCCTGATTCAATTTTAAGCTTTCTATTTATAAAACTACGCTTCGCTGGATTTAATTTTTTTTAAATACACACCCTTTTCAACGAGAAAAATCTAAAAAAAAAAAAAAAAAAAAAAACAGGGTGTTTTAATCAGGGCATCAATATTGCTAGTGCATATGCTTGACAAAAATTTTAATCAACTAAGTTTTCTAGAGCTTTATAAAAATTGAAAATATATAATTATTTTATTTATATTAGTATACTGTAAGTAATAATAATAATAAATTAATAATAAATGCCAAATTAGAGCTGGGCTTTACCTGCGTTGACTTAAATTTCAAGTCACACATAGAGACAAAAATAAATACAAAATAATTATGCTAGCTCATTTTTAGCACAATTTGTTATAACATAATCAAGTTCATAAAAACTATATGTTACAATTAAAGCATATAATTATCATGTAGTATAATAATATAAGTACTTACTTTGTTGTTCTATAATATATAGCAACATTTATGCTATATATAATTAAACAAATGCAGTCTGGATTTAGGGATCTAAATGTTTGAATCCGGTCAAATGATATGACATTTTTATGCTAAAACAATATTTAAACTGTATAGTGATAAAGGCTTGAATAATTATCAATCTCTATAATATCATTTCCTGTATATTGTATATAATATATTTTTTTCTTTATAGAAATATTAAGATTGATATAATATATTCTGCTACACGTACTACGATTTTTTTAACGAAGAAAAATCTAATATTTACCTTGGTACAAAAAACGTGATTTCCATCTAAACGCTGTTTCAATTTATTACGCTACCATATATATTATATTTTTAAACACAAAAAGTGCCATTTTTTTTTTCCAAATTATAAAAAAATATACAATATGCCGAGGAATTTCAAGGTGACTATAATTTTAAATTACTATAAAAATAAATTGCTGTCGTAAGATGATAAAATGTTTATTATATCTATTTTTAAATCTCTTTTATAAGTAAAGCTTTTGTATTATATTTTTGATTAATGATCGCATATATATATTTTTTTCCCGTGTGTGTTTTAAATTTTTGACTTTTATTGCTGCAGATTTTTGAAACAAGTGCAAATATAGATTATTATATTCAAATAAATCAAAGTATTATATATTTCGGAAATAAAAATAATTTTTGTAGCATTTTTACGTATATGTATACACAAATTCTATAATAATATATGAAAACCTCGAAGTTAATTCACAGGAATAACAGGTGTAAATTAAATCGATAAGGAAATAATTTAGATTGTTTACTTTAATTTTTTTAATATTTCATGCAAGCTTCAAGCCATGAGTTATGAGTTGGAATCTTTTTTGAATTTCATATTCTAATAGGCCTATAATATAGTATAGACAAAAACATACATAATATACATATTATAGAAAATAATTATTTACAAGAATTGCTTGATTTCTTAATGTTTCTATTTGCATTGCATTACAATGAGGAAGACTAATGATTTTTGGGACAGTATTTGAGCACATTTTTAGAAAGAGCATAATTAGTAGATTCTATTGACATCAATATTTACCTTTATTACTTAAATTTCAGCGATTAATTAATGATTTAAAAGTGGTGGCCACGCCCCCAAGAAGCCTGTGCCGTTAGTCATTTGTTTGAATTTGCAGCGGAGTCTGATGTTCTTCTGCAAATTTGGATACGAGATTTTAAATTTTACGCGAATTTTTAAAATCTCGTATCCAAATTTGCAGAAGAAGATCAGACTCCGCTGCAAATTCAAACAAATGACTAACGGCACAGGCTTCTTGGGGGCGTGGCTGCCACTTTTAAATCATTAATTAATCGCTGAAATTTAAGTAATAAAGGTAAATATTGATGTCAATAGAATCTACTAATTATGCTCTTTCTAAAAATGTGCTCAAATGCTGTCCCAAAAATCATTAGTCTTCCTCATTGTATAGTCTTACATGCACTCTAAACAATGGTATATAAATATAATAATAAATTTATGATATGCAATTCATAGTTGGGATTGGGAAACTCTACTAGACGCATGTATTACCTAGTAAGGTTATTACATTACTCTATAATCAACTTAACAACGCATGATTACAACAAAAATATAAGTACATGATCTTTGCACACTTAATGAATAATTGCCATAAGGAATATAAACAAAAATTATAAAGAAGTTTTGTGTGATGATAACACTACTGCAGAAAATTGAATTGGAAGTAAATGAAATTAAAAAAAAAATAATAATAATATAAGGTTTTCTTTGATTATATACAATATAATACGAATATATATTTACACGGACAAAAATAAATACGTAATAATTGTGCTATATAGCTTATTTTCAGCACAATTTGTTAAATGCCAGCATAACTAAGCTTTGTAATGTACAGCGTATACTTATTAATGTTCTAATTTGGCATCATTTTAATCATTTATGTTATAATGACATAAATGCAGCATAGATTACGTAATTTATCCTTTCCGTGTATATAAACTACAATACTACATAATGTTATATTAAAGTTCATTATTCTTTGCATATTTTATTTTTTTATTATATTATAAAATTCGCTGACATCCAGAATGACTTTTTTTCTTCTTTTTTTCTTCTTCTTCTTCTTCTTCTTCCTTTTTCTTTCTTTTTTTTTATTCACCACAATTTTTCTATAAGTTTAGGCAACTTTTTCTATTATATACGATACCTTTCTTCTCACTGTTAATTATATGCACGTCAATAAAACTTTTTTTTTTATTCAGATTTTAAGGATAAAGCTAAAAAATATTTTGATTATAATATTGATGCTTGGTATTAATGTGAAGGCTAAGCGTCCAACATTTTTCAAGGGCTTAAAAGATGAAAAATAATAATTATTACTACATAATATAACATTCAAATTAATCATTTTCAGAAGCAAAATGACTTCTTTTTTTTTATTATATTCTGAAAGAAGCCAAAAGCTATCTACAAATTATAAGTATTGGGATATACTATACATCTTATATGTTTGCACCAAAATTTAGAAATTATAGTATGATGTTTTTAAAACAATAATATAAATATTGAGTTTTATTTACTTTTTTAGTTATATAATTATACACTCATATATGTTTTTTATTTTATCATACAATAGTTTGCAAACATTATAATTTTATATTACCTACATTAAATATTACAAAATGACTGATGAAATTATTTAAAATGAGCATGATGTAACGATATTGATCAAATTGTATTTATTATTATGAATGAAAAAAAAAAGAAGTTTATATTCATGTTGAAATAGTTTAACGAGAGAGAGAGAGAGAAAGAGACACGTGAAAAGTATAAGAAGCGAAGGTTTATATAATGTTTAATTATACTTTTTTGTTCGAGACAAAATTATAAAAATAGCCAACGAGATTTGTAGTTTTATATATTTTTAGTCCTCTAGGGTAATTGGAATTCAAAGGCAAAAGCTTTAAGTGGACTTTTATTGAATTTATACTTTCGAGTACTTTTACTAACATTTTTAATTTAAATACTGCAACAAATTTGTATACGATATTTCCAACTGTTTTCTTCTAAATTTAAAAAGAATAAATATTTACGTGACAACGTTTTTATAAACATGTACTATTCTGTATATTGTATGAAAAGTGTAAGTTAAGTGCTAAGCTGTAAATACAAGAGAGAGAGAGAGAGATAGAGAGAGAATCTTTCTTCATTTATTTCTCATTATAATATTATAATAAATAAATAAAAAGTTCCTTAACTGCTGACTATAAATATGAGCAGCGATTGATGTTGGAGAGGAAGGAGTCTCAGTAGCGTAATAATGATTAACGCAGTGCTTTGGGAAACCAAAGATCCGGGTTCGAGTCCCGGTCGAGCCGAATTCCTTTTCAATATCAATTTCCTGATTATATCACACGGTTTATTTATAACGTATAACCCTAAAGCCAACCCCTTTTCAGCTCCTTACTTTGCCATCAATGGACGACTTGCATTGCTTATTTTTTTTATTGTGGCGAACTTATAGGGAACAAGTTGTTTATAATCGTAAGAGAAAATTAAATCGATTTCAAGATTTGCAATAATAAAAAAAAAAAAATTAATGCAAAATATGTTATCAACTGATGGAATAATTTTAATAGAGATCTCTTTTGAGAAATTTGAGTATACGAATTACATTTCCCTCCTATTATTTCACATCCCCCTCCCCCTAGTTTTATAGTAATTTAACTTTTATCTAAAGATTAATTGTATATCGGTGTTCTGTTGATAAGGAGCGTTATACGCACGTATTAACGCAGTAACAAAATGTTACAGGTCTATATTAATTATATGATTGGTCGAAAAAAATAAATAATAAAATTTAAAAAATTAGCGAGTCAGTATTATGATTTTTTATTTATTATTATTTTTTTTTTTGTTCGTGACTCATTGAATTTATAAAAATTAAAATTTAATTCGACGCTGATCATATTAAAAAAAAACAATAAAAAAAGTACAAGGATTAGTATGCACGTTATTTATTCTCTCTCAGATTTCCATATTAAAGATTTTCTTTAAAGCTGATTGAGTTTTTGTATAGCAAACTTTATTACATTTTTTATCTTCTCTCTCTGTTTTTTTTTTTTTTTTTTTCTTTATATATTTCTATATGAATATATCCTTGTGTTGTTGTTTATGATTGTCATGACCTTTGTAATAAATTTAGCAAAATCATTGCGACAATGCAGCAATAGAGAATATACAGTACTATATTGTTATTATGTCTACTACGATGATTTTATTTTTCACTAAAATATAATGAGTCATTCATTGTAAATATAAAAACATGAACGATTAGCAATTTTTTATAATAAAAGCTAGGCTTCTCACATAATTGTATGATTTGTAATGACATTGCCGTGGTAGAGATTAATTTTGTCAGATTACTGTAACTGATTTGATTGACATATAATATATATGGAAGCGTGTCCTACGAGGATTAATTTATTTTGTCCCCATAACATATAGCTATAAAACATATACTTATATAAGAAGATAGTATGAATTTATAAATTTGACATAATTTTGAAATCAAAAATAGTAGTAACACCACATTTTTATACCTAATATGATATTTATGTTAATTTTACAGTGAGCAAAGCAGTTTTATATATTTTAATAACAATTACTTTTAAGTAGGAATGAAGCGTTAATTGTTTTCTCAAAAATTTAAATGCAAATTTAATGATTATTAATATTATGTAAAAAATAAGAATAATAAAATAATAAATGAAAATTCATATTTGGAAACTCAAATCCAATATATATGTTTTATGAATGCAATTCTGATTGATTTTAAGTATCATTAAAAAACAAAAACATTTTTTTACATTTTATTTTTATAATAATTATGATTTATATAAAAAAAAATAAATAAACAACTTCTTAGTACAGTAAGATCTTGTTTGTAGACATTTTTCTTTCTTTTTGCTTCAGAACACGTAAAAATGATTGTTACGTAATGCTTTTTCAATGAGATACCGCGTTTTTTTTTTTTTTTTTTTTTTTTTTTGGAACAAGGTAACAGGTTTACGAACAAAGCTTAAAGATCATATAGTTTTGGTATTGCAAATAAAAACAATTGTAACTTTAATAGGGTACTTGTCGAATATACAACAATAATTTTATATAAAGCTTTATGGTGCATAATAATTATGAATATTTGCATAAATATTAACTAACTTTGAAATTATTTTGATTTCAGGCTTCGAGATGTCCTCAGCAATTTAAATTCGTGGAGTCAACATCGAAACCTTGCTGCTTTCCATGATATTTTAAGCGATCGATCAGATGGAGACCTGATGTGGGTGTCTCGGGAATGGAACCCCACACCTGTCAGCCAACATACGAGTAAAAGAAGCCCAGCCAAGATCAGACAAGATGTGATGGTATCACCAAGGATGCAGCATGTCATAGAGGAGGTATGACATACTTTATTTTCTATTCGTACTGTATTTCTCGTTTATTTTACACTGCATAATTATAGTAAATGAATTGTTGTGTATGGTCTTTCACATAAATATAGGAGTTTCAATTAAAACCATATTAGATTCATAGAAATACCTATAATTAATGAGAAATAAGAAAAAAGGAATTATTAAATTATAAAATAAGAGGTCAAATAATATACTTAATCGATTAAAAGTATTTTAGTATTTTTTTTTTTTTTTTTTTTTTGCTGCCACGATTAATATTTATAATTATAATTTTATCAATATTTTTTGCATGAGGTATAGTATAAAAAAAAAATTGCGTAAGTATATAATATGTAATTGAGAACTTTAATTAAGACTACCTTACTCAACATATTGTCTTGGACACACTATTATTGTTTCATTGCTTTCTATTGAGTCGAAGCCTAATTCACAGTATCTTATATGGTCCACTCTCAATTAAGTTAACGTATACACTTATGTTATGCTCACGGCCTTGATTTTAAAGAATATGTTAGGCTTTTTTTTTTAACGTGTCACTTAATCATTTAAAACAAACTGTTTTTAATGTTTTTTTTTAATGACTGCAATTAGCGGATTTATTTCATTTTTTATTGTTATTTATGATTGCACACCTCTTTAATAAATATTACATTATATAACTGTAAAAATGCTTAAAAAATGAAAGGAAAAAAATGAACTTTCGATTATTATTTTTATAGTAAAATGTATTTGCGAAATTATGTAATGATCAAATTTGTATTTTAATGTTTCTCTCTCTCTCTCTCTCTCTCTCTCTCTCTCTCTCTCTCTCTCTCTCTCTCTCTATGTCCCGCCTTGATTGCCTTTCACTAGATAATATTTTTAAATGTTTATTATTTTGTAACATCTATACGCACTGTTAAAGAAATTTATTTAAATTTTTTGCCTGTTTTTTTTTTTTTTTTTTTTTATTATTTTTTTTTTTAACCAGTTCATTTTTCTCACATTTAAAAATAATAGATTACAGTGAAAATATTTATTTAGTAACGATATACATAACATTACCTCAATAATACAGGTCAATCTTATTGCAAAATATATAAACTAAAAACATAAAATTTATTTTCAGCATATTTTAATTTACAATCTATTCAATTCAATGTCCCGTTTCTAACTATGCCCTTGACAAAAAATAATAATAATATAAATTATAATTTTTTCTTAAAAATATATATTTTATTAATTTTTCTATTTGGTGTAATGCTTTCAACATTGCGATACATGATCCTAATTTTTTTTCCCCCTTCTTCTTACCGAAGCGAATTTTTAACACTATTTTGTTGCATATATTTTGATATTATTATTATTTTACGAAACACCTTCATCGCCAAGTAATGTTTCTTTCGTGTCAATGGGTGTGTGTAGGATTGTATATTATATTCATTCAGGCACGTTTGCTACGTCGCATACACATACACTGTGTTTAACTTAGCAATTGCCTATAGAGTTAAAATTTTCTTTTTACAAAATCATGTTACATCATAGGAAAATATATACACACATCATGTTGTCTTTGGATTACACAATCCTTTGCTATGTGTGTGTGTGTATATATATTATATAATATACTTTTTTACACGTATTTTTTTTTCTTTTGCATTATGTAAATATTTTATAAAAATTATACACTTTACTTACGCTTTTGTCTTTTCGTTACTATGTGTTAATGAAGTGCATTTCATTCATTATATACTTTCGAAACTTTTACTATATATATACACGTGTAATAGGAAAGGTAAATATTATAATCCTCATGTGTATACTCTGCCAATAGTTCGTGACAGTGCAGATTTCGGATCAAATCTTTTGCAACATGCATGCATGTTTATAGTAATTTTTTTTTTTTTCTCCATATACTTTACAATTCATTTTTATCCTCATAGGGTATTTTTATTTTATTCTAAGTGCGTTTTTTTTTTTTTTTTTTTTTTTTTTTTCTTTTTTTTTTTTTTTTTCTTCTTATTGTTTTTACTGCCTACAATTTTTATTATTTTTGGTCAAGAGATAAATATTTAATTTGAATCACAAAAGTCTTGTCTTGTATGTATGCTTAATTATATAAAACTGGTTTAGGCTCAAATATTATACTTGCATTTTTAATTTTATATTTCTGCTGACATGTACAGCTCTGGCCAAAAGTTTAAGAACGGGGCAGCGGCGGCCGCAGTGTTTTCCTATAAATATAAAGGTAACATAGGGTGGTTGCAGGTTGCCTATACAAATCGTTCTCAAACTTTTGGCCAGCTGTACGTTTTAAATAACATAAAATTATATACTGACTCTAGTTTACTTTCATCCTCATTCCTCATGACAACTCATAAAAAAAGAAGAAGAAAAAAGTTGATGTTTTTATTCTGATCGCGGGTTTTTCTCCTTCTTGACGGCTTGACGCTGAGAATATGATTAATAATGTAATTCCATTTCATGGTCCATGTTAGATAGAATATTTCGATTATATATTTTATAAGAATTAACTCATACCAATATAATATTACGTGTATACTCACTACATGTCATAAATCATTATTAATATGATTATTTGGCCAACCCATGAAAATGATCTTGTAAAATTCTTCTACATGCTGCACTTTAAGATTCTTTTTGAGATTACTTAATATTACAGCGATAAAATAAATAAAAATCCATGGAACTCACGCGACGTTTTCCTTGAAATACAAATATATTTAAAAATAATAATTATATAATGCACATCGTATGTGCATTGCAACATATTGAATTCCTAAAACAGTTATACATCGTTAAACAAATTCCTTATTTTTTCCATGTTAATGTTGGTTTAAGTAATAATTTTCTTACACGTGTGTGTATATGGGTTCTCCATACAACCTGAAACATTTAGTTTACCTATCAGTTGTTGGACAAATACAGACAGCATAATATATAGATAGGATACGTAAATAAACTATAAATATACTAAATCAACATTTGAATTAAAAGAAGAGTGAAACAAATTCTAATTCAAAAAGAGTATTACAATGTATTCGATTTTTTCTCCATCAACTCTTAAATTTCAGAACACGATTGTAATAAATTTATTACTACATAATATTTTAATGTGTTATTTTATTATTATTAATTCTCTTTTATTCTATTATGATTATTTTATTAATTAATTCTGTAACACTTAGTTTATAATAACAATATTTTATTTTTACTTTATTTTAATTTATTAAATTAAAAATGTTTTGATGATTAAATAATATGTGTTTTTAATACAATGTTCTATTATTTAAATGCTTATATGACTATAGCTATAGTCTATTTCTATGTTTTAGCTGTAATATAAGTTTAAGTTGTACGTTATTTATTAATTATAATGATATACTTTATTGATAAGAATATATGTATTAAGTTTGACGAGATCACGCATTTATGCCACTGATTGTAACAAAAATAATTAAATAAATGAATGTATTCCATTTTAATATTATTATTGATTTATGAAGACAGTTTTTAACTCATTAATTTTATTAGAAAAAAGTTGTTCGTGGTACTAATTAATTAACGAGGTAAATTTTTGTGTTAACAGTTGAGTGAAGAGAAGGGAATTCCCCAAGAAGATCTGTGGATGGAGCTCCACGATATTCTCAATGAGATGGGACAAACACAAACCATCCCCGTCATCAGGTGGTTTGGATATGCACTCACCAAAATCATGAAGCGAATCTACAAGGGAGTTCACGTTAATGAGGAAAGCATCGAAAGGGTAAAAAATATATATAAATTCTATTTAGTGTTTTTATACTAATTCTTCTTCTTATTTTTTAAATAATTATTTAGCTGCATTGAATTTATATTTATATATATATATATATATATATATATATATATATATATATATATATATATATATATATATATATATATATATATATATATATTGACACGGTTAAATTAAAATAGAGGATAATTTTTACTATGATCCCATCAAACATCTGTCCTAAAAGTTTATTTTGTTAAAAACCTTAAATAATATTTGTGCGTGCTTTCTTGCAAAAATAATAATAAAATACCTATTTCAGTGTTTACATGACATAACCAAAATTTATTCAGACGGGACATGTGTTTTACGAAAATGCGTGAAAATATAGTTCTGCAAAAATACAGTAGAATACGAGTAAATTTATATATTATGACAAGAATGACAATGCTGAACGTTTTATAGCTACATATGAGCTGCTGAGTTTTGATCATTAAAGATAATATAATGCAAGTAATATATTATTATAGTATATGTATATATACTGTATAATGAAACATTTTTGCTGAGTAGGCATGAAATTATTGACGTGTAATTCCTTAAATTGCATCCGTCGGAAACATTTTGAAATTAAAATAAAATTATCATTTTAGAGAAAAAAAAAACTCAATAAGACAAACCGTTCATGCAAAAAAGAAGTTAATTTATATTTTATTTTTAGATTTATTCAATTATTTTTTATTTGTATACACCTAGTTATAATATATGAGACTGCATTTCCTTATAACTAAACGCACATAATATATAATTATATAAATAACAATAAAAAAGTAGAAATAAAAGATAGATCTGAAATTCACATAAAAAGTGCAAGTCAGGTCGCGATAGGACGATGCGATTCATGCGCAAGGTATGGTTTGCGCTGCAAAACAATTTTACGCGTTAAGGTCGAGAGCTTAATGAAACACAAATTTATATTACATAGTTAAAAGAGCCTATATCAGATTATTCATTATTAAATGATGCAATGTTTAAAAATCTTGTACACAAAATGTTTAACTATCAAAAATATAACATAGCAGTAGGGACTATTTTACAGATATTATAAAATGTTAGAGAAATTGTGCTTGATTTCATTAGTTATACGAAATCTGATAATTACATACATATAACGATAATTAAGTTGAAAATATGTGAATAATAGTTTTAAATGTTAGAATTAATGTTACAAATTAACGAGATGAATAAACAATTGTATAAAGTGTTTTGTTAGTTACATTATTTATACCTATATGTTTAAATAAATTGTACGTACAGTATTTCAAATTTTCTATGAATCATTATCTTAATTTTAAATTAATAAAATTATGAATGAAATAATGATTGTTAGTATTAATTATGCTATTTAATTTTTTGGCCATAAAAAAAAAAAAGAATATTGAAAAGAATATTTAAATTGGTGGAAATATATACTGTACTCTATTTTTTACGTTTACTTATGTTTTAATGTGAGGCGATGGAATTAAAAATATATATATATTACCACCCTATTATATAAGTGGTCCTCTGACTTTTAACAGAATGTTGTGAAAGTTTATATTCAATATTGTACATAATACATCAAAAATTACATTCTATGACAATTAACAACAACAACTAACATTTTAATATTTATACCGAAACACTTCAATATTTCAAGTACGATCGTACGATCAGTCGATTGATTGATATAATACAATACAAATTATGTTCACAAACTTAATTTGTTAGCAGAGCCTTTAAAAATAATCAGACACAATTCTAGAAAATGTTTATGTCTCCTCTCTTTTTATGCCATTACAAATAGCTATAACTCAGTCAGCAAATAATTAAAGTATAAATAAACGCATCTCCACCAAAAACAATACTCATATTTAATGCAATATATGTAATTAATTTATTGTAATAATGAACTTGATTTTTTTTTCCAAAAATAAAATTTAAGAATCAAATACAATATATTTAATCAATATCGTATTTTGCAAAATCAATTTCAATTTACAGTGTAGAAAGATATTTAAGATATTATATATATATTTATGTCATTCCGATGCGTATGAAATGTTAAAATTAAATATATTATGTTTAAAAAAAATGAGTCATAATTTGAAGACGTAATATATTATATAGCCATGATGATGCTGATTTTGTTCTTGGGCAATATTAGGAAAAGAAAAGAAAAAAAAAATGTTCAGTTTAAGACATTTCTTATTTCAAAGAATGAAAAAGCGTTATATAACATTTTTATTATTTTTATAATTGACATTGCAATGTTAAGGCCAAGTACCTGGGAAAGAAAACCTTGCCATTTTCAAGGACCAATGACTTTTTTTTCTTTACTGATTGACGTATATATATATATATATATATATATATATATATATATATATATAGAAAGTTTTTATATCTTATTGCGTAATTACATAAAAAGTTCTAATACGTAATTTATTATTAATATAATGAAAAAATCGCACAATTGGCGTATAGACGTCATAAATAAATAAACAGATTTTTTTTCCCACCAATTAAATTTTTTTATTATTATTTCAAATACTCCATGAAGTAAAAAAGCACGATGATATTTATATAACTTCTGTACGCCATTTGCGCGATTTATAATATTATATATATATATATATATATATATATATATAACCATGATAAAAAATCGCGCAATTGGCGTATAGACGTCATAAATATCATCGTGCTTTTTACTCATGGAGAATTTGAAATAATAATAAAAAAAAGGAAATAGGTGGAAAAAAGCTCATTTGTAATCCTGGAGAACCTGCATAAGCTTATTTGTAGCGATTTCACCATAAATACAAATCACAGTGTCTCAAATTTACGGATTTTAAGAAATCCCTAAAATTCAGGGTCTTGACCCTCTACGGGACCTGCAATTGTGGAGTCTGCTAAAAGAAGAAAAGATAACCTTTGTTATGTTTATTAGTATGACCAATAATCCCATTGCCATATAAATGTATACAACCCTTTCAGTAGAGAGAATTTGACTTTCAATGAGTATATCTCAAAGTTTAAAATAATAATAATATAATAATATTTATTATTATTGTTTCAGCTCCGTGCAACTATAGGTGACAATCCAATGATCTTCATGCCGAGTCACCGCAGCTATGCCGATTTCTTACTAATGTCCTACGTTTGTTTTCACTACAACATCATATTACCGGTCATAGCTGCAGGCATGGGTCAGTAAATTTTGATCTTATTATTATTGTTGGTTTAGCTCTATTATTGTCATAACAACAACAATATGTATTTTTTTTCTGTACGTACTTTTTTTTTTTTTTTTTTTGAAATCTTGCGTATGATATTTATTATTGTCATTTTTAGAGGGTTGATGTGCTATATAATTGATTATACATTATATATAGTTGTAATGATGTGTTGGAAATATTTTACAAATAGTGTGTCACCTCTTGCAACTAAATAATAACTGATGATTGAAGGTATAATAAAAAGCATTTTAAATCATTATTATCAAAAATCCCATTTTTGCGCTTTAGTATATTCTTTATTATATGGTATATCCTTTAAAATATTGCACAATAGAACCAAATCATACTAATAAGGTCAATAAAATGTACATAATATAAAATGCACTGAATATATGACAAGAAAGGAACAGGAGGCAGAAAGAAGGAATAAATGTCATATAAAAAACAATGTTTTTTCCAACAGATTTTGTACAAATGTGGGGTATTGGACGTCTCTTGAGAGACTCTGGAGCCTTCTTCATTCGACGTTCATTTGGTAATGACCGTCTCTACTGGGCAGCCTTCTCCGAGTACGTACAAACTCTAATAACTGCTGGTGATGCACCTGTGGAGTTCTTTGTTGAAGGCACTCGCAGTAGAACTGCAAAATCACTTTGCCCCAAGCTTGGTAAGTAAACTTAACCTTATTAAAAATAAAAAAATAAAAACAAACCTTAAGAATGTAAACAAAAAATGTCAAGTCATTTTATTTTATATATATGTTATTATTATTATCATTATGTTATCATGTGTATAAAGATTTGTTCTTAATAATGCAAATATTTTTAATGCCATTCAAGTTAGCTGTAAATTTAGCTATGTAATGCAAAAACAAAACTTTTATTATTTATTAACTGGTGTAACGATAAGTAGAATTGGTATCATTATGTACTGTACATTAAACAAGGTAATTTCCAGTTTGCATTTTTTACTCCTTAATCTCTCTCTCAGAGAGAGCTTGGAGCTATATATTGCACAACACTATGAACTCTGCCTGGTTTAATAAAAGTTTTTTTATTCTTAACACTATAACCAATATGTACCCGTGTAATTTCAGGTCTTCTGTCCGTGGCGTTGGAACCATTCTTCACTGGCCAAGTGTCGGATATTATGATTGTGCCCATCAACATCAGCTACGATCGAACTCTGGAAGAAACTCTGTATTCGTATGAGCTGCTTGGCATTCCCAAACCCAAGGAATCCACATCAGTAAGCCTTTTTTGTTTAACTTGAAATGCTTCTTCCCTTTTTATTGCTTAGTTTGTATGTTAATGTAATGAAACGGAGAATAGGCACACAGGATAAATAGAGGGGAGGGGAAACATAGTTACTTACTTCAGGTCTCTCCTTCACATTTTGTTCTTCTTCCAATTCATCCTTATATAACCAAATAGAGAAGTACACCTCTATACAAAACAACGATTTGTATAGGCAATCTGCAAACACACTATGCTGTCTTTATGAAAAAACACAGCAACAGCCGCAGCCCCATTCGGGAACTTTTGTCCAGAGGTGTACATCTGGAATGAGAGCATAATGAGTGAAATTTCTTGTTATATTGATCTGTTGTAAAATTGAAAGAGCTTAAATTTGATAAGGGATTTTCTGCTTGACAATGAGTTACAGTCACTAAAGATGTTCCTAAGAGAGATCGTATTTGTTTCATTGTCAGTGCAAATGAGTAAATGAATGTACTTTAATTTTACAGGGTTTATTCAAGGCATTACAAGTACTGGATGAGCAATATGGTCGCATACATGTTGATTTCTCTACCCCTATCTCCGTACGACAGTTCTGTGGAGACCTACGCTCTGTACGTTTGCCGCGTCCTCTCCACTTACAGTACCAACCAGGACCTGAAGAAGCGGCTCGTATCGTGAGACTTGCACATTACGTAGTGCGACAACAGCAGCAACATGCTGTGCTCTCTACCTTCTCTCTTGCATCAGTTATCCTCTCCAACCACATTCTCAGCAAACAGCAGCAAACTCCAATCCAACTGCATGAGTTGACAAGAGAGGTGGCCTGGTTCAAGTCTGTGATTGAGACTCTCGGAGCTCTTGTGGATGTCACAGGTGTGATTCTTATACATTGAATCCAGATACTATACACAAGATAGGGACACCAACTGGTTCCATGTTAATCTTAGCGCAGTTGTGATTGGTCTATTTTGATCATGTGACCTTAAACTCGGGCGCTGATTGGCTTAGACGCTCATTTTGAATTTCGCAGCGGCCTAATTTGGCCGAGCGTGTCCTTATCTTGTATGTAGTATCTTAATTGATTGAATAACAAGTTGTTGTTGTTTTTTTATTTGGGGGGGGGGGGGGGGGGGGGATTTACCAATACATCTGAAACTAGATAGGCTTAGATCAAAATACTTTTAAATTTTGCTAAAATTTTACAACTACTGTACCACAAAATATAAAAAAAAAAATAAAATCCTGTATAATTTCAACTTTTTTCTGCACTTTTTTTTATATACAGTATACTGTATTTGTATTAATTATATTGTTATTGAAAAAAATAATAAATAATAATTAAGAAAAAGCAATATAACACTTTTGGTTTGTGTGTGTAGGAGACATTGAATCTGCAGTTAAAGAGGCAATTCATGTGCACAAGTCTCTGGTCCAACTCACATTCAACAATGCTGTGCAACTCAAGAGTATCCACACACAACAGAAGTCTGTCGACCCAAAGAAACTTAGAGGTGAGCATGAATGCATCTTTGTCAATTGTTCCATGGAAATTGTGTTTTACCTTACACTTAATGTCAAACATGTGATAGAGTAACCCATAGATACTTTTGAAAAAATTTAATTACGGAATGAGAAACTGAGCTTTTAATTGCCAGATACGCCTTGTATAAGAGAGAGAGAGAGAGAGAGAGAGAGAATATTCTAACCCAAACCAGACGAGAATAGTTTCTCTCGTGCAAGCCATCCCTGTCAATTAACAGCTCAATTTTCTATTTTCCCATTTTTTATTATTTTTTATCAATTGATTATTTCTAAGTCATTCTCCCATTTTAATCTCACATTTAATAATGGACATTTTTGATCTCAAGCATAGTGTAGTGTATACAATTTTTATGGAACCAAAATTGATGATATTTTATTTTCTCTAAAACAAAAAATATATAGTAAGCAACAGTATTCTATTTTTAAAATACTAAAATAAGCTCCCTTCCTCTTTGTTATTAAAATTATTATGTTTGTATTTTATGATTAGAGCACATTTAATGGAAAGATAATAAAACACGAAGAGTCTTAAAAGTAGATAATCTTAACAGCATTTTATTATCTTTCAATTTAACATGCTACTATATATTTTCTTTTTTATAAATTATTTTTATAATTTTTTTATAATTTTTTTAAATTTTAAATATATACAACTGCATATTTTTCCCCCCCTAATATAATTTGTATTTTATGAATTAAGTAAAGAATAGAAATACCAGCACAGTAGAAGTTATATGGAGAGTTCGAGGTCTCTAGTGGCACAGAGTTTAGTTCTATAATGTTTGTATAGCCAAGAACTT
This sequence comes from Ecdyonurus torrentis, assembly GCA_949318235.1. NCBI lineage: Eukaryota > Metazoa > Arthropoda > Insecta > Ephemeroptera > Heptageniidae > Ecdyonurus > Ecdyonurus torrentis. Next base: position 41,112,730 of record OX439129.1, read on the forward strand.
TTGCCAAAGAAGAAAGTTATTTCTACACTAGATTACATTTCTTTGATCGATAGTCATTACAATGACAAAAGCTCTCAGTTATACAAACATTAAATAACTAAACTCTGTGCCACATGAGACCTCTCCTTAGAACGTCTCTTGTGGTAAGGCCTTTGCTCATATTTCTATCCTTTACTTTAATATTTTTCTTTACTGTGATAGTTTGTACTTAACTTGAATGTTTGTATGTTATGACATAAAAGAGGATTGTCTTATAGTTTAAAATGTTTGTCTTATTTGCATCGCTATAATATATTATTTACAAAGGAAAAAAATTAGCATATTTGCATAGAAAAGGATAAACTTAATTTTCAATAACAGACTGATCAATATGGTTACTTGAAAATAACCCTTTCTCTTTGTGTTGATGTCAGGTCACAATTTGACTTCCCGCTCTCTTGAGGTTGGAGTTCCTATGGTGATGCTTCAGCATTACGTGAACCAGACTCTGCACTTGCTCGTGTGCCCAGCCATCGTCACTCTGGCACTGCAACATTCTGTACAAGATGGTCATGCTACAAGAGGTACACAACAAATTGTTAGCTAAAATATAAAAAAACCTTTATATAACATAAGTGACAAATTTTGTATTAATTATTTATCAATTTTTCACCGCGCCATTTATGTTGGGAATTTAACCAGGAAATACAAAGAAATGTGTTTATCTGCACCCCTCCCCCCAAAAAATGATATAAGAAAACATAATTTTCAGGGGTCAATGGGAAAATATGAGCTCTAAGCTAACAGGGATAACTTGTGCAAAAAAAAAAAAAATAATAATAATAATAAATAAATAATAATAATAATGTCTAGCATGTTACAAGGATATGAACCGCTCATAATTTAGAGTTAAGAGTCTCGGGGAGTTATTTTACGTACATTATGGCTATAGAGAGAAGTTGCTGAAAATGACTAGTAGTGTGCTATGCAGTATATCGAGGGCTACGCGGCCTTTTGGTAAATCTACTAAATTCACTATCACACTCTTTTGAAGCATGTTTATTCTCCGTGCTCTTCACTATTGGAACATTACATTATTCGCTGCACCTGTGTGCGCTATAGGCCTATTAGGATGGTTCAATAGTAGGCGTGGCGAAAATTGCAGATGTTCCAAGTAAGGAGAGAGGAGAATACACGTGTTTCAATAGTGTGTGTGCAAATTTAGTAGATGTACCAAAAGGCCGCGTAGCCCTCGATATGTCTGACCCCTCTCAATCAAATACAAGCTAATTCCCATAATACTGTACATCTAATCAATAAACAAATAATGAGGAAGACTAAAAAAATTTTAGGGGGTAATTTGATTTCATATTCTAAAAGAGTACATTGTCCTGAATCAATACAAATATGAATTTCTAATTTTTGAGTTCATTAAGTATTTTTAATTAATTTTTAAAAGTTGTGAAATGACGTCACAGGTTGCAACGTTTTCCCATGCCCACGCCCACATGTATAAGCTGCAACCTGTGACGTCATTTCGCGACTTTCAAAAATTAATAAAAAATATTTAATGAACACAATATTTATAAATTCACATATCTGTCAATATAGATTGACGTTTTGTACACATACCCTTGTTATATTATATGCATCTCATTTTGGCCTGCAGGAAAGAAATTATTTTCTCTCACATGATCCAGTCAACTTATATGTTCACTGACTCCCATTCTCCAAAATCTATTTATGAATTTCTTCTGGTCGTTAATCTTTTTTATTAGTCTTTACTTCATTAAGTTGATTTTGCCTGATAATTAGCAATTTTTGCTAACATTCTGTTCATAATTATATAAACTCTCATATTTGTCTGATTGCATTCAGGAATATTTTTGTAGGTGCATTTTTAATATATTTTGATTAAGATATAAAATTCAATAGTATATGTATCAAATGATCACGTTTTTATTTATATTTTCCAGATGAGGTATTTGGCAAGTATCAGTTCCTGAGGTCTGTTCTTTCACATGAATTCATTCTACATAAAGCATGGGAGGATATGGTGAGTTGATGATAGTAAGTTGTTTGATTGTTAAGGTGCTAATATTAGCTTATACCATATTGTTCAGGACTTTGAGGATGCACTGAAACAACTAGACCTACTTCATATCTTGGAGGAGACAGAACCTGGCCGCCTTGTGCTTGGCAATCATCGTAAGCTACAGCAACTACTTGTTCATCTACTGCATCCATTCCTCTCAGGATACTCTGTTTGTTGTCAAACCCTGGCTCAGGTATGGTATAGTCATTCATTACTGACAAAACAAACTGTGAAATGTTGTATTTTTTTTTATTATTATTATTTTTTTATTATTATTGCTAATAATATAGGGTGAATTAGGATGGAGAGTGATCTGAACCATTTGATGTCTTAGCATAGAGGGAACATCCTTCATGAAAAATTAAATAAATTAAAAAAGACAGACTATACTCTGAAATGTTATGAAATTAACAAAAAAGAAAAATTTATAGTAATAATTTTTTTAATGTTAGATTTATTAGTGTTTATTTTTATTATTTAATGTTAGATTTATTATTTAAAATGTTGAATATTCATACTGGTTTATGGTGTGTTGATATGTATGTATGTAAATATTCATCAGATTAGGGAACGTTATATTATCAATACATATTTGTTGTTTCAGATGGGAGTTAATGCACCAGTGACTTTGCCACAAATTCTACAGGCAAGTCAGCAGAAAGTTGAGCAGCAATTGCTTTCTGGTGAGCTCATGCACCACTATTCTCTTTCCCTGGACCTTCTATCTGCTGCTGTGAGTGCCTTCACCACCATGGGGGCTGTTACTCGTAACAAAGAGTAAGTAATTTATTATTATTAGATTCATTACTCTTTTATGAGTCATATTATGTTTATTATTCAAACTTCTGTGTTTGACATTCTGTACTAACAATAGTATATCCATACATAGTCATATTTTGTATTGATGTAGGTAGAGAAATGCTCTATTCTTACATTGTGTTAATTGCAGTGCTGCTGGCAAGGTGACTTACCATGGAGATGCAGAGAAGTTGAGACACATCTCAAACACATTAGGTACGTACAAAGTACTGAACATTTCTGTAAAATGAATATCCAGTCAGAATACTAATATTCCTCAGCTTGTCACACAAGCTCCACACATATTTCCATATTTTTACTTGTCCCATCAAAATAAACTAAGGATGGAAATTATAACCAATTGTGTACGTTCTGCAAAATGGGATGCAGTAGCTACTCTTAGGCAAACTATTTTGTCATTTCCTATTTCAAAATAAAATATTTCTATACATGAAGTAGATATTTTAATAGAAACCTATGTGACAGAAGCTCATGACATGAGTGTTGGTATACTAAAAGGTAATTATCACTTGGTTAACTATAAAATCTAATAGTATCTAATCTAATCTAATTGTGCATGTTTGTGCATATAAAAATCAAACATTTTAGAATTCTTAGTTTAATACTTTGATGCCTCCGCGTCAAAAGCAAGCATCTACACTTTCCAGATTTTCGACAAAGTGACTACACTTTCCGAGCAGCGCTGTAACTCAACTAGTGGTCATAAGCTTAACATTGTAGATGCTCGGCGGCGGAAAGTGTAGATAGTCATTTAATCGGAAATCTGGAAAGTGTACATGCTCGCTTTTGACGCAGAGACATCAACTTGTTTTATTAAGAGTGTGCCAAATGAAATTCTTAGAATTACAATTAAGTAAATCTGGTAAGAGCCACTCAATCAACTTTTTCACTATAGCAAGTTTCATTTTTCCCCTGAACTATATGAAAGTATATCGCCCTTCTAAAGTATTAGTGCATGGTTTTACATTTGGCAAACTGTGTAATTGTTTTTTGCTCCATTTTTTTTATAAACCTTACTCATAATTGTTTTTAAATTTCTGTGCAATTGAAGATGGAACTTTTAAGCTTTAGTTAAATTAAGTTTTTCTTTGCCTTCTTCCTACTAAAAATTCCCTCTTATGTAAGTGAGGGCCCTAATATTAGCAACTTTGAAAGTTAGTAAATATAGTAAGTTTTACTGTTGTTGCAGGTGGCTTGATGAAGCAGGCCCCAGAACCAGCATCCATCTCCCAAGACTCAGTCGCAGATCAGCTCTTGGTGCAAGAACGAGCAAAACTGTAAACTCTGCAGCTCCGAGATGCTCTAATCATACCAAAGACTAGCATTAGACTTTATCTTATCTCCATATAAGCATGGCTTAATAATAGCAAGGGTCTAGTCCTCATTTTATTTTTCCCAAACTAGTGTCAAAGAACTTATACAAGTATAAAATTCTAATTTCATGTTGTGATTTAAAGTGTAAAAATAAATAAAAGGACACCTATAAAAGTTTATAACTTTTGCCATCAATTTATTGGTTTCAGTATAATATATATAGTAGTTTAAGTCAGCATTTATTTTTGTGTAACTGAATTTTGTAATGATTTTGGTATGAATCTTGATAAAAATGATAAATTAAAAAAGTATTGATTTGTGTTAATTATTCATAAGAAATAATTTACATTCCCATTATTGAAAGTAGAAGAATTCAGTACTGACTGAGGACCAATAAAACCCCAGCTAAACTTGAAACATTTTGTAAAGCCTATCTAATATTTAACAAACAGAAAAAGAAATATATATAAGAAAAAGAGGAGACAAGAAATTATATTTAGCAATTTAAATACTGATAATTCAAATTTAAAATTTGTGCAGATTAAAATATTAGAAATATGAAAATAAAGGAAAAATATGTCTCCAAATATTTAAACTTGTACTCTGTGTTCAAAATAAACTAGGAAAAGTTATCAAAATTTTGAAGATTTGTTGTACTTTGCTACAATATTTTCTAACAAAATTGTTTGTTACATTTGCTAATGCACAAAGTTACCTAAAAATGCTTGTGCATTTTTTTTAATGTAATTCAAGAGCAATAATTATGGTTGAAGTGTGTGCACTTTAAACAATTTCTTTTTCAAATATTAAATATATGCTTTTTTGCCTTTGTATACAACGTACTTTACTCTCTCCTTTGGTTTTGTGTAACCTAAGCTCAAGCTCACAAATGGAGGCAACTCAACTTTTGTTTCCTCATTCATTTTTTTTAATGCAATTTTACTTGCCATTTTCTTTTTTAAATTAATAATATCAATAGTTGATAACTCCCAATTTTATAGTAAAACTTACACATTAAGTTAGTGACAAAGGATAAAAAAAAAAGGTGGTTGTGAATATTATTATAAATAGTTAAAAACTAGATAGGGTGCAATGGAAATAAACCCTTTTTATGGTTAATTAATTGTAAAATAAATTATTGTACATTTTTGTTTATGGTGACGAGTAGATGTTATATATATATATATATATATATATATATATATATATATATATATATATATATATATATATATATATATATATATATTAAAAACTTGCTACCTTATGCTGTCTAATAAAAACCTTTTTCTTCAATACTGTGTTTTATTTGCCTTATTTTACCATTTAGGGAGTTTTGCGTTACTTGATAACTTTATTTTTCTTAAAATCATTTTGCTAACATATCTTTTTTTTTTTTTTTGTCTTAATAATTAATTTTTTTTATTATTAATTTAATTTTAAAAAACAAAACATTGTTATTGAGTTCTATTTACTATATTTGCTATTATTGTATTTGTTTTTATTTCGGTAAAAAATTGATAAGGTTTTAGTTATGACATGTAAACAAATTTTATAAAATGAAATTTTTTTTTTTAATTATACCAGCAAAAGAAATACAAACATTTTATGCAAAACATATAACTAATACAAAGTGAATTAAAAAAAAAAAAAAAAAAAATTATAGAGATTGCAATCAAGGAATGAATACATAAACTAGAATGCAAGTTTCTTCATAAGTAGATAGATGTGTTGATCAACTTCAAATCCTTGCAAGTTGTTTGCATCTCCTTGCAGTCGCATCAGTAGTCCACCAAATGACACGTATGCCGAGCTGAAACATTGAAATGAATTTTTAATTGACATTTTTTTTTTCGAAGTCCATAGAGCGAGGCCCGGTAAGCGTCAGTATTTATAGATCTGTGTGTCGCATACAAGAAAAAAAGAACGTTTTTTTTTTCTCTCTCTCTCTCTCTCTCTTGCCTGCTCATCTCGACACATTTAAAATACCAGAGCAAAAAACACGCGGGACGTTAACCGCGTATGCACGCGAGCTATACGGATAGTAAAAAGAGGAAAAAAAAAAAAAAAAAAAAAAGGCACGAGACATTAGACGTAAGAGCAGGTGTTTGTGTTGCATGCATTTTTTTTTTTTTTTTTTTTTTCTAAAATCTTGTTGCTTGATGCCAGTTGTTAAGAGATACCACAAGAAAGCAGTGTTGATAGCGGTCGTGATATTTTACATTACACAACCAGCTAACCACACTGCCACCTTGTAATTCATCAATATCCTTGCCATGTGGCCCAGCTTCTGCAAATCTTACAAATAAGGAGGTAGTAGGGAGAAGACACATATAATTAACTATATATATATATTTTTTTTTTCATATTTTAAATGGTTTTCTTTAATAAATAAATTTAATACACAAAGCTACGATACATCTTGCATGATTAATTGACAAACACATGCGACCCTTGCATATCTATGCGGGAGGGACGGGAAAAATGTCGCCTCCTCTAATTATAACTTAATAGAATTCCACTTACAGGAGGGCAGAAACACAATTAAAAAAAAAACAAGCATGCTACATCTGTAAAATGTACACGTATTAACATATCATTATAATTCTACGATATACACATTAAGTTTACATCTTCATGCTAAATACATTTTATACAATTTCTTGTGATGATTGTGCATAACCCTTCGACAATTTTTAAATAGTTACGAATGTAATTATCATTGTATTTTAGTTTGGATCTTTTCATATCAACCTGACAATAAAGATAAAAAAAAAATGCATTTTTTTAAATCACTTTATTTCAACACACATAAAGAATAATTGAATTTCTAATTGTTACTTAAATTTTTATTCTTAATTCTTTCTTTAAAAAAAAAAAAAACACAAATACGTGACTATTTATTGTATTATGATTTCTCCACCCTATATGCTCCTTAAAATTAATTTATCAATCGATATATCGCGTACTTTTATTCATTATCCTTTTATGTTCCAAGTGTTTAAAGTAAATAAAATAATTAACGTTAAACTAATGCCATTGTGATGTTACATTAGGAGAGCTCATATACATACTTTTATTAAGTATGAATAATTGTAATGATTTAATTAAAATTACTTCTTCTTCTTTTTTTATCATCACAATAAAGTTATATTTACATCATGACGCAATCCAGTTATATTAAAAGACTTGATCAAAAATAAGTTTATTACTATATAATTATATTGCTGAAATGCATTGCTTTATGCTGGCGTGTTATGCATTCGGTACATCATACATAATAGATTGCAGCTTCACTGCATTTCCTGGCGTGCAGTAAAATGTCAGTGCACCAAGGCGACCCCGTAAAGAGCATAAAAGCACCATGATGCATTTTGATACTGCAGGTTTATTGTTAGCTGCCTCTAGACTCGAGATTGTCATCACCACATTCGTATTATTTATTTTAATGTAAAAATAAAAACTTTTATTAGTGTTTTATTTTATATTATATATAAATAAAATAAAACAACAACTTTTGTTTAGTCTACGATTTTAATTAGGACTAGAATGCAATTCTTATTTGTGTACTAAAAGTTTGAAAGTTTATTCGAGAAAATCTTTTTGTATATAATTATTTTTAACTTTATATTAAACTTATTAATATTTAATTACGTACAATAATTAAAATTAAAAATATGATCCGTAAAATTAAGTTAAATTACGTAAAATTTACTCTCTAATTTAACTAAATATAGTAATTTTTAACATATTTTTAAGTTTAGTAAGTTTTTTTTTTTTTTTTTTTTTTTTCTATCTCTCATATTATTTGTAGTAGATGATATACACCTCACGTATTGGCACGCTTTTAAGTAGCGGTGACGCAATTTGTTATCTCGTAAATGTAGTTCATAATTCAAGAAGCTACTTTGCTGCAGTCATAAAACAAGGAGATGCAAGAGGAGGAGACGACAAGTGTCGGTCTCAAGCTAATTATATTTACCCACCTATATAGTAGCTTGCAGCAACATACACACATCATAAAGTTTTTTTTTTTTTTTTTCTACTCCTCGTTCTTACTGTACTTAATAATATTTTGTCAACCTTAATATTAATATATATATAATATATAAATTTAAGTCAATGACCTCGTATCTATTTTCAATTAAGATTATTTTATTATCAACTCTATTTACGAATAGCTCTATTGTTTTATAAACGTAAACGATCAATATATATATATATATATTATATTTTATATATATATATATAAATGAAACGGTATAGCTTTTTATATTTAATATATTATCAAAACAAAAACACGTTTTTTTACGTTATAACGTTTTTTTTTTTTTATTTTTTTTATTCATTCATACTTTATATGTGTATGTATATGTTTATATATACATACACACACACATATATATATATATATATATATATATATATATATATATATATATATATATATATATATATATATATATATATATATATGTATAAATTACTACTTTTATAATCAAGCTATAATATAAATTTCATAAGTATATTTTTCTTGTCATGATTTACAGTATTTTAACGCACTATAAAAACATACTACACATAATAATTTCTATATAGTATTATAAAATATAATATAATATATAAGCCATCTATTATTCTATCAAGAATTGAAATTTATGATGTTGTATTTTACATAAAAATGACCAATGATTTTCTCTAGATTATAACTGCAGTGTGTTTATAAGTTCGTTGCAGCAGCAACAGCGGCAGCCCAAGCATAGCAGTGTTTTCCGTCTGTCTACTTTGCTTCTCATGGAATCCGGGTCACTGTTGAGAAAGGTTAGGATCTGGGAAACCTGTTTTTTTATATTATATTCTCTTAAAACTTTTATAAATTTACTTAGTAGTAAAAGATTATTATGTAAGGAACTCCACCTTATGGATTTTTTATGATTATTAAATTATGCATGGTATCCTTAATTTCTTTGAAATTTATACGAAAATTACCACGAAAGAAAAAATAAATACTTAGAAACTATAACTTACACCAAAAATAAATAAATAAAAAGTAAAGGTGAGTAAAATTTACTATTTTTTTCCTGTACTTTTTTCTTCTCTTATTGAATAATATAAAACTTTTGAGACTAATTTCAAGTAATTTTCAAGTCCTAATTTGATGATTTTAATTGTAGTTAAATAACTATGATGTATTGTGGTTTCCACCATAATATTTTTCTTTTCAATTAATATATTCATATATATTTTTTTTTAATTATTATTTTTATGCACTTGGCATAATATGTATTATAACACAATCTTTAAATAGGTGAAAGTAAATAAATAAAATCACAATTCCTACTCTTCTTCTTTTTTTTTTTTTTTTTTTTTAATTTTAGGCCTCTTGTCAAGAAAGTCCACATTACCAATACAACCCAACACTTCTCTAATGAGTAACTAATAATGTGAGAAGCTCGTGTGAGCGCTGAGTATCCTAAGAGGCCACAGGTTTCAGGTACCAACAAGAAACTATAGTCCAAGTTCCCATACACATGTGCCCCGTCATGCACATCGCTGCATGAAACTTGACTCGAGTAAGCAAGGCTCATAATACACCTTACTTTTCTCCTGCCTACATTATACTTATTATGTAAAATACTCTTTCTTCTCACTTTCAATAGTATCACATTTTTTATATATAAATATATAAAATAACTTTTTCTTTTTATAAAGATTATCTCATATCAAACATTTCTATAAATAAGAATGTCATAAATCGTTTACCCTAAATTAAATCTATAGTAATTCATTTTTAGGTATTTTGTATATAAAAAAGGAAGAACAAAATTACCAACATAACAATTCAAATTTATTATAAATATTATCATACATTTTTTTTTTTCCTAAGGCGTGTAAAATATTTATTTACAATCGAAAACTAACAGGATCGAGAAACAATTTTCTAAAATATTCTATTTCAAATAATATGAAGCTTACATATTTTTTAACGCTATGTTGCTGAAATCAATCTAATATCCGAGATCACAAGCATCAAATTACTCTTTCAATTATCAAGGTCTTATTATTCTTACCACATTAAAAAAATATATAAATAAAAAAAAGAATAAACTTGGAATGTTAATTATTAACAGACTTATATTACACTGCATTACAATGTTCCAATAATTGTTTTGAAATTATATTGAATAGAAAGTAATTACCGTAACAAAATTTTAATTATTTAAATAATAACTGTATATTATACACTCAGTCGAATTTCTTTTAATTTAAATATTAATTATTTAAAGAAGTTATATGAGAAATAAATGAAGTTGAACTTTGTATATATATATATATATATATATATATATATATATATATATATATATATATATATTTAAAGCTATAAATAATACAGGAAGTTTAAAATAATTATTGATCAATTAACTTTTTTTACGTATAGTGTTAACAAAACTATACGAAACAACTTTAAATTTTTTTAAAAGCTAAAAATATACTTTTAACTAATACAGAAAAGTGTAATCAATATTCAAATAAAGTATGCAGTACTGTCAACTTGACAAATGTTGCGGACAAATATTAATTACAGCACGTTCACGTGAGAACAAAGAGAGCAACGATAACAATTGCTGTGTCGTCAGTGTCAACAAGAAAAGAAAAGAAAAAAAAAAGAAAAAAAAAAAAAAGAAAAAGAAAAAAAAAAAAAACGTTTAAGTGTCGCAAGATAATACAATCATATCATTTCACAAGTCAAGCTCAAAGTACGCATAGATCAACTCAATTTTATGTTCTATTTTTATATAACGATTAAGAAAAATAAATTTAGAATTATTATATAATTAATTTGGTTCATTATAAAATAGTAAATCATATGTTAATTTTACAACATATATTTGGTTAGTAAATCTGCACTCATATTGGTTTTAGTTTTACATTAACTAAGACATCATTTTTTTTTTCTATTTTTAATTGGGGTGCAGAACATTTTAATTATCATTAAAAATTGAAACGTCAAAGTTTTGTGTCAGCACCTCAATCATTACATTTTTCTTTCGTCACAAATCTGATTATATATATTTATAAAAAATTATGACACATGATCACCAAAACAAAGCACTTGAAATATTAACACAATTCAAACTTTCAACTTGAATACTAACTATGAAAGATTTGTTATATACGTATATAAATACCGATATATGACTTATATATATCTGCAATTGATGTTTGAAAATATAAATCTTTGTACTAAAGTGTGTTCTTCAAATATAAATAAATTTAATGTTAATAAAGTCATTTTTCTGGTATATGTGGTCAAATTTAGAAGCTTTCATTGGCGATCACTTGTCTTTTTACTTTGTGAATTTTGCACCTTTACAAAATTATTTATCACGTAAAACATACAAAGACCTTCAAATTTGGGCAATTTTTTTTTCAATTGATAATCCTCTACGTGGTGTATAGGGGAGCACATGGTGCGCATGTGGCCGGGTTTGCACGTTCGTGATCCGTACCCACCGCTGGATCGAGGCCAAAGGTCGCTCTCTTTCTCTCGTCTTTTTCTCTCTCGCGCGCGCGAGCACCATGAGGACAGCAAGAGAGAAACGTAGAGACAGACAGACGAACCAACGGTAGGTACCAGAAATAAACACACGAGCGAGCAAGAAGTGAGATCTGATCCCGTCGTTTTAAATAGGGGAGGGCAACGACTTTTTTTCTCTTCGTCATTTTCTTCCATCATCATAGTCACCATATTACATACACTTAATTTCGTTACGTATATTTACCAAAAAAAAAAAAAAAAACTATTTAGTATGTGTAATAAAATAACGATTATTAGTATATAGAGTCTTTGATAATAATATAACTAGAAGTAACTAAGGACCGGAATGTCGTACCAGATAGTGCATTTACAGATTTCTGAATACTACAGTGTAAATGCGCCCCTGGCACGGACTCCGATACTGAAAATTTTTGCCTCCCATCCATCCATTCCAATTATAAAACATATATATTATTTTTTTTTTTAAAAGGAAAAAGTTTTTGCTTGCATCAACGTCGCCAAAGATGTATTGGAGTAGCACCTCTCAAAACTAATCATCATTCCAGCAGGCACTTTTATATCCTGGAAATTTGTTTTATATGCATTTTTAACAAACTGCAGCCAATATTGTTGAAATATATCAAGTGCAACAACTACAAAGTGCAGCAAGAAGAAATAATAATAATAAAATGTCTATGTTTGTCAATGCATTATTATTATTTTTATTAAATTTAGAAAATTTTAAATCCACATTAAAAATATTTATTTTAATTTTTTTTAACAGCATTGAGAAACAGCATGACTTACAAATATATATATTTTTTAAAAATACATGCTTAAAAATGACTTAACAATAATACGAAAATATTATTTTCTTGATTTTTTTAAAAGATATAATTTATCCAATTCTAACCATCCACCATGAAAAGAGCACACATCATTACATTATAAAAAGAAAGGAGAGAGAGAGAGAAAAAAAATAATAAAAAAAGGAAAGAAGAAAAAGCTTTAAAATTTCTGTCAGGTTTTCAACACTTCCAAGAACCAAGCAAGCTACATGCAACTTACAAGTTTTCTCCACATAATGGGACAGATTTACTAATCGATATTGATCACACGGCCAGAAAGCGTTATAAGAAATGAAAGAAAGAAATCACATGCAAAATATCACTTAAAAAATTTTAATATGGCGGAATACGCCTGAAAATTTTATAGTTATGCATACCGCATAACAATACTTTTCTTTTAATAAGCTAATTAGAAAATAATATGTAACCACTAATTTTTGCAACCAATATTATCTTTAGTAAAATATTAAGTTCTAATCATACTCGTACCAGATTAAAAAAAAAAAAAAAAAAAAAAAAAAAATCAACACTCAACATGCGATTAAAAGAAGTATAAACAAATATTCTCTATACTTATTTTCCATGTAAGGGTAAAAATAAAATCCCGATTCGTCATGCAAGTTACTATGGCTCCATAAAGTCGTATTTTTCTGTATATTAAAGAGCATTTAAAAAAAAAATGGTCGATATTATAAAAGAGTTATTAGTTCGTGACGGTACAAATCCCCATAGCTCTAAGTTAATGCATGAAAACAGGCACAGGTAATGTTTTATGTATGTAAATTACAAGTAGGTGAACGTAGCACAATGAACTCCCCATCATTTTTTTTTTTAAACTGATCGTCAATAACAAAACTAATAACTAAAAGAAAAAATAATAATAATCTCTTTACATTACAATTAAAAAATCTTTGTTACAAAATGCTCTAAACACTTTCTCAATCAATAGTATAATAAAATATTAAATCACTTAAAAAGTTGTAATAATATGAATTAACATAATAATCCCACAAACATTTACAAGACAAAAGCATCAAGCTGTACACATATAATTTTTGTCACTGCTTAATGAACATGCACATATAAAGAAAGACAAGCAATCCGCCCTCGTTCACATAATGTAAAAAAAAAAAAAAAAAAAAGTACGTATATACACATGCATACATATAGGGCATATGTATTATAATGTATGTTTCACTTGGCATGCAACTATATGTATATTGCAACAAACCAAGCAACTTTATATATTATAATATATAAAATACATATAGAAAAAAAAAAGAAGAGAGGGGTTAATGTGACGTCATGACTGGGCAAGCAGTTTGAAATGATCGCGAGTTGTTTTAAAGATAACTGAACTGACCGATCTACCTGTCAAGGTAACTAAATAACATCAGATATGATGAAAACTTATGTATATTACTCTTCAAAATCGGTTCATATTACTGTATACAGTTTCATGTTATGTTATAGAATGAATGTATGGATAGAATTTAAAAAAAAAAGTATAGTAAAAGTTGCTATGCATCAGTATTAAATAATTCAATAAAAAAATTTACGAATTATACCTTGGTATCAATGTATAAAAAAAAAATGATAACCATCAATAAGAAAAAATTAAAACGAGTTTATCAACTAATGTGACTTTTTCTCAGTGTAGTTTAAAAAAAAATGGATTGGATTTTCTTGAAGACTGACAGACAATGGCTGGCAACTTTGCACCTCCACTTTTGTAAGGAACAGGAAACTCAACGGGCGAGTGACCTCCATCACATCATTTCCTTCATGATTAAATCAATATCGCTTTCTTTACACTTGAAAAATAATATGTTCTATCAAACCTCTATTGGGTTATCAAAACGTCTGTCTGATGTCAGTATTTATAGGAAATACCAGGTGAGAGGTTATTAAACTTTTAAACTTTAAAAGCGATTTTTTTTTTTAAAGTTGAATTTCTTTAAAAAAAAAACAAAAAACAATACGATGCGGCTGAATTAATTAATTATAATTAAGAAAGCTTTTTTAGCTTCTTCGTTAAAGCCTCCTATATAGATATATTATAGTTAACTAAACGAGAAAACAAAACTAATAATTATGAAATTTTAATTTGTTTTACAATCAAGTTGCGTAAAAAAAAAAATGAAGTATTTTCTTACAGACTTTGCATGCAATGCATATTTATAATATTACCGTGAGGTAGAAACGCTGACTTTACATCAAAAAGCTGTCAAGATCCGGCGAGATATCTGAGCATGAACTTACATATTATACCGGACGAAATTAAACACTCTACACGTGTGAAATAATCATATAAAAAAAATATAAAAAAATCCTCCTTCCCTTGTTGCTCGTTTTTCTTGATATTAAAACCACAAACCAAGGAACTTATGTAATAATTTAGTCTTCCTATACAGAGACTCTAGACCAAAATGTTTGTCACCTTCGATAAGCTAGTAGAGAAAAGTTTTCCCCACGTAACACTTTCCCCCTTTTAGTTACAGTGGTTTATATTTCCCAAGCAAAATTCAAATCGACTTCAATACAGTTATATTTTAATTTACCTTTCAAATAAGGTATCAAATATAAAACTTGAAAAATATTTATAGCGTTGTTTGAAGAAAAATATTATATTATAATAACAATAAAATATGGTAAAAAAAAATGTTAAGAAAATTTGCATTACGTGTTATTCTACGGTAAAAATTAACATAATATATTTAGAAAAAAAAAAGGTGAAGAAAAACAAGAAACAACTTAAATTACATATAGGTCAGCTGATAAAACAATGTTGTAAAAAAAATATACAATGTAAATTTTTGTCCTTTTGAGTTTTTTTTTTTACCGTGCAACGTGCACCTAAACAGAATTATTATTTCAATTCGTTGCAATTTTTAGTTGTCGTGCTGTGCATTTTTCAGTGCATATTGCATCACGATGGTTTGTCTGGCATGCAGCAATATAGCCTTATAATATACTCTCTTTTTTTTTTTTTCCTTCTTCTATTTCTCGTGCCAGAAACGAATTTTCGTCCTGTCTTTCTGTCTGTCGCGCGCGCATGCACCTTACCTCAACACGAAGGGCTAATTTTACCACGAGCCTTACAATTTACGCATGGGCTAATTAACCAGAATAAAATATTTAACCTAATTCTTTACATACAATGAGAATATAAGTCCGTTAATTAATTTAAAGGATAATGTTATTATATCACTTCAATTGATTTAGTTGGAAGTTATATTAGCAACCAATATTATTCCAAGCACATCGATTGTAAAACAGTAATGCAGTTCATTACCAATTATTAATGGAACAATAATTAATTCTATGTGTATAAGGGTGAGAGAGTAGACAAATTAAATAATAGGAAGTTAGAACATGGACAGTAACGTAAGAAAATTGATAAAACGAAACAAAATTTTAGTATATAAATAAAATATTAGGTATAATTAGTAAGGGAAAAAAATCATTCTTTGCGCAAGTTTGTTAAGTAAATAATGAAGCAATGTAATACAATGCAATTAGGCCACGTGCTAGACAAGAGAGAAGAGAACGAGAGATAAAATGAGGAGTAGGAGGAGGGAGTGACACGCGAGTGAGAGAGAGAAAAAAAATTGATATCACTTGTGATAACAAGATATCATTTGATAACAAAAGGCTGTAGGCGCGCCGCTGTACATAGCAATCCTCCCACCGAAGTATTAATTTCTCAACATGGCGATATATATATATATATATATTTTTTTTTTCAAACACACATGAGAGTTGAACTCACTTTAAAAAAAAAAGTGCCACGTCACGATGAATCAAGCATAATACACACCCCCTTTTCTAATTAAACTGAATCAAAATAATTAATTAAACTATTTGAAGTCACGTGCAGGGGATTTCTTTACATAAAAAAAGGGGTGTCACTACTCATAATATATTACACGTACAAAAAGAGAAGATAGGTCTTATATACTTATGTATATACTTTTAATAAGTTTCAGAAGCCAGGAATGAAGTAAGAAACCATAGTAAGGAACTACCAAGGAAAAGAGGTAGAAGGAATGCTTTAGTTTTTTTAAATCCTATTGTAAAAAATAAAAAAAGAGGTGAGGATTTTTTTATAAGGCTTATATAGTTTTTTTAAGTATATAGTTCAGTGAATAGAAATAGTACTTTTTTTCGTCTCTCTCACTCATAGATATATATATATAAAACAACAAAAAAGAATAGAAAGAGTATAGAGATAGAATTTTCTTGTCACAGATCCAAAAAAAAAAAAAAAAAAAAAAAAAAAAAACGAAAAAAAAAAAAAAGGCACACAGAAAACTAGGGCTCGTTGGTTTTAAACCGATGTAGATGGCACCACACTGAGAAAGAGACACCGTAGCCAACCCATACATATAGAATCTAGCTAGCTCTGTAGCATTCTTCCTACTCTAATTCCCCCTTGCCAAATAGCACCAGCAAAAGTATCAAAAATAACATTTAGCAGAAAAAAAAAGTTTCAATTTAGTAATGACATAATAATAATAATAACAATTAAATATTATCACGCCAAAAAATATTAAAACAATAGAAGTTTATATAACAAGAGAACGTATATCACGATTGAAATAAAGAATTATATTATATATTATATAATATGTAGAAAAAAAAAATCACACTTCTTCCAAATTACACACACGTTTGTTTCGTCTCCTGCGGTATGAATATCGATGTAATAACTTAAAAGTGTTGAGTTATAAAGTAACCGCGATGGTTGTTGGTCGATGTCGTACTGAACGAATGAGCAAGCAAAGTAACTAACTAAGCAAGCAAAGCGGCCTGTGTAGCCGGGCCCGAGCAGTGCGGCGGTAGCGAGCGAGCGGCACCAGCCAAGAGCTAATCTCATTAGTGCTCGCGGGGCCTACCTACTGGTGACGAACAGTATGGGTTTTGGGGGGAAGGGGGGAGGGGGAGAGAAAGAGAAGAGAGCCACGTGACATATTCAGGAGGATAGTAGGTAAATATCGCCTTACATGATACTAACTCATACACAGGTAACTACACCTTCATTACCATCAATCAGTCATCAAATATATCGACTTCAACTTTTGTTTCTAAAATTATAATTTAAGATATTTATATTTTCTATTATTATTCATAAATTTATTATGATATATTTTCTTAATGAGTTTTCAAATTTTGTATTACCTATTATTTGATTGTTTCTTGATTTTTGTTTCCCTCCCCAGGCTAAGTTAACGTACACGCGCTAATACAAAAGGGGGCAACGAACAACACCTCACTTTTTAAGTCGCAAGGCTTAAGTGCATTGCAATCTTTGCACTCCACCACCACCACCACTATACACTTGCATTGTATGGAAAATTGCCAGATACATTAAAGTCGACTTTCTTAACACATAACAACGTAAATTTAGCTACGTATTGCAAAGTATGCATATTATAAAGTCAACCCGGTCAACTAATAATGTGGTGCAAGTTGCGTTAAACTGCATCATCTAATATATTAATTCAATTGAATTTAATATATTTATATACATATGTGCTCTAAATAGCTTTTGTAAAGGTGCAAACTTAATTGAGTAATGTGAAAAGAAGCCAAATGTAGATTTGTGACTTTTTTTTTTTTTTTTTTTTTTTTCCAGTATATGTCTTTAGAAATCTAGATTAGATTATTAAGTATTTCTTTTACTGACATATATACTTTAATGTCATTAAGAATATGTCATTCATCGTTAAAAATAATCCAGTATTTTTCTATACTTATGGATTCAACCACCATGTATACACAAGATTTATAAACTTTTACTAAAACTTTCTGCATAAGTAAAGAGAACTTACCACTGCTAAAATTTCTCGAAGAAAAAAAAAAAATCATTCAATATCTCTATGCATTCGTCTAATTATTTTACTTCAGATTTATGTTTAAATTTTAAGTCTTTAAAAGTTTCTCAGAAGATTTCAACGATCATTCATATTAGGTTATAATTTATTTGTTTTGAAGGCATCAGAAATTGCATTGAAGTTGCAATGCATTCAGAAACCTTTTAATTTTCGTTCATTTAATATGATCCAATAGTACCATTCATATTTTGGCACTTATATATCACAGATTTAAATTCCATTAATTTTTAACTCAAAAAGTTAAGAAAGGTCATGGGTTATGCACATCGTTCAGGAATGTATTATAACTATTGTAAATCAAATATTGTCGGTTCTATATCATAAACACATTTAGGATAGTTTATAGCTTATTTTATTATTATTACGATGGCAAGTATTATGGAGTACACAATTAATAAAAATTTCATTAGATTATCATAATTATAATTTTGAAAAAAATGATGCATTGTTGTTCCTTCATGTGTTGGTTCCATCTAGTGAGGAACTGAGATACCACCAGCTGTGTTCACTGGCACATTAACATCCCCGAGCAAACACAGGGTGGCTCTCCGCTCCGCGCTAGCAGTGTATATTTGTATCAGAAGTTCATAGATGGCAGCATATAGCACAAAAATTTGTATTTTATTTTGTAGTCTATAATATAATAATATCAGTGCAAATGAACTTGCCTCTTATCAATTATTATGCAACATTTAACGCACCTGAAATAATTGTGCACCTGCACAACGTAGCTTAAAAAGTAACGAAACAAAAGCACACACAATACTACTCGTTGCCTAGTTGGTTCAATGAACTTCAATCAGAAATTTATTATCATTAGGATTATATATATAATTTTAATTTATTATTCAAGTTATAAGTTTATATAATAATGTATGAAAATTGAAATAAGGGCTTGCTAACAAAATCGTTTAAACAACTATGAAGAAGAAAGTATCAAATGTTGCAAGATGTTACGATATTATGACGCAATTTAATTACAAGGAAACTTAATATTCAATTAATAGTTACAATCAACTTCAATAGTCATTTAACAACAATTAAAAACACATTATTAATAATAAAAGGCTCTCTACTATATTTAAAGTTAGAAATTGTTGAAAGCGCCGGTTGGCATGCAACCCGCAGTACTTACGCGCTCAAACAGTTGCCTACGCAGTCAGGCGCTGTCACAAAACTGAATGAGCAGAGAAGAGAACGTTCTGGAGCACAGAGATTCGCGCATGTGAGTCATCAAGTGACTCAACAAAACAGCCCAAAATTTTTCAATCTTACTCATCTCAATGATAATAAATTTCTCTCATATGACTATATATTTAAGCCGTTATCATAATGTAGAAAAATTCTATCTTACTGTAACGGCTTGGTCCCGAATTAAAAGAGTTTCTTATCTAGCAAAACCAGGGATTAATATCATAAATTATCAAATTAGGTCCGTGGTTATGAGAATCTAACACATTAATTTATCGATGAGACCCTTATTGCCTAAACCGTTTTAGTAAAATATAATTTCTCACGTAAATAATAATGACTTATTGTTAGAATAAGGTCGAGTATGCGAATGTGTGCTTGACTAATATACACAATTGATTTGACTAGCTAGGGTGTGTGGTTGGGTGACTTGGCTGGTACTTACAGTCTGTTTGAAGCCTCTAAGGCATCCTTGTCCTTGTCACGTTCCTTGGTCTCATTCATTAGACGGTAGATCTTGCCATATACGACGTACTCGAAACTGTCAGCTCGGGATGGACCAGAAGACTCGGAATCTGCTAGAGGGTTGTATTCTCCAGTATCAGGATACCCATCTTCACGTAAAGTCGTGGCCAGTACCAGACGGAACTTGTCACCTGTGGGTCAAAATAATAGTATAAGAAAACATAAGAAGACACTTTTTACACTTCACAAAGTTATAACATAACTAATACGATTTTTTTTTCTCTCTTTTCTTTTCTGATAAAAACATTTCTTACTGTGTGTACAACATTTAATATAAATATAGGCTATAGCTCAAAAGAAAATCAATTTATTATTTATTAATGCACTGAAAATTATAGTATTGAATATTCTTATTGGACAGTGTTTAAGTAAAAGTTTACCGTATACAGTATATCCAAAATTGGAAATCTTGATTATTATTATTTTTATTTTTTTTTAGCACTATGGATACTAAAAATAACTCTACAATGAATTCTCTAGTCAATTTGACATTATACTTGAAGACAATTTTTCATCGGTACAATAGAATTGTATACACGAACAAGAAAGAATGTGAATATGTTTTTGACATTGTATTTTTGGTTTCAATTACAATAAGTATGTATAAAATTTGATACTCTATAAAGACAAGTTATATCAAGAAAAAAAAAAAAAAAAAAAAAAAAAGTTGGTCCATCAAACAAGATTGGGCGTGTCAGCTAAGTTAAGGTGCCCACAACGACGGACGGTTCATAATTTTTCAACCAAGACAAT
The DNA here is from genome assembly GCA_949318235.1 of Ecdyonurus torrentis. NCBI lineage: Eukaryota > Metazoa > Arthropoda > Insecta > Ephemeroptera > Heptageniidae > Ecdyonurus > Ecdyonurus torrentis. The sequence goes on from OX439129.1 coordinate 41,133,694, forward strand.
AGAAAAAAAAAACTAAATTAACGAATTTCTTTATTATGCACGCTCTTTTGTGACCTTAATATCAACATAATATCCAAACTCTCACTCATATCTCTAATATATTAAAAATATTGACTTTCAATAATAAACAATGCATTTTTATTCAACATGATATTTCTAGAAAGCTCGTTTTCAATTTAATCAGCATAATTAAAGAAGCTTTCAAGCAATTTCTTAAGAATTCACGTGCAATTTGTTTTATTATTATTTAATCATCAAATATCATGCCTCGACCATTATCATTCTGCAAATAGTATCAAATTTTATTAATTGTGAGAAGTGCAATGCCTTCTAGCAGCATGATAATACAGAGAGGAACGAATGATAAAGATCTACGGTTTATAAATACACTCAATAAATAAGAGTAAGAAGCATCAAACAACTATTTATTTTAACAACATGATCCTACGATGTGCCTTGTTAAAATGATATTGTTTTGTGAGATAAATGAAAATAACTTTGTTGACGGTACACTGAGTTATATAAAGTACCTTCATTTATAATAATAATGTTCAGTAAAGGTGTGCGTCGCTTTATGTTGACTTTGCACGACGATACAACCATGAATAATGGCAACATTTAAACATGATATCATCGCAAGAGTAAAAGATGAGAAGAGTGAAAATAGAAATATATATACACACACACGAGTCTTATGTTGTTATAATGTGCTGCACATTATAAGAGAATGAAAAATATAAAACGATTTGCATTAATGATCATATCAATAACTACCTGCAACTTTCGTGAGGCTCTCATATTTCAAGGTAACGCCTTTCTGCATCAGCTAAGATCTTTACCAAAAATATGGACCACGGTATCACGCTGCGAGCGATAAAAGTTTTTTTTTGTTTTTTTGTTTGTTTTTTTTTTTTTTTACATCTTAAAAATTCCATTAATACGCCTTTTTTTCAACCAAAACTATGAACTCGTATTGTTATTTTTTTTTCTACAAGGCCACGCATGATTCGTGCAAAAACTTATCATTTAAAATATTTTATGAAATAACTTTTCTATTAGCGTAAAATTTTATAATAGAAGAAAACTAATTTATTTTAAGTATAGATACAATTTTTTTTTCCAAACTTTAAGTGTTCAAAATTATGTGTTTGGATAGATGAAACGTCATTAAGTTATTTTAAATAATTACAATTATTTAAGTTAATTTAGTTTATATTTCTAATACAAAATTAGAAAACATCTTGACGTTAAAACTGATGTTTTCTAACAGAATTTTTATTTTAAGAAGGTATAGAAACAAAAGTGCTCAAATTTTAATCATTTTTTAAGGCGAGAGGTTAAACATCTTCACATTTTGATTGAATGGTATCATTTTAATGCTTGTGTCGTAAGCTACCACACATAACAATTTGAGGTTAAGTCAACATATAGAAATAGGTGCGACAAAAATTTGTTGAAATTAACATTGTCTTTGTGGGCAAAAAATCCCTACAAAAAATCAGGTCCAAGATCACTTTTTATATCAGTCGATCGACCCTTTCCTAAAAACTTTTTGACTGACAGATATTGCAACGAAATCGATGCACAAAATCGTTTATAATACAAGCATGGTCTTTAAAAAAAAAAAAAAAAAAAAAAAAAAAAAAAACTGCTTCACCTTGGGGAAAAAAAGGCGTAACATTACACTGATCGTGTGTAATGGTAAAAGTATGACGTGAGCACCACATACGCGAGTCATGCACACCTTATTATCTACAACTACAATGCAAAATCAAAACTTTGCATGGTACCTGGCACTATAACATGTACACTTATCCAATGTAGAAAAAATATGTATAATAATATTCTTGCATACAATATTTCTTTGCAATCAATTCTATTCACTCGAAGTATATATTTTTTTCTTTTTAAGTAGAGCAATAATCAAAAAGTTTATGTCTGATATACTATAATTATAATAACAATTCACGACCTTTAATTACAAACAATCAGGTTTTCATGATAGTTATTTAATCCATACTCTTATACAATACAATCAGTTGCATAATGAATGGCGATTTAAATTAATAATTTCACACTATTTTATTATTTTAAATGGTAAAAATATTAATTTCATTAGTAAATTTTCAAAATTTGATATTACTTCAACCACTGTTTTGCATGTAACAATTTTTAAACTTTTTTTTTTTTTCTATATTCAGTATCAAAGTTTTAATTTATTTGGTTTTATATTTCACGTGATCCGTAAATTATGTTTGATAAAAATCTCTTCTTCTGAACCACTGTGTTCTGAACACATGAATTAAAAATTCCACAGAGAAAGTATAAGAAGATAAAATAAGACTTTACAACAAGTAGATATACAAGTTATCATGACACATAACGAGCTAATAAAAACCTCTGTAATGACAAGCTGAAAATTCTTTGAAGCAGAATCTAATTACTCACCGAGTATATTAACCCAATAATAAAAATTTGCCAATCTTCACTTGTTACACTTTCATGAAGAAATTTTAACAATATCAATTAATCTTGAGTATAGCAAATTGTCAAAAGATATAATGAACTAAAACTATAGTTATAACAATTAAAAATTTTAATTAAAAAAATATATAAAAAGTTGTTCTTTCTATATAGTAATAAAATTAGGCAACATAAAACTTATTATTTTGTAAAATTTAGTCATAATTCAAAAATCAATCGAAACAAATTAGTATTTTTCAATTAAATAAAATGTCATGAGATTCTGCGAGTATCTTGTGATAAATTTAGTTATAAAGATATAATATTAACCTACAGTACTTGCTTGTCATTGATAAAAGTGGTACAGTTGAATGTCAATATCGATCAGTACGAACGTCAAGTTGATGTATGAGAAAATTTCTTGCTTGTCCACACATAAAGATCTACTCACTTATTTATACGTATGTTAATGTCACTTGAAAAATACAATCACATTTAACCATTGACATTTTACATAACTTACATGACAAAACAATTATTACTGAATGTAATGCTCTGTCTTCTTCTTCTTATATACAATAACATATTATGGAATATGAACTGTTATACCATGGACTTTTATTATTTCTTATGAACAACTCGCTGTTTAAAATTTGCACAATCATGAGCAAACTTACTTCTTTGAGTTAGGAAGATGAATACAGTATTTCAAAATTTACAGTCCAGTAAAGTCCATTTTTTTCCCCTCTAATTTAATTTAACGCAAAAATCCCGCTTCATGACTTTCTTAAAGCAATTGTCTTAATTATTGATGCGCAAATATTTTTGTGATTGAAATACTTGAAATGATGAGTGTCGGCAGAATGTAAAAATCATCAAGTTAACATAAATAAAATGACGAACGATTATAATTTTAATACTGAACTGACCACATATGTGAATTAAATTATATAATTTAGCCTTAATTACAAAGTACATTAATTTTTATTTATTATTAATAGTCATAAAAAAAATACGCGAAGGAAACAAATCACAGCTATACTTTTACTTTCAATAGAATATAAATCATTTTTGTCATATGTAATTTTGCTTATCCAATTTTTACTTTGCCTCACAGTAATGGTAGTTATGATGATGATGATGATGGTTGGTGGTGGGGAGTACATCAAGGTCTCATGTACTTTTAGTACTTACATTTACTGCAATGAGAATTTGGACATTCCAAGGTCTTATGTACTTACTTATATACTTTTGCATGGCGGTTATTTTGTTTCGTGGCGTCTAGACATGAAAAGCAGGTGCACAACTATATACAATATTTTACTTGCAGCAAGTAAAGATGGACCTTGATCACACAAAAAATCCTTGGTCGTCTTATATACTTTTCATACATATATATATATATAATTTTATTGTTCTTTAGAGAAAAAAAAATGTATCATTTGTCATGAGAATAAAATGTGTGAGTAATTTTTGTTTTAACACAAAAGAAAAAAAAGAATCTTTCTCTCTTTTAGTAATAAGAAATTGTTTGATGTAAAATAATGTGAAATTTAAAATGTTTTGCGAGCTTTTTTTTTTTTTTTTTTTTTTTTTTTTGTCTTCTGTTTTTAGATGAACTTCAGAATTATTCATTATATTATTTATAGAATAAAATTAAAATATCATTTCTTTCTTTAAGTTTTATTTTATAGCGGTATTTTACAGTGAAAAAGTCTTACAAATTCCATCAGGCTTCACCACAAAAATGTTTTGTTATTATTAGAATAAAGTAATCCCTTGCCATTGAAGCATATATATATATACACAAAAAAAATTGGCCTTATTCATTCGTGCATTATATACAAGACATGAATAGCTAATAACTCTTTAACAATACTGACTGGTGGTATGGATTTATTAAGTTGGAAGTAATAATTAATAACTGGTTTAATACTTAATAGTCACGTGGATGAGAACTTTAAAATATCACGCTATTCAAATTTGTTATAATTATATTTCAGACTTTTGGTTGTTTACACGTTATATTATTAAATTTGCATGCAATAAGTTAAATCTTTATTTCTTATTATAACTATATTACTCAGTTGCTCAATTACATAATAGTAATTTAAATTTACAGTTTTCTAAATGTCTCATTATCAAACAGAAAACGTTAAGTTTTTATAATCTGCGATCACAATATCTTATTTATTTGAAACTATATTACAATATAGCAACAAAAAAATGATTCGAGTTAAAGGCGTAGAACACCTTAAACAAAAAAACATGTCTATTTGTCTAATATCCAAACATACCTAAATATCAACGTTGAATTGGCCGGAATCATTGATTTCTAATTTATTTTTTATTTACAAAATGACAGCTGCGGGTTTGTGACATCACAGCTCACTAGTCAAAGCGCGCGGAAACAGGCTAGCTGTGATGTCACAAACCCGCAGCTGTCATTTTGTGAATGTAAAATAAATTAGAAATCAATGTCTCCGGACAATTCAACGTTGATATTTAGGTATGTTTGGATATTAGACATGTTTTTTGTTCAAGGTGTTCTACGCCTTTAAACACCATGCCCTTTTACATTCTTACACACAAAATAGGACCTCCGAAACTGATAGTTTTACTTAAGTAATAAAAGGCCTATGCAAAGAGCATTGCGAGATTTTGGTCTCAGGAAGTTATGCTGGGATAACAGTTGAAAATGTCGTGCTGGTTGCATAAGTCGAAGTTTTCTATGTACGTACTTCTACCGTACCGTACGGTTATTTCTGCGTAAGTCCGATCTCGTGATGTATACAATAAAAAGCAATGTTGTTGTTAAGACTAAAAGGATGTCTGTAAGGATTATATGCATAACATGTTGTAATAAGTCTACAAGAAGACAATCGGAAATGACGTCAAAAGTACTAATTAATTATGATGTACTTAATTCAAGGATTCTTCGGTTCATGCAATTGTTGTAAATTACAATTGAGATTTAACAAAGGTGATTATTTCACGGTCTAAGTAGAAGGTGTGGTCATTGTTTTTTAATATTTCACACTTTTCTGCTTCCTACGATACATTTCGGCAGCAGTATAACTAAAGTACAATAAATATCACCGAGCAAAATAATAATAATTTGCAATAACAAAATTGTAGTGTTGCGAAGAGTATATTAGCGATTATGAGCTTTAACCCACGTCAAATAACAACTTTGGATCATATATTTGAATATATTGCACATAAATAAGATAAGTTATAAAAATTTGTCGATTATGACTCAGAGACCAGATTTTTTTTTTGTGAAAATTACGTTTACGCCTGCAAGTTTCATAGGTAGGCTTTTTGTTTCACAATGTACTATGTGTTTACAAAAAATTGGTGCTTCACTGGTAAAATGCTTACAAAATATTATTTATGTACACTCACAATAGGTTGTGATGCAGGTAAATAACTTACTATTTTTGCAGGTGCAGTAGCCATTTTAACCCCCCCCCCCCCAAAAAAAATAGTGAATAAAATTAAAATTTATTGCTTTATTATTTTGAACTGCTTATGTTCCACATTAAATTTGATTTTTTCTCTGTTCATGTATAGTAACACTTCGCTATAAAAAAAAAAACTATTTGACATATTGAATTGCTATCATAATAAACAGGAAACGTAACGGATTTTAAGACGTTTTCTCTCTCGCTCTCTTTTTGATTTATCACGATTTCTTGTGATTGACTTGACCACGCAAGCAGCAGGCAAGTATTGCAGACATTTTTTGTGAGATTAGGAACACGCGGGCCCCCCTGCAGCGAGTGATAAAACAGAAAAATATGTATATAAATATCATTGTGAACAAGTGTTAAGTTTATTATTATCACCGCAACAAACATCAACACCTGGGCCAGGCTCATCATACATAAGGCGACCCTTACTAATCTCGTCTAGTTTTGAATCTCCTGGACCTTTCTCAAAAGGGCAGACTTCCATCGATCGCCACTTAGGTCCTTGGGTGGCTAGCCCAGCTGATAAAAACTATTGCAAGATATAGTTTTAAATATTAATGTTAAAATATTTAGAAATAGAATTATGAACTATAAGAAAGAGCATTAAGTAGACTTATGATGGTACAATACAAGAATAAGAGCGTCAATATAATTATTTACATGGTACATTAACAACGATACTGCAAAACGTCAATTTCCGATCTATTGATTTATAGTCTTCCATAAAATTCCTCAGCTACTTTTATAATATAGATTTTTAAGGCAGTTTTTACAATTTTTGTCACAACGGCTTTTGTGATTACAAAAATCTGAAAGCGAAAACCATGATAATTTTAGAGGAAGTTGAAGTACAGAATATAAGCAGAGAAAGTATACGTAATCGATGAAGTTCATCCAATGACACATAATGACATTTTATATATTTGCATAACTGAACAATAAATAATTTACATAGTAGACTGTATAATATATATACTTATAATAAAATGATAACGATACACTTTGCAATACTTTGTTATAAAATTATTATTCATTGCGCAGTGCGGCTATTATGATCAATATAGCGCAATACAATAAAACTAAAATAAATAAGTTTAATGGACAATATTTTAATAATTAATAACTTTTTTTTTTTGACCATATAAACAATTTGCGTACAATATCATTAAAATTTATTGGCTTGATAATGAAATAATTAATTTTATATATATTTCATATTATTAATATAATGTTTATTATCAATAAATAAATATAAAAAAAAATGTTTTAACACGCTTCTGTTTAAAAGTACATAGTTAGTAAAAATATTTAACATGCAATGTAAAAAATAATATTTGTTTTTACCATGTAATTTAAAACAAAAACCGGTTTAATCATTGTATATATATAGAATAATAAAAAATATATATATGATATAAAAAAAATACACATATATAATGCAGATGTAATATAATATGGTAAACAAATATCTGATTTATTTAACTTTATCATGTGTAACTATCGTTTATGTTTACAAAAATTGATTAACAATTATTAAAGAGGGGAAAAAAATGCTACTGGTGTTACGTAATATTACGTCATATAATAAAAGGAGAGACTTATTGTTTCTTTAAAGAAGTAATTGTATGCTATAAAACAATTTTCTTAAAGAGCAAAGGGCGGTAAACATGAACTGTAAAGTATAAGAAAACAAGAGAGGATGAAGAGTATATTATGGAGATGTAATTTAAAGTGACATTGGGTGGTTAAAAAATAGTAATATAACATTTTGTCGGGATGCGAATATTGAAGTTATTTTTCTGTATACAGAATGTTTCACCACACCTAAACTATAAAAGAAAGAAAAAAAAAATCAGTATAAGTTAACGAGTAATTACTCACGTTTTTATATTACGTGTCAGTTAGATATAATGTAGCCTTGCTTGCTTTTAATCCAACAATATATTCAAGATCATTTGTTATATTTACTTTCAAGAACTCTCGTAAAAAAATTACAGGATTAAAACATTTAAAGCGTTCTCTATATACACCGATTATATATAATATAATTTAATAATATTCAATAAAGAATTTTTGTAAGAGTGAACAGTAAAATCTTTGTTTCAGCTTGCTTAATTATTGTAAAATATATATTATATAATATATATTTCAAAAAAAATATTTATTATGGAATTATAATATTTAGTCTTTACAGATATACGTAATCACAGATAATAGAAATTTACGCTGCATTTATGCGATAATAGCATAAACGTATTATAATTATATAATATACAGCTGGGCAGCATGTTTATTATGCAATTTAGAATGTATTATATTGTTATATGAATAAGTGTATATTTAAGTCGAGCTGGCATAATTATTACGTACAGTGTTCGTTATAGAAAATGTTCTTCTTTGCCTATACTCAATAAGGCAATATAGAGTAAAATTTTGTACGACTAAGTGTATACTTATTTGTATCAGAGTTAAATACCAATAAAATCGATCCTCTTATCCTAATCATATCAATGAACAGAAATTATATATCACAAAGCTCATATTAAATGCCAATTTAGCTTATCCAATTAATTATATAATGATTATGTTTACATCAAAGTTTAGGAAAACACATCATTATTCAATCATCAAATATAAGGATTTTAAGCTCTGTATTCTTCATCGGTAAGAAAAACGTGAATTATTATCATATGCTTATGACCTCCGTAGACGTAAAGATATAAATGTGCAGTTTGTGTATGTTCAACATGAAGGGAAAAAAATCGTTTTGTACGTCGGTCACAACAGTTTTATGATAAATTCAAAGTGGCGTGCGACAACCATCACGCGATCTCATATTAAATACCTCTTATCATAAAAAAATCATCATACAGTAGACATGGAGAATAACCATAAAAATACATTAATTGAAAGCACGCTCAATAAACAGCTACCAAATAATTTTTATTATATTAATATTGTTACAGTGTGCAAGCTTACACGACGAAGGCATATTATTTCGTTATATTTTATTATTTTTATATAATATACTGCGGTTTCATGAAAAATAGGAACAGAAAATTTCATTTTTAAGCAACCACGCTATAATGATATCTCTTTTTCTATATTGTACAAATCAATATGTACAATCATAGTAGAAAGATTTTTTTTTTCCTTTTTTTTTTTTTTTTTTTTTTTTCCCACACAAAAATGTAACTAATTTGTCGATACATATATAAGTATGTGGTTCCAAAAAATTAATCCATTTGCACGTAAATATATTTTAATCAATACAACCGCAACAGCAATGAAATAAAATAAATTTAACATGTACATATTTATATATAGTTTTTATTATTATTTTTTTATTTTTTATTTTTTTTTTTTTTTGCGTGGTACAAAATATTTCAGTTAAAAAAATGATAACAGTTTACCAGTTTATGCTCTACATAACATGTAAAACATGCTAAAAAAATATAACGTGTAAAATAATAATATACAGCATATTGAATTTATGCTTCGTAATATTTATATTTTATAATATATATACACACGAACCAATATTAAAATATTGATCACCTAAAAATATAATTTTTTTTAAAGTACTTTTAAACACGTGTCATGGCCGCTGATCACGTAACTGAAAATATGTATGAAGATAATTTCGTACATTTAATGGCAACTTGCCCAGTAAGTATATAATAATATCAAAAAAGTTTATATATAGTCAAAGTAATATAAGATTTCCTAGTTCCTAATATAATTTTATTTAATATAATTAAATATGGTAAAATAGACCTTAAAAATAAAATTAAAAGTTATAATGTAATTGAAGTATATTATAAAGCTTGCGTACTCAAGGTTACGTCGTACATACATAAATAACATGACAAACAGGTTTTTTTTTTTAAAGAATTGCGCCCCCTTCACTTATTAAGTTTGTACCATTCTAATGATGAACTTATCTAGGTGATTATTTACATTACAGATATTATTGTATAAATGTTATTTTCGAAGTTATTATAGGATTAGGATGAAGTATTGACATTTTCGTATATATAAGAAAAAACTTCTTCTTTCTTCTATTCGAGTTTGGATTTGAAGATTTTACTTTTGCCTTCTTAGCAAATAATAATTTCCTATGCTTTAAAAATTATATTACATTTAGTGTATAGTCAATATGAGCAAAAGTAACAAAAAATATTATGTTTTTATGAGCAAAAGTTCATTACTTTCAACAACCAGAAATTTTGTAATTAAATTAAAATATGAAAAGAAAAATACGTGATTATTTATTAGGTCCTAGCAATAGTAAAACCATATAGTCCTAGCATTGTTTGTTTATTATTATTGTTTTATTGTTTTTTTGTTTTTGCTTTTTTGTATTATGTTTCTGAACGGGTTATTAATATGCTTAATTATATACATATTACATAATTTAATATTATACATTTTAGAGGATTGGAAGTATTACGATTTTATTTTCTAAGTTGCACCAAATGATAAATATCAACTTTGTCAATCGTGATATGATAACAAAGTAGTTTTACTATAGATAGGATCAACAGAGTAGTTTTATTTTAAAATTAAAATATAAAAAAATCTTTAAAAAAAACGTATTTTTTACTAAAAACATAAATCTTTTTTGGACTTATGCTAAAATGTTTTATTCTAAAACTTACATTTAAGCGCTGAACGTATATTAGGCGCACAGGGCATAAAATATAATTATTTGTTAACATCATTTCAATTACGTCTAAACGGTATCTTATATAATTACCAAATCAATGTTATATAAACCCAACAGAGAAAAGTGGGGAAAAAAATATATAAACCGAGTATTTAAATAAAATGGCATTTAAAATCACGTACAGTACATGTAGCATAGAACTATTATTTTAAACATTATTATCACAAGTAATTTAACTTTAAAACATAATAATATTCTTTTTATGATTATTATATTCGCAAAACACGTAACATATAGGACGTAATTCACTAACAATATTATTATATTGCGTGAATAAGTTTACAGAATCATAAATTTTACTTTATGATTATATTTATACTATCATGAATATAAATTAGATTTTTATTTTTATGAAAAATTTATAATATTAACTGCATATTATATATAAAATAATAAATCTAGTATACGATAATTTTGAATGACGTCACGTGACTGCCACGCCCCCATACTGCGGTGTCACGTGCGCGAAAAAAAAAAAAAAAAAAAGGTTGACATTTTTGCAGAGGACATTGCAAGTATAATAACGTCCACCTCCCTGGAGCTGCTTTTTTTTTTTTTTTTTTTTTTTTTTATGCCAACGTGACTATCAACTTATGCTGCGGTGGCCAATGACTCGTACTACACGTGCTTTTCCTTGCAACATACAACTTTTCGTGTATATACACCAAAAAATATACGGGTGTATACCAAGTTAAAGCATTTATTACGTACTGAATATTATTTTAGCTCTGCTATGATCATTAGATACGATATTTATCATAAATATAATTTGCTGTGATTTTTATTGTTTAGAAATGTGTTAACATATTTTTAAAATATATTTAAAAATGCATCGAGAGAAGAATTTTTGTAATAAAATTTATGAAATAATATTTCATGTACTATGTTATGGATATTTAACTGAAGGTGCAAATAAATTAAATTGAAAATAATAATTCTTCACAAATTGCAATACCAAAATTCTATTATATAAATACTTTATGTATATTATGCTATAATACTAAATAGGTACTCTGAAAAGCAATGGAGAATTGAGCACCATTTTTCATCCTTGTAATCTTGAACGATATATGAAAACCAACATGCCTCCAAGCTACAAAACCTAAAATCAGTTACTATTGAAATATAGTTTAACGGAAACTCTACTAATAAACATTTTGTTTTAGTGTACTCATTTAATAACCACTCAATTGTTTTCTTTAAAATTTTAATAGTTTTTAAGTTATAAAATAATATAAATGACATCATCTTAAAAAATAAAGAGACCCCTCTATTATTATTTTTATTTTCTATCTATATACCTATAATTAGATTAATTACCAAAAGGAAAAAAAAAGTAGTTGGTATACCATAATACTTCCAATCTATATAATTTATATCCTAGTTTGACCACGCCCCTAAAACTCCTCCACATGTAAGATTGATAAAATGTACCACAGGGAGCCCAGAGTACTCACTGATGTAAGTGCTAATTACACTACTTCAACGAGTTGATTTATGCGGGACAAAATCTTTACGAGGCTGTAAATTAGTGACGTAAACGTGATTCATTTCCGTATATAACACGAGGGTCCAAAATGTTCACTAACGTACTAGTGACTCACATTTCTTTGAAAATAAAATTAATATATTTAAAATGAAACACATGAAGAAAAAATTGTTCAAACAACGTAATAAAAACTAAACTTTACAAGGAAGATATTTTCAAGCACATTTTCATACTTTTTAATTAAAATTGTTATTATTAATTTTTTCAAGAATTTTAAATGATAAATTTAAGACGTTTTTCAATGGAGCTAACCAGCATTCATATCAGTTTAAAAAAGCTTATATTTTTGAGAGCATTGATGCTGTTAACAGAATGAATTTGGTTTGAAAAGTATACATGCGAGAAATATAATAATTATAAAAATTAACTGATTTTTCAAAGAAAACGGCAACAAAAACAATACAAAAAGTATTATGCTGAGCACTGTTATTCATTGCTGCAGTATGACGCCCAAGAGCATTCAGTATGAGGACATGCGCATACACCCCTATAACATTGCGGGACCGCATCTTCTCAAACATATCTTCTCAAACATGTTTAGAAAACTAAGACTACATCGAACCCGGAAATATTAAAATTAGAGTAACTAGATTAACTAACAAGTGTTTTGAGCTATACTAAATAATAATAAATAAAGCAGAAGATCATCACCGCGGTAATATTCATTGTATCGACCGCATTGAAAGTAACCAATGATAAAAAAATAATACGTAATCTAAAGAAATTTAATAATTAAAATTTAACTCATTTCACTACATTATACGAATAGTATTCCATGACATCGAAATAATACTAATGAATGGTATAAATAAAGTTGAGAGAACTTAAATATGCGCAACTGATTATATGAATTTTAAATGAACTTCTGTCAAAGCAGATGGCATGCTTATGTATGTACTGTTAAGTTATATATTATGCGCATTCCACTCGCGAAATCTATCATCACAAAATTTATTTCGCGTGGATAACGCCTCGAGTGACGTGATTACGTACGTATGTAAAAAAAAAAAAAAAAAAAAAAAAAAAAACTGCGCACCGAGAGAGGAGAAAGAGTTAATAAAATAAAAAATGCTTCCAACATCACCACAAAACCCTCCAGCAATTTTTTTTTATCAAATATTATTGACAGTCTATATAATAGCAAACAATATTATGGACTTATAATAACATTTTAAACCAGTGAAAAAAAAAAACTTGATCATTTCCATTGTGAAATAAATAAATAAATTAGAATTGTGAAAATATCCTATTTCAACCTGAAATTCATTTTATTATCCTTTCATTACCGATGAGTTTATAGAAATCATTCCAATTCAATTACAATGCGTATTCTTTTAATCATAAAGAAGAAAAATGGTAATCAAATATAAAATAAAGTAGAAGCATAACAATTGATAACAAAATATAAACGTGTTTGGCAATATAGAGCTATGGTAATTTGTTTACAAAACATTAAATAGCCTACGTGTCAACTACCGGAATAATAATAAACTTGCTATATTATATTGATGACGTTCATTGAAAATAAGCACCTAGTTTTGCTAGGTTAGTTTTTATTTAATTTCTTAGTTCCGCATTCCTTTATTATAAAATTTGGGCTATCCTGGTGGGAGTAAGAGAAAGATGGTTTGAGGGGAAGTAGAGAGAGAAAGAAAAAGAGTTGAAGGTGTATTAGAGAGAGAAAAAAAAAACTTTAATTCTTTTTGTTTGTAACAAACTACGTTGCAATAATAAAAAAAAATAGCATTGTGAATTTTTTGGTCAGCGAACTCAACATTATATACTACATTTCATTTAATAAACCAGTGACGTCATACAAAATGTTATATAACTATTGTAACTATGATCTAGAAGTTTAACAAACTACCTTGAAAGTACTTTTACTATTTCATAATAGTTATAATATAATATGCAATCATAGAAATAGAATTATGAACGGTATTTACGTTTGTATGATATTGTTTTGATTCATTGAACATCTCAACATGATTTTTTTTTAAATACATTGCCTAAAGCAAAAAAACGGCACGTGATTTTTTTTTTTTTAGAGGATAGGATTGCTTTGATGAAACTCTTTTCAAGATTTTTTTTATTTTATTTTTTTTTATGTTATTTTCATTTGTGTGTTGCTCTTTTAGTTTAGCTTTCTTGTTTTGAAGGTGAATGAAAGGTGAGTGAGTGATGAAGAGGATGCCAAAATAATATCAAACTTTTTCTTTCCACTAATGCAACTCTTGTTGTATATCGTCGTGTATATTATAACATGACTTCACATTTTATAACAATAAAGAATGGATGCTGTTGATGATGAAAGAAAAAAAATTAAATAGAAACTTCCATGATTATTTATTCAAAATGTTTCTGATGCATTTTTGAAAACTACTTTTTTACATACGTAGTTCATCAACTTTTCATCTATTATAGGCATTATATGATTATTTCTTCTATACATACTGCAAATTTTAAAAAGTAATTTAACAAAACAAAAAAAAGTTTTTTCCAAGCTACTTTCTTCAAATTGTATGATATAATTAAAAATCTATATAATCAGTAACCAATAATAATAATAATTTATTTTTATTTCATTAAAAATTACTGTTATAATGTTACTAATTACTATACGTACTATACGAACTATAAGGAATAAGTAAATAATATTGTGAACTCTACCGCATGTACTAATAACTTCATGATGCGAACATGTAAGGACGAAATTACACGTTGTATACCAAACGAAAGATATGAAAAATAAGTGCCATTCGTCTATAGCGTAGCGCGTAGTCGAAATGGTGAAAGAGCGTATATTAAAAAATATAATAATAATAATAATAGCAACCACAAATTTGCGAACGATGTTGTATCCAAAATTATCTCTTTCACGTCACGTGATTTGACACAATAATAACAAACAACAAACCTTGCTATAGCTTATATAGTTTCTCTGTCAAGGTTGCTAATTTTCGCATACTTTCTTATGCGTATACATTTTAATGGTATGTGACGACATTTAATTGCGTTTTTTTTTTTTTTCTTTCTTTTGACAAAACGCACATAAAAATGCGTAAGCAAGGTTAACTTAAGAACAAAAATTACATGAGGGTTCACCTTGGGAAAAAAAATATATACTAATTTTGTTGACCCCTTTGATGCGGCAACTAAAAAAGAAGAAGAGAAGCAATCTACTTTCCTATTGTGCCAAAATCCCTACTCCTCTCTCTACCAATTTAAAATTCCTCCCACGCACGCTCTGAGATATAAACGATCGATTATAATATATAATATGATGTGACCCTATGTTACTAAATACTAATACGTATGTATGTGATGTAGTAAAAGTAGATTATATTACGCGTTTTTTGCTGTAATGTAGAAGGTAAACGTAGAATTTCTAATCTTTGTTATAAAACCAAGAAAGAAAATACGTAACATTTAATGCAGCAATGAAATCAACTTATATTATCTTATCAAAAATTTTATTATGTAAAGAGTAAATTATTGATCACATTGAACTCTTGGTTCTGATATCGATACAACAAATCATTACCAATTAATATGTATTATACTTTGAATATGTGCAGAGTAATACTGAATTTGAAAAACATATATATATATTTTTTTTTCATGAAGAAAATCAATGTATGAATTATCAAAATTTCGTTATCAAATAAATAGAACACAACTATTATAAAAATGCACGCGATGAAATCCGATAAGACGTTAGATACATTATGGATATTTCATACCTAAAATGACTTGCGTGCCGCAGATCTGCTGAAAACAATAGAAAGAGTAAAGCATTCCCATCGATAACTGTAGAGGCATAAAAATATTTTTTTCACGTTTTTTTTTTTTTTTTTTTTTTTAACTTCGAATTTCCGGAAAGCATAAAAAAATCTTATACGCGCATTACTAATTATTCTATAAAGATATAGTTGTATGTATAATCTTATGGAACAATAAATTTTGACGCAGTACATATGAAAACGTCAGGGCATGCACCAAAAACTCGAGCAGATCATTGAAAAAAGAGAAAATTAATAATTAAATTTCTCATTGCAAAAGGTCATAGAAAATAATGACAGTGAAAGAAAAATAAAAACGAGAGATTGCGAAATAAAGAAAAAAGTTAATTTGAAAAAAACACACAAAAGGAAACGTATGACCTTGGTTTCAAAAACTTTTTTTTTTTTTTTTTTTTAGAACCACAAATTATATCACAACATCCACGAAATTAAAAATAACAAAAAGCTTCAGTTTTTTTTTTATTATTATTATTCTAAACTATTCAGCATACAAAGAACTGTTGTTTGATTATTTAATTAGTCTTTCTCACAATCAACAAAAATGAACACATTAGTAACATAATGCGCAGGTTGTCATTTCACATGAAAACGACGCAGTTATTATAATAATAATTTGCAAATTTGGAGCAGTATGTATGTACTTACATTCTATTTAAATTAATATTATCAGTCGACTAGATGAGCACCGATTATAATGATGATGGATCAGGAAATATCACAGTAAATTAACAACAAGGGGAGTCCCCTATGTCCTTGAACACTAAATGAGCACCACGACATTATAGTTACACGTTGTAACTAGTTTGCTGGATGGCACACAACTGAAGTGACGGTGTGTTCGCCAGCTTGCAAAGCGAAAGCCAGCGGCGCACGAAACTTGCGCGGCGCTGCGGTGCCTGCTTTTGCCTGCTTGATGCGGCGTAGAGGGTTCAAACACGACCCTGCTTGCTTTGCTATATGGGAGAGAGAGAGAGAGGAGAAAAAAGAGAGAGTGGGAGAAAGAAAGAAAGAAAGAGAGTGCCGCAATGCAAACTGGACCAAACCAAAAATTGATGCAGTGTGCAAAAATTATTCATGAATTTGCAAATTTTATTAGCATTACCTATATAAGTAAAAAGAGAGAGATAGAGAAAAAAAGAAAGAGGAAGAAGAAGAAGCGTGAACTTAACAAAGATCAATATAAGCAAATTCATTATTTAATTTGGTGCTAATGTAAAGTTTCGCAACTAATGGTAATTTTGTGTAACGCTTCTCTTCTACCGGTGATTTTTTTTTCTTCGTTAATTGTTAATTGTTTTATTTATTTAAATAATAAAATACACAGTTTTCGCAATTCAATTTTTTTGTTCCAATTGCAGAACTGTTTTCTCTAGTTATAGGGGATGATCTCGCAATGCTTAAGGATATGAAATAAGTGTTTGTTTTTTTATTGTCTTTATTTCTTCCATAAATACACGTATAATATTTTCATTAACACAATGAGCATTATATTCCAGCAACCTTTTCAATTATTATACAGTGAGTGGTACTTTACCACCAGTAACAAGTATGTATTATCTGTGTTGTGTATTATAATATTGTTTGGAATCACCAAACTTTATGATTATAATTAATTAAAATACACACGAAACTTTGTGTTGCAAAATAATCTTACTTCTTATTTACTTATAAATCTTTTAACTGAAGTGATAAAGTTTGATGTAAAATATTACAGCTTTTGGCAAGAAAACACTTCATTTCTCTTTCTCTCTCTCTGCATGCAAATTTAACAGAAAAAAAAAGAACTTGCTTCATATACTCATGCCTTTTTTTACAATACTCGTCTCGTAAATCTATGATTTGGCAATAAAAAAGAGCTATTTTATAACGTATATCCCTACTCTTTAATGAAATAGTTTGTTTTGTTTGTGATTTAATTTATTTAACATCTTCTGAAGTTTAATTGTATTTTCTTCCCTTTAAATTTAAAGTGCTATTAATCACGTAGCTTTCATAAATTATTTTTTTCGTAAAAATTTTATTTCTTTTACAGTGTACGTACGTTAACTAAGGGCAAATATTTGGAAATTAAACTGACATCGTATTAGACTTTAATATATTGATAATAGATATTCATGAAAGCTGCTTTAAAAAAAAAAAAAAAAAAAAAAGGCTTACAAATAAATTATATACATTTCTGTGTCATGCATTGATGATTTAGTTACAGCATTGTTTTTATTGCAAGTGTGAAATTTTTACGTTGATTGTTTAAAGTCGGAAGCGTAGCACCAGCGAACATGAAATATATTATTATTATTAGTTTATAAAGAAATATAATATGAGAAAAATCACTTTTGTTGATGGATTGTTCATGACCTTGATACGTCCTTGGCCCTGAAGAGTTAAGCAAGGACTGCGTCATACGGTAGCAGTGGAGCGAGTAAAGTAAAGAGAGAAAGATAGAACTTGGCGATCAATGAGCCGCGTACATACTGCGCCAACCAAGCCAAACCCCCCTTCATTTACTTTAGTTTTTTCCTTTTTTTTCCATCTGTACTAAATAAAACAGCGGTGATCATTATACATTTGTAGTCCTGTACCGTATACTATTTACCCTTTATATACAAAAACATTAATAATACATTTAAAGTTACCATCTGATACCTCCCTCAAAATATTTTATGATCAATGTTGTGTGAAATTATTAATGCGCCAAGAGTATAAAAAGTGATAGATTTATTATATACTTTTAATTTAGAGAGAGAGAGAGAGAGAGAGAAATCATTTCGTGTATTGGAATGGTGTAGCATATAGATGTTATATTATATAATATAGCGTACTATTTCATGAAAATTGTATACATACATACATAATAATGCTGTTCGTAAACCCTGTGCTCTGCACCAAAAATGACGATCACCTATGGTTATTCATATGGAATGCGCATTTTTTGGTGCAAGAGAACAGGGTTTACGAACAGCTTTATTATGTAGTAAGTACAGAACTGGTGTTTGACATTTTACGTTTTTACAGGACTTTTATTATTATTATTCTAATTATATCAAATTTTTAAACTTTTATAAGCATTATGGTTGCTTTAGCTATCAGTAAAACAGTAACAACAATCAATATAATTAAAACGTTCTTTACACTTACATTTATGCTCTAATCCTAATCAAAAGCATGTTAAACGTTGAGACAAATTCAATTAAATAAGTCATAAAGAAGAAAAACTAACTTTCTTTTAACTTCTATTGTAATAAAATTAACTGCTTTTTACGTTTAGTTATAAAAATAGTATAAAGTATAATCTGAACATCATAAATAATAATAGTATACATACACATTTAGATATGAACCGCAGTAAAATTTAACTATAATCATAATTTAGCAGTAATTTTTGTTATAATTTTTCTATCTGTATGTATGTATATTAATACTAAATATTTATATTTGGCATTCTTGAACTTGAATAATGTAAACTTTGATATATTTAATTTTGCTATAACGTAGACCACAACAGCTGAGAAAATGTTTAAAAGTACATTATGTTTTATTTTGTGTGTGTATACAGTATACACTATTTTACACAGTGGTATGTAGAAAGAAAGCTACTAAGTTGCCAATAATAGCAAGCATGCAGACAGTGGCCAAAAACTTTCAAGAAAAGTATATAAAAAAATTATTGTAAGTACGTCACGCTTTTACTTTGCTGTTGTGTTGTACTTACTTTAAAATATGAATTACAGACAGTGCTCGTTAAAAAATATATATTAAACCATGAGAAATAACTGGTTCATGACAAAAAAAAATAAAGTGTACATTGTACTATTTACTCTTAAATCTAATGGTGCATGCATGCACTGTCTATAAAATATAAGATTTTAAATTAACAGGAATATACATTATCATTTTCAAGTCTATTACGTGTTCGTGTTTTTTTTCTTTTTTTTTTTTTTTTTTTTCTTTTTTTTTTTCTTTCTTTCTTTCTTCCTCTCTCTCTCTTTCTTTCTCTCTCTCTCTCTCTGTTTCTCTCTTCATACAGGGAAAACAATAATGGGAATTATTTTTATTCGCTAAGTTAAAATTTCTTTTAAGATCTACAAAAGGCAATTTGTGCCATGCAATTTATGCCATGCAATTTATAAAATGCAGTATTAATTTTCGATCATTGCTTCGCTCATATAATGTTATGATTTATGATACACGAAGAAATAAAAATACTACACCCGCATTATTATCATAAGTGCAAGGTTCTGTTCTGTAGATTTTTTATATTAGTATATATTTCTGTTAAAATGAAGCAAAGCAAATTGAATGAACATGGGTAAAAGAAAAAAAAGTTTCAATGAAATAAATTAAAGCTATAGAATAATTCAGAGTTTTTGATGCATGTAGAACATTATACGACATACAAAAATGAAAATAATTTAATTAAAAAATCTCGAATGAAGTTTATATTAAAAATACAAATGGCACCATGTTACTTTTACTATATAAAACATTACTCTGAGTAATAATATTGAATTATACAGTTTTCCCACATTACACAATTGATTCTCTCGTCGTTATTAAATATTTAATCACACTTCTATATCTACATCAACTTATTCGCAGTTCTCTCACTTTTTTTTTTACTGTCCTGATATACAGGTATGTTATGTTGTAATAAATATTTTAAATTCAATTTAAAAATACACCACTGGATGGATGAAAATGACATGTGTTACACAATTGATGACAAAAAGGAATATTAATTTTTCTCTCCTTTTTTTTTTTTTTTTTTTTTTTTTTTTTCCTCCCTCTCAATACGGTGTCGCAATATGAAGTTATATAGAGTTGGTTGTTGTTGAAAGCTTTTTACTTCTTTTTTTTGAGTTTTTTTTTTTTTTTTTTTAACTCTTCTTCAATAGCCGCACTGCAGTGTTGCAGACAGGACACAGCCGGTTTGTAAAGAAAGAGAAGATGAAAAAAACAAAGACACAGAAAGAGAGAGAACGCAAGGAATTCGCGTGTATATAAAGCAAACTCATGCAAAATTCGCAAGGTACAAAACAACACAAACATAAAAACTTTCCGACGACTAAAAAAAAAGAAGAAGAAGAAGAGCAACATACATTTTATCCGCTTTTGTAACTATGTACAACTCTCATGTTCTTGTTCTTTTATATGCTTTTTTTTTTCCTCTCTGTCTCTTTATTATCATTTTTTTTGTCTCAACTTTTTATATACATCAAGACAAAACAGTTACAGTTATGTGTGGTTTAAAATCTCATCGTTCGATATACATACCGTACTGTACTCAAAATACTGCTATTGCACTTGGATACAATATTACACAATGCAATATCAATAATAGCATGCATGAATCACACGGATGTTAGGGGAATTCAATTTAAAAACCAACAAAAAGTTATATTTCATATAATTAAAATTGTCTCATAGTTTATACAGCCTTTTTGAATTTAAGTATATCATAATAATTATGATATTATATATAAAAAAAATTACTTAACGTATTAGGTTTCGTTAATTTGTTTGAGTGACGTTTATATTATTATTCAAATGTATTTTTACGATATGATAATCTTATACATTTATGAAGAAATGAGATCATTTAGATGTTTTCAAATATTGGATAAGTTTGAGCTTTTTGCATCATATTTAGGCGATATGTTTGAAGGAAAAAAAAGTCAATACGAGTAGGTTTTAAATCAGTAATTCTTACTATAACGACTAAAATATAAATAGCAAGCGATTTGTAAAGAGATACGATAACAAACTGTTTGATTATTTTCCCGAGCATATAAAAAAATAATAATAAAATGTTAGCATGTCCCAAGAATTTCAATTTCTTTGTAAATGGGTAAGAAACCTCAAAGAAGTCAGTTTTTTTTCCCCCCACAAATAATAATTTATATATACATGAAAACGAAATATATCGTTATTCGTTATATATAACCAAATGATGAATATAGGAAAAAAAGTAAAAGAAATCTTTTGTGCGTCAAAAACATAATATAAAATTATATATTTAATATGAAAATCTTCTTTTAAAGATAAAAAAACACATCGACAATACCTAAAATTGGGAGGGAAAAAAGTTACCATGTGACTTTTCTGTCACGTGTGATTTTTTTTAAACATTGACGTCAAACTTTAATACCTTTTATCAAATATATAAATCAATAATTTGCTACGGTTTGATCATCTTCGATTTGATTTCATAAGTTAACTATCGTTTGGCAAGATATGCATGGAATACGCAAACTTAACAACCGCGTGGATAAATATAAATATACGTACAAAACACTCAAAAAACTAAAAATCTGCACAGATATGACTGAGAGGACATTATGCAAACTAATCTGCTGGTGCTGGAGAAACAAAAGTCCTCCTCCTACCATTGTTACAGTAACAAAGTTTGCAAATAAACACGACATCAAACGAGACACACAAAGAAATGCATCATCGTAAAGAAAGATGCGTCATTCATGGGTATGGTATTGAATTGAGATTGGTACTTACCCAAATCCATTGGATAAAGCCACGTGTTCACGTCCAAGATGAGGTCCATCTTGAAGGACTCGCTCTCGCAAAAAAGACGAGACACTAAAACAAAAACAATAACTCTCATTAGAAAAACAAATCATTAGTATAACTAAATATTTCAGGTAGCAACAGCATGAATGAATCAACCACCTATTTTAATATTATTATTATTATTTTAATATATTTTGCCCCCTAATCATAAGATCAAATTATTCTTTTGTTATCACAAAACAGCTGTAAAGAAAATCCCCCCTAGCTGCATTTATTACAATAATAGTAAATAAGGTTTCAATGGTAAAAGAAAAAAAAAATCAAGTCTTTTTCTTATATTTCCTCAGACAAACTTTATGCATGTATTTAAATGCACCTTTTGTTAACTATACAGACGAAGGGAACAAAAGATTTACATTCGAATGAGAAAAAAAAAAAATATATATATATATATATATATATATATAAGAAAAATATCTTTTATAAATATCACATCTTATAAAATAAATTTGTCGAACACATTAAAACTTTCTTACGCCGACTCTCCCTCTCTCTTTCCTTTCTTTTATCTTTCTTTTGATATTGCTGCAGGGAATGAAATATTTATCCTTTATGACGTATTGATATGAATAAAATTGCGAGGGTTATTGAATGCAGTCAGACAAGAGTAAATAATATAACATCGCATTACGAATCATGGTGTAATAAAATACGGCTTTTAAAATCTCGCAGCTTTTTGTTCTACATCTATGTATTTCTTTCTATACATAATACTATAAAGTCTATTCGTTAAAAATTTCTATTGCATAATTTTTTATCCTTTTAATTTTTAAGATATACCAAGAATATTAAATAAAAATAATAAATTTTTATATTCAAATATCTATATAATCTTTAAAAAGAAAATGGAAAAAATTACAATTATTTTACGTTTGCGTATAACAAGTATATTAATAACACTATAATGAGTATATTATCGTTACACCAGCATTGCAAAAAAAATTCAATGACCCTATTCAGACTACACGGAATGTACTCCATTCATGACTGTACAAAAGATTAAATTTATAATAACTTTTTCATAATTAAAAAAAAAGAAAAAAAAAAAAAAAAAACTTCCTTAAAATGAAAGCAAATAAACATTTAAAAATTTCAGTAAAATAGAATATCACTGCATAAGTGACGGACGGATCATGGATAATTTTATTACTTAAAACAGAATTTACACATTTTCTATTTTCAGGCCTTATTAAATGATTAATGAATCGTTCTTTGTAAAATTAAGGATAATTGAAAAAGACAATGATAAAAGTAAAGGTTAAATACGCAGTACTTTGTGACAGAACGGAATCTAGCAGAATAGGTTGTTAGTTGCCACACCACCTACTGTTTTATTATAAATTATTTTATATACGAAAAAGTAAAGCTTTGTGGCTTAGATAAATTTGTTAACTTTCTTCACTTCTCTTTCTGAGTGTTAATAAAGTTGTTAGAAAGAAAATTGTGTTCTATTTTTATACATCAAACACATGGTAATTTCAAGGAAAGAAATACTACATTTTTTTTTTCTAACTCCTACACTTTCTACCACCATGAAAACATTTCAGTCACGCAGTATGCATATCTTGCAAGGGGCTATAAGTAAAATCGCACCCATAGGGCTTCTCAATCCTGCCTTTATAATCAGATCAAAACCAATGATGTTTAGGTATATATGATTAATTTAAAAGACGAGAGTTCATTTTGATTATATTTTGGGTATCGAAATATTAATATCATTATCCTGATTATGGTTAGTTTAAGGATCTAGCAAAAATACCTTTTTTTATATCTGTTCTAGTTATATAATACGTGTTTATAATGCCTCTTTCGGATGCTGGAATCTGTTTAAAAAATTTATTCGCTCAAAACTATAGTATCCCTCATTCAGAATTTTCCGGAATCAATGAGCAGTTTTCTCAAAAATCAAAGAAAAAAAAACAAAAGAAAAAAACAAAACATAAACATAAAAGCGTGGTTATAAATAAGGAGTACATTGCCTTTTCCTAGCTTGTTTTTTATTGTTGTATACGTCACCGTCGGTATGAAGCATTACAAACATAACCGACTTTACTATATTTTGTATTTGCAATGCTTTTCCCCGAAACATTGACTTGAAAAACATTTTAATACTACAAATTTTTAACTTAACGTTATTTCTGTTAAATTGATCGAGGTGTATAATTTAGGTGTTAGAAGACAGAATACAAAAGAAACACGAACGAGAAGAACAATGTAATAAATAACAAGAAAGAAATTTAATTTCATGTTTACAAACATCATGGTATATATAACAGTGTAAATAAGTTTGATCAGATTGCAAGTGTGGTCAAATCACTTAAAAAAAATAGAAGTGTTATAAGATGTAACACAGGACCAGTTAAAATTAATAGATTTATGACAAACTCAGCACCAAAGATGTCTAGTGTGAATTATTTATATTAGTGCAGCTTGACTTCACAAGTCATAAATCTTTGCTTTAACAAAAATCTTCCCTATATAATACTCGCGACTTTCCCTGAAGCTCAAAATGCAACAAGTTATTCCCGTGACGTCAACACTAATGCAGACCTTGGATTTAACATTGTAAAAGTTCAAGTTTGAAAGAGATGCACTCCAATTTTTTTTTCTTCTCTGCTATCATTTTCATTGCCACATTTCATGAACATAAAGAAGAAAAAAATGATATTTATATGCAAATATCTTTATTTAGATATAATATGGGTACTTTATTTTGCAAATGGTCCGTGGACAATATTATTTATACATGGCAAAACGAAAACATGGAAATGAAATGATATATACGATGAAAGAGATAATTTAGATGCAGTAATTTACAATGTTTTAAAATTAAGTCGTCATTTTTTTTTATGTTGAAGATGAGAATGTGAAATAAAAGTAGAAACAAAAATAACAAAGTTGCATTACAAGAAAGGTCACGCAAAAATGTTTACAACAAAGAACAAAAGAAAGCGTAACAAGAGCAGCAAGCTATAACGTAATATACGTAAAGTAAAGAATTTAATTTTCCTTCGTACTTTCTACGGTTTCTTTCTTGTTGAACTTTGAGAGCTCTTATTACTATATATAAATTAAGTTACAAAATCTTTGAAGACTCAAAAAATTGCTTTCAAAAACAAAGTCTTTAAATTTACTATAGTCAAAAATATACGCAAAATGGATGTTACCGCCGGCAATGATTTTTTTAAATGTTTTATACAGTCTGGAGCAGCAGTTTTCGTAAAAAAATAAATAATAATAACAGTACGGCAATTCTAAAAGATATGAAATGTATATAAGCGACCTTAGCTCGCACCGACTGTGAATGGCTATCATACCCACCGGTTAGCTGCATTTTGCTCTATATGAAAGTTACCCTGAGTTCTGAACTTTACCTCGTAAAATAAAAATTTATACACAAATAATACAATAATCGACGATATTGATATTCTCTTTTCTCTCTCTCTGTCTGTCTCTCTCTCTCTCTCTCTCTCTCTCTCTCACTCATTGTCAATACATAAAATAAATTTATCATGGAATTGTTCATAAAATCTTCAAATCAGTTTCCAATACCTAAATTGAATTTATAGAAACGACCATCGATAAATAGTAAATATATGTGAAACAACCTCTACACGCTGATATAATATACTTTTTGTTGTAATGTTTATCAGTACGAGAATTTGGAACAGAAATATATAATAATATAGAGTACTTGGAACATGATTACATGCATGTAATATGTAAGATTTCTCCAGGGATGAGAGATATATATTTATATATATTATATAGTATATCGATGTTGGGATGCAGAAATGCGACCGATGAGAAAAATCATGAGTAAAAACCTCATGATTTTTCTCATCGGTCGCATTTCTGCATCCCAACATCGATATATAGTTATATACACACACATGACATAATATAGTAAGATGAATTTCAATTTCACGGTCACGAGATATTTTCTTGCTGCAATAATTCATCCACTTTTTCAATTATATTTTATACACTTAAATTATATAAAAAAAAAATTACACATATATATACATAATGTATAGCAGTTTTTGGTGTTGCAAGAAATGTAATGAGTATTTCACATTGTGACGTCATCATGTGGTATTATACGGCACTGCGGCAGAGCTGAATATTGTTGGCTCGGTACCAAAAACTTTGGTGTATAGCTTTTGCCTTACTATTATACGTTATATCTTTCTGCATTGTATATACTATCAACAACACTCAAACAAATACTTTTAAATTTTCCTACTTGCATCAAGGTTTGTTATTTAGAAAATAGGAAAATCTGCATTGTTTTAATTTTATTTTTCTTTCACTAATGCGGGGAAAGAAAGGAAAAAACAAAATACTTTCCTTTTCTTCAAATTTGATGTTTATCAAAATTATCATCCTAGAATATACTTATTTGCTTGTGAAACAAAATGGCAATGATAATTAACTTCTGTATAATTAGGGAGAAAAATAATAACTACATTTCAAAATAATGTTCAACAAAATCATAACGAAAGTCATTTTAATTTGTGAAAATAAAAAGATGCACAAGCAAAATGAAATGTTATAATATAAAAACTTTGAATTCAATCTCTCTCTCTCTCTCTCTCTCTCTCTCTCTCTCTCTCTCTCTCTTACACGCACAATCACTTTACGTTGATTTGAAAAGTATGGTATACGTTTTACCTATGAAAATAATTTAAATCTCTTTGAAGTATCCACCAAATATCAATAACATATGGTCAGAGGCTACGAGAAGGTATACAAACAAATATCAATCAAATACACGTACATGATCATCGGGTACCTAAATTATAAAAACAAAAACAAAATTTGTGTGTTTGTCTGTCAATCATCGCTGGAGCGCAATTATAAAGAGCCAGCATTTAAAAATAAAAACGACAAGAATCAATACCATAAAATATAAATGAAGTTCAAATTTTATTCTTTAATCTCTTTTTCATTGTAAATAATATTGAAATGAACTGAAAATTTTTAATTGGATAAAATTTGAATACATATCAAATATATCTATTAAAAAAATTAAAAAAAAAAAAAAAAAACGAATTTTATTTGACAGAATTTATTACGTTTCAAACATTTAAAATATTTGTATGACAGCTATGGCAAAAGTTTTCATTATGTAAATTAGCTTGTCATTTTGCTTCAAAACAGAAAAAAAAAAATGAAACCAGCTGATGATGATGGTTTATTCATTTACAAAACAATATAGTCTTAAATTATGCGTCTTAAGTTGTCAAGAAAATTACAAAAGAGGTTTAATTCAAAGTCAATACACAAGGGATAATTGATTGTAATTAATAACGATAGTTTTTGATTTGGTGGTGGCAGTGATGGGTATGTGGGGGCGTCTTTTGGGGTTTAAAAGGTCATGCTTATCGGACGTAAGAGAGAAGGAGAGAGAGAGAGAGAGAGAGAGAGAGAGAGAGAGAGAGAGAGAGAGAGAGAGAGAGAGAGAGAGAGAGAGAGAGTCCGCAGTGAGAAAGAGAGAAAGAACGGGGGCGTGTTTTAGGATCAATATGCCGCACATACAGAGGGGGTGGTCGTGACGTCATTTTTCCATGAGGTGGCGCTACTATAATATAAACTTTTACTGCTGTGTATATACTAAATAAAAAAAAGTGACTGTTTTGCCTTCAAGCTTATTTTATTTTCATTATAATATGTTATATTGCGGTATTTCATTCAAAAATATTTAATTAAAACAATAATTTTAAATACAGTATAATTTTACAGTAATTTATTATCTTGAAGAATAAAATGCGTAAAAGAAAAGAAGTGTGTGTGCATAAACTCATTAACATTTCTAGTATATAAAAAATGTCATATTTTTTAATGTTAATTATGTCTTTTTTTCTTCTTTTTTTTTTTTTTTTTTTTTTTTTTTGGTGGATACAAAAAAATACTATATTTATAGTATGTATATGTATACTACAAAAAATGACAAGAATGTGAACCCATATTTTTCGTATTTCACTTCATTTTATTGATTAATAGATTTGAAACTTTAAAATATGAACGTTGACATTTATTATTAAGTTTATTACTCTATTGTGATTTTATTCCAGCGCAAAGTCATTTAACTATTTAACCTTTTAGTTCAAGTAATTCAATTCAACATATTTATATACACATTTCTCAAAGAATTGAAATATTATATAGTTTTTCTTTTAAATTTATTGTATTAAGTTGATGGATCATCGTTAAAAAAGAAATCTATATAAGTTGTTTTGAAATGATTGAAAATATAACAAATGTGAACACTTGCATGATAAATATGAATAAATTTTTCTTTTCTTTTCCTGATAAAAAATTCGAGTTGACATACTATTGCAAGTAAATACATTTGTATAGTAGATAGGGAAGTAATTTAGATAAACAAACAAAAAATATCACAAAAGTTTACAAAAACGTATTTAATTACTTTATATGTGAGTTATAACATCTACTTTTCTTTTGTGATCCCCTCTATTTATTTACTTATTCATTCTGAATATTCCCTTAATCCATTACAAAGATTAAAACAAGAGCTTAATTGGTATGTTGGCGAAAATCCTGTTTGTATGACTTTTCTTTCCGCTTCTTTCTCTTTCCATGAATGTCGTTCTATAATGAATAACAAGATTGAATGTGTACGATGAAGAAATGAGAACCAAACAAATCAAAACATCCGTCATTTACAACCTAATCCCGCTATCATGTACTGTATACAAACAAGGATAAAAAATTAAAAACCTTTACATGCATGCATACACAAGATTTTTCTTACACGGAAAATATTTTTTATTTATTGTTACATACACTTTACATAAGCATCATTGGGTAATAATTTTATAAAATAGTAATAATAATAATAAACTGAGAAAAAAATCGAATAAATTAATCAATAAGATTCGATTAAATAATAACATGGCATATGATCTAATAATATTTGTAATATAATCATTATAGAAAAAGACGAACACGATGCATGTAAAAAGTGGGCGTTACTTTCGTGTATGTATATGTGTACTTGAGAGTGAGAGAGAGAGAGATGAATAAGCCACAAGATGCACATATACTTCACAAAGAGAGAGAGAGAGAGAGAGAGAGAGAGAGAGAGAGAGAGAGAGAGAGAGAGAGAGAGAGAGAGAGAGAGAGAGAGAGAGAGAGAGAGAGAGAGAGAGAGAGAGAGATTAAAACACATACAAGGCCGTAAGTCATGCGGAACTTATATAACATAGTATGCTACATTATAATACTATTTTGCATGTGAGTCTTTTATATATTCATATATATTATTGTTTATAATATGTAATTATATTTTATATATATTACAGTACAACAAAGTATTACAAACTAACACAAGATTGTTTTTTAATGATTATATGGTATGTATTATATATATTATGTAAAATGTATTATGTATACATAAATAGTATTATAAAAGTTTATAATATTTTTTTTATGGGGTCGGAAAATCTAAATGTTATGTCATATTTCAAACTTCAAGATATTTAAATAATAGATAAGTTATAATATCTATATTATTAATAGCATTTTGCTTGCATAATATTTTAAATCGAGATTAAATAGAGAACTCACTCTCTCTCTCTCTCTCTCTCTCTCTCTCTCTCTCTCTCTCTCTCTCTCTCTCTCTCTCTCTTCTTTTCAAATACACGCACGGTACTAATTAGTAATTAATTCAAGCCAGTGACTTTTGTACTATATTATATGACTATACTTTTATTTATTACACCTTGTTTAAAGTCATCCAAAATAAAACTTATATAGGCTTGCTCCTAAAAATTAGTGGTACATGTGCGGTGTACACAACATAAATCATTTCATTTTTAACTGCAATATAAATATTATAATAAACTTGGAGTACGAGCATGCATTATAATACATATAAAAGTACACTTTCGTTAAAGAAGTACTATACAATTTATACAATAAAAGATACATAATACATATCATATAACTAAACACTAATGGTATTTAAAATTCCCATAAATTAAAACGCATTGATATGTTTCTCCTTCCTTCACTTTTCTTATTTTAGTTTTTATTTCCTTGTATTTTTTGTTTTTAATAATATTTTTAACTATTTTTGCAATTCAACAGAAAATCACAACTAAAAAAAAAAAAAAAAGAAACATCATAATTAATTTTTTCTATTACATTATTTTGAAAAAATGTTATTTTTATTATATTATTTTGAAAATATATTTCCTATCTGCTTTATTACTTTGATTCGTCCTGTGGTAAAAGATATAAATTTGAAAACTTCGTCATTTCTTTTGTTACCAAAATAGCCTCCCTCGGTTGACCTTTAGGGGAAAAAAGTTGTAAACGTGATACAAAAATGTCGATTATAAACGTCAAATACACGAGCACAGGTGCTTTGTCAATGTTAAATTTGAGAGGCTTCTGATATTTTATATATCACCGATTGATTCACTATTGATAAAGCATGTCGCTATTTTGGATCACGCATCTCTCCAATGAATAAAATCAATATTTCATTTGAAGATAATCAATATCTAAGAATGGAGTTTTCATGTTAATTTTTATATATTGATTAATTTGTTATTGATTTTAGATGAATAAATTATTTACTATGCTTAAAATCTTACGTCAATACTTGGAGAAAAATATATATTTAACACTCACTATTTATGTACATACATATCAAGATTTTATAAATTAAATCTATACATGATCAATATTTTGAAATATGAAAACGATTAAAAATTAAATTACACATAATAATCAGTATTTTTGTATTTAAATTTTAGAAATATAGATAATATTATGAAGAAATGTTAAAAAAAAATAAACACCTCTGAATAGTTTTAAATACAGAGAATGATTCTACGTGTGAATAATGAATAAACCATCGTGGATCTTATATCAATAACATAAATACAGTAAAACGTATATGTGTATGCGAGATTCTATAGGTTAAAAACCAGAAATCCAAATTTAAGAAATTAAAGTAAACCAAAAAAAGATAAACAAAATTTTATGTATTGCAGTTTTTAAAAGTTTTAATTAAACCAGTTGTAAGAAAGAAATTTTAAACTACACAATTAAACATCGGTGTAACAACAAAAAGTAAATAGACTTTCTATATCTAGTTTAAATTAATAAACACATAAAATGTATATAGCTTGCGAAATAACTTGACGTCATCTAGACCGTGTTTAAAATTAAGTAAATATTTTTGTAGACTGAATAAAAGAGTAGGGCAGGTTACGTTATTTTGTTTATTTTTTCTATCGTGTTAGATGAATGGTATATTATAAATGAGAGAAATTTTTTTTTATATGGAATAGAAAAAAACCTAGGTCAGGATTATGAGTTATTACTCTTCACGATTGCAATATTTTTTTTTATTAGAAGTGACGTCTATGCATTGAAAATGACGCCTACTATCTCCTCTATATAATCTGAACGTCAAGGCTGGAAAAAAAAAGTGACCTACACCAAATTTTATTTAACTGTCTCGTTCCATGTATAAACGTCTTTGTAGACGAACCGTATATAGTACTTTAAATTGATATTTATAGTATGTATGTACACAACATCTTTTTTAACTTGGTGTGTGTTTGATGTGCCATGTTATTATAATATATTGGATAAATGCGGGTTATTTCAACACTATCTTATGTACAGTATGAAATTGCAAGAGTAGATTATCACTTTATTCTTATTTGTCAAATAATAATGTGGATGGATAATAATGAGCATTCCGACCCAATATTTGATGTGTACTGTATATGTGGGCCGGCCTGATTTTGTAGGGGACTCCAATGCGGGCTGTAATTTGGTGGGTCTATAGGCCAAATAGCAAAGCCCCCTTAGTGTTTAGAGGGCCTCTTTCTAGCTAGTATAACCCGGACTTACGGTTCCAAAGCCTACCCTGATTTTACAGGATCGGACTGACCTTCAAGGGAACCTCTAGGGGTCTCAAAAGGGGGCGTAACACCCTGGTTAAGCCTCTTTTAGGGACCTAAGAAGCCTGCAAACAAGTCTCGTCTGCTCTACAAGACTAACTCTTCTATAGCCTGTCCGAGCCTGCCTAATTATGAACATTTTACAATTGTTTTATGTTTTAAAAAAACGATGTATAATTATAAGCTATAGTGTAAACATAAAGGTATATAATTGTGGTTGCAATAGAATGAAATATACTATAACTTATTGCAAAACTAATTAAGTTATTATAATAAAAGTTTAGTTTGTTCTACAGTATTATATACCATTGTAATGCACGTGTAAGCTAATACGTTTTATATTGAGCCTGGTGCATTGGTGTATTGTATGTATATACACGTATTTTCTTGTTTGCATGTGTACTTTATGATTATAATGTTCTTTACAAGGACGAAGTAATATCTTGTTCTACATTTAGCATGGCTTTGTGCACTTGGCATTTACGTCAGCATCATACTCCAGAAAGGAAGAAAAAAAAATCTTATATTGGAAAACTCTATTATTATTATTATTTTAATTATTAACTCAACAAGTAAATATTAATTAAAAACTTTTCTATATATAATAGAAAAATACACATTTTATGAATTACTTTACATTAAATTTTATAACTTATATTCAAGGGTTATATAAAATTATGTAAATTATATAATTAATATTAAAGTTGAATTATATTAAATAAAGTATATACGTATAAGTGTATTATATAGAAGGTCACTCTGTACATTAGCATGTTTATTGAATCTGATTTTATCTTTAACAAAAAATAATAATAATAAAATAAAAATTAAAAAATACTTTTACATATTATACTACAAAGTTGTTTGTAAGTCGAAAAGATGACAAATTGATACTGACCAACGTACACAAAATTAAATAAATTTACATACATACATAGCTTTGCTTTACAAGCTTACTTTTTAACATTCATTTCGCTTTTTTTATATAAATAAAATGCTTTTTAACATTTATATTTTAGAATTGTTATTACTTGGGCATTTTGTGACAATATTATAACTTATAATGGTTATTTTAACTCGTTTTTTATTAAAATTTCAATCATCAATTTGCAAATTTTTTTTTTTTTGTTTGGCAGTGTAAAATGTATAAAGTTTACAATATTATTCAATTACATTTTAGGATAATTTTGTTCAAATTGAAGAAACTAATTCCTTTTCTATATAAAGTTTTTTTTTTTTTTTTTTTTTTTTTTTTTTTTGAAAAGAAGTAAAAATATGTATCTTATAAAAAAAGGAGCCCATAAAAATGTTACTATCAGGTTAACAAAAAGCAATTGAAAAGTTGTGCAGATAACGTTGTTATATTGGCCAGTAAAATATACGAAGAAGAGCCCGCAGTATTTGTCAACTCTGAAGTCGTTAACATGAAACTTATGGAGAGTAAAATCTATTCTTCAGACACTTAAAACTGGCAATATTCTATTTCTCCTCTTTTACTATTAATTTTGAAAATAGTTTCCAAGAAAAAAAAGAAAATAAAGTATAATACTCTGATTCTAATATATTTAAAATTAAAGGAATCTTCTCCTAGATACTTGATTGAACTTTGATTTCTAATTATAAAAAGCATAAAATTTAAAAACATTTTAATTTGAATTAATTATTTATTTAATTAATTTTAATCTGCATATTACTTTATATATAATATAAAATATATTTTTTATATGATTTTTTATACTGTGTGTACTGTTTATTTTATATTTAAGAAAATAGGGTTAAACCTACAATTTTATTTCATTTAAAAATTATATAAAATGTACGTATAATAGTGAAAGATAATATCTTTAACTATAAAAAGTATAAATTTTAATATTAAAAAAAAGTTATAATCGTGAATTAAAATCAAGGCTGAAAATAAAAGCAAGTTGTAGATAAGTTTAATTTTGAAGCCAAGTAGCGCAATTACGTTAAATAAAAACTATAAAAAAAGGTTGATCTGTAAATAACGATACAAAAGAATCTCAAAGACGAAAATCATCTTATCCGCATCGATTTCCTCCCTCCCTCAATCTTTCCTTTCTCTTTCTTTCTATTCTACGGAGAAAGAACATTGGGATGTACAAAACTGTGAAGTGTAAAAGGGGGCGAAGGGGGAAATAGGAGAGAGTAAAATTGCGCAACATTACGTAAGCAAAAAAAAAAAAAAGTCGTGTGCGTATATACGTATAAAATGTAAGCCCAACCCACTCACACACTTTGGCTAAATGCCCTACGTATTTGCTTTTATATGCCACGTAAATAAATGCCATACTTGAAAAAACTATAGCATTTAATTTTTTTATTGATATCATTTTTTTTCCCCCGTCCTGATAATTTCTTATCTTTATTGTTATTATATAAAAAAAAAAGCTTGACTTTCAAGTACATTTAGAGACAATAAAAATAAATAATGCAGTATTTTTGGAACTTATGAAATATGTATAATTTACCGCAGTTATATAAAAACATTAATATCAATTTTTTACAGCATTAACGTTTGTATAAATTTCATAACATTTATTTTAATATTTTAATTGACAATGATTTTTATTTGAAAATATTATATTAAATTTAAAATATAAAAAATAATCTATAATAACTAATAGTAGCAAATATGACGCAATGGATATTATTAACATGACAAAAATACGGAACAATAAACATTATATATTACAAAAATAATTTTACATAACAGCAGATAAATAAAAGTACGATAAATAATGTAAAATGACATTCGTATAAAAAAATATATCGAGCTAAAAAAAACATAAATAATTTTTCAGTTCATTTTGCAAATAATCTTTATGACATCTGACTCTGCGAAACAAAACTTTCATCAAAGCAATTCAAATGATTCGCAGTGGGTTATGTGCTATTTTAAATCAGCTGACAAAGTTAACTAGATTGATATACGGGAATGACATTATGTAAAATTTAAAAAAAAAAAAAAAAAAAAATTATATATACAAAATTATCTTACCTTACGTAACGTGTCATCGTTATTAAGACAACGACCTTTATATGACCTCTGTTGACCTAGGTTTTGTAATAATTATGATGGTACCCGCTTAAGGGGTACTTAGTCAGATATCTGCAAAGGCTGGTCTGTTTTCCTTCTAGAACTTTCCTTTTGCCCAAGCAAGCGCCTACAAAACATACTCCACTTTTACCACTCCTCCACCTCCCTTCCACCCACCGTCCCGTTCCCAAAACTCGCAAACCAAACCAACATCGACCCACGGTGCTCACCGGAGACGCACGAGATACGCCGAGGGTGGAAATTTTAATTTTTTTTCACATACACCCCCCCTTACAGCACCAAACTTTATACTTTATACAAATTATGGTTTCTCTGTAGTGAATGACCTTGACCTTATAAACGAGTCACCTTGAAAAAAAAAATCAAAATCCAACCCCTAAATTTTTATTATATCTGCAATTTATGCACACGAATTATTAAAATGATTTGATTTTTCTTTAGTAAATAATATGTTATCTTTATTTCAAAATAATCCTGTAGCCTTTAACACAATCAGAAAACAGAGAGTGGACACAAAATATGTATGATAAGTTCACGATTATTTTTGCAAGTGCGATCAAGAAATAAAAAAAGCTAGAGAGAAGGTATAATAAGGTGGGGAAGGCATAACCTTGGAACCAATGACGTCAAAAAAAAAAAAAAAAAAAAAAAAAAAAACTCTAGCTCCAATCTAACATAACCAGGTAGGCAATATAATAATAATATTACAAAAGGAAAACTATAGTGTATAAAATAAAAGAGGAAAACCTACGAAAAACGTCACATTTTTAACGTCATTTTTATCACGTGATAACAAAAAATAATAATAATAATAATAATGACAACGTGACATAATAATGTTCATAATTTTTTTTTGCTTCATAAAACAATAATATTACACAATTTCCTATACATTTCCAAGGTTCTATAATAATTATTGCAATCATAGTTATTATATGTTAAATAAGATATAAGTGTGCTCAAAGTTAAGGTTTGTTTATTTGGGGCCATGTTAAGGGGGAGTTGTCATTTTCCTGACCTTGCTCAAGTTGAAATCTACCAAACTCTTGAGAGGTACCATCAACAAAGCAATTTTTTAACGCCCTTTTATCTTTTACTCTGCATTTAGAAAAAAAAAATGACACAAAATTTTTGAATAAGAAATCAATAAATACGTCAGCTGAAAGTTGATGTATAATCAATAATTTATTGAAATGTTATAATAAAAGATAAATTTCTTCTTAAAAATTGCTATTTATTTAATGAATTTAATAAATAATTGAACAGCATTAAATTTTCTACATATAAGTTTTTACTTGCCTTTTTATGTATATATTTTTTAATTACGTTTCAAGTATCGTTCTTTTCTCAGCGTTAATTAAAATATAATTCAATTAATAAATAATTACTCAAATTGACTCGTCTGCTATAATAAATGTAGATATTTATAGTTATGAATTTTAAAATATTGTTAAATTTATTAAAACATAAGAAAATTACAATTTTCTTTGGATTCTTGAAGACATTATGGTCAGGCGGGTTGCATAAAGCTACAGGATACGTTTCTCCAAAATATTTTCTCATTTATCACTCACCCTCAGAAAACGTATTTTCTTTTATTATTATTTTATCTTTAACCTTTTATACCATATCAGTGCTTTTATAAAAAGAGATTACGAACATTTTGAGCACTTGTGCTAAAGGATTTCATTCACAATTTTACTTTACTCCTTCCTATACCTGACTGGCTGAGTTTACGCATTCATACGTCGTGTGACCACAATACCGCAACTCTTCTCCTTCATTCATGACCACCACCGTGGAATTTCTAATGAGAAGAAGAAGCTACACTGCTGCTGCATTGCGACATGCACATTATTATACCCATGAAGTAATGAGCACCATTTCATCTAAATTAAACTTGTAATTAACTGTACAATTGTAATTATATCCTTCACTAACACAACAGTAACATTTTTTTTAAGTAATGAAAAAAAAAAAAAAAAAAAGATTAATATAAAAAAAAAGGATAAATAAACTTCGTCTTTTTTTTTTATTATTATTATTATTATTATTATCATAAAAAAAATCGGGTATAGTCTGCCATCGTTTATTTGTTGTTTGCGCTTCAGCATATTTTGTTGCTCTATTAAAAATAAGATCAAGATCAGATACGGACAATGTTGGGAAGAAAAAAAATTACCACGCGTTCTGCAAAATATGAAAAGTCAATAAGCAGCTTTCCCTATACTAATTAATAACTATAATAAATTACAGACATGCATTTCAATTACAACGTATTTTTAAAACCATTCATTCAAACATCAGCGATTTTCATTTGGTAATTTATCGTTGTCGTCAAATGCACTTAATTAACTATTATTTTCCTGATATTACGTATTCTAAAACAGAAAAAGAAGAGGAGGAGGTGGTAGACAACATATCACTCCAAAATACAATATTTGCCACCTTCTGTTTTTATTTTTTTTATTTTTTTTATTTTTATTTTTTTTTTTTTTTCTTTCACGCACACGACAGTGTCAAAAAATTAGGATGATTTCCAAATGTAATTCAATACAAGTTTGTGTATATTTGTATTATACGTGTATTGAATAAAGAGAACAACAAAACTTTTCTCTATATAAACACAAAAACTTTCAAGATAAAGAAACTTGATCCGAATCTCAATTTCAGTCTTGAAATAAAATTAATTGTTGATGTTTTTCAAACCATATTAAAACAAGGGTGTTAAACTAACATCATTATTAAAACCAATTAACTTCATATACACATCGTATATTATAATAATAAATTATGAACTGTTTTATTATTATAATAATATAATATAAAACAGCAATACGTCTTTTTTGTTACAATTTTTACTATAACGTTTAATATTACATAAAATTGTTTACACGTACAGGTACTTCAATTAATTAATTATTATCTTTATTATACAAGTTTAATTTATAATATTACACTTAAATTAAAATTTGAAATATTAACATAAACATAAAAAACTCATTACTATAAGTTTTTTTCAAAAAAAAAAGTTGTTGAAAATATAATTAAAAAATAATTACAAATTAAATATTCATATCATTTTTTTTTTTTTTTTACATATGAAGTACAACAACAAAAAATATAGTTTTATTTTATTTTTTGGAGAAGTTTATTTTCAAGAGGAGATATCATAATACGTCTGAGTTGAATCTTTTAAGATATAGTGCATTTTTTTATTTTAAAAGGTTCAGGATAACAATGTACAATAAAAATAAATTGTACTACATCGTTCATGGAGACTGTGTTTATCTATGATGATTATTATAGAACCCTTCTAGATATAATACCATGTACCTATAGAGTGAGAGAATCTTACATATAAAGATAAATTACTTTAGACGTAAGCAAAGTTGTCCTCTGCTATAAGAATGCTGCACCATGTTAAACTTTGTTAGTTAGATATCCCCTTTAATTTCTAACTGCGCAATACGACTCGGATGGGACCGCTATATAGCTTTGCTATGTTGTGTTGTACGATCGATGGATCATGTGACCCCTCTTTACTGTCTCTTAACTTACCCCTCTACCTTCCTCCCTTCTTCCCACCATTATACATCTATACCTACGTAACTATTTATTAATTGACAGATCATTTATGAGCTATCAATGTTATTACATCACATTATAATGCATGATTAGCAAACTTCACAAATTTGTGCATAATTAAAAATAAATGTGATTTCATTTTCTTGTTAAATACATTAATATACAAAGTAAAGTTTTTTTTTTTATGTCAAGCCTCACTTATTCGTTCAATCATTTTGTTACAATTTTAGTTATGGGATTACGCAATATATGAACTGATAGTTAAATATATTACATTAAACGTTAAAACAGGTAACTGAACTCTTCCTGTTAAATTAAAATATACATCATATCATACAGGTACTACGAAGAGATGAAAATAACATGAAAAATGTTGCAAGTTGAAAAACGAGATTTTTAAATTTAGAGCTGTCACTTTGTTTTAAAATTTCAATGCGCGTACAAAACTTGGAACTTTTTGTATACTTTCACACGGTTATAAATAGGTTATTATATAATTTAAACATTAATTATATCAATACTATATTT
This sequence comes from Ecdyonurus torrentis, assembly GCA_949318235.1. Lineage (NCBI taxonomy): Eukaryota > Metazoa > Arthropoda > Insecta > Ephemeroptera > Heptageniidae > Ecdyonurus > Ecdyonurus torrentis. The sequence goes on from OX439129.1 coordinate 41,173,441, forward strand.
AAAACCTATGGTAATTGGGTTATTATTTAATAATCAGATATTTATATTTTATATGCCTAATTGGATTACTGTCATTATACAAAAAAAAAGTCAAGTGAAAATGTACAAAATGCATTCTTTATACCATTTTGTACAAATCCTTCAAAATAAATCATTTAAATTTATATAAAGTTATCAATAATAAATATATGGCATTAATAACATTTATAAATAGAAAAATCTATAAAAATCATAAAATAAATTAAAAAGTTTTTTTTTTTTTTTTTTAAGTGTCATAAGTGTTATAATTTAAAAACATCAAATGTAATTTTTAGCTGTGTAAACATTATTTTTGTAATTCCTATAATATGTATACCAAACGGTATTTTGATCAAATAAAGAAACTGAAACTAAATTGTTGACCAGACGACTGGAAGTGCAAATCGAAATGCTGAGGAGAGAAAGAGATACGATTTTTTTTTCTGTTCGTTTTATCATTGTAATGAATATAATATGAAATCAATAAAATAAAATAATCGCTTTGTTTTTATCAAACTGCACACAAGCGACTTGTGTATTTATTACTCTATATTTCATTTCAATAGTAATGTTCACTATATAATATTTTTATCTGTGCATAGATATTTGATTAAAATGTATCTTTACAAAATAAAAATGAAAAACAATTATGAAACCACACGATAAAATTTAATCAAAAAGGTTGTTTTTAAATTTAAAAACACATTGAAAACAATAATACAAGTAAATATATTAAATTTTTTTTTCATACAGTAAATAATATATAAATGAAAGTGAAAAAGAGAAAAAATAAATTAAATATTTACGTTATTATTCTCTCTTTGGTCACCATGGCAACGTAAAGACACTGTGCGGTCTCATGACGCCTCCACCATTGCCATAACAACCATACAGCAAAAGCAAGCAACTAACTCCTACGTATTCTAAAACCAACTACACGTGTACCAAAAATATAAGGGTGGGAGTGAGGGATGATTGCTTTTGTGTAAATGAATAGCGAGGGTTGAAAGTTGAAAACATCAAACATTACTAGGAAGATAGAAAGATAATATTCATATCTTTTTATTTTCTTTACATAAATCGTAATGATTTTTGAACAAAAACTTTAAATTTTTATATACATATATTTTTTAATCGATCATATTTGGACCATAAGCTGCTTAATGACCACACCAAATTAAAAAAAAAAAAAGATCATAAAATTTTATAACCATGATTAAATATTATTTATAGAATTTTCATTTAATATAAGACTTTATTATACTGCAATAAAATATTTTAATTTTAAACATAATGTGGCTTATTTTGATTTCATAGCTTAAAGCAAAATAGAAAAATAGCAACAACAAAAAAAAAAAAAAAAAAAAAAAAAGTCGGCGGGTGGGTGGATGATGATAAGATGTTTATGTTGCAGCAACAGCAGCAGCCACCGCACGAGCGAAAGGAAACGTGGTGTACGAAATACCACGCAGGTTGTTACCTTAGAAATCACGTGATCTACCAAGGTTAGCTCATTTGGTAGCTAATACCAAACATTATACAAAAAAAAAAAAAAAAAAAAAAATACACACACACAAAGAAAATTAGATCGATTAAATTCTACAGTATACAAGATGCGTGACCACACAAAAGATAGTGTTATAATGATATTTTTCTCTCTAGTGTAGAATTAATTAAAATATATTCTTAAAAAACACAATAAATTTGAGTTGTGTGATGCTTGCTTAAATTTTGATAAATTTGATATAAAATATAAAAAAAAAAGTTCAAAAAAATATAACATTTAAAAGGTTATTATGTGTATCACACACAAAAAAAAAGCAAAAAATTAAAATTAAATTATAAAATCATTAAAATAGGCGTAGGTATATTAAAGCAGGTGTTACAATGGATACATTAAAAAAAAGGTGCGTGCATATTTGAGAATTAATTAAAATATTATTTTTTTATTATTATTATTATTTTCGTGTACTGACCTTGCTTCATATATAAAAAATAATAATAATAAAATTTATTAGTAAGTTTATAATATAACATGATCACAATTTTAATAAAGAGAGATTATTTCCGAACCACGAAGCAAATAGTACCAACAATTTTCAACCTACACCTTTGACATTAAATAAAACATTATGACATTTAAGTTCAACATTTTATAAAATGAAAATATATAATATTCTTTTTCGTTTTTCTCGTCCTCTTATATACATTAAAACATTTTTAGTTATACTAAAAAACTGAAAAGTTTGTAACAGCAATTACTGAGATGAAACCTGATAAAAAATAATAATAATAATAAAAGCATGAACAGTGTATAACAAAAGTCACCAAAAAGTTTGGATAATGTCCTTTGTCAGGTGTAAAACAACATTATACGTATGTGTGTGTGTGGGTGTATATATATATATATATATATATATATATATATATATATATATATATAACTGTATGTTGAGTTTTAATAAGTTCCCTGACATTTGCATTAAGGGAGTAGGGTACCGACCTTATATCTCAAAAACTAGAAGTGTTTTGTGTCTAAATTTGGTGTTATTGTGTATAGCTAAGGGTCATACCTAGCCATGATAAAAATTTCATGACGTTTGACCGTCCCGAAAAAAATAACAAAATTATTGAAATTAACATTGGGCCTTATAGGCTTAAAATTTCAAAAAATCATATAAAATTAATTTGCACGGTGACCCCCCAAAATTTTGATATACCTGAAAATGTCTCAAGCTGGAGTATCAATGTGCAAAATTTCATATTTTTTTGACGCGAAAAGTTTGAGTCTAATGGCCGACGTCGGTCTACTCCCTTAAGTCGAAACTTTAATCTAAAGTCGAAAATTAAATATATTTCACTTAATCAAAATTGAAAGTGAGAGGTGAATTGAGAATTATTGAAAGTATGTTTTTTACATGGATTTTATCCGATTTGTTTGCCTCATAAATAATACAAGTTTTTTTTTTAAATTAAGTAATTTCCTTATATATTTATTGCTAAATTAAAGAAACATATTCTAACATAGTAAAAAAAAAAATCACTTAATTTCTATAATTGAATTTTTCGTAACAACAACGGATATAGTCTGCAAATAACAGTTTTCTTCGAAGAAAAAAAAATGCAATTTTTTAGACTTAAACGAAATGAGAAAAAAAATAATAATAAAGTAACAGACATTTTTCTTCGAATAAATTAAATGCAGCTCTACGTGAGATAGTGGAAGAAAAAAAAAAAGAAGTAATAACAATAAAACTGAACGAATTCACAGTGCAGTGCAATTTTTTTTTCTTTTTTTGCCATTAGTTACCAAGCCAGGTTGGTACATTAAATTTTTTGAATCACGACTCCGGAACCTAAATGTATGCAGCGTGACTTCCCTGCTGGATATTATTCTTTTTGTAATGGTTATCGATGGAAAAATGAACCTTATTTCAAGTGCATCTGCCGGCAGGTGTGCTTGGAGAACATAACGTGGAGGTCATGGCCACCATGAGAGAGAGAGAGAGAGAGAGAACTCAACAGTCGCGCAGTGCTATGGAGCGTATTGTTCGCGGATTCTCACGCCTCCTAGCATTTACACTGAGAAAATTTTGCACAAAATTTTACTTTCAGCTGTACTTCTAAGAAAAATAAGTATAAATATATACTTAAACTGTTCGATAGTTATTATGTAAGTGCAATATTTTGATTACATAATTGAAAAAAAAAAAAAAAAAAAAAAAAAGACTTCAGACAACACTCATGTATAATGAACCATGACACTTTTCATCCGGACTTAATCAGATCCTGTTTTAATGCTTCATTTAATTTTTATACTTTTGGTAATAAGAGGGGGGAAAGTGATAAAGCAAAAATTTATGCTACTCGAATTTATTAAACGTGAAATCAAATTTGCAATAGTTACTTAAAGCCATAGACCATATAAAACAACATGTGCTTTTTAATGAATAAACACAAAATGAAATCTTCAAAACTGATGACAATTTTTACCAGAATGTTAATGTAGCCCCACGAGAGAGCGTGAAAATACTGTATAGTATGCAATTTGTGTAAAAATTCATGTTTATGACGTCAGAAACATGCAAAAATTAGTATGAAAATGTTGTTCGGGTTGCATAAATCGAATTTACTGATCACTGCTACGGGGCTACTGTTGGGTTTTGAGACAAACTAATGTTATTTTTGTAAATCCCATCAAGTGTTTTGTGATGTAAATGCTTATGTTTTTCTCTGGTCTATTCCTTTAATATATAATATAGATTTTTTATTCTTAACGCAAATTCTCTCTCTCTCTCTCTCTCTCTCTCTCTCTCTCTCTCTCTCTCTCTCTCTCTCTCTCTCTCTCTCTCTCTCTTCTCTTCTCTCTGCTATAATTTTGTTAATGAATAATCAGAAAATAAATATAGCACCCATGAATGAAAAATAGTTTAATGTTAAACATTAATCTAATTTTAGTTTTGTTTGACGTTTCTAGAAAAAAAAATGCGAAAGTTCATGGTCAAACTTAATTAGTACGTAGCAAACAACACATTGTAAATAATTAGCATGTCAATTAAATATTCTTTGTGTTATGCATTTTTCATTAGAGGAAAGAGGAAACTATTAGAAAAATCCATTTAAACTAAATATAGGAACACATTTGTTTTGAAGTCTATATAATGATTTTATGATAGTAACAATGATTAATTGAAATTTTAAAAAATGTCTTTAAAAAGAACCACAACAAATCTCATTTCCCCTTCATCCAACAATCATTTTCTTATAATGCTTGGTCACACTTTCCATTAATATTCTCTATAACCAAATTGTTAATAATATTGAACACACACACACACACACAAAAAAAAAAAAAAAAAAAAAAAAAAAAGGAATAAAGTTTTACCAGACCACTGAAGCGATCTAAAAAGTTTAAAAACTACTGAATATATCAAAAATAATAAAATAGATTATATAATAATATATATTAATAATATAAAATCATTTAATAAGGCAGTTATAAATCAAAAGAGAAATAATACTGCTTTTTATAGTTCATACTGTCACGCATGTTAAAACAATTTGAATCCTCAAAAAAAAAAAAATCGTGCAATACATATACTCGACTCAAAAAACCTCAGTCGATTTAAATCGGGCATGCCTAAAGTATTGTCACATTTGTGGAGAAGGGCGATATCGTAAAAGGTCGAACGGCAGGTAACTCAGGTTTTTTGAGTCGAGTATACTGAATTATGATATATTGGTAATAAATAACATTTAAATAATATGACATTATAATTCCATGTTAAATGCCATATTAAATTTTTTTTTTTTTTTTTTTTTTTTTAATACCCCTGGAGTGTATGGCATAATGCCAACAACAATAATAATAAAAGAGACAAGGGCAAGGCTACTGTTGTATAATGTATATCTCGTATTACGTGCATCTGTATACATATTTTACGTCATATTTTAATTGTTATTCTCTGACTGCACATTATATATTATCATCATCTACAGTATTTAATTGCAATAAGTATTCAGTGTTATGTAAATTGTGACTATATATAAATCATAATAAAAACATTTAATATATCATCTAAAGCATTGGTTTTACAAAGTAATTGATTAATGATTTGTTATTATGATGTGTCTTTATTATTTTCAAATTAGCTACGCAATGAACGTATATTAACATCGGTATAATTATGGAAATGAAAATTTATATAGTATGGGTGATTTTTTTTTTTTTTTTTTTTTTTTTCAACTGTACATTGTAGAAATAATAAAGAAGCGGTGCAGGGTAAGTGGAAGCAATGTGCATAAACAAAAATTTCAGAGGAAGTATAGTAATTTTAAAATAAATTGTATCATGAATTTATCGATCACTGTCAATCAAGATATGCTACATTATAAAAATTCATTTTTTTAAGCACACTTTATAAAGCTTGAGAAAGTCTTTTGTATTGATTTCTAATCATTTTAATGGGGCTCATCGGTGAAGTGCGCCAGGCAATCACTATTGGCACTGGAAAAGTGACGATTCCTTAATTTTCTATCTTTTTTTATTATTATTATTTTTTTTTTTTAGCTACTGCATTGAGGCCATAAAAACATAATTAAGTCAGAGGAAATCTGGACACACTTTTACACATTTTTTAATAATAACTTTATTATTAAGTTGTTGTGAGAGCATGACAGCCTTATTTTATATGCAACACCTTGACCACAATAATCATATAAAAAATTTACATAATAAGCATGTTATATAATTCGAATCAATATGGAACATTATTTGATGACAAAAGCATATTATATAAAGATATAGCCATTATTGAGTCGAAATAACACAAAGAGTTTATTTATTTTAAGTTAAATAATTTTTTAAGGTATTTGTCATCACCTGTATAGCTCTCATTGCCCAAAAATTCACACATAAAAAAACTTCAATCTATAATAATATATTTTAGACCATCTAGAAGAAAAAAATGGTATATAGTGGAAGACGTATACACTTGATTTGCCATTAATAAAACACAGCAAAGATGTACATAAATGCTTCATTCGTCACATTTTGATGTATAATCATGATGATGATGTATATAATTATTTTTCCCTGCTGCAATAAATAATAATCACGACATGACCTGTTGCAATGTAACGTATCAAAGCACGTGTGCATAATTCACTATTGTACGTGCTGCATAATAATGCATTTTATTCGCTGATGCCTTGCATGCATGTATATAGGTGCATTGTGCACAATACAGACAGTACAGTACTGCATGTATAAGTGCTGCACAATACTCATGTGTATGAGATTGTTTGTTAGTTCACAGGTCAAGTGTGCACTTCCAACAATGTAGCAATAACACAATAGACACGTGCCTCCATGTGCGTGGTATATACGGAAATTTTAAAATTCAGTTGATGGAGAAACACGATATACTCGCAAAATGACAAAAACATTCCGAATTGCCAGATGTTGTAAAACTTTGCAAAATGATAAAAGTATAAATTTTACTTTTTTCAAATGTGTTACTGCATTGCTTGTTAACTATTGTTTCTAATATTTTATTTAGAGCAAGTTGAGTTTTTACAAGTTTAAAAAATAAATTATCACACATATCGACAATGCGGTTTCTGGCTTGATGTGGTATATGAATGCCTTTTTATTATCTGCAAATTTCAATCTATTCTCCCAGCATTTATGTTTGAAATAGGAATAAAAATATATATATCACGCACCTATCTACTATTGCTTTGTTTTCTTGAACTGGATGCAATGTCATAAACAGATACAGATGAATGACTTTAAATTAGGAATCTATTAATGCAATTATTAAGATTTTCAAAAGCCGAAGGTCAAATTTTATGTCAGGGCCGGCTTGTTATATAAGAAATTTGGCATAGGGAACCCAGTGCGGGCCTCGAATTTTGTGGGCCTTCGGGCCGAGTTAATAAGCAGCCCTCCTCCCCCTCTAGTGTATTACGAGCCTTTTTCCATATATAGCCAGCCAGCCTATACATACCATGGCTCCAAGGCACATATAACATATAATTTTTTTTAAATAATAAAATAATATTCACACTAATACAATGAACAAAAAATAAAAAAATTGATTGGCCGTTACCGAAATTTGAAACCAAACATAAAAAATACTAATCTTTACCTATATGATCGTTCATTTTAATTATTTTTGTGAGATATTTACATTATATAATATATATTATGATATGTAAAATGATGTTTGTTTTGTGTTATTGAAGTGTTGATACATATCGTGACGTTGTAATTTGGTTAAAGCACGCACATGATGCCAAGTTAAAATGTCAAATGTGGATGACCTGATGTTGACGCACAACGTGTCACTCAAATAAGTTCTCTTTGATGTTTACAATATCCACAATTTCGCATTTTCATTAATTTTAAAAGAAGGAAAAAAATATACCATTTTTTGTTATAGTACTATAATCTAAAAATGGTGTTTTTGAAACATTTTTCTTTCGTCTTCTTTGCCTTTATATATAAAATATATATTCTTTATAATATATATATTACGTATATGTAAATATGAACCAACTGTCCGTTTAATGACTAAGCAGTAAAAAAAAAAAAAACATACGGCATTATCTCCTCACTTATTTCTAATTAATTTGTATTACTTTAGCAAAATTTATCACAATAAAAACAAACATAATATATATTATACATCTCAAGACATAATACATCATAATTGCCGGCCGAATATAGTATGGACAATTACAGAATAGTTTTATTTTTCTACTTTCTTAACTTATTCCCTTACCAATAAAGAAAATTTGAAATTTTCAAATTAAACATAAATACAGTCATTCCTTACACACCACAAAGTACTGTAAAATTGTATTACGTATATTTCTCTTGTAATATTTATAAAGTTTTTCAAAGTGTATATAAATAAATTATGCAAAATATATGTTTATTAAACATTATTATAATAAATTACTGAGTACAGTTTATATATATACAGAATATATATATTATAATATAATATATAAAGTATGTACGTTAAGTTTGTTAATTATGCAGAAGCATGCCGTGTATGTACTTAATATTATAACCATGGGTATGTCATTCTATTCTATATGAATATAACACTCTATCACGTTCTATATGTCCCTCGTATACTTTCCACACTCAACTATTTATATACTCTATAATATATATTATAGTGTCTCCACTCTCTGACACAAATGAGAAAATGTTCATTACAATTTTTAATTCTCAATGGTACATTTCTCATCTTATATAATATAGCAACAGTATTTTTTTTACTCGGATGTAATATGCCTAAAAGTTTGGTAGGGTTGTGTACCGTACTACTAATAATTTTTTAGTTTAAATAATTTGATGTGCTTTTTTTTTTTTTTTTTTTTTTTTTTTACATTAGCTTGATCTGTAAAGTAAAGTGAATCTCAATAACAGTGATTGGCTGACCAACAAAATAAGACACATTCATTGATTGATCTTTTTTTTTTTTTTTTTTTTTTTTTTTTTTTTTTTTTTTTTTTGAGGCGATAAAAGTGAGTCGCATATTGAGACTGGAACTTTTTTTGGAAATTTTCTTTCATTCTTTCAAATTTTCTTTCATTCAAGTTCAAAGTTCTAAAAAGAAGAAATAACAATGATCGACCATATGTATGTATAAACGTATTAAACAGGTAACGACGTCATATCCAGCTGTTTTAAAAACAAAGGAACATTTTCGAAGCTGGCTCAATATTTGTTTGTAGTTTACAGAACGAGCTATTATAATATTATTAAACTATAAACTCAAAACGACATGAAAAAACAAAAACAAAGTTTAGTGAAGAAGTCAAGCTTGCAGCTAGCTACATACAATGCTACAAGCAAAATAGGTAACCACTATTTATATAAAAAAAGGAAACAATTTGAGTTATTGCACAGTATTTAAGGTTGTTTAATAATAGGTTGCTTTATAAGCATGTTCTTTTTCTTTTTTTCTTTTTTTTTTTTAACCTTATCTTATTCTTTATTTTTATATATAAACAAAAAATGTTAAAAACCACATGAATGTGTGAGAATAACAATAATATAAGAAAATTGTATATAAACAACTTAATTTATCCTCAATACCCAACATAAATGTATAGTGTAATTATTTGCAAATCAATGTGATTACAATGTAAATACTTTATAAATTACACTTAATTCATGACTGCAAAAAAAGTATAAAAAAAAACACCAACACAGAAACTAATAAGTATTATTATTTAATTTATTGTAAATTACGATTTATTTTTAGATTAAATACATACAAGAGAGAGAGAGAGAGAGAGACAGAGAGAGAGACTATAGCATGCAAACGGAAATAATAATAAAATGGAAAGTAATTTCCTGTTTTTAACATTTTACTGGTCAAGGTATGAAAGGAACAAAGAAAACTGCTTGAGCTGGACATAAGAATACATCGAAAACATTATAACTTCATATTTTACTATTATTTTTCTTTCTGTATTATAGATTATAGCTCAATTATGTGAGAGTGAGAGCTATACAGTATAGATTGCTCGGCACTCTTTAGGTTCAACTGCTTTTCGACCTTCGAGTAGACTTTTTTTTTTTCGAAACATCTCTCTGTCTCTCTCTCTCGCTGTCTTAAAGCCCTTGTCAACTTACTTTTTTATCATTTAGAATACTATATTGATAATTACCATACCATATTATCCATGAATTAGACACCAACACGTTGATTTTGTATTTATTTTCTTTTTGATGGTTATTTCACGTATCTGACGTCACAATGTGACGCCGCCAATCACAGTCACTGCTCTGGTCACGTGATAAATTTAAGCCCCAAGTTCTTTACCCCTATCACGACCCCATCGGTACATTGTGACGTCAGATGCGTGAAATAGCCGCTAAAATAAAAAATAAATGAAAATAAATACAAAATCAACGTGTTGGTGTCTAATTCAACATGGTAATGGTAATGGTAATGTATGGTAAGGTATGGTAATTATCAATCTAGTATTCTAAATGATAAAAAAGTAAGTTGACAAGGGCTTTAACATATTGAGAATTTTGCTGTGTAATTCAAAATCAGTTAAAAATCTCTCATTCCCTCGCAATATTTTTTTCGTAAAATTTGAATGAGTTTGTTTAACAATACAGTATTGAATATACAATACAAAGAAGAAACTATTATATATTTGCTTTATTATTTGCTTATATATTGTTATAGATCAGACGTAGATGCAATGGTATGTTTGGTTAGATTTATTCAGTTTGGGGAGTGCCTATAATTATGTAAACTATAGTGTTTTAATCACTTTACAGAATGTGCTCATACTGAATTGCACATTAATAGAATACTGTACCGGTACATAAAAGAATTTTACTAATCCATCCAGTTAAATATATCATTTTGATTTGAAATATTATAAAAAAAACGATAAAGATCGAGGAAAGGAGAGAGAGAGAACATTTTTTTGATTGATGACTTTAAGAATACTGAGATGGTGCAATATAAATTATGCATAAAGTACAAACCGCAGTTTAAATTTTCATGACTCAGCAACACATTATATAGTAATTGATGAATACCAATAAAACAAATGTACTGATAATTGAAGTGTAGCGTGTATACATATATACGAAAGGTAAAACGTCTTATATATATATATAAAAAATACCCTTGACCTGCAGAAATATTGCATGATGTAACACGCCGGTCGTGAGAGTTTAAGTGAGTCATGTGACACGTTACTTTGAAAGATGACACCTTGTAAAATTATCATTTAGCATATTATATAGAATTAAAGTTAATTGCGTGATGAATTTATAAAATTTTATAATTTAAAAAAAAAAAAGAAAATGTAGATTTTTATTGAATTAGAGTATTCAATTATACAAGTTTATAATTTTTAGATCAAGTTTATTGTGGTTTGCTTGTAGAGGAGAAGGGATTACGTACTTTAACTATAAGGTAGGGTAGATTAAATATATTATAGAGTAATCCTTTATTCTTGGGTAATCTCGTACTTGGTATAATAGACTTTGTGTGATATCATAAACAAAACGTTATATAGCATTGCGGAATATTTAGACTGAGAAAAGTTATATATATTTTTTCTGCTGCCGAAAAGTATACAGAAGAATTAATTTTACTATAAAGAAAACCTTTAAGTTATTTGCACATTAATAAGTCAAACAACAACGATTACAGATTAATCATTCTTTCTCATTCTTTGACAGAAAATTTTATTTTAATCGATACAAACATCAAATATAATGTAAACTTTCCCACTAAATCGATAGTTTGATGATAAAATATTATCTTTTTTTAACCTTTACAGATGATTGATTGTGTGTGTGTTGTGTTTATACACCTATATTTTTTTCTCGTCAGAATGAAATCGAATGTTAGACTGAAAGAAAACTATATGTTTGCTGCAATGTGTAAAATAATGCGGTTGTAGTTGCAGCTATAGACATTGGTCCATATCTTCCCCTAGTATACAGCATCCCTCCCTACTTCTCTGCCTGCCTGCATTGCAGTGTTAGCGAAAGTGACACGCCCACCACCCTTCATGCCACGCCCACATAAAAGTTAAAAAAATTAAAAAAAAAAAACAATTAATGATACCACGCCTTATTTCGCCCCCGCGACTTTTAACATCTCATTAAAATCATACCTTTTTTCACCTGCTATTTCATTAGTGATTAAATAAATAATAAACTCAATATAATACATAAATGTCAACTTCAGAAATTATTTAGTCTTCTTTTGTATATTGGACATGCTTGATTAATCAAGTCGTAATTAGAGACATATAATATTATTGAAAAGAGAAGATTTAAATTTTAAGTTCTTTGTATGCGGATATATTTTGTGAGTATTGATTATGTGACACAACATTTAACCACATCTTTACAGTTGTGATTGTAATATCTAAAAGTTCAGTTTATGTTTTGTAATGAAAAATATTTTTGTTGGTTATACAAAACATTGGAAAGATAAAAACTATATGATATATTTTTATTGCAAACGTTAGCAAAACACAAAATACGAAAAAAAAAAGTTTTGAAAGAAAGCAGAAGGCAAACCGTGGTATTGTATAATCAAAAGAGCAAAAAAAAAAAAAAAAAAAAAAAAAAAAAAAGTTTATCTTATAAAGAATCTCTCTCTATATACTCTCTCTCTCTCTCTCTCTCTCTCTCTCTCTCTCTCTCTCTCTTCTCTCTCTCTCTCTCTCTCTCTCTCTCTCTCTCTCTCTCTGTATGACTTTATATTTAAATACATATTAAAAATATACAAATATAGAATTCAACACAATTTTTGCAACTTCTCAGTTCTATGAATTATAAGATTAAATTAAAATGAAGATTTTTTTTTTTTTTTTTTTTAGGCCCCACGCATGCATATTACTTTAGTATCCTATCCACTCTACGGAGCAGGAAAAATCTCCAAAATTAATTCTTAGAAATACAGGGTTTTATTTTTTTCTACAAGGACAGCCAGCCTAGTACTAAAAAAAAATGTTCTATTTGTATTTTGTAAGTTACAAAATGTGTTATTTTCCTTGTGTCAGAATAAATTTACTGTGCTGCGGATTAGACTTAAGATTAATTTGTTTCTATATATGCAAGTTTTAAAGTCTGTTTTACCATCACGCAAGAGCATTGGTCAAGTAGATGACTGATGATTGATGATACATTACCATGGTATTGAGTATATTGATTGACACAACTTTTAAAAGTTCTTCCTTATAAAAAAAAATCTGTTTTTTTTTTATAAATTTTAATTTTATATTTAATTTCCATGCAGTTTAAAGTAATTGAAGTTTATACACATTCAAGTTTGAGATTTATAGAAGTTAAAGAAGATTTCATATTGTTATAATATTTACTTTCAATTCAAATATTCTAATTTTATATCGTAACTTGTCATCTTTTATTTTTGGATTCATCTATATCCTCAATTAATATTTATTAAATTATTTAAATTAAAAATTCTCAAGTTACAAGAAAATTATTTAATTTATCCTTAGAGAAGTATAAAAGTTAAACCAAGGACGCATACGAAATAAAAACAATTGTAAATAATAAAAATTTCTCATTGTTCTTAAAAATGTAATCACTTTTTAAGATATATTATTCTGACCTTCAAGTTGTATTATATTTCAATTGCAAAAACTTTTAAGTGAGAAGAAAATAAATATCGTTGAATATCTCTAGATATTATATATATTTGCAAACAGTATACACAACCTTTTGCAACTTGTATATACATGTTTTTTTAGAACTTGTTTTAAATATATACAAAACAAAGTCTCGTTTTTTTTTTTTTTTTTTCTTTTTTTTATTTCTATCCAAATACAATCTATGACATCACCTCCTGACACCTCACCCTTTTAGTGTACATATAATGTGATACTGGATGAGTCAAAGGAAATTCTGGTCCCTAAAAAAAACCCTGCTCTCGTGTGAGAAGAGGAAATGCCGGTGGTCCAGGCTTGACAAAATAAAATAAATCCCTTTAAACTTGCAAGACGATAAAAAAATACATACTTAACTTATACATTTTATTTTTAACATAAAGAAGACAGCATAGATAGAACAGGGAAAAAAATATTACATTTTATTTGGCAATAATAAGCAATAAATTATATAATAAGAGGAAAAAGTGATTTTATTTTTTCTAACAGGGAGTTTGAGTTTATAGTTCTTAGTATTTAAAGTCAATGTTATTTTTTATTTTACATAAAACATCAATAACATATTACGTTATAGTTTTGGTTTAAAAAGAAAAAATAATTTAATTAAAAAATTACTGGTTATTGTTTTTGTTGACTGCATGATTCAACGCCTCAAGCTATTTGAATCCAAATAAGAAAAGAAAATGTTGATGTATATAAGACAAAATTATTCAAATTATAGACATCGTAATACGTATACTACTATTTTTAGACTGAAATAATTTTAGTATCTATATTAATTATATATTATACAATCTTAATACGTGTAAGATAAATTTTTGTTACCGCATTTATTATTATTTATTTTATTACGTTTTTTTTATTATTATTATTATTTTTATTTTTTTAACTTTGCTAATAAAGATTTTTGAAAGAAAGAAGCTACAAAAATAATGTTTCGTATAGTAATTTATTTTAAAACAAGTAAAATAAAACGTAAATTACTAGTGCGATCTAAAAAAATAAATTGCATGTTGTTATAAATTTTATAAGTCTTGAAACAAATACTAATAATTTCACTTTTCATTTAAAGTCGGTTTTGCATTATTATAAAGTTACATAAAAAGAATTTTTTTTTTTTTTTTTTTTAATTTGCTATTTATTTATTTATTTATTTATCACTAAATGCTAAGCAAATTGTACTAAACATTTTCTTATATAATACATATTATGTAACTTAACAATATTTCTGTGTAAAATTTAAGTGATCTAAAAAAGAAAGATGAACTGACCGTCGTCCTTGAGATAAGAAACAAGGAAAAATATACAAAATGTTATTAATTTACCAAATCATTCTTGATGAGAGGCAACATGCTGACAGAGAAGAAGAGAGAGAGAGAGAGAGAGAGAGAGAGAGAGAGAGAGAGAGAGAGAGAGAGAGAGAGAGAGAGAGAGAGAGAGAGAGAGAGAGAGAGAGAGTATAATTTCATCTTAATGATATGAAATATAAAAGATATTATATACAGAAAAGCACGTGTTCCAGGTTAAATTGCATCTATGACCACAATCGTATGTAATTGCTTACGTATTAAAAAAAAATCACGTGTTCAGATCACGTGGTGTATACAATATATACCGCGGTGACGACATGTCACATAATACATACAGCATTATTAAATCACTCTCTCAATTGCTATCATATGCCAATACAATTATCTTTTTTTTACTATTAAGGGGGAAAAAATATAACAATAACAATTAAAAATGATGTATTTTAATTTTATTTCTACTATCTATATAAATTGCCAAATGTGATTGTGATTATTGTTAAAAACTCGATAGTATTTAGAAAAATTAAGAACTGCTCAAATTATATTATGAAATGGAAATTATGGTTATGACATTTTCTATCTGAAAACGTAAAGAAGAAAATCATCCCTAATTTAAACATTTCCACCCTCGGCAGAAGTTTTCTCGTTTTCTCGTGAAGCGCTCTAAAATCTATCTTCCAATGCTATAAAGAATGGGAAATTAAAGGAACTCTATATATATATAATTATATATATATAAGCTTTTCTGTTACGTCTCACCGATAACCTCCATTAAAAGTTAAATTATTATAGAAGAAAAATCAAAGCGCAAATCTTAATAAAAAAAAAAGTGCAATCAAAAATAATCAGAATACAGACAAAATATTGATGAACTGCTAAGAATAATTGTTTGAAATTTCATTGTTACGAGTGACTGGACGATTTATATAACATTTCTTATATGTAGGGACCGGATTTTCAGTTGCAAATGTCTGCTTGCGCCTGCAAAAACAGCAGTTACTTTTCCTGCTGCACAACTTATTATCAATTTGTAAAATATTACCTGTAATTTACCTCAAAATACCTGGAATGAACCAAAATTTATAAATATTTAGTAAATTGTTGTGCGGTACGAGGAGCAACCAAACTTGCAGGCGCAAGCAGACATTTGCAACTGAAAATATATGAACTCAATAATAATAGTATATATTTATACAGTAACTAAAAACCTCTGTTTAATAGCTTCCATTAAGTATAAAAAACAAATGAGGGTTTTAAATCAAAACATTTATTGAATCAAAATTTTAAAATATAAAAATACACACCTCAACTTTTCACTGCAGGTATAACAAAAAAAACATTCAAATGATTTTGAAATACTTATGAAATATAGGTTAAAAAGTCATTTATCATTTTAAACTTTAACTATGTATACATATAAAAGTTATCATTTATATTTCAGTAAAGTTATGTAAATAATTTAATAACAAAAGTCTTCAATCGTTTTCATTTGTATATTGTAATCGATTTCTCATACATATTAAATAATTCAAAAAGTTTAAACTAAAGTTTATTATTAAAGCTTATACTATATAACAGAAGACGAAGTTATTTTACAGTAATTTAGTTTATTATATAATATATGTGTTAGCATCAAAACCCGAAATTGACCCAAACTAGGTATTTTTGCTCATTTCGGCTTTTGGTTCGTCGCTTTTTGCCAAAACCCGAAATGCAAGTTTATTTCGGCTTTTGGTCACGAAATTTTGATCCATACTAGTTTTGAGCATTTCGCAAAAAGCAAAACCCGGTGTAAACATTTATATCTAGTTTTGGTCTTTGAGTTTTGACCAGAACTAGTTGTGGTCAAAATAGAAAAATCAAAACCCGAAAAATGAACATTTCTCAACTCAGAATTTTATGCAATGATAAAAGACTATAATTATATATTATAAATGCATGATGTTTTGGTATTATAATTTAGGCGTTTAAACAATATTATTTTATTATTTTACTTGAAATGCAAAATATATGGTCTGAAAGATTAATTTGATTAGAATGTGCTGATCAAAATATCTAAATCTTATGGCTATAGATACGGAATATAAATTGAGACAATACGAAAAATAAACTTACTGTTTGACCTAGCAATGGACCACTTGCAATGAGCGAACTTTTTAAAATAATTTGATATTTTCTTATTACATTTCTTACAAAAAATAAAAAATAATTTTCCCTTGTTGCAACAATTACAAACATTTTATTGCAAGTGGTCCATTCAGTAATAGTAGTAATAGAGTATATTATTATTATTTTAAGGGGCTACTTACGATTAAATGTAAATTATGAGCTATATATAAAACCACTAACCATGATCACTTATAATGTGCGCACCAATAATATACGTGTGTTGTGAACTTTTTAAATTCTAACACTTTCTTATCCTGTTTCTAACAAATATTATGAAACTATAAACCATGTTTTCAGCACAGAGACAAACAGTCAACTGAATATACGCACAAGAAATATTTTAAAATAAATTGTTATCACTGGATAAAGTACGGTGGAAGGTGGACTTGAACTTTGAACCAATATAAGGGAAATTAGTCATAAGTCATATCATAATATATCGGCACTCTTATTGTAAATTATAATAAATATTTTCACTTTTTTATTTAACGTGTCATGTTATCTCTCTCTCTCTCTCTCTCTCTCTCTCTCTCTCTCTCTCTCTCTCTCTCTCTCTCTTTCTCTCTCTCTCTCTCTCACACACACACACTTATTCTTATATAAAATAATTGAGTTGAGAAATGTTCATTTTTCGGGTTTTGATTTTTCTATTTTGACCACAACTAGTTCTGGTCAAAATTCAAAGACCAAAACTAGATATAAATGTTTACACCGGGTTTTGCTTTTTGCGAAATGCTCAAAACTAGTATGGATCAAAATTTCGTGACCAAAAGCCGAAATAAACTTGCATTTCGGGTTTTGGCAAAAAGCGACGAACCAAAAGCCGAAATGAGCAAAAATACCTAGTTTGGGTCAATTTCGGGTTTTGATGCTAACATATGCATTACATTACATAACTATTTCATATACAAAAGACTTTAATACTATGTATAAAATGTAAAACAATTCTAAAAACTTTAAGTCTAATATATTTGTCTGGATGAAAATAATCGTTAATATTTATCGTTGTTAAAATTCTGTTTAACTTTCTGTGAAATTGTTTTATATAAAATAAAGTTCACCTTATTTTTTTTACGCATATTTATATAATAAGAAAATATATAGTATATAGTTCGTTTTAGTAGCTTTGTAATATGTTTTTCAAAAGAGTTTTATTTTATTTTTTTATGATATTAAATCTCTTTTACATAGTAGAAACAAAGCACTTTATAAAATCCTTCTTGACTATAATACTATGAGTGAGAGTGAGAGTGAGAGAGAGAGAGAGAGAGAGAGAGAGAGAGAGAGAGAGAGAGAGAGAGAGAGAGAGAGAGAGAGAGAGAGAGAGAGAGAGAGAGAGAGAGAGAGAGAGAGAGAGAGAGAGGAGAGAGGAGAGAGTTCCATGCTTACTGAATTATACATTATAAAATAGTTTCGCACGAAAGTAAAATGGTTAAAAAAGGAAAGGGAAATAATTATAATTTTAGATAAACTGCTTCAGTATTTTATAAACATCGAAAATAAAAAGAAAAGTGTAATGGTTTGTTAAATACACTTGATTTGGAGAAAATACAACCATGATAAAAGGAGAGAGAACAAAATATGTAAAATTTGCAACTAAATTGTAGAAAGGTGTCTAAAAATTAAATATGATAATGATAAAACAACTTTATTATATATGAAAACTAAAAAGGGACGAGAGAGAGAGAGAGAGAGAGAGAGAGAGAGAGAGAGAGAGAGAGAGAGAGAGAGAGAGAGAGAGACAAGCCTTAATACAAACATCAACTGCATATAATAAACCAATTTAATTTTGGCTTTATATATGTATGCATTGCCTCAAATATGTATCATATTTATTTAAATGAACTGAACAAAAATACAGCGACTTAAATTCAGTTTAATATCATATTATTACAATTAGAATATAAACATTTTGAATTATTACTGAAGTAAAATTACATTATTATAATATGCTATGATATAATTCCATGAGGTATGGCAGACGAACGCGAATTGTTGTATTATAATATCATTTTAAGCACGTTGCACCTTGTATTCCACAGGGAAGTAAAGTGGAGGCGAATTTCATGATGTAATCCTCGGTGAGAAACATGTGTAATAAGGACTTAAAAGTCAAAAGGAAATGAGTAATGTCTATTGTTTATACGTATACTGTATACAAACGTAATACGCTACAACTATATTTCATTTTGTTTTAAAATGTGTTTGTTTTCTTTGTCTGCCTGTCAAATACTTCATAAACTTTTTTTTTTTTTTTTTTTTTTTTTTTTTGGAAGGATAAAAATGACGTGAAAACATGAAAAGCCTATTGTATATATATTTTTTATATTCAGTACTTAATTCAAGCCTTAATTTTATAGACAATTTATATTTAAATCGATTGCTGATTCACAAGATTACTTTTTCAAAGTATTGATTTAAAGATAATATATTATAGTTTAGTTTGCAGGAAACATAATAATTAAATTTTATTACTTAGAATTTGAAACTACTTTAATTTTATAGCCATTTCATTGATTGTTCCAATCTTAGCTGTATTGTTTTTTATTACCTACTTCCTTTTTTTTTTTTTTAAAATTCAAACGTATCTAATGGGCCATAAACAATTACTGTAACGATGAAAAAATATTAAATTATTATTGACTAAATTGAAACGTTTCATTTTTTTTATCTGTATATAAAAAAAAAATGTTATGACATTATATTGAAATTGCAATTTAATTTAATAAATTAATATGAAATTAATTGAACTGAAACTGCTTACTATGCAGTATAACATAAATTAAATATGGATCATTATGGCTGATATAATAATTAACATTATTAGGATTAATTAGTAACATATTATAATAAATGTATATGCGATCACTAATAATATGAACAATAAACGTATAAGCTATTTTCTCTGGGATTATGTATACAGATTTACAAATATATATGTAGTTACATCATTATATGAATAACATTGAAAGGGATATTAATTTTGTGTACTAATAATATAATAAGCTTATCAAGCTATTCAAACAAACTTTATAATACGACCATTACGTTATTAAATTTCTTCGTGCGTAAATTTCAGTTTAAGTGACTTTATAAATAATATTGTATAGTACATAATATATTATTATATTTCCAATGTGTTTTAAGTATGTACTTTTGATTTGATGTATATACGCTTCAATAAAATAAATTTTACATTTTGTAAAGATTTCAATAAAAATATATGAGTGTCACTCGAGTAATTATAGGATCCAACCTAATATTTGTGATAGCATTTTTGTTTAGAATATTAAGCAGCTATATATTTTAAGAGGAGATAAAAGAGATCTATATATAATATATAAAAAAGAATTCTTTTCAAGGGTTGTAATCCGAAAAACTCTTCAGTTATATTTTGTATTCCGTCGTCATTTTAAAGCCTTGTATAAGTATTATAGAGCTATGAAATAAAAATTTAAGTATTCGTGACCACAACATTAGCGAGAAATATACTGATTTTATTTTCAATAGAATATATTATGGTCTTAAAATTTAATAGGTCGCAGTAATTCAACGTTTTGCAGATGATCCTTAACCCCTAATTTTTTGCACCTTTGAACTTTTTATCGCATTTTTAAGTATTATCACAAGAGCCTACAGATTTTCAGGTATATAGAAATTGTATGAGTATAACTGCCTAAGTTTATGGAAGTATAGTTGTTATGCAACATCGACTTATTCTATTATTAAGATACGTATATTAATTAGATACAATTTACCACGAAAATCTTTGGACACACTTCTACTATGTTGTTTCGTTGAGGCGGGATGTTTTTATTTTACCTGTCAATGTTAATCAAGTGATTTCACAGCTTTCGTGCACTATCTGCAATGATGTAGATCCTTATTCAATGGTACGTATAGCTACACTTAAATTCTTTGAATTTTATTTTACGTTGCAGTTAGATTTTTATATAGTCTATAAAATTTAAATGAGAATTTATAAAAAAAAAAAAAAAAAAAAAATGTTCCATTTTTGCCACATAATTTTTTTAATCTATGATGTAACACGATCAATCTGAAGTCATTCGATATTTCTAAACCATAAATTGAATTGATAAAAAATTTAATGCAGTTATAAATTTTTATTGCATAAGATATAATAATTTAGCGATAATTAGCTGACTAAAACTTTTGTTTAATATAAAAATGTACAAAATGATAACTCAACGAATGCCGTTATTACGTTTCGGCACAGCTGTTTCCGGTTTCAGGGGCGGGATTCTCTACACTGAACCTATCGATTAATTGTATCTATTAATGTAACATCACCCGAGCCTGCAAGGAGGTACACTTTTGCTCGTTGTATAAACTACACACAAATATTAAGCCAGTTTCGAAAATGTTCCTTTGTTAAAAACAGCTGGTTATGACGTCGTTACCTGTTTACTACGTTTACACATTTATGTTATTTCTTCTTTTAGAACTTTGAACTTGATAAGAATGAAAGAAACTTCCCAAAAAAAGTTCCAGTTTCAATATATGCGACTCACTTTTATCGGCTCAAAAAAAAAAGATAAACCAATGAATGTGTCTTATTTTGTTGGTCAGCCAATCACTGTTATTGAGATTCACTTTACTTTACAGAACGAGCTTATACAATCTCAAACAGTTAGTATAGTTTGTGGAGCAAAAAGCCTACCTACAAAGTTTGCAGGCGTATAGTGCAAAATCCGCGCTGATCTGCATTCGTCTTGGCGTATAGAGATATTAGTAGGTTTACAACAAATTTTACTTTTAAAAGATAGCTCAGTATATAATGTATACCCTATATTAAGTCTCCAATAGGCGTACTTGTAAGTTTCCCCTGAAATCCGATCTCGTTTAATGAATTTAACGTATGTTTAGTCTTTTATTATGGTATATACTGTATAGTTTTGATCAGCGGTATAGTTACTTTCAAATGAAAGATGAATCACTATTAATCATAAACAGAAACTAAAGTAGTTGCTATAACACTTTAGACACATAATTTTCCAACTTGTCTGTGATATATAGTGTTTATATAATATTCATACCAGTAAGACAAAAAAAAAAAGTAAAAAATTATACGCACAGCAGTGACTCTCTTTTTAAAATTCATAACGTTCAGTGGTTAAAATAACGAAACAAAAATGTATATATGTAATAAAAATTGTAGTAAATTACGATGGCTTATATATTTATTTGATTTTTACCCCTGAATGTGTAAAGAGACTTTAGAGATGGAGAGTGTCGCATATAGTCCGCAGTGTTGGCGCTACTAATGATAAATCGCTTGCTAGTCGCAATGTGAATGTATATCTGTAGTACCAAAGTCGTTATGTCGCATGAAATAAATATCAAGAAATGGAAGGAAAAAAATTATATGTATATACTTTTTTTTTCTCTCTCTCTCATTGTGAAATTTGCCCCCTTCCCACTTCCATAATATACATACAAAGTGGAGTGCCATTCACACATTGTCTAAACCTTATAGCTCTTTATATACTAAATTACCATAATAATATAAACTTTTAATAATATTTAATGTTTATTTGAAAGATATCCTTTATACTTTTATATTTGTATAATATCATCGATGTATATTTTTTTGCTTTTAAAAACGAATGCAGTAACTGAAATAAATAAACAAACGTGCATGTATTCTATTTGTGCTTAAAAAAAGTTAGCAACCATCAAGTTGAAAAAAATAAAAGAAACAGAGGGATTAAAAGATTTTAAAATATATAAATGTAATTAAAACGTAAATGCAAATTGAAAGGAAAGGGAAAAGAACATTCCAAGAGGAAATTCCGGTGCTTTACTTTCCTTTAGTCCCCGCAGCAAAAATTTCTCGCCTAAGCAAACCAATAATACAAAAACTCATACGTTTTTATTTATTTATTATTATTATAGAATTTATTTTTTTATTCAGCCAAATAAACCAATGAAATCGTCAGCTTTTAAAAAGAAGAAATTTTCTTCATTCGATATTTAAATCATATTTTATAGTGTAATCATGTACAAAGAAAAATACAATTAGAATATAATTATAGGCTTTCAGAGAAAAATAAAACCTAATGTAATATCCTATGACAAGTGGGTAAATTTAATAAGTAATCCTATAGTGAATTAAAGAACCATACGCTCTAATTAAATTAACAAAAAGAAGAAGAAGTTGTTTTTAAAGCTAAAATTAGTCTGCTTGAGATAACAATAGTTAATTGACAGTTTTATACACAGATTATTATAATATCACGATTTCTAAAAATGGTTACAAAATACATTCTGATATATATATATATATATATATATATATATATATATATATATATATATATATATATATATATTAATATATAAAATATATATAATATGCTAATTCTTATATGCCTTGAACACTGATGTATACGATTAAATTTTTTATACGCTTCTTCTGTTTCTCTTTTTTTTTTGTTTCTTATATATTTTATATATATAGTACCAAGTTGGATCGATGTGAAGGGGTGCCACGCGACACCCTGGCATGTACTTATGACCTCTCTTGACCTCGGGTCAGCACACTTTCACACCATCCATACTGCAA
This sequence comes from Ecdyonurus torrentis, assembly GCA_949318235.1. Taxonomy (NCBI): domain Eukaryota; kingdom Metazoa; phylum Arthropoda; class Insecta; order Ephemeroptera; family Heptageniidae; genus Ecdyonurus; species Ecdyonurus torrentis. Next base: position 41,197,228 of record OX439129.1, read on the forward strand.
CCAAAGTCACGCATCTATACACTTTACTTTTACACATTATACGTTAATCTACGTTCAAAAGTTACAAAACTATTTTTAAAAAAAAATGAAAAGAAAACGGTTACTCGTTTTGAAAATAATTCAATGTACACATACTTGAAAGTTTTTTTTAGTGTATTATGTTTAAACTTGTTATGTATTGTATACTTTTGCCAAAGACTTTATTATGCATTAAAAAACAAATTGTTATAAGTGTATATAATCACATTAAAAGTAACTCTCACTTTTTATATTAAAAAATCAAATAAAAATATTTAGAAACATGTAAAAATTTATAAAATCAAATATGAAGGTAAATTATTTTAATTTTTAACTTCAAAAGAATTTAATAAAATTTTATGAAGCAAAATATTTATAAAGTTAAAAAATTATTTCAAAGTAATCTGTATTTCAAAAAATTTACCATCATAAACTTTTATACTTTGAAAATAAAAGTATACTCATATAATAATATATATTCTATAATGCAAAAATGATTTACTTTCCAAGCGATAAAATTTAATATAGTCATAAAACAGTACAACGAAGAATATAAAAACTGACAGAAAAAAAAATTAATAATACACAAAATATAAATAAATGTTTGAATACGTTTTAATATTGCATAAAAAGAAAAAATATTTGTCTTAAATATTATATCATCATGATTAAATTTTAAAATAAAATCTAAAAACATTTAAATTTCATTTCAATTAGATAACAATGAGAATTTATTATTACTTGTAGGTCATTGAAAAATTATTACAAAAAAAAAATATATATATAAATAAAAATATTAGACTTTGTGCTTTTAATAATATTGAAAAAAAAAAGAGATTATATATAGCAATAACAACACAGCACAGTAAAATATAATTTGTATATTATTACATTGTATGAAGTATTATCCACAAAGTACCTGATGTATGTATATAATATGGATGGAAGGAGAAGAGAATGGTTATTAGCCTAGTTTCGTTCACGTCTAGCGGACATGACGTCACTACTTGCTACCTTGGTTTGCTTTGGTACACCATAATCAATCTTGCGCTACATCAACTACACTGGCAGAAATTCAAACTAATTATTTTCAATGGAGGTTATATAATACTTCAAAATTTTATCATTGATCAGCTGTTTCAAATAAATATATTTTTATATATTTTGAACTTTATTATTTAATATACATTAAGTACACTGTTAATAATATCCAGGGTCGAAATACGGTCAAAATGCCGGTTATTTTTGGACGGTACGAATTGTTAGATTACGTACCGGTCCGTATTTTCAAAAACGGCAAAAGGAGGAACGCCAACTTTACGCCTCTTACCGTACAACAACGGCATCGCTCACAACGCTGCCTCTTGTAAATCTACGGGATTGGCATTTTTCCTCAGAACGGTGCGCAACGTAAATTTACGGGTTTAACCCGTTTTTTTTTAAATAAATCTTTAAAATTTTAATGTAAGTTGTTACTTATATGTACAGAGTTTTTACTCTTGTTAAAAATACCGCTTCTTGTGAGACTCGAACTCATCAACATTGGATTCAAAGACCAGTGCCTTAGCCGTTGGGCCATAGAGAAGAAGTATTATCCTCAGGTGTAAAAGTTATTATAAAGAGAATATCACTTGAATTTCCCCCTCCCTTATTTTCCCGTTAGAATCGCGAACGATAAAATACACGGTAGAAATCCGTACAACATAATAACGGGGATGCACGTTTTATTTCGTTTCTAAAACCCCCGTTTTTTATCGTTTTTTAACATGCGATTTTTTTTATTTACGGCAAGTTTTGTAACTGGAAAGAACGGCATGTGCCGTTTAATAGCGTTCTGCTATTTCTACCGTTTTAATTGGCTTTTTTAGCGTAATTTTACGGATCGTTTTAACAGTGTATGTAAAGTAGGGAACACAAATTCTATACCTCACAACAAAATTAACCCAATAACGTGGGATTTAATAGAAATCAATGAGATCAGGTGGATTGGTAAACCATCTCGAGAAACCTTTATATGGGGCAATTCAAAATATTTTAAGGCTATCTTTGAATTATAGGGTTTTAAATCAACAACCCAAGGCCAAAATGAGGCTCTAATATCCTTATTTATATTTAGTAGCCAACTCTGTTTTACATTTCTCTTATCATCTTGCATAAGTATGAAAGTTCTAAAAAAAAAAAAAAAAAAAAGCAGAAAAATGATTTTCTTGTGCAGGACACAGCAACTCCACATCATGTAAAAAAGTTGGAGAGTCAAAATGAAAATTTTTGAGTTATGAATTTTTTAAATTCTACTACCATCATGTTAATATCAATATAAAATTATTATTTTTATTCTATTTTTATCCCTATCTTATGGTAAAGGGTACTGAAATTATTTTAAAATGGATAGTTGCTATGTTGCTATAATATACTATTGACTTTTATATTATACAACATTAAAAAGCCAACTTTTCAATTGAGATTTACGAAACTTCTATAGCTATACAAAAACTAAAATGACTAAATTGGAGTGACCCTTTTTGGCGAACTCAATTGGTAACCTCAACTCTTAAAATATTGATTAATGATTATCGATATTGTTGTTATATATATATATATATATATATATATATATATATATATATATATATAGCATGTCTAAAATTAAACACTTTTCAAAATAAATATAAAATACGTTTTCTATCACAGTAGATATTGAAAGAAATAGAAAACCGTGATTGATATAACATTCTTTCCTTCTTTTTTCACCTTGGGGTCTAAATATACTTATAAAAAGGTAGCATATAATTATGGATTATTTTATGTATAGTATATAAAGTATAATATAGTTCTTCTCTGAATGTAATAAATAATACATCAACGTTACATAATACATAACATATAATTACATTACATAGTGAAAAAAAAAAAAGTAACAACTTTTTCTACTCACATACAATACCTTATTTTACCGTGTATTTTAATTTACTTCGATTTAGAACAGTACTGCTCATACAATGTATAAGTAAGTATCATACTACTCTGCAATTTCTCTACTATAAACTTCGATCGTGTAAACGTTTTGTTATACAGAACAAGAAGAAAAGAAGAGAAAAAACTATTTATATCTAGCCTTACGTTCTGTGTTATTAAATATTCAATTTATACTCTCTCTCTCTCTCTCTCTCTCTCTCTCTCTCTCTCTCTCTGTGTAGAACGCTTCAATGCTTTGTAATCAATAATTTCAATGAAGAAAATAGTAATATAAAAGTTTCAATATGAAGCATGCTTCAAAAAATATTAGCATTTATTTTGTTTTATTTACAAAAGAAATATTAAAAAAAAAAACTGAAATAAAATATCAATAAAAATGCTTTATTTTTTAAATCATCTTTCATGTCTGAAAACATCGTAAAAAAGAAATAATTATTAATATGCTTATAAATTACATTTTTCATAACGAAGCCATATTATTGTTATCATACTATCATATAATATAATTAGAGAGAGAGAGAGAGGGAGAGAGAGAGAGAGAGAGAAAAATCAATGAAGCATTAATTAAATATGAGAATATTGATTCTATTTATTAACTTGTAAGAGAAACCAAAGAAATTCAAAATATAATTTACATTCACTCTGAAAGTCAGTTTTGCTTTCAAATAAAGAGATGTTCTCTTTCATTCTCATGTCATGTTAGCAGCCATAAAAACGTACATACATACGAATAGTGTACTGTACTTTATACTCATACATTACTTATACCAAGTATATAAGTACAAGACTCATTGCATGACTTTACTTGAATAATAATATAACTTACCATATGGTTAAATTAAACAAGCATTTTAAAATAAGAACTTATTTAATAGCACAGTGCTATATCTGGAATATTACCAAGAAATATGACTTACTATACTCTCGTATGATGATGTGTAACAACTATACAATTTTTGCAAGCGTTATTTGCACACTGGAAAAAAAAATGAAAGAAAGAAAAAAAGTATATAATTCAAGAAGCTATAAGTTTTATTTATTTCCATATAACCTCATTTATAATAGTCATTTATTAAGACATAATCTTATCGATGGTCGAGACGTATATAAGGACCAGCCACGACGTAAATACATAGTCCAGCATTCACGCATGCAGATATAAAGTATATAAACTAATATAAACCATAGTGATTTTTTATTTTTCAGCTAGGTCAAGTGATGCTACGATTTAAAAATCATGAATTTCCTATAAAATTAAACTAGTATTAAACGTTGGCAATGTTCATTTTTGAAAGTATAAAATTTCAATTTATTTATAATACTATTACAAATTTATTATATTTACGTGTACCACTTATGAAGCCATGACAAGTTTATCATTAACGTAAACAAACTTTAAAAAAAAAAAAAAAAAAAAAAAAAAAAAAAACGCAAATTTCCACACTATTAAATGATAGCATGCCAAGCATTCCATCAAACTGATGTCAGCATAGAATAAAAAGTTTTATTTTTTTCCATTTTTAATTTACAAACGTTTAACATTAATTAGAGCAAATATATTAAAATAAAAATTATTTTATACAAAATAATTAGTGGAACAAGTCAACTGTACTCTAAAAGAAACTCATAAACTTCGTAAATAACAGATCAGAACAATTTTATCGGATGAAGGAAGTCTGTAACAATTCTCACCATCAACTTAAACTACAAAACTTTTCTTATCGCCAAAAAGAAAGAAAAAAAAATTTCAGCGAAAATAGCTTTGAGAGATTTCTCTCTCATGTAGTAAAAGCAACTCACTTCCTTCAATTTTTATCAAATAATAAAATTCCCTAGTGCTTTAAAAATATAATTGAATTAGTTTTTATTCTTATTTTTTTTTTTTTTTTACTCTATATCAGTTTTGAATGGGCTTCTAGCAAAACAGTTTTATATAAAAAAATATATATATTTATTGATATAATATACACAAAAGTAAATAAAGAAGCTGTCTAAAAAGCTAAATAAACAATAATAAATTTGATTTAAACCCTCAAAATATTACATAGACGCCTTTATTATTTTGAACGTAGGTGTAAAAACAGTATAATATATTGATGGAGTTGAGATAGTGGCAAAATAATATTTAAGTGGGTGTAATAGAAAAGTGAATAACCTTTGAATAAATACGTATTTTGCAAGTCAGCATCATGCAAAAAAAAAAAAAAAAAAAAGTAGTGTTTGTATAAATACCAAACATAAAAAAATCATTGCTTTTTTAAGTAATCGCTGAAATGCACGCGTAATCATTTTTTTTTTTTTATTGACTTCCAATTATGCATACATTTTTTTAAGTATAATTTTGTAAACTACTTTATAATATGGCATAACTATCATATTTATATGCAGGAGGAAAAAATCTAGATTTTTTTTTTTTTATTATTATTTTACGGATTTTTGAAATTGTCTTTATCATTATACATTTTTTTATTTTTACTTTTTTAATATTTCATACATTTCTATTTCACCTTTAAAAATATATATATGAAATTGCTGTCTTTATGTATTCATGTTTCTGCTTGTTCATTTTAAAATTAGTATTAAAGAGTTTTGTTTGAGTGTATAAAGTTTTAGGCACGTCAAGGAACAAAACCATCGTGTAATAAAGCTCCCAGCATGGGTGCGTGTGAATAACAAGAAGAACAAAAAAAAATCGTGAATTTAAAGCCATAGACCACATAAAACCACATGTGCTTTTTAATGAATAAACACAAAATGGGATCTTCAAAACTGATAACAATTTTTACCAGAATGTTAATATAGCCCCACGAGAGAGCGTGAAAAAAATGTAAAGTATGCAATTTGCGTGAAAATTCATGTTTATGACGTCAGAAACATGCTAAAATTAGTATGAAAATGTCGTGCGGGTTGCATAAATCGAATATTCTTATCACTGCTACAGGGCTACTGTTGGGATTTGAGACAAACTAATGTTATTTATGTAAATCCCATCAAGTGTTTTGTGATATAAATGTCTATGTTTTTCTCCGGTCTATTCCTTTAAGTGTCACAACATCTTACAAAGTACAATAGTATTGTAATGACATCATGACATCTTATAAACTTTTCTTATTAGTTATCCTTTTGTCACCTAACAAATTTGTCAAAACACAATACACTCATAAAGAAAATGGAACAATAAAATGATACGAAAGTCCTTTTTTGGATTCATTTTTAGTTCCAATATAAATTTCGTAATTTATATTCACAATAATCAAATTACTCGTTATTTTTTTTTTTTTTTTTTTTTTTTTTTTTACTGTTTCTTCAAATTGCAACTTTTGCAATATCCTTTACTTTTTTTTCCGTCTTGATGAAATGATTGACAGTAAATTAAAAATAAATAAAACAAGCTGTTACCATAACATCATACTCTACTATTTTTGCACTAATCAAATAAAAAATGTCTTTATCCAGACTTTTAAAAATGATTATCAATTGGCAGAGTATTATAAAATGAATTGCGTTGGTAGATTGCTCTACTATCTGCAGTCCAGTAAAAATTACTGAACCCACTTAATTTTTTTTTCCATCTGTCACTCAACTGTCAGAAACTTTGCAAGCAACACATGAAATGGAACTGTGTATAATGGACAACCTGTTCTCTTTTTTTTTTTTTTTTTTTTATTATTATTATTATTATTATTTTTAATTTTTAACCAAATGCAATTAAATGATTGATAACCAACTCATTTACATTAAAGCTCGTATATTTTTTTTATTATTATTTTTTAATAATTATGATTTTCATAAATGATAATCATAATTTTTTTTTTTTTTTTCTTTTGCATGTTTCAACATAAAAATATCTGGTTTTTCCAAGGTCTCACGATTTGAACACTCTTTTTTGTTAATCTACTGTTAATATTTTTCCACAAAAGTTAAATTTTATCATGACTCAACAAAATTTTAGCATACTTTTTTTTTAATTCACTTTTTAATTAAAATGGTTAATATAATACTTATTTTTTAACGTAAAACTTTTCTAGTGTAAAAATTAGAATCATTTGTTTATGTGTTGTTATCTACTAATTAATTATGTATATCTGATCTCGCAAAACAACATTTTAAACATCAAGCGCAGCGGGAGGTATTAAGAAGGTATAAACAAGTAACATTAACAAGAAATAAACGATCGGTGATTATGCAATTTGTATAATATACTGTACACGTGATAATACAATATCACTTTCTGCTATTGCTACACATAAACAAATTCTGAACTATTTTAAAGTTGAAACAAAACAATAATTAATTTTAGTACCTCGCGTTCTAAATTCTGGAAGTGTGAAGTGTGGGAAACGTCAAGTTAGTCAAGTTTTGTGGGACAAAATACGTTGTTCCCATCAAGTATTTTTATTTCAGATATTTTTTTATATTTCGACATATAATATATTTCTCATTGTTTAAATACTATCGACGTACGGTGATATATTTCATCTCCTTTTTTACATTCTTATATTTTTAAACCTTTTAAATACGTTTTTTACATAAAAAATTCATACAATTTATGTATAGCGAATTAAATTTTTTTTTTTTAGATAGTTGCAAACACGGAAATAGTAATTACGTAATTTATGCTGCATTTTATATAATTATAGCATAAATTATGCTAAATAAGAACAGCATAAATAATTATGATGTACGTTACAATATTTATGCTTTGTCACTGAAGTTATTATTAATGCTATAATATTATAAGTAATGCATCTAGGTTTGTAACATAGGAAAATTGTCTAATATAAATCGTCAGTACCTGGTTAAGTATTAAAAATATAATAAAAAATTCAATGTTTTAATTTATTCAAATATGTACTATATAAAAATAATGATATTAAAAATAATCTCTTTTAAATAATATTAAAAGAGTATAGGATTTATGTTACTTAATATTTTTATTAATTAATTTAATATGATAGGTTTTTAATTTGGCCAATCAAGATTTAAAAATTAATGAACTTGAGGTTTACAGGAAGCAGTTATATACTAGGCTGCAGTGTACAGCGTATATATAGAGGAAGCTAACTTTAATTATTATATACTGTTACTCTCTCCTCTCTCTCTCTCTCTCTCTCTCTCTCTCTCTCTCTCTCTCTCTCTCTATAACTCTCGCTCTCTCTGCTGATGATGGTAACGTGATATAACGATATGGTAAAACTAAAATCTAACGCCTCCTTATTTTCTTTCATAATCTATTTTGTGGTATATATTTAATCCCATTAAACTTCCATTAATACTCATTTTGACACTCTATTTTAATATAGTAACAAAGTACCAGTATTAGTTACCTATAAAGATATTATAAAATAGTACATCGTGAGGTATATTTTTCTCGTATATGAGATTCTATACTTTTTTTTTTTTTTTTTTTTTTTAATCTAAAAAGGATTATGTACGATGGTTTCTAACTTTAAAAAATGTTCAATATGCTGTAGTAATTTTATATAGAGGATTTTCGTGCCTGTTCCTTTGTTTATGTTGCATTGGTCCAGAACATTGTTATACTCTCACAGATTACAACTTGTGTTTAAATAATTTACAAAGTAAGTATTCCGCTGAAAATGGTTACCAAGTTATGGAATGCGTTAGGTTAAAAAAATAATAATAATAAATATTATTATTAACACAACATTGCAATTAAATCAAGAAAAATCAAATTAAGCTATGCTAGTAAGTTCATACAGCAACTTTTCACATAAAAATTTCGTTTATTTAGCATTATCAAATGTTTCAAATTTTCTCTGCATGGCTTTCAATGGAAAATACAACTCATTGTATTTAGAAAAAAATTACTGTATACGGAAGTATTGCATATTATTGTGACATGAATACATTTTATACCGCGAGTCGTATATGATAACAATAAAATTACGATTATACATAGGATGTGATGAGAGTATATAATTATCAGTTAGTACTAGAGAGAGAGAGAGAGAGAGAGAGATGGACCATCTCATGGTATACATTAACCTTGTCTATTATCTATTATTACATCGTAAAAGTAATGCTCAAATGCAAGTAAACCTGTTGCATTTATATAATAGCTTAACTGCATCATTGCACTGCAATATAAAAATGTTTGTAATCTATTAAATCTCAATTTGCATAATATTGTAATGCCACGTTGATAGAGCGAGTGTTTTCAAACAATGTGGAACTTTATGAGCGTTATTTTTTTTTTCTTTGCATATTATACTGTATGACGTGCAGAATGCATAATGTCAGTCTGTAATAAAAAAAAATATTGACTAGGTAATTACTTAGGTATCTTCTATTTTATAGAGAAATAAACAGAAAATTATATTTTTATTTATAGCTTACATTCATATATACACACATTTTAAGGTTTATAATATATAAAACTTGCCCACATCATACAAAATAATATAAAACAAACAACTAATTGCAATTTAAAAAATATGCAAAATTTATTTTACTTTTAATAACCTTTATAGGTTCAATGAATTTCTTGGGAACATTTTTACTTCAAAAATATAAAGTAAAAATATTTCTATTCAATTATACTTTATATACAAGTACAATATTAAATTGACATAAAAATCAATTTATTTCTCATCGTAAATTACTGTGGGAACGTTAAAGTATAATAATAATAACAACAACTATCAATTGATTGTACTATAGCCTTCATGATATATTGAGCAATACGTTGTTATATGTGTTTGTATTTATATATATATATATATCCAGACATCCTACGTGACCATACGTCAAGTTTAATTAATTGATTACAAATTATCTTACATATTAAATCACTTATATTCCAATATAAGAAGAAGAAAATCGAAAGATTGATATCATTTTATGTCTATGGTATTTTAATGCACCTTATACAGTAAAGTTATTTTTCACACACAATGTTAAAGAAAAAAAAATTGTATTTTATTGATCGCTATGAGCTATTATGCAGTCTTTTACTATCTCTCTCTCTCTCTCTCTCTCTCTCTCTCTCTCTCTCTCTCTCTCTCTCTCTCTCTCTCTCTCTCTCTCTCTTGACTCTCTCTTTTCTTTTCGTTTTGTATTCAACTTTATAATGTAAAGTAGGCACAGAAGTCACTACATTAATTATTTCTGTGATATACATGCCAAGGAACGTTATATAACTCCCTTATGCTATTATATTTTAGCATAATAGTAAAAAGAAAGAAAATCACCATCTGTGCCAACGTCAAGAAGGAATATTAAGTGGTGTGAAGGGAATTTAAATGTATAGAATATATAGAATATAATATATATATATATATATATATATATATATATATATATATATATATATATATATATATATATATATATATATATATATAATATTGTATAAGATTATGATGTATATTTTTTATGATGGTCATTCATCCATTGTATATAATATAAATGTCCAATAAAAATTGAATAAATTTAGTTTTGTATAAGCATGAAAAGTAAAAATATACGTCATTCATTATAGTAAAGAGAAATAATTATATAACTTATATACTACATTTATTTATTTAAATTTAACTTATAATTTGAAGTATTTTTATTCGAAATATAAATATACAACCCCGTACAAGGAGCAATCAGGTACGCCTACCATATTTTTGTACATTAAAAAAAAATAAAAAAAAAAAATAAAAAAAATTCTCTATCTCTTTTTGTTCATGATATTCAACATTATTTTTAGAATATTGACATTTTTATACTGTATAGTATAGTATAATATATAAAATATAAAATAAACGAGTATAGTAGAATTGAAATTGAGAGCTGCTAAAAAAGGCAATGTTAATTTAAACACTCATAACATAACCCAAGACTCGCAGTATTTTTGGTTGTTGTTTTTTCCTTCAATTGTTTTACGTGTACAATATTTCATGTTACGTTCAATATAAATATTCAATAAAATGAATCATCAGCACGTTGTATATTTATATTTTATAACAATAATTGAATACCAAATCAATAATAAATAATTAATATTATTCAAAATCAATATTTTCATCGTTATATTTTCCTTGTCTGGTTAATTTTACAAAAGAAAAAAAGTCATACTCAGAAACGTAGAACAATGAAACTTATCGAGACTTTTAAAGAATTACCCAAATCCAAACATATTATTCTTTTAGCATAAAAGTGTGGGTGATTATAAAGTCCTATATATCTCTATTATTATTACCATAATATAGTATGCGGCAACTGTGTAACAAACATAAGGAAAGAAGATAACACATTGCGATATGATATGCTAATGAAGCGGCAGACTCTCTTATTTATAATATTATATTTATGCGCTGCTTGATGTTATTATAACAAAATACTAGGAAAAAAAAGAGGAAGTTTTTTACACCCTCAAAAACAAACTTATCTTATCCTACATTAAAATTTTGTTTGTTTATACGGATGTTATGATATAAATAAAGCAAAACTAACATAAATTATAATGATATAAAATAATTAACTTATACTATAATATATAATATTATGAAGTTCAATTATGTATACATTATATTTTTTTTAATATTAGATAAAAAAATAAAAATTGGTGCACAATAAATTAAATAACTTGAAAGCTAAGGCACGAAAGTATTATATTAAAAAGTATTGTGTTTTCTTGCAGAGAAAAGTAAGACATCGCATTGCGTATATTTTTAAATCGATAAGACGCGTTGCTGCATAATACAAGGTGCATCAATAATATACAGAATAACTTACGCAGTTCTAATGACAATATCTAGCACATGGAAACAATAATGATTGCAAAAAACTGTCGGGTAATTTTATTACCAGTCTTCAAAATATCCACTATTTTCTGGCGTCTATATAAATTATTCATAATAATCGAAATTAATCATAGATCAGTGGCATTACATAGTTATACATTGAATGTTTATTTAATGTTATGGTATATATATTATATATAGAATATATTATATACTATACATATCTGTCAAATATAAACAACACATCAATCACATCATTATATTTATGAATGTTATTGCAAATTGCAATTAAGGAAGCATTATCTCAGTATATACGAAACAATCAAAACAAATTTTGACATTTTTTTCAAGATTTTAATTTTTTTTTATAAATGAAAATTATATGTATATCTCAATACCGTCCTGGTTTTAAATTAATCAATAAAGTTATAAACTAAAAATAATAGTTTTTTTTTCTTCTTTTTAGCAATAAATTTGATGTAATATTAAACTTAAAAAAATAAAGGCTTTGTTCCAAGTTTCAAATAAAGTTTTTGAAAAATTGTCTTTTTTTTTTTATATATATATATAAAATTTTCAACATTTATCTTTCAAAAACTCGTACTAAAATAATATTTATGTAGTGACAATTAAAAGTTTTGGTCTTATAAAAAAATGTAAACACAATAATGTTAAGAAAAACTTTTGTGTTGTTCTTAAAAATTTGATATTTTGCCAAAAACTCACTCAAGTATAATTTTATTATGCCAAAAAAAAATGTTGCGAAAAAATAAATAATATTTTGGCCACATATTGGGTCTGCTTTCAGCCTATACATAGCAAGATTGTACCGGATGCAAGATTTAATTTTAATTGACCTAGCGGAAACTAAACAACAAGGAACTCAACTACGTTACATGGTATACTATACATTATATTATACTTCTCTTTATACTTGCGGTGCGATTTTGCGGTACAGTGCGGCGAACACCGCATTCGCACGAGAAACACCATAGTAACACCACCACAATTAATTTACCATAGTTGCTTGTGTGAAAATAACATGCTATGCTTCAAATTGAAACAACAACATATTGCAAGAGATATAAAAAATAATGTTTTTAAAAATAGACAATTCTATTTTTTAATTAAAATATTATACCTAATTATCTATTTCCACATTAAAAATAATTTGCTTTAAAAACGCAAATTTCTGGTTTCTAATTAGGCTATATTAGGTGTTTGATTTGAATATTGTAAGAGTACAGTTCTCGTATCAAATGCCAGTCAAATTAACCTAATTCTCTATAAGTTCAACCTTACTGCAGTGTATGTATCGGTCAATAGGACTTGAGCATAAGCAGAGGCTCAAAACAATTAAAATTGACACATTGAAAACAACAACATATTATTATTGGAGCGTCTCTGAAAATTAGTATATCTCAACTGTATAGGGTATGGTTGCATTTTTATTTACAAAAGTCGACGCCATTTGTGAGCACTAAATAACATGAGCCGGTATGGAAAATGCCTAATTTACAAGTTTAAAAATAATTTGCAATATTTTTGTGAGCACTAGTGCTATTAATATAGATGGAATTGAGGTTCTAATTATGTGAGAAAAATAGTAACAATAAAACTTATCATATCAAGGCAAACATAATTTTTTGAAAATAGTCAAAAATGACGTTTTTGTCCAATGCATGAGCCATGTTATTAATTGCTCCAATATCATATTGCAAAAATAATATAGTAATAATAGTAATAATATAGTAATAATATCATATATGTTATTGCGTCCTTTATCAATTTCAAACTTTATATAATTTTGAAATTTATAAATGAACTATCTTAAATTACTGAAACTTTTGTTCACATAGAAAATAACCACAATAAAATAAAATATTAGGGCTATTTCATCCCCCGACAACAAAATTTTCAAGAATCATTAATAATTTATAAAGCATTTAAAACTATATACTGTACTGTAAATATTAATAATTCAATAATAATAATTATTATTTTTTAGAGCTACAAATGAGATATTATTAGGTTGCAGGTAGTTAACTATTATAATTATTTTCATTATACTCTCAAAAGTTATATAATAATTTTAACTACAAATTAATTCTGAATGAAAAAAAAACTAGACCATTAATCTTACAGTTGTAAACAGCTAGAATAACAATAATAGCATTAGAATTTCTAATCGCATTCATGTAACCTTCCTCAACTTATAATTTAGTTATCCACTAAAAATCTAAAGTTATAGAAGGTCACCTTTTGTTACAAATTATACTCTCTTAATGTATAATATCTAACGTTAGGTTTGTTTCTAATATAGTAATACAAATTTTTATTATCAATACAAAGAGAGAAAGAGAGATATAGAGAGGCCTGATAGTGCAGAGAAAACGTGATAAGAATATTTTGTAACATCAATCTAGATTATATATTACTTTGTAGCAATGCGCAATATTTCTTTTTAAAAGAGAGGTTATGATAAGGTTAAATATCACGTGGTATATACATTACAAAAATAATATGAAAAAATTAGCGACTGAATATCAAAAAAAGAAAAAAAAAACAAAAAAAATCTTCTCAATGTCAGATTCAATTATATACATATAGGATATAAAATTTGCTATAAGGTTTCTATCTATCTCTCTCTCTTTCTCCTTATATATATATATATATATATATATATATATATATATATATATATATATATATATATATATATATATATATATATATATATAATAACAATAATATTGGTTAGTTTTAAAATTATTGACCTTGCAATAATAATAGTAAAAAGAGAAGTGGAAGTAATTTTGCGCTGGCAAAATATGATAAATAACCTTGAATTTGTGCAAAAATCTTCATAATATAATATATATATATACTATAAAACTACCTACGGTAACGTAATTGTTTCCTCTCATTAATTCTTGATATAAATTAAAATTACAAACATGGTTGAATTTTTTTTTTCGACCACGCCCACTGTAAAAGTAAAGAGAAATGTTATTACGTTCTTCTTACCTTGTAATCTTCATTGGATGTGGTATTATTTACATTTGAATTAAAAAGTAATACATTGAAGGCCTATTCTTTACTTCGCTGTCTCAGTGTTTCTTCGTCAAAGTTTATATAGAAAATGAAACACTCATGATATTTAGCCTGCCATTGCTTTGCAAAAAAATTAAATATAAAATGTATTATAATAATAAAGTTTATATATATAAAAAAAATGTAATAATAGTAATAATAAAAACAGTGCCAAATCCATATTCCCCTCTCTTTTTGGTGCTCATATTAGCCAATGAAATTTGGTAGATATAACACGTCATGGGTTTTGAAGGCAAGAAGCGGGGAATAAAGGGAGGTGGGATTTTCCGCATCGCCGCTAAAAAAGAGTTACGCCAACAGCATGATATGCTATGGCGCTATGGTATGTATTTTATAAAAGCAAGGTACCGCACTAGCGCCGCACTGCTGTATGCTGCCGTGACCTTCTCCTCTGCTTTAACCAGTGACTAGGACAGGCAGGAGGGGGAGAGGGGGATGAGCACCACTGACGTCATCACCAAAAAAAAAAACTGAAAAAAAAACTTCTCTTCTGCTATGATGTTCTCTCGTCATATCTAATCCAAACCTGAGGGAGCCTCTCACTTTCTCAAATTACATACACTTTGGACAAAGTACTAAAAAAACTGTAAAAATAATAATAAAAAAAGTATACACTTGTATGGAATTGAAGTGAAGAAGGTTTACATTGGTAGAACTTTAAGTAAGTCTAGAGATGCGTAATGTCGCTTCAAAAGATTTAACTTCCTTGATATTAATTACGTTTTAATTAATTTTCAACTTCGTCAAAGCTATAATTTATATCACTTACCATAATTATAAATGTACGCTGAATTATGACTTGGCCTTTTTTTTTTTTTTTTTTTTTTTTAATTTTTTATAATCAATTATACAAATTAAATCTAAGTATCACAGAAAAAGCTTTTATAATAATTTCAATATTGTTTACCATTAAACTTTAATATTTAATGTCATAGAATTTTAGTGGCAGTATTCAAATTTTGGAAAAAAAAAGTTTGATACTACCAGCAAACTAAAACATTCAAGACTCAAGTGTGAAATCAAATAAAAATTATAAAGATTAAATCCAAACAGTATAGATAACTCGTATAAGAGGTGGCAGAGAAGCAAAAATAATACCTTCATTGGCAAAAAAAAAAAAAAAAAAAAAAAAACTTTAACGTATAAGAAACAAAATGTTCTAGAGAATCTACAGGATTTCAAACAATGCAAGTTATTTCAAACTAAGCTTTAAATTTAACGATTAAAATTTTACATAAAGCTTTTTGTGAAATAGATTTGGTGCAGTAGAACATAAATTTCAAAGGTTTTATAATATAATAAAGTTTTGGAATGTTAAACTTTTAAATGAATGAATTATGTACAAAGAAAGGCTTTCTTTTGCGAGATCTGTAAAGAAATTTTATGACGCAGTATATTCGTCTTTTTATTATATATATACAAGCAAAACTCAAATAAGGATAGAACAGTCGCACATTATTAATTAATTACTTATTGTTCAGATTCACAAATAAAAATACGTATGTAGGAGATGGATAAACAAAAACATCATGTCATTGTCGAGCTAAACAATGGATTACATATAGGTTTTGTTTTGCTTGCTTATTCATCTCATAAAAATAATATTTCTTTTGAGCATCTTTTATTATACGTATATAAATATTAATTCAGTAAAATTTGGCATCAAAATAAACGCTATACACGATAAACATTCAAACGGGATTTTTTTTTCGTTAATTATGTTACATAATATATATTATCGCGACATATACTTATTCATAATATGTTACTATAAACTGATCGATTTTTTGCAAAAGATCGATAAAATGCCTTATATATTTCTTATATCTACACCATACAGGCTCGGACTGGCCATAAGAGCAAGTCCGCAATTGCGGACGTGGCCCCCCCTGTTTGGAGGCCCCTAAGGCCCAAAAAGGGGCGTAACTAGGGTGTTACGCCCCTTTGTGGCCCCTAAAGAGGGTGTTACACCCCTTTTGCGGACGAGGCCCCTTGATTGTCAGTCCGACCCTGACACCATAGACATGATCTACACCATTATCAAAATAAGATATGAGAGATTTTACAACCGGAGACACCCCCTTTTCTCGGATTCTAATCAAGTTATAGAAATAAAATTTAACATGTATACATTACATTACATTGATCACCTGTACAATTTTGGTGTTTATCTGGGGAAAATTGTTACAGAAAAAGGGGTGCATCCGGTTGTAAAAATCTGTGTTCTTATTTTGGCCCAGATTGTATGTTTTTTAGTGTTTTGGCTATTACTTAAGAGTTGTAATTGAACAGATTATAATGTTACAGTCGATTTTAACCTTGTTCGAGAAGCAAAATCAAATTTTGCTGTATATACATATCACGATTAGAATGAATTACAATAGTAATGCTGCATCTACATATCATTATAACATAGTTATTTGCAATATATCATAGATTATGCTTTACTGAAGAAAAAAAAAGTCACCGATTACGGACTACAGCTTAATTATTATACGTATTACGTATATCTCTTTGTCAGCGTGTATGTAAGACGTAAAATACAAAAAGATGTACATTATTATAATTTGTATAACACTGTAGTTGAAACCAAAATAGTTATCTTTTTTTTCCGTTAAAGAATGTAATTAGGTAATATATAATTACTTCGATTTAATTACATGCCTAGTATGTTTTAAGGTACACTCATTGTCAGAGTCACACACGAAATGTACAAACAGGATTTTTAAATTAATAAAGTGGCTAAGGGAAATCCGCCAATTTAGTGTCAGTTTTTAACGTGTGAAGTATAGAAAAATGTGTATTTTGTTACGACTTTTGGCCATGCTTTTGGCGTATAATAAATTATTTCATTACAATAAAGTGTCAAAGAAAACTATTGCAGAAATTTAAATTGATTAATGTAGGTAGATAAAAATAATATATATACTATTAATAAAATAATACGCATCTTGAATTACATCTAAATTACACCCACCTCGAAACAACAACTTCTACACACACAAAAAAAAGTTAACGTTCACTCATATTATATCAAAGTAAAACATAAACAAATTAAAACACTTTTTTACTTTAGATAATCAAATTACATCATTATATTTATATATCATCGTGTATGTTATATAAACCTAAAACAAAATGTCAAAGTGTCATTTCGATTTGTTTTGCCCAACGACTTTTAATTTAAAATAATTACATTTTATAGTATTTAGAGTTTCAGTATATTTGTTTCGAATTACATAATGAACTTTGGATTTTATAAAGAGATTTTTTAATCATTTTATTATTATTATTATTTTTTATATACACGGACAAAAATAAATAAATAAAAATTACTAGCTTACTGCACGAACAAAAATAGCTAAATTAAGTATACGTATCTCATTTTTAGCACAATTTGTTGAATACAGCATAATCTCTACTATGCTTTATGTTATGAAGCATAAATATTATAGGGTATGTACGCATGACGTCATTCTGAGTGCTTTTTGATGCTCTTCTTGAGCATGAATAACATTGCTCAGCATAGGACAAACGTAGTTTTTGGCTATTTTCTTTGGAAAATTAGCTATTTTTTGGTCATTATTATTTTTCTTGCATACTTAAAGTATACTAATTCAACCTGTTAACAGCATCAATACTCTAAAAAAAAATGCAAAGTATTTTTAAACTGGCAAAATGTGCCATTTTCCTATACCGGCCAATGTTATTTAGTACTCACTTATGACGTCGACTTTAATATGAATGAAAACATCCTATATTGTACAGTACAGCATAATTATTTATGTTTTTCTAATTTTAACATCCGTTATGCTATATAATAAATAACATAAATACAGCATAAGTTACGTAATTTATTCTTTCCATTTTCAGCAACATTTACGTAAAACATTACGTGCTACATTTTTTGCTCTAGAATAAAATAATCATTCCATGCAGCATTACGTAATTTATTTTTCCCGTGTAAATGAAGTTTGAATTATAGCTGGAATAATAAATCAAAGGCGGTTTTATTATTCAATAAAATATTTTTCTGTATACATAGGTTATTTGCAAAATATTATAACTGAATTACTTTCTCTTTATTTCTCTATTAAATCTAATATTCACCATCTCCAATAAATAATCTATTTCAGTCAACTGGGGTGACTTTGAACGCCCAGGGTGACTTTGAACACCCAGTTATCTCTGTCTTGGGACCTCATTTTAGAACTTAGAAGAATCTTCCTATTGTTCAAATTTGTTTTTAATCTTAACGCCATGTTTCAAAATTTTGAAATGAGTGCCCATAGTAGAGATAAATGGGTGCTCAAAGACACCCCGGGCGTTCAAAGTCACCCCAGTTGTCTGTACACAATTTTTTTTTTTTTTTTTTTTTTTTTACTTTAATCAGTTACATAAATGGATGACAATGTAAAATAATTGACATTAGTTTATTTATTAATTAAATGTACGCAAGTTTCTGAAAGCTTTATTTTATTGTATGTATAATAATTCTTAGTTTCGTGCAAACAAATTAGTATGATTGTTATATGTATGCAAATTGGTTTCATTTTCATATTTAACCGCATCATATCATCAAAAAGACGTTAAAATAAATAACATTTTCCTCGCATTCTCAAAATGATATAATTTTAAACCAGTTCAAACAAGCAAAAGCTGCGGAGAATATTACGCATAATATTTTATAACGACATTTTAATTATACGTAGTCAATAAATGACTCAAGCTTATAGGAAGAAAATAAAAAGTGAAACTTGAACATTTGATATTTACGCCTAATTTTGTAGCTAAAATATTACATTATTATTTATTTTTTACTACTATACTGATACAGATGATAGTATAAATCTTGTTGTTACAAGTATGTTAAGAGAAAATTATTATAATGTTATGTGTTTATATATATATATATATATATATATATATATATATATATATATATATATATATATATATATATATGTTCTAATTTATGCATTAGGTATTTGCGACGTATTTTAATAACGAAGTATAATATAAAATATATTTTTGCTAATATATTGAAATGGCCCTGAAGATTGTGGATAGGATATTCAGAAGAGAAAGGTATATTATATAGAAGCGAAGAATTGGCGAACTTTTTATGTATATGTATGTGTGTACATCCAAGGCCCATCGGTCAATCACCTTCATTTTTTATTCTATAATGAGGAACAATCTAGAATAATGGACAAATTTATATTTAAGGTATTCATTTATATACATATGCATAACTTTATTCATATAAAACATGGTTGATGTGTCATTTTCACATCATAGTTATCAACGACAGCAATATTTAATATGCAACTAAAAGGGGCGATTATGCTGTTATTAACGTGCGAGCTCCAAAGAGTGAATATTATAGCAATCATTTTTAATAAGTATAATGATTGTTAAATTCTTTATATTGGTGCAAAGTTTCCGTCAAACATTTTTACTATGGCTATTTTAATTTCTCCATTGAACTACAGTACTTTTCACGAAATTCTCTTTAAGGATGTATGCTCCCGTAACGTTAAAGGATATATAAAATTAGGCGTCCCCTGCTATTATATCGCATCATCTGATTGAGTTACACTTTAACACCGATAACAAGCATTAAAATCAATGTTTTGCAACAAAATTAATCACAAAAGTTTTGATATGTTTTGTTTTGAAACATGAAAGTACCGTGAAGTGGAGTGACTTTTTAAAAATTCCCTAAAAAATTTACTCCTTATACAAATTTTGTATATAAACTTAAATTAAAAACTAAAATTGTGTACTATCTTTTAATTTTTGTTTCACATTTGTATATATGAGCTTTGGTTAAGGAGCAAAATAGTTTTTGAAAAATTGGCCAAATTCACAACACTTGACGGTAAAAATATTTAATTTAGACTAGAAGCCCTGCATGAATAATAATAAATATGTAGCCGATTTTTTTCACAGTGTATAAAATAGCTTAATTTCGAACCATATTAGATAATAAATAGTTAAAAAAAATAGTAACAACATAATTCTATATTAAGTTGTTTTATACAATGCCTCATTAACAGTTTAATAGTCAGGAACAAATTATGAATACAAAAAAAAAAAAAAAAAAAGAAAAGAAAAAAAAAAGGCAAAATAAAGCTCCTCCTACGTATATCTAATAGTTTTTAAACGTGCAGTGAAAGGCATATATTATAGTGAATGCATTTTTTTGTAATATTATAAATTGCATTATTATTCTGCTGGTTCCCTGCTGTTATAAGAGAGGTATATTAATGAAGTTAGACAACGCACAAGCAAAAAAATATATACAATATAATATTGAAATATTATATACCTTTCAGTCTCCTCTAAAAAAAAAGTAAACAAAAGTTTTGATTTATTGATTTTATATTGATATCATCTTATATGGAATTGTAGACTGATGAGATATACACTGAAAAATATAGCAAATAAAACAGTAGAATTCATCAATTAGAAGATATTATTTTTCTTTACGTGTTGTTTTGTTTCTTAATAATCGCAATACGTCTCTCTCTCTCTTTTTTTTAACATCATTAACTTTGGCAACAATGTAATAATAACAAACTAATTTTCTCATCAGAACAATAAAATATCGTCAAAACTTTTGATTTGTATTACAGTCAGAATAATAAAATAATAATAAACTTGTTTTAAAATTCTTTCTCATGTCAATTTAAAAAAGTTTGGAAATAGATCAGAGGATATATAGAGAGAGGTTATTCATTCATGAAATTGTACATATTATATACGTATATACAAACTCGTTTTGTCGGTCAAATTTTTAATGAAATTAAAACAGCACACAAAAAATGTCATTTTACTTAAAATGGGAACTGGAAATTACGTAAGAGCGGATTCTATTAGTGGAATGAAAAAATCTACGACTTTAAATTATATTTGACCTCTCTGCAAATCTCATTATAAGTTATATATATCCTTAAAGTATTGCCATTTTTAAATTATATAGTTAAAAAAATTGTTAACAATTAATTAATTGTTCATTTATTGGTGATTACTTCCACTACTGCTGGTTAGAATACATCGTATTGCGTTTAAGAAAAAATGGCAATTTGATTTTGCATTTAATTCTTATGTTGCATTTTTAACATCCTTTAAAGCCATAGACCACATAAAACAAAATGTGTTTTTTAATGAATAAACAAGAAATGGGATCTTCAAAACTGATGATAATTTTTACCAAAATGTTAATGTAGCCCCACGAGAGAGCGTGAAAAAACTGTAAAGTATATAATTTGCGTGAAAATTCATGTTTATGACGTCAGAAACATGCAAAAATTAGTATGAAAATGTTGTGCGGGTTGCATAAATTGAATTTTCTGATCACTGCTACGGGGCTACTGTTGGTTTTTGAGACAAACTAATGTTATTTATATAAATCCCATCAAGTGTTTTGTGATATAAATGCTTATGTTTTCTCTGGTCTATTCCTTTACTGTTTTGTGCATTGTGCAAACGATTGTGATGGCACATTTTAACATTCAAATGCAGCTCATGTTTTTCTCATTGGAATAAAAATTTGGCAAGTTTTTGAATGGTCAAATACATTATCACATAACCATGAGTATACATAATAAAGTTTGTTTAAAAAATACCGATGTTCGTCTTTTTTTTTTTTTTTTTTTTTTAGCAAGAGACAAATTAAAATATACCAAAAAAAATCTGTTAAAAAGCACTTTATGTTTTAATTACTGTATAGTTAATATATCTGACGTAGTATAACTGTAATTAAATCAAAAATTAATACAAGAGTTGACCTTTAAGCTCGTACAAGAATATATATATATAATATAATTAAGATGCATTTAATGTCACATCTGAAGTAAATTATTACAGTATAATGTTGATATCTATTTAATTTATGGATCTATACTTAAATCTTTTAAAGTAGTTTGAACGAGTTTTAATATTATTTAAACGCCGTTTTAGTGCTACCTATAGATTCCTTATTTCTCTATGCTCCTATTGATGTAATAAAAAATACATTTAGTTCGAAACGCAAATAAAAAAATAGCCGCAAAGTCGAGCATTTTCCTCATACAACATTGGTTAATGGCTGAAAAAGCCAGGATCCTTCCACAGTAGATCATTCATATTTCTGCGAAAGTGTATTTAAATGGACTCAAAATCAGATAAATAAGCTCTTTGATAAACAAAGAAACTTTTAAAAGCATTAAACTAAATTTGGTTCGAAACGCACTGAGAACTTTGTGACTAAAAGAGCTGAAAATGAGAATTTTTTGTTAACCAGTAATTTTTTTTAGTTCGGAAATCGGCCGCTAGAGGCGCCGAATCATGGCGATCGCGGGCGATCGCGGGAGAAACGAGATATAAACGTCAATTGAGCTCATAAACGTTAATAAAACTCTTGTAATGTACTTAATATGTATTAACTTCATTATAATTAATTAATATATGCACTGAGAAGCGAGAAAAGTGTTTGATTAGAAAATAGTTACAAAAAGCAATATATATATGATTTGCTGGATTATCTCTTAATGCCTTGACAGCACAGTTGGTAGAGCGCTGCTTTTACATGACGAGGGTCAGCGGATCGAGACTCGGTTATTGCAAAGTTTTTAATGATGCAATTAAATTCAAGTGAGCGCCAAACTTCAAATAAATTTAAAATCAGCTGTTAACAACCTCGTTCAAACTACTTTAACAGGAATGCTAACAATCCGGTTTAATATTTACATAAATATATAATAATATATTTTTATATGTTGTTTACACATTGTTAAATGACAATTATTTTAAGTTCTATAACTGTCAATTATTGAACCACTTAAAATAATTTAAATATAGTGATTATATTACAAATATTTTTTAACGTTTCAAAATGAAATGTGTATTATTTTTGTAAGGTAATTTAATTATGTTTAGAATAATTACAAAACTGTAAATAATTGTTTAAATTGTGTGATTTTTTTGAACACAGAAAAATAATATCTTATATCTTATAGTATTTAAAAAAAAGAAGAGGAAAAAAAAGGCTCAAAATGATGTTTTAGGAAAACACAAAAATAGATAATTAGTATTATATAAGCTTAATTACATACTGTAGTGGAATGTTAAGAAATAAATAAATAATGCAGGTAATAATTAGTAGCGCCGCAATAATTAGTTAAAAACACGACTCTCAGCTCTCAACTATAATTGAACTTAAAAATTTTGTTCGCACACGGTAAACTATTTTTTTACGCTGGAAATTCTGGAAACATAATATTTAAAAACGATTATGTTAAAAAGCACTTACATTTTCTTACAGACACTCTAAAAAAATTAGTTTTTAAGAAAGCTTCATTGTCAAAATGTCAAAAATTATTTAAGCTCCTAAATCATTGCAGACGCTGCGCAACTTGTAAAGTTTTTGCACGTCGAATAAAAGAAAAAATTACAAAAAAGGCAAACAAGTAAAAATACACGAGGAATGAGTTCATATCAAATTCAAATCAACTTTGTCTATAAATTTAATTTTTTTTAACTTTGCACTATTAAATCAAAGTGAAAAAAAGAAAAGGAAAAAAAAACTTTTTTGCCTTCGACTGCAGTAAAAAAAAAGAGCAGCGAAACAAAATATTGACAAAATAACTAGTAACTACTAAGTCCACAAAACTCTTTTTATTTAAATTTTAAAAAAAATAAGTTATACAAAAAAAAAATAACAAAGGAAGCAAATATTAAAATATTCTATGACTATACAAGACCATATTTCACAACAATAGTCGTACTTTTGCTTCTGAAGCTTTGCCAAATTGCGGTTAAAGTTTTTCAAAACATCAGCAACTTCGCCAATTGGAATAAAAATGAAAATAAATTCTTATTTTTATCTTGCATGAGAAAATGATCTCTATGAACTATTTTTATTTTTTTAACTCGTGTCTAAAATAGATTAACAGTCACAATGAATAAATGAATATTAAAATTTTATAATTTTATTTGCTAAAGCAAGTGAATAACTTTTCACATTGAGGTCTATATAATATAAATATAATAATTACACGAACAATAATAAATATACGTAATTATTATTATGCTATGTAGCTCATTATCAGAAACATTTATTTGGTACGACATAATTTATATTTTTGCATAATAAATATGTTAAATAACATAAATTATTTTGTACAGCATAATTAGTTGACGCTGTTCCAATTAACAATATTTATAAGTTATGTGGCATAAATGCCGCATAAATTACGAATTTTTTTTTATAAATAGTTGAATGGATGGATGGATGGATGGATGGATGGATGAATGAATGAATGAATGAATGAATGAATGAATGAATGAATGAATGAATGAATGAATGAATGAATGAATGAATGAATGAATGAATGAATGAATGAATGAATGAATGAATGAATGAATGAATGAATGAATGAATGAATGAATGAATGAATGAATGAATGAATGAATGAATGAATGAATGAATGATACTATTTTTAAAGGTATATTAGCATTTTATAAGTCCTTAGAGCGTACGTATTCTTATATTATACGATATTTGGTATCGAGTACTTTTACAATTACATAATGCACTGAGAATTTTTATGGTTATACTAACTTATACTTTCCAGAACTTATCTTGGATATACCTTCATTTCTATCTATATACAGTACTTTCTTTGAATCCTAAGAGTCGTTATGTTATTTCTTTCAGTGCATGGTACAGTACGAAAAAAAAATGTAAATATTATTACAAGTACAGTTCTATGTTATCATATATAAATAATAAAATAGCTGTCAGACATAATTCTAAGAAATTAAATATTAATATCAAAGAGTGATAATGTAAATTCATGTATATAGGTGTTATACTTTTTGGCAAGTATAAAATATATTATTATCTTCATCTCCTGGGAGTCATATATATATATATATATATATATATATATATATATATATATATATATATATATATATATATATATATATATATATATATATATATATATATATATATATATATATATATATATATACGGGTGAAATGGCATAGAATAAGCTTTACTGCATTGCGGGTAAAGTAAAGAGAGAAAGAGAAAATCTGGAATGTCAAATTATATCATTATGCTCTATATCGTATGCAGAAAACGTTTTTTATATATATATATATTATATATATATATATATATATATATATATATATATATATATGTATGTTAGACTGAAGGTATAATACGTTTGTAATTCTTTGTGTAAAACATATCATGGTTTTATTTATATATTAATAAACCATTTTATTTCACTATAGAATTCTCTAAACGTTTTTCACATTAAAATTTATTCATCTTTTACTACATACTGTATACAGCAGTACAATACGTCCATATAACGTACTCGATTTTTTTTTGAGTGACTTTTTAACATTTCACGTATAAAATTTCCTTTTTTTCGTTTATCTTTTTATACATTATTATATAACAGTTTGTGCATATTTTGTTACTTATATAACATAGCAAGAAACTATATATAAAAATAATGAAAATTTTCCAAAATAAAAGTTAAGCGTTTAAATTACATAACATCAACAATACAAAATGCTAATTGCATTTATAAAATTAATTAGATAATTGATTACTTAAAATAAAAATAGAAAAATGACTAATGAAATAGTATTAACCTTAAACGTCAGGAAGTAATTTATAATATTATGTTTGTATTTTAATGTTAATTTTTCACAAACTCCTCCTTTTTTCTGAGTTATTTTTATAAAATATTTAATAGAGATTTCTGAACTCATGCAATTCTATCAATATCAATTGGATGATAGTGATAGAATTAATATTCTCCATTCTCCAGTATAATGAAATCAGATCACAGCTCAAAACTTTCTTAAAACTTCTCTCTCTCTCTCTCTCTCTCTCTCTCTCTCTCTCTCTCTCTCTCTCTCTCTCTCTTATTAATAATTGGCAAAGAAATCACTTAATTATTTAATTATTTTATTCATTTCAAAATGTACATGACTTATATCTTCCTTCTCTGAAACTAGTTTGATTCGGTTTGGACCTTTTCAATATATTATAATATGTCACATTTTGTCCGCATCGTTCGATCGCTCAATACGAGAAACGTGCCTGCTAAACCATTCTTATATTATCAATAAATTTACTATAATACGACACGAGTTAGTAAACAATCATTTATACCTTCTTCCGTTTACCGCAGCATCTCTTCAAATACTTACAAAAACAATGTCATTGTATTATTATAATTATACTATACTTCGTAGGTTTCCATTTATTCTGACATTTATAAAATTACGAATCTTAGGAGACAAACACAAAAAAATAATAATAAGTATAAAATTAGTTATGAAGGTACAGTATATATAAAAATGCAAATTTTTTTCTCTTCATTAATCTTATACTGACAGTATAAATGAATGACGTCATAAAACTCTGTAACATTAGGTCAAAATCAACTGATAATAAAAAGTATAATAAATTATCTTTTTATATATAATATTATATTGATTACTATTTTTAGACATCAATAGGTATATATGACTCATACAGTGTACGAATGTCAAATAATATGAAATATTGATATATACCAATTTTTATTTATTCTCATTATTCAATTCAAATATAGTTACTACTTAATTATATGTCAGCAAATTACTTTTGTAAATACGTAAGTAATTTATTATATTTTTTTATTTTAAACACATGAACAAACAGAGATATGTGTGTGTGTGTTTGCGTTATATACACTTTTTTTTTTCTTTTTTTTTTTTGGGGGGGGGGGGGGATGAAACATTGCATATTTATGCAAAATATGTTATGACTTAAATTTTAGGATTTGAAACAAAAATATAGTTAAAATTAAACTATCAAAATAGATAAAGGTATTTTATATTATACACGTGTCCAAAAGTTCAAACAATTTTGTTCAGCTATTAATTGTTATTGATATACGTGGATCGTTCTATAAACCCATACTAATCCCCTACCAGTCTTTAAAACAAACACCGTGTTTCCAAAAACTCTGTCATGGTGTGAAATAAAATTTCGGAGAACTGTAAATAATTAACTGCTTCGTAGAATCTGCGCTCTAAAACCTACTCATTTTGGGTAGTACAAAATATTATATGGTACAGAGATATCAAACAAATCCTTTCCTTATATGTTAAAATGTTTTGCGACTTTCTACGAAACTTAGAATTTTAAATTTGCAAGAAAATATGATCATTTCAAATTCTCTTCAATTTTGGAGGTATGCCAAAAATATAATTTATGCAACAACGTTATAATATGAGTTACACATATAGCTTATAATTTTTGTAATAAGTTCAATATTTTAATTTTTAGCTATACTGTTTTTAAACTCACTCAGTTAATTTTACGTTACATACATTTTTTTATAACTAAAATAAATAGTGATAAGCATTGAAAAAGAAAAGTTTTGAATAAAGTTTGAAAAGAAAGCGAAATTGTATATTAAATATAAATTACTCTCTATCTATATGGTTATGTAGCAGAAAAAGAAGACGAAACGAAAAGAAAAAAAAAGTCTGTATATAGAATCATCTTGGATATAAAATTGCTTTGCAAAAGTCACGTTGTGTGCAGAATCACGATATGGTCACGAAAGGGGCGGGGTTTTCAAGTACAAGAACTCTCTTCTGGGTTTAATATCGACCCGCCAAATTGTGAACAAGAAAAACACACCATGAATCTCAACAACTATCATGATAGTATGAGCAAAAAGTTTCTTTTGTCATGACATATCCTCCATTATGTACTGTACGTAACGTATACTATTTCATTTGCTATAAACTTTGAATTATAAACCAAATTGTCAACACGATATATAACGGAAGGAGGGTGACTATTATGAATTGTTTTATGTTAATTCCAATTTCAGTCATTGTTTCATATGTTAAATACTTATTGGATATTTCCCCAGTGCTATCAACAGAAATTAGGATTAAAATTATCCGTTTGCCAAATTAGTCTCCTGAACTCGATTCAGATTATTGGATCTGGATATTTTATAATATCGGTTTTAGATCAGGATCGAACAATTCTAGACAATAAAATACTGATAAGGGGGGAAATATTCATCCTTTATTTACCATTCAATCAAACGGTGTGAACCAGAAAAAAAAAATACCATACTAAAATGTTAGATATTATAACGAAAAATTGAACTAAATTAGAGCATCTTTTAACGAGTATAATCATCATGAGTCTATATATCAAATTACAGCTTACCTGTATAAATTAAGTACTGTCATTAATTATAGCATTTCAATTTGCTTGTAAATGTCATTATTTCTATGACCTTCGCTTTAATTTGACCTTGACCCTTCACGGACGAGGAGCATTTATCTAAAAATCGATTGCGCGATATTGGAGTGCTCTGCTCTCTAACTCTCTCTTCCTCTCTCTGCGTCGATACTATACACGTTGTAACTCTTACAACCCCCCCAGTAAATAAGGTTTACTTTCAATACTAACTCTGCAGTAAAAAATTTTAAACTTATTTTTCTAACTTATGGCGTTTTGATATTGACTTTTTTTTTTTTTTTTTACTAACTTAGCGGCAACACCATGAACGTAACTTTTACTTTATTTTGTTATAAAATAGCAGTTAGTAATAAATTTTTCATTTAAAGAGTAAAAGTTACTAATAGTTTAATGTCACTAATATCTGCAAAGCCTCTTATTTCTTAATAAGTATTTCAAGAGTGAAAATAAAAAAAGGTTTTCTTTTTATCAAATAGTAAGTAGAAAATTCCATTAGACGGTAAAGTTTTTTTTAAGTAAAATAATAATGTAAAAATCTGTGCTACTGCGGCAGAATGTGAGAGAGAATGAAAGTTTAGGGGGTGAGCCTGTAAACAGGCAGCCCGCAACGCGTGTCGCATTGATTACCCGCAGCATAAAAATGGAACACCCCTCTTTTCACCCTCTCTCTCTCTCTCTCTCTACTGTTCTAACTAAACTCTTTTTCCGTGACAAACATTTGGGTTGTACATGTCCACACAACACGGTATAAAATATATATCACCAACACGCAACCTCTAAAAAACATATTGTTGTATATTTTTTTATTACTGAATAATTAATCTAAAATGTTTTGTACACAACAAGAAACCATAAGCTTTTAGTTATAATAATATTCTTAATTTTTTCCCATTTCAGATACAACAAAACCTACAATAAAATGTAAATTAAATTTTAATTAAAATTTGTTACCACAAACACTAGCGTGTACAAAGTACTGTAAAGTACATAGGACAAAAAATCTTAACTTAGAAAGTTATTAAATTATTTTTCATCGTATTTGTCTTATTTTAAGAAACCGATGAGCCGGGCATTGAAAATTGTACTGAAACTGTTCGATTGGTTCTGCGTCAACTGTTCGTTTATTCTCTATGCAACTGCAAACTATGCAAAGAGTATAAGGGAGTATTGTGCACTAACTAGTCATTATGGACGGTACCGAGACATCTTGAAAGTTTAAATTAAAAAACTTTGAAAAAAAATATATATATATATAGTTATTTTAATATTGTACACATTATACTTGTAATTTTAATTTGTTTAAAAAACGCTTGTACTAAAATCTGAAAAAGCAATAACCTATGGCTTATATACAAGCTGATACATACATCTTATGTAAAATTTATTTATAAGAAAAATAAAATAATGAAAACGTATCGCATTTTGAAATAAATATAGTAAGGTGAAATATTTAAAAAGTAGTTATTGCAAGAATTTTATCAAAGCACTCTTTAAAATGGTATCAGACTAGCTGCATATAAGGCAATTTATTATAATTGTTAATTTGAATGTAATATTACATTCAAATTATTAATTGTACTGTACATTAATTCTCTATACGTTCCCTGTACTGTACTCTTCATCTAACCTGTGAACTAATACTACTGTGTTCGTAAATCCTCTTCTCCGTGTTCCGGAACACAAAAAACTGGCAATCGTCTTCAATGCTTTTTAAATGAGAGCGTATTGGGGGCAAGAGGAAAATTAGTTCCATAAGAAAATATATATAATAAATGTCAATTTACATAGTCTTACGTCCATTGAGTAAGCTATTTGAAAAGTTACAAAGTATGTAATTAAGTATGGAACACTTGTTTTAATTTCACCTCTGGTTACCACAGTATATTTAATCAATTCAAAATTCAATTACTTTAAAAACGTTATTAAATTAATTACTGTACACTGACACATACCCAGGGTTCGTAATTGTTATTATTTAATTCTAAAGGTACAATTATATATAATACGTACCATCAAAGAAACTTATCAGTATCTTATACTGCAAGCCAATTTTAGTACACAAAGCAAATATCTTTTTGCAGCTATGTAAGAAAACAATTTTATTTTGGAAAAAATAAATAAACAAGTATATAATTTAATACGGTACATATGAACACTGTGACAATGACAAACTTTTTAAATGCAATATCAGAAGTTTTTTTTTTTTTTTTTTTTTTTTTTTTTTTTTTTTTTTTTTTTTTGAAGAAATTAAAACTTATAATCTTACGACGTCAATCAAAAGTCAGATACATTTTTAAATGCGCATGACAATCAATGCCTATATATGAATCTATAGTATGACTTTAAACGTTCGGGGTGACTTTTTGAACACCACGTTATCTCTACTTTATGCACTCATTTCAAAATTTTGAGATGTTACTATAAGAATAAAATTTGAAGAACTGTAAAGTAAAAATCCTTCAAAATTCTGAAATAAGGCCTCAAGATAGAGATATAATTGGACGTTCAGAGTCACCCCAGATGATTTTGTACACATAATTGTGATATCATATTTTAACATTCAAAGGCTCGCTCTAAATTTACAATGTTAATCTTATGAGAAAAATAAGCACTATATCTAAATGGCAGTAAATGGTAAAATACGTAATATTATCACAATCGAGCGTACAGTACATATTATTATGTTCCTCGCTTGCTAAATTAGTATGCATTGTGCATGTACATTAATAGTATGTATGTATGTACATGCATAGTGCCTACATTCATTCACCTTCCACGCGTTTCAACTCGAGTTCTATTTACATTAAAAAAATTACAAGTAACTAGAAATTATTCTTCTACTTTATTCCTGTCTATATCGTGGGTAAATTAAAGAAACCAAAATGTTAGCACTAACTCTAGCTACCAGTAAATTAATGCCTCGACCTTGATACTTTCTTTTAGATGAAGGATGCTTTTTTAGTAGTCTATGTTTGTCAAAATTATCAAAATTTAGCTACAAAATACGTAGTTAAAATATCTTGAGGATTATAGCGCAGGTTAGAATACAAAATTGATCAATTTTAAACTAAATAAGAGTGAACAAAACACCGGTAAAAGCAATGCAATCATCGAACGTCTTTTAGTGTCCTTCACATCACATAACATGCGACATGAGCATGACATACAAATTATAATGAGTTGCATAACTTTTAATGATACTTTGACACTTTTTTATGGTTAAATATCATAAAAAAGCAATCAAAATCAATATAATTTTAAAAAAATTGTTGGGTGGTTCGGATTTCCGCAAATGAGACAAACGTGTCGTCTCTAATTCCTCCGAGATTGTTACTTTCTGGCTGACTCTGTGAAGAGCAAATCGGAGCAAAAATGGCCGAAGTCAAGCAATGATCCTATTATTTATTTAGACTTGAATCTTTATCGGCATTTGGGAAGTCGCGCGAAATTTAAATATAGAAATTATATTGAACACTTTTCAATATTTGTCACCGAGTTTTTGAGGGGGAATTAAAGATCACCCTTCGGAGGGGGGGGGGGGGGGTAGAAAAACAATGGAGTTGGTATATTTGGGGTGAAAGTTTTGACCAATACCTGGGGGGTAGTTTATTGGGGGTGAAAAACACCCAAAACTTGAAAAGTTTCCGTATTTGATGAAACTTCTTACTGGTGGAATCTTAATTTATCTATATATAACGCGTGACAATTAAATTTTCTACACTTATAATAATTTCTCGCCGGGGGATGGTTCACCCTTAAAATTCTCTCCGGTATCGATAGTACAAAAAAACGTTAATTTTAGGGTAACTTCGACCTCGTAAGTGCAATGGTGACCACGCGGTACCTGCACAAAAATATTGTTTTAAATCCATCCCTGCACCCAAGGGGTGTGGTTATATATATATATATATATATATATATATATATATATATATATATTCAGCGGATATAGCCTTAAAAAAATTCGAATTACTTTTATTTTCATCTAAAAATAAATTTTGCTGCTAAGCGCGCGCGCGCGCTTGCGTGATATATCGCGTGCGAACGCAATATATAGTTTGTTTGTTAACAAATGCCAAAAAAACCCTTGGGGGTAGTTCAACCTTTTTATTCGAATTTTCAAATTATAATATATATTTTTTAATTTAAATATATATTATATTATACGATACGGCATTTGCAGGGGCGGATCCAGGAATTGTGTTTGGGGGGGGGCGATCTCATAGAAAATTAACAATGTAGGACCGGGGGGGGGGTAGCGCGCCGCAGGCGAAAAATTTTATTTGGCCACGCCCCTTTCTGGAAAATATTGCAAAATTAGTATGCCTTTGAAAAAATATTCTTGAATTGCAAAATTTTTGATTTGGTAGTTTTTTTTTTTTTTTTTTTTTTTTTTTTTTATGTAAGCAAAAAAAAAAGTAAAAGTTGGACAAATGATTTCTGAAATATTTTCTATTTTCATCTCTTTGTAAAATTATTAATGTTATTTCACTGAAAAAAAAAAAAAAAAACTTGAAAAAAAAAGAGCAAAATTTAAATAAATTATTAATATTGTGTATTATTTTATTATTATTAATTTATTTTTTATTTTTATTTTTTTTATACACCAATTTACTAAAAATTGTTTTGCAATTTTTCAAACTATTATCGATATTGTAAAACATAAAACTTATATTTGGATGGAAAAATATTTTGAGATAAAAATTATAAAATTTACATTAAATTTTTTTTTTTTTTTTTTTAGTTCTTATCGCGAGCAAAATATTTCGTGGATGTCCAAGTATTAACAGAACTATATCTCTGATATATTACCCTGATGACATGACAACTAGGGGATGTTAAAAAAATTATTTTTTGTTATACTGTATTTACTGTAGCCAGGATTCAAAAGCTTATCCAGCAATAAAAGTTGCGCCGAAGGCGCAAAAAAAATTTTTTTTCGACTAATTTTTTTTCAACTTTTGCTCATTTTTTTCCACCCACGTGGGCCGTTTGGGGGGGGCGGTCGCCCCCACCGCCCCCCCCCTGGATCCGCCCCTGGCCATGATCTCTTTTGAGAACAATTAATAGTGACAACTGCATTTTATATAAATTTACACCCGCACAGAGGTGTTTTGCCCTCTCTTAAAACTCGATTTCTTGGACTTTTTTTTTTTTTTTTTTTTTTTTTTTGCTTTCACATAACCAATATAACTACAAAAGCGATACTATACGTTTTAGAGTAGCCGAGAACGTGCTCACGTGTTCGTCAAATGGAGATGGGTAGGCCTATGACGCCAAGGCGTCCGTACGGCCTACCAATCTCCATTTTCCTCACACGCTGCGCGCGCTCGTTACTCGGATCGAAATCCGATGTGGTGGGCCACAGAACTGTTTGAAGGCATGGCCGCTTATATGCAGTCAAATAAATTATCTACATAAATTTTTTTTATTTTTTTTTTTATCGTTTTTGGCCATATATGGGCATGGCCGCTTTAGCACTGTCTAAAAGTTTTTCTTCTCCATTACTAAAAATACGCGATCTGCTCAAAAAAAAAAAAAATAAAAATAAAAAAATAAAACACCGCCTCTGTTCGACCCGCGCGAGTCTCTTTTATAATATGAAGGCCGCTGTTTGTGTGTATATATGTATATATATATATATAATATATATATATATATATATATACATAGAATAGAGATGGGTATATACATCGCGGGTGGTGCCTAGACGTCTCAGAAATGTCTCGCTATGTGTGTTACCTATATATATCTATGTATAAATTTTTAAAATATTTCCGAAAATAGCGCGCTGCGTGTATCCGTAATCGGCACTTTTCGACACAGAATCACAGGGTCCACGGAAAACGACCGCGGGGATGCCGAAAATAAAGACATCTTACTAAAAAAAAAATAAAAAATGCGTCCAAAAACGGTGTTTTACCGATTTTTTAAAGTTCAAAGTGGCGCCAAAAATCGGCTATGGCGATTTTCGGCAATCTGACTGCTGTAATCGATTTATGGACGTATCCTTTGACACGTGCGTGAGATAAATGATTTTTGTTCAGTTTTGACCAAAACCACCCATTCTGGCCACGTTTCGACACGGAAGCAATAGTAATCGCCATATTTCGGCAAGTTACAGTGGCAGATCATCAAAATTTTTATGCAAGGTAGTACCTAGGTATTTGTGACTGTTTGCGTCGAGAAAACTGCGATTTTCAAATAAGTTCTAATTTTTATCATTTTTTGAAATTTTTTGGCGTTTTTGGCAATAACTCGACGCCAAATCAACATAAAGTCAATGTTAATTTTGGAAAGCAACCAAAAAAATATTTAACAACAATGTTTCAAGTTTCATGGCCATGAGACGTTTTAAACGGAAGTAAATAGCAAAAGATCGTTCTTTTTTATAAAAATGACAAGATTACCAAGGGGGTACCCTTCCTATTTTTTACGAAAAAACTTTTTGTCAGATTTTGGCAAAGTTGATGTCTACGTAGACCAAATCGAACTCGCTGATTCTGAAAATCCAACTTCCAAGCCCCAAATCCTATTACCAGTTGAACTGGGACCCTAAAACCAGCATTTTTTTATAATTTTTGAAGAACAACCGGATGTTAAGTCTATTTAGGGGTGGGTGGAGGTTATTATAGGCAAACACATGTTTGAATCATAATGTAGGTTACATTTTATTTAAGTTTCACAAACATCGCGCGGCAACTTTTTTTTTTGCGATTTTTTGAATATAGTGCGTACGTGACGTACGTGCTATATTGTTTTCAATATACCTATTCCCTATTCCCCTACTGCTTGCAGTCAGAGGTGTCGAAAAAAATCCGGATAAAAAATTATTGATCCGTTATATCCGATTTTATATCTGAATCACGATCCGCGCGGCGGATATATTGGATCCGGATTTAAAACGGATCAGTGAATCCGGATAACTTTCTATCCGAAATACGGATTTTAATTTTATCCGGATCGTATATAATCTGGATAATTTTGATCCGGATCGAGATCCGGATTATATTCGGATAATATTGATCCGGATAATTTGATCAAGATCGTGATCCGTTTAATTTTTTCTACATTAATGACCTAGATCACGATTTCATATAATTATGATAAATATTAAGCGAAAAAAAATCCGGATTTCGATATCCGGATAAAAAATTATCCGTTATCCGATTTTCTATCCGGATCTCGATCCGGATACATGAATAGATAATTTGATCCGGATCGTGATCCGGATTTAAAACGGATCAGTGAATCCGCCCTGCTCACAAAACCGCGCAAAAAACCGCGCGGTTACCGGGCAAAAAACCGAGCTCGGTAACCGCGCGGTAACCGCCCGGTTACCGCGCGGTTACCGGGCGGTTACCGGGCGGTAACCGGGCGGTTACCGGGCGGTAACCGGGCGGTTACCGCGCGGTTTTTGGGTTGAAACCGCGCGGCTGCCGGGAACCGCGCGGCTGCCGCAACCGCGCGGCTGCCGGGCGGTTCTCACGTTGAACCCAGATGGCTCTATGGTTTACATGGCGCGTGCTGTTGAACCCAAATGCCGCCTTCTCCGACGCTTTTAGTGGGCTCCGCACCTTTCTGGTTCAATAATGTCGCAAAAAACTTACTTTTATTTTCACTGCACCTGAATTAGTTAACAGAACACAACATTTTCTACTTACACACGTATGTGTACCATTGAATAACAAAAATACCATTAGATACTACACACATTTTCATTGAAAAAGCGTACCTTTTATATAAATACCACGCTTTTTCAATCAAAAGAAAATACATATAAAAATTATGAAATACATATAATTATTGGGTTCAACAAACAAAATCTAAGACATAAAAATATATATTTAATATACATTCTAATTAAAACAAACCCAATATATTACAAAAAAAAAAAAAAAAAAAAAAAAAAAACTTTACGTTCCATGATGCGTGTATAGAAAAACGTTGGTCTTTGCGAAGTTCAAAGCCACTCGCCATAGCCGCGCCCAAGGACATGTAACAAAAATCACTGTTTTAGCCCTCTACTGACATTAAAACTTTGGATTTATACATTCAGTAAATTCTTACCTCATTTATAAACATCGAACACTAATTTTTTAGCTTCTTACAATCCTTTGTACTTAATATTCACGTAAAAAACAACACAAAGTATATTCGCCATATTTGCTTCTTCAATGCTCAAGTTCACTGACACACTGCGCATCTTTCTCACACATCCTAAATGCGCATGCGCTAGATCACGTGGCCTTATTCTAAAAACCGTGCAAAAACCGCGCGGTTCTTAGGAACCGCGCGGTTTTATAAGGGCCGCGCGGCTTTTGCACGGTTTTTTAAGAACCGCGCGGCTTTTGCACGGTTTATTGAGAACCGCGCGGTTTTTTTTATTTTTCTCAGAACCGAGCGGCTAAAATCACGGTTTTGTGAGCAGGGCGGATAATTTTCTCCAAAATTCGGATTTTAATTTTATCCGGATTTCGGCAGCACTAATATATATATATTATATATATTAGTGCTGCCGAAATCCGGATATATATATATATATATAAAATATTAAATTGATATATATTATTTTTATGGTGGTAATTTTTAACCGTTTTTATAAACGGTTATCTGTTTTTTCCGCATATAAAATTATCCGAACTTGCCCAGCTCGCCGGACGCCAGAGAATATAATATATAGGCCCGATAAAAAAATGTGTGCGTCTTTTCTTAACTATAATATCTGAGGCAAGATACTACATACAAGATAAGGACACGCTCGACCAAATTGGGCCGCCGCGAAATTCAAAATGAGCCTCTAAGCCAATCAGCGCCCGAGTTGAAGGTCACGTGATCAATATTGACCAATCACAATGCCGCTAAAATTTACATGGGACCAGTTGGTGTCGCTATCTTGTATGTAGTATCTTGTCTGAGGTACGCTATTGCAGTGCCATCTGCCGGCAGTTTGGTCAACCAAAACTTTGTCTCAGAGTTTGCGGTATGACGATTGTTTCAAAATTGTTTTGTTTTGAACGATCAGCTGATCAGACACGTGCTTGTAAAATGTTTAATATTGGCCAAATTAGCAGCGATTTTCTTTCATTTTATGCTTACATAGTTAGAATATGATTTTATACTTATAATAGTTTTAATTTAAACTTACCTCGATCAAACTTCTTGCCATCAGGATCAATATCCTTCACGTTGAAGATATCTTCAAACAACACACCCGCCATGATGACGCTAGAGTTACTACCAAGTCAAATCAAAAACATTGCACAAATCTTTAAAAAATAATAATTCACCGATAAAATAGAAAATATAATATTTTGATAAAATAAATTAATTAATTAATTACTTTTAATTATTTGTAAATAAAAAATATCTTCTTACATCTTTATTATTGATTTGACATTTGCAGTAGTATTCTCAAGCATGGCAGCTTTGCCACCTAGGAAAAATGCAACTCCGACTAAAATATTAAAACAACATCTAACTCCTCTTCAAATATTACTTCAAATGGGCTTTCCTAAACACAGAGCGTAAGAGACAATTTATATTCACTTAAATTTGTATAGGTGTCATTCTAAATTTCTTATTTTAAGTCTTGCAAAAAAGTGGGTTACACCTCCTGTCTGCAACCCCTAAATGTAAATTTGTAACGTTATTAATAAGATGTTACTATATTTCAGAGATAAGGCTTTGGCTGCTACAGGAAATAGAGGAGTACAGCTTGCTTCGGACTGGTTACTTGCCCATGTAAATGATCCACTACTCGACGACAACAGTCCACGTGAATACATCCTCTACGTTTGCCCAACAGGGACATTATTAGATGAATTAGAGATATTCTGGGAAAAGTCTTTAGATGATTGTGGTTGGAATGGAGCTCATAACTTCATGCCACATGTTACACTTGTGTCATTTTTTAAGGTATAATATTTTATTCTAACATACATATTATGGTTTTCTTGTCTGTTGATCATGTATTCGTAGTGTATCTTTGTCTTGTATTGTTTTGTTTAGCGGTCATTATATCATTAACAAGTAAAGAAGAAACCCAATTTACAAGCTGTTAACCATAGGTTTCTATACATGTATCTGCTTCTGTTTCAATGTACCGTACTCTGTTTGCGTAGTATGTTAAATCGAAAGTGGATATGAGCTTAAACTAAATAGGCAGCTCGTAATGTAGCTTTATGTACTTGTTAATAATATGTATTGATTGATAAAGGAACAACTGTTTTAAAGCCGACTATGAGCAATTTTGCTCACATCTCACATCTGTTTCTGTTTCGACTTACTGTGCATGCGTAGTTAGGAAAAACGGAAGCAGATGTGTCCAAAATCGCTTACAGTCGGCCTCAAAACTGTTGTTCCTTTACTAGTCAATCCCTAATTAAGGCTTAGCTACATATTTATGAAGTTGTTATCCATATAATATCCTATTTTTTGAGCCCAAACAAAGAAATTGTTCATATTAAGGTGTATTTACATATTGACTAATACAGAAACAATTGTTTTGAGGCTGATGTTAAGCAATTTTCACTCACATCCCTGCCCATTTCAACGTACTGCGCATGGATAGTACATAGAAATGGAATCAGATGTGAGGAAAATTGCTTAAAGTCAGACTCAAAACAGCTTACTCTTTATTAGTCAAGTCATTTACGTAACTTTGTGCAGCAAAATAATGTTGCCTATTTAAAATTAAAGGCTTCTTTGTAAACCTGTTACCATGCCCCCAAATAATGCACAATTTCATCTAAAAAGCATTCAGTGATTGTCATTTTGTCGTGTTCCTTTTAAGTGAGCAAAAAAAAAAGAAGGGATTTACGAACAAGCTTACAAATTAATATGTGAATGCAACTTCATAAGAGTTAAGGAAAATTACAATACCTGTATCTAAACAGTTGTAAAAATTAAGTTCTTGTGTGTCTAACGTGAAGTAAAGCTTGCAGTCACCTAATCTCATAGCCTTTGGCATTACGGGACCATTTTATTAGTGTATTTTTACACTGAGACTTAAAATATTTTAAAAGAGGAATCGGACAGACGTTCACATGTCTGAAAAAAAATTTTAAGCATTACATTATCAATAACCTTTATTAATTCTAAATTATTCCTTGCAGGCTCAAGATGAAAGTGCTCCTCAAATTGTGAGAACTCTGAAGCAAATCGTGGAGCAGCACCCACTGACAGAGATAGGACGGAAAATGCATTTAGAACCATATGTGTCTCAAAATTTCATGGGATTTTTTGTAGCAGAGGAAGCAGCAGAAAAATTGAAGAGGCTTGCAATGCAATTTGTAAAAGAGGTATCAAGTACAGGTAAGAGATTTATTTTTAGATGTTTTATACAATGTAAAAAAATGTTATATATTTAAATTTTCTGTGTTAGAAGATAAAATAATTTATTACAGCAGCTTCAGATAATTATGAGCATCTGGACGCAATAAGTGCGTGTTTCCCATGGTGTACAATGGCACAACAATCAGGCAATAGGGCTTTTACACGCACAGAGAAATGTAAGATGGCAGTCAGTGTTTATTAGTAGTTTCATCAGAATGTATAATTGTTCAAATATGCACTCTATTATTATTTTTATTTGTTTAGCATGTTCGGAGCACAATCTTTCAATCCATGTAGTAGAATTGGTGCACTTTGAATGTTTTAGTGTTTATCACTTTCACCATATTATTTCCTTGTTATACTATATATTGTGTTTTACTTTGAATTATTTTTTAGCATTTTATTTGAACAGCGTTTATTGTCCCAGTACTGTATTTTATTATTTTTACTACACTTCTAGCAGATACCCAAATCAACAGGAGTGTGTTATTATTATTATTTTTTTTTTAAACAATATGTTACAACTGATTTCTATTATGCACTTGTTTAGTACAAGTATTGTGCAATTAGGTGCACTGTGTAATTTACGTACTTTAGCTTTTATATGAAATAAAACTATGCTTTTGATGTGAATATTTTATAGTATTATATTTTGTACATAATTTAAAATATAGCAATTTAGAACTTAAGCATGGTTGTTGCCTGCTGTGTACTATTTATTTATTCAGCAAATTTGCAGTTTATTGGGAAATGTTGATTTAGTGACTTATATTGCTTACCTATCAAGACTATGTGTAATAGTGCTGTAAAAACAATTCCGGATGTTTATTTTTTTCTGCTACCCAAAATTTGTATCCAGATTCTGATAATTTTTATCTATTTTGGCATTTTTAGATCCAGAACAAAGGAAAATATGGACTGAATAAGGTTGTATTTTGATGTTGTTGAGAAAAATATGTGTATGTCATTTT
This sequence comes from Ecdyonurus torrentis, assembly GCA_949318235.1. NCBI lineage: Eukaryota > Metazoa > Arthropoda > Insecta > Ephemeroptera > Heptageniidae > Ecdyonurus > Ecdyonurus torrentis. The sequence goes on from OX439129.1 coordinate 41,238,700, forward strand.
TTATCACAAGAAGCAAAATGTGCATTTTGTTTTTTATCATGTGAAGCAAAATGTGTAACTTGGAGTGTGATCCACATTATGTTTGGAAACGTGATACACATTATGGTTGCCGTGATAAAAAACGAGATACACTTGTTTTCCTCTACAACATCGATTTGTAATCTTGATTAGGAAATTATCTGGATTTTAGCAGCACTAATGCACAAATGTTGCATCCCCCCCACCCCCCAATTCAATATTTTGTTAGTTGTTAAAAGTATTCTCTAATTTCAATTACATTTGAGTAGTGTATTACACATAGTGCCAATAAATTATATTACTAGTATTCAAATAATTAAAATAAAATAAGTGTTCACAGTTTTAAATTTGTTTTGTGATTTTTAGCAATCTCACTGGAGCCCCATGTGAAGTCTCTACACCTCACTCTAGCTTATCAATTTCCTACATCTCACTGCAATGCACTGCAAGAATTAGTAGAGCAGTTGACACCTGAATCACATGCACTGTGGGAGCTCAGGCTCTACTCTCGAGATGCAAGGATTGCTGGGCATCAGGTATGTAGCTTAGTGATAGATTATTAGGCTACAAGATTATTAGGTACTTGGTACTTCACTATAGCTTACTACAGTTATACTTTAATGCAGGTTGTCAGTGATCAAAAAATTATTAAAATTCACTATGTATTAGCTTAAAACCTGTTGGTGTGTTTAATATCCCTCATTTAAGTAGCTCCGACCCTAGTGCAGTACAGGTAATTTTCTCCAAAAATTTAGTAGTATAGCCCTATTCATTTTTTAACTTTACCACTGGCCAACTTCCAATTACCAGTTTAACTCAGGTAAGGCCCTACCTTTTCCAATATTAAATGAATGGGCATCTTCAAATAAATACAGCTATAATTATAATAAAAAAATAAAACACATTAAAAGCACGGTCCCGCAGTACTAAATTATAAGATATAAGGGGACTCTATATAAGCTTATCCTGCTTGTCTCACAAGTAACTTCCATTAATGTGGACTAATTTCAAGTCAGCTAACAGAAGTGGTGAGATGCTTCATTTTTCTCTTAATAATATAGCTTAATTGTAAGAATAAAGTGATGGGAGTTGTAAAATAAACTTTGAGAATATTTAGCATTTATTTTATATGCTAAAATAAATGTTTTAAGGTAATTTTAGGCTTCTTATTCAAATAATTGGATTAACTGTTATCTGCAATGTATTACAACATTACAAAAAATTTAAAGAATGTTATGCAAACTTTTTAAAGTACAAAAGTTTACTACTGTATACCTATATTGTGTGGTAAAAGGTTATTATAGTTTCACTGACAAAACGAATATACAAAATAAGTACTAAAAAAGTCAGGAAATTTTACGTAAGAGTTTCATATTAATTATTAATTACATGCGTAATTATTTTGTTCATTCATGGAGCCTGGTTTTACAAATTACCCCCCTAAAGCAATGAAAAAGGAATACTTAAACAGCTCAAAATATTTATTCTATGATGACATAATATTTAACATAATGAAAGAAAATTGTACATAAGCTTTGAAGTTGTTTTAAGAATAGAAAAAAGTGACACTTTTGACATTTTACATTATAAAAAAATAATTAAGCTTTATTGATTATTCAAGAAGAAAGAGTTGTAGACAAAAGTAACAGGCAGTGTTATTAAAGTGGAGAGAGCTCCGCATTGATTTCTGTATTTAAAACTTGTGGGGAAGTAGCCCTGGAACAAAAGAGCATCACTCATTATAATAACAATTATAAACATTATCCAGTAGTAGTATTATTGTTATTTGTAGTAACAGACATAATAATTATGAAAGAAAAGGATAGGAGAGACTATATATAATAATAATAATAATAACCTTTTATTAAGGCGCATACAGGGCTATTTCAGCCATATTACATGAACCTTGGCCATAAATTGAGCCAATAATATTACAATAAAAATACAAAACATTACAATATGCAACAAAATTAAACCATTGGTGGTAGCGCAAAATCAGCGCATCACATCTTACTCACTGGACATAACTTATTTGACACACAACAAAATAACACTTATATAATAATACATCAATAAAACTTTTACTATCACTTATTTCCTAACACAATTCAAAAATATTTAAATACAAACAAATATATAGCCTTACCATAATAAAGAGAGTCCCATAGTTTGATGAAAATCTTGCTAGCACAGAGATAAAAATAATAATAATAACAACCAACCACTAACTCTAATGTGTGTTGTTGTTGTTGTTATCTGTGCTAGCAAGATTTTTGTCAAACTATGAAACTCTCTTCAGTATGGTAAGGCCTTTGCTGGTTTTCTCTATCCCTTTCTTTTATATCATCAACCTACCCGCAATGGTTTATTTTCCTTAATTTTGCGGACATAATAATTATAAAGAGAACAAATTTCTATTTAAGGATATAGACATTTAATACTAAAATTTATTACAATCTTTTGTTATTAATAATTATGATGTTGTATTAGAAGGGGGGGGGGGACTACTGACGTTTTAATATTCATTTGAAGGAAATTTATTAATATAAAACCAGGAGAATTTTAGTTTGCATTATCCCCCACAGATATTGCCCATTTCAAATGGTAGTTAGAGAACTTGAACAGAGAAGTGTCTTCCCCAGCCCCAGTTGTAGCAGCCCAGAACAGGCCATCCTGAGGCACGAATCAGAGCGCATGGTAGAGCAAAGGCGCCAAATTTGTGCTTACTCGCTCTCTGATTGGTGCCTTTGAATGGCCTGTTCTGGGCTGCTATTGGTGCCTCAAAAAAAAAGTAATGTAGGCATACTGTATTGCGTTTGCGGGTCTGCCTAAAACATGGGGATGTCACTTCTCTGTTAAAGTTCTCTAATGGCAGTTTTTGGCTATTAAAACTATTATTTAAGAAATATCGAACATTCATAAATATTGCAGGTATTAACTATTAAAGGAACAACTGTTTTGAGGTCAACTTTAAGCGATTTCGGTCACATTAGCTACAGTAGTGCATTTGCGTAACAAGTAGAAACTGAAGCGGAAATGAGCGAAATTGCTTAAAGTCAGCCCCAAAACAGTTGCTTTTTTATTAGTTAAAACTAATGTCACTTTTTCTATAGCAAACATCTACATATAAAAATCATATTTTTGTTTATTAAAAATATACATAGCTAGTGATGTAATTTTATTGATAAAGTAACACATTTTTTCCCACAGGTTCATAAAGTACTTTACAACCATGTACCCCGAGAGCCAGATGAACTAGAATTGAGAATTGGAGATTACATTTACCTCAGTGGTGACTCCATAGCAAGCACAACAGATGGTTGGGTGGAGGGAGTATCTTGGTTAACTGGTAGGTTTTATCTGATAAAGGAGTTAATGATATGATGACAAATTGGTGTTAATTGAAGGATTTTAAAGAGTGCTTGTGATAAGAACAAGTGTTGCAAAATTTTATCTTTTAAAGCCATAGTAAACTTACAAAATAACTTATATAATGATAGATTGTCATATCTTACATTACCTGAAAATTGATTTGGTCAGACTTGTTGACTTCTAATTTATTTTAATTATTGAGATATTAAGGAAAATAAACCATTGTGGTTCCTTTATATCCTGATGGTGATATCGTGCCAGGTAATAAGATACCAGACTGGCTGTGAAGTCTTTTACAGTAGACACTATAACAGTCAAATAACAATAATTAAAAAATAAATTAGAAATCAAAGAGTCTGGCCAAATCAATGTTGATTCGCATGTATGTTGGGATACTGTACAATCTGTCATTTGAGAAACTATTTTGTTAGTTTTATATGCCGTCAAATTACGTCATCGCTCTAGTTATCAGTTATCTTTATTATTGCAATATTTTGTGAAACTAACAGTTTATCAAGCAATTAAGTGAGATTAGGTAAAGATATTAGGTAATGCCAATGTGATTAAAACTTTGAGATACAAATACTTTTTGCAGGTTGTTCTGGGTATCTACCTCTAAATTATACTTCAAGAACAGCAGAATCTGATGCTTGGACGTTACACAGGTAAATTAGTTGTAGTATTTAATAAATGTCTGTATACGGATTTCACTTTTTCTCCTATCCTTTAATTATGGATTTGATTTCCTTGACGTATTCTGTTTGCTAATATGCTTTTTTTTTTTTTTTTTTTTTTTTTTTTTTTTTTTTTTTTTTTTAATGGAAGCAATATGAGATAACATCATTGAAATCTTTATTGAGATATCAAGTTTTTTTTTTTTTTTTTTTTTTTTTTTTTAAACAAAGATTCTGGTATTTTGAAATGTAAATAAATTTAGACATCATTACAAACTTAAATTGACAATTATCTGTCCAACAGGAACATCCCTCTGTATGACACTAAGGAAGAGGAAGAGGAATCTGACGTGTCTCTGAGCCGTCGGCTCACTTCACATCACACAAGGTATCCAAGTGGAGACACAGCAAAGCATTCTGACGGCACAAGTGAATCAGAAGATAGAAGATTGTCAAGATTGTCATTATACGAAAACGTTAGCGATACGATGGAGGTACCAGAGGTAAGAGTTTATTTGAAATTAAAATAAAAATATTCGTACACCATATCTCCAGATTCTGACTGTTTATTGCTGTCAACTTTTATATCATTTTTAAGCTTGTTGTTTCACCTACATAGTCCTGATAGATATTTCAGGGAAGTGCATGTGATTGTGATAAATTAATATATTTTACCATTCACACGCAGGTGCTAAATTTGCAATGTTATTTTTATGGAGAAACCCCAAGCTAGACCTAAATGTTAAAATATATTATCTCAATCGCATGTACACCATTGAAATAAGGCTGACAAAAATTGTTTTTTTTTTTCTCCAGGCCAAATTAAGCATAAAATTTCAAATATTTGTAATTTAAAATTATGCAAACCCCTATTATAATATTTACTTATATGAATTCCTAGTGGTTCAAGTACCGTTGTGTAAAAGATCAAGCTTAGTTTTGATATGTTGATTGCCAATATTGACCTCTGCCCTTTAAGGATATTTGCATGCTAAATCGCCTTTTGCAAATGCTTACTAGGGCAATCTACATTAATTTTTTTTTACTCTTGTACTGTATAATAGGTTGAGATATAGAAATATTTTTAAATTTTAATTTTTTGATAATTTTTAAAATATTATACCAAAAGATTTGTTCAATCTTTTTAACTTTTGTTAACTATTAGAGTTGTAACAGATTAATTAATGTACAATATTTTATTCAATTTCAGGAACTTCCTTGCAAAATAGAACCAATTATACCACCATTATCTACAGGGCCACGTCAAATCTATATTATACGGCATGGAGAGAGAGTAGACTTCACATTTGGTACATGGATACCATACTGCTTTGATGACTCAGGTGTGATAAATTTATATGTAGAGTGCATAGTGTAATGGTGCTTGTTAATGTTGGTTTCTCCTATCCTTTCTTGATTACACATTATACATAGGGTGTGTGTATTGTAAATCAAAAGAAAGAAAATAGTAAAGCATGTTATATCAATGTGAAAAATTATACAGTAAACTCTCGATTTTGTAAAATCACAAGGGACCCAGAAAATGGTGATTTCACAAAATCAAGAGCTTTACCATTGCCATATTTTATTGAAAACTGCTGCGGACCCATCTGAGCATTTCACAAAATCAAGAAATTCACAGAATTGAACTTCACAAAATCAAGAGTTTACTGTATTACACAAAAATCTTTAATTACTATCGAAAGTAAAATAATGAATCACAGGATTAACTGCAAGCTCTAATCCATGAAATAGAGAAAATATGGGTTACTGTACTTTGTTATGCCATGAATGAACATTAACAATGTTACCAATGTTAACCAATCAAAGCTAGTAATATACCTTTATGGCATTAAAAAATACCTCATCTTTTCTCAATTTTGCGGCCTAGAGCATTCAGTACCCATAAACACATAACATAATTTCCCATGCTTAATAGCTAAACAGTTAATTACGTAGTTAATACTTAGTCATGGGGTGCCTTAATAGTTAAACCATTTTCTTTCCTTTGAATTACATTATCAATCAAAATATAATATATAGGATTATAAATCAAGTTTAGTATCATAAATATGGTATTGTCTTTTATTATTATTTATTTGTTTGTTTATTTTCTCTGTAGGAAATTATATTAGAAAAGACCTCAATATGCCAAGAACTGTTCCAAAGAGACAAAGTGGACCTCATGGATTTTCTAAAGACTGTCCTTTGACAAATATTGGAGAATTACAAGCGTCATTAGTCGGGGAAGCTATGAGAGAAGCCAAAGTTGAGATTCATCAAGTGTATTGTTCTCCATCTCTAAGGTGTATTCAAACATGCACAGGTGTCCTAAAAGGTAAAGTCAAGTAGTAACTACTTCAATCAATTTAAAATAATAATGACAAAATGGTCTAATTTTAAAACAAAATCAATACAGAACTATTACAATTGCAATCTAGCAGAAATAGACAGCAAATCTATAATTCTTACTAATATAAAATATTTCTATTTCCAGGACTAGGGTTAGATAAGACAATCCCCCTCCGCATTGAGCCAGGTTTATTTGAGTGGTTGGGCTGGTACCCAGACTCATTACCTGATTGGTTGAGTGCAGACGAATTAAAAGAAGCAGGGTTTAATATCAACACAAATCACAAGCCATTTGTGAGAGTTGAAGAACTTCAAGATAGAAGGGAAAGCTGTGAGCAATTTTACATGAGAAGCTACTATTTGGCTCAAAGTGTTATTAAGAGCACAGCTGATGTAGGTATGTATCTCATTTAAATATGTATTCCTTTTTTTTTTTTTTTTTTTTTTTTTTTTTTTTTTTTTAAGATATTAATGAAAAGAAACCATTGTGGTTAGGTAAAGTATAGTTAAAAGAAAAGTATAGAGGAAACCAGCAAGGGCCTTACCCTAGTGACACGAGTTCTATAGCTAGTGAAAATCTTACCAATACAGAAATCAGAAATGCAATGCATAGCTTTGGACACTACACTCGACTCTACCTATAAGAGAAATGGAGTACTTGTGTATGTTTTTGCCGTCTATACAGCCTAGGAGAGAAACTATGAATCTCTTCAAAGTTACATAAGAACACTCACGTACTGGTACCTTGATTCTCTTGCGAGAGCCAAAAGCTATCTTATATGTTTATTATCTGTGCTTCATGGAGCTCTATACTTTTTGTTGTAGATGCAATATAAATCAATAGCAGATATGATTTTTGATGTTGATAATTGCTAGTGGTGTTACTAATTATTGATCTCTCATTGCCCGATTTATATATTAAAAAAGTATAATAAAAATGTACTGTACTGTTCTGTGCTTTCAGGTGGAAATATCTTATTAGTTGGGCATGCAGCTACTCTGGATACTTGTTCACGACAACTGGTAGGAGGATCCCCATTAACAAGTCAAGAAATGAGAACCATCATTCAGAAAATTCCATACTGCAGTGCAGCTCTTGTGGAATTAGGTGAAGATAGTCAATGGCAACTGAAAGAACCTTCTTTTCCTCCTGTCACACATTCTAGTAACATTCGCTTTGATTGGAGAATTTTACAAAGCAAATAATTTATTTCTATGGTTAAAGATTCAGTGTAATTGTTTTTGGGTTCAGGAATATAGGTCAGAAGTAGCTCTGTGCTTCACTTGTTTTTTGTTTATATTGAACTAATTGATATTTATAACCATTGATTGACCAGTATAGTGTAGTACTATAATGTTTACAATACTGAACATGTATGTATTTCATTATCATATATATATATATATATAGCACAGCAGCAATGTGGTCTGGATTTTATTTATTGTAGTCATATCACATGCAAAGAATTCATTATATACTCACAATACTCATTATATTATATAATACTACTATATCATATAATATATATCAGTTCTTCCGGATAGAAATGTCGTTGTAGAGTTTTTTTGCCATACGACTATGAGCTCTATGAAAAGAACAGGTAAGATTCAAGGTCGCATCACAAAAAAACCTATACAATGACATTTCTATCCGGAAGACTTGATATAATATATATCATCACTGTTGTCATCTTATTAATAAAAAGAAATTATAGCAATCGTATTTTACATATTATTTTGTGCTGGAAATTTGCACTTGGCTGTTATGTGTAGAAAATGACAAAATTGAGTTATTTTGGCCCTATTTATACGATACTTGAGATTAAGATAAGGACACGCTTGGCCAAATTGGGATGTCAGGCAATTCAAAATGAGCGGCTAAGCCAATCAGCAAGTCATGTTATCAAAAATTGCCCAATCACAATCGGGCCAAGCTTAGCATTGGAAGAAATTGGTGCCCCTATCTTGTACGTAGTATCTTGCAAGACTTTAGAGTACAGCACTATCATATTTTGAGCAAAGTTTGTATTAAACAGTATATCAACAATAAAGGTAAAAGCTGATGACATTCACCTGAAAGAAGGCAGATACTCATATTGACATCATTGCTTGTTGCATACTCCGTCATAAGTGGCTACGTAAGTGAGGGTCTATTGTATTCTTCGTGAAGTAGAATGCAGAGAATGAATGAAAAGTGCAGCACTAGCATCATTTTAGCCATTGTTGCAGTCTCAAATAGCCTGTATGTAACTCAACTTTCTGCTCATTTTCTACACATCAATTTAAGGGGGGGGGGGGGGGGGGGGAATGTCGCGGTTAGGAACAATAATAAAGAAAAGGATAGAATTACCAGCAAGGGTCTTACCACAGTAGAAGTTCTATTCTTTTCTTCATTTTCTACAAATGGTAGCTAAATGCATATTTTCAGCACAAGATGATATGTAAAAAAAAAAAAAAAAAAAAAAATTGCAAGTTAATATTATCTTGAAGTTTGAAATATGTTAGTTAATTTTGAACCCCATGACATGCAAGTCGGTTTGACAAGTATTACCTAATTATTCCAGTCTGATTATATATCATCACGTATGTATTATTTAAGGCATATAGTAGAAATCATTTTAAACAAAGATGTGTTTATATATTTTTTTCCATTATTAATGCTAAAGTAATTTTTAACAAAAGCAAAGCTTTTGCAGTTCACCAAATCAAATATCAATTTACAAGTTAAAACTTTCTACATATTTAAAAATATGTTGTTATTATTATTATTGTTTTGTTATTAACTTATGAAATTAATTTATATATTTAATATAATTTGTTTCATGTACTTAAATGTAATGATTAAATAAAATAAATATCTTCAATGTTTCAATAATTTGTATTATTCAACTAAACGGCTGTTAGAAGCTGTTGTTTTATTGGGGAAAAAACTAGTTAGTGATAATTGACTAGTAAATTAACATGATTGCAAAAACCAATGGATATTTAGAAGAAAAAAAATGTAGATATGGGAGATAAATAGCACTAAGCTGGCAAGGATGTCTTAAGAGAAATAACACAGTTTCTAACCCAGGTCTAAATTCAACTCGTACACTTTTAGACAATGGTTAGATAGTCATTTTTATAAGTTGCTGGCTCATAATATGAGTAGTATCCTACTATACTACATATCAATGCCTCCGCGCCACTACACTTTTCATCTACACTTTTTAGATTTGCGACGAGTGGAGCATCTACACTTTTCTCGCAGTGCAGTGAGTGGACTAGCAGCCATTCACTTATCATTGCAGATGCTCCACGACGGAAAGTATAGATGCTCCATTTGTCAAAAAACTGGAACGTGTAGATACTTCTTTTAGGCGCGGAGGTATCGATATGTGCGTACTAAAACATGTGTTAAATTTTGGCCTGGTGCCTGGGTAAGAAATTACTATCACGCAAGACACCCCTCTCAGCGTAATGTTCACAATCTCTCAATTCCCCAATTATTCAAAATGTTTATGCATTTTTTCCCCCGAATCATATCTTTTTTATGAGTCACATGTCAGTTTATTATTATTATTTATGATGATATTTTAATCTCTTTTCTCTTTTCACATATTATTGCAAAGAGCCTACAAAAAAATTAAAATTAAAAATGTAGTTAAATATAAACTATATTCTGCAATATATATAAAAATGCTCCGCTATAATGTTTTTGCTTCAAACGACTTGGAACCTTGGAACAGATTTTTTTATTTACTGTATTTATTATTATTATTTTACGAAATTTGAGTGGATTTAAAACATTAAATAGCACAGCTCCCTAATCAACATAATTCCTGAGTACCGTTTTTTGTAGTATCACAACATTTAATTATCAAAATATAAAAAAATATATATAAATACCTAAATAAATTGAAAAGTCCAAATAACAGTTTAAAATATTTTATTTTTAAAATTTGAAACTAAGATTATAGGTTTAGCAGCACAAAAATATATTTCACTTGTTTATCAATATATTGAAATGCATTTTAAAGTAAGAGTAGATTGCAACATGCATTTGGTTGTGGCATATTACATAACAGCTTGATTCAACATTATCCATATCAGTACATGCTAGGTAGTAAAAGAACCACAATAATTCAAAATACAAAAATAAAATGGCACTGATATAAAGAAGACAAAAAAAGAGTTTAAGTCCAGATTAAAAACTAGAAATTACATAAGGTATATTGAAATAGCTATTTAAAAAACACAAAACAATTTAACATAACCAACATCCTTATAAAAAGAGGTTAGTCTTCATTAGGATGGGTGTTACCTGAGTTAACAATGCCCTCCTTCCTTGAGCTTGGTGATAAGAGTATCAACATCTGGTAGAATTGAACCTGCTTGACGGACTGGGGGGTCTTCTACGCTGACAACTTGAATACGAGGAGCAATGTCAACTCCTAGATCCTTAGGACTCATCTTCTTAATAGGCTTCTTTTTAGCTTTCTGGAATGTAATAATATGTACACTTAATATCACTATTTCAATCAGTTAACTGAATTGTGTTTCTAAGGGGGAGCGTGTAGGGCTTGCTAATTATGAATTACAATGGGGTTAGGTGTAAGTGTCAGCTAGACGTGTAGTTAGGCCTCAACCTTGCCCTTTCAATGTATTTATTTATTATTTCATTTATTTTATTGATAAGTTTGAAAGACAGGCATAAGAGAAAACTTACAAGAGCTTTACCAAGCAAAGATTGTCCCACTTTTAGTTTTTTTTTTTTTTTTTTTTTTTTTTTTCATTTCTTATTTCTTAAACGCCGTTTTAGTGTTACCTATAGATTCCTTATTTCTCTATGCTCCTATTGATGTAATAAAAAATACATTTAGTTCGAAACGCAAATAAAAAAATAGCCGCAAAGTCGAGCATTTTCCTCATACAACATTGGTTAATGGCTGAAAAAGCCATGCTCCTTCCACAGTAGATCATTCATATTTCTGCGAAAGTGTATTTAAATGGACTCAAAAACAGATAAATAAGCTCTTTGATTAACAAAGAAACTTTTAAAAGCATTAATCAGAATTTGGTTCGAAACGCACTGAGAACTTTGTGACTAAAAGAGCTGAAATTGAAAAAGATATTCAATTATAGTTCCGAATGCGGTCGTAATCTGTGGCGCTGCAGTTGCTTATATTCTTGGCGATCGCGGGAGAAACGATATAACCGTCAATTGAGCTCATAAACGTTAATAAAACTCTTGTAAATGTACTTAATATGTATTAACTTCATTATAATTAATTAATATATGCACTGAGAAGCGAGAAAAGTGTTTGATTAGAAAATAGTTACAAAAAGCAATATATATGATTTGCTGGACTATCTCTTAGTTCCTTGACAGCACAGTTGGTAGAGCGCTGCTTTTACCTGACGAGGGTCAGCGGATCGAGACTTGGTTATTGCAAAGTTTTTAATGACTAATTTAAAATCAAGGGAGCGCCAAACTTCAAATAAATTTAAAATCAGCTGTTAACAACCTCGTTCAAACTACTTTAAAAATCTAAATAATATTGTTTTACTCTGTGTATAATGCAAAAAAAAAAAAAAAATCTTCTGTTTTAGCACTATGAATAAATGTGCATTTAATTTATACATATTAAAACATTAAACATTAAATCTTAATACAAAATAGTAGATTAGTTGAATTGAAAATTTATAAAACATGAATATTCTCTATTATATAGTTAATTGGGTCTTGGGATCAAATGTTCTAGCGTAGAGAAGTGCTAGATTTTTAATATTATTATTTACATAAACGTTAAAAGAATAGGGATACTGTGTCGATAAAATACAATATACCTAGTATCTCACGTTCTCACACTTCAAAGGCACACTATTATAAAACAGCATCATACTCTTACTCATGGCCATAGACGGTCTAACAAAGGCCAAGCGTAAAAGTGAGGTGTAAAAGCATAATAAGTACAAGAAACTTACCATGATATTGGGCAAAGTGGCGTAGCGTGGCTCATTAAGACGCAAGTCTGCACTCAATACAGCTGGCATCTTCACCTTGACAGTCTCCAAACCTCCATCAACCTCACGAGTAATTGTCAAAGTTTTATCTTCCTTTTCAATCTGTAATTAAGTCGCAAGACTAACTTGAATAAAACAGATCTTTAATGATATTGTAAGTTAAGACATAAAATAGTTTAATAATTAAAACACATTGTATGAAAAATTATATTAAGTGACAATCTTTTATTATTAGAAACAAAACAAGAATATGAATAGTTTTTAATTTTATTGTTGTTTCTTGGCAATTTCTTCAGCACCTCAATAGGTACTTTCTTCCATTAATTACTCATTAGCAAGATTACTATGGATGGAACAATTAATAATATACCAAAACACACTTACTTCTAATAAATGTTTATTAATGTTTAAATTAGCCAAGTAACCATTACGGCAATATATTGCTAATGAAACTTAATTGAACGATTTTGAGGGGGGGGGGGTGGACTCTAATACAAGAAAAACATAGTATGCAATTAAAGATACATAATTCAATAATTTTAAACGCACCTTAGAAGCATAAGTTCCCTGAGGCCAATCAAGCACAGCAGCAGTCATCTGAGCTGTCTGATTGCAGTCATCATCAATAGCCTGAAAAATAATTAATGTTGCATTAAAAAATAAACATGAGAACACTCAATACTAGTCCATGTCGTTGATTGATGATTGATCAACTTGATAATATAAATTTTATTTACCTGCTTTCCAACAATAACAAGGTCAATTTTTTCATCCTGAGCAATTTTGGCAAGAATTTTGGACACATGGATGGGCTGCAGGGTTTCATACTCTTTGCCAGAAATCTCCACGTGTATTCCACGATCTACACCCATGGCTAATGCAGTTCTCAATGTTTCCTGCAATGTAAATAATAATACAACTTTATCAGACCCAGGGTTCATAATATATTGTAATAGAGGGTAAGCGTAGTACAAAATTCAAGCATTCGATTTCATTTTGCGATAGATTGTACAGCTCTGGCCAAAAGTTCCCGAACAGGGCAGCGGCATGTTATACTTACTTGTGCTTGCGTAGGTCCACATGATACTGCAATAATTTCTGCTGCAAGCTTCTTCTCCTTCATACGGACAGCTTCCTCAACAGCAATCTCATCAAAAGGGTTCATGGAGTGCTTGATCCCATCTGTTACCACGCCTGTCTTGTCAGGCTTCACACGGATCTGCAAGCAATGATTACATAATGATGCATACATACATACAGCATAAAATACACACCTTATATGATATAATAAACTATGACGGTGTGAAGGCATATTTATATTATGTAGCATTACATATACCACCATGCAAGATGTTTTGAATTATTACATAATTATAAAATATGTAAAGTTTTAAAGTTAATTATACTGGTAATTGGTAAAAATAATAAGAGGCAACATTTATGCATATTTGTCGTTAAGGTTAAGCGAGCCACCGTAATATATGTAATACATTATGCATATTATACATTTGCCGCAAATAGACATTATTATGCATTACATGCTAAAATATCCATGTTCAAGAAGAGTACTTATATATGTAATTAATTATGCAACTCAAAAAGTGTGTTATTATCGAAAGAGCTCTTAAAAATAAAATGACCCTTGATCTTATTCATAAGCAAGTGTGTAAAGAGGGTCGTGAGAATAGCTTTAATTTACACAAAATAGGTCGATTTGACAGTTTTTTAATTTGTCATGTGTAAGAAAATATATTCATAAATACTTATACAGAAAAATAATCAAAACTAACTTACTTTAACGGCATAATCAATCACTCTTTTTACTCCAACTAAAACACGGGCCATTTTTTAGCAGATTATAAACAGCTGAGGACGTTATTCATTTGAAATGGCGCTAAGTTTGAAATGGCTTTTATAATTAATTAGGAGTGAATTAACAAATCAGCAATCAAATCACTACATAGTGACATTTTTACATTGGCAGCGCGTACACCACATACAATGTCAGTTATTGCTTTATTGCTGCCAATAATATTATACCCGACATATAATTCAAGTTAATATTTTTTGGACAAGTTAATAAATCAAGAGATTTTCTTTCATTTTGAAGGCATCGCTGCTCTGAAAATCATATGAACTTTTTTCTTTCTTTTTTCATTTTTAATTATTACTTGTTATTGTTAATTTAATTTGCATTTAGTATTTTTGATAACTAGTATATTAGAAGCACAAGATAGAGTAATAATAGTACATATTTCCAAATAATGAATATAAAAAAATTGAAATAAAAAAGATAGGCTCTATGCGGTCTAACGCATACGCAAAAGTCATAAGCGCCTAACATATAGGCAACTTATTGAGCATAACTGTAGTGCGGGTTGCATACATACAGGCTGCATGACACTTGTTCTTCTTTTTATAAAACAAAAATACCCATTTTTATTATATTTGTATACGTTAAATGATATGTATATAACAGTATAACTACTTATATTTTTATCATTATATAATTTATCTTAATTATCAAAAAATAATAATAAAGATACTAAAAGAGTCGTGCATACTTTGGGTGTACATTCTATTTATTTATACTACACATACAAATACTTACTACAATCGTAATTTACCTAAATGCAGTTACGCCAAGGACAATTGCTGTCACGTGTGACTAGCTGCTCATCAGATTTTTGCAAATTAAGCTCACGTGTGAGTGTTTTTCAAAGTTTTATTTCATTTCATCCCTTACATGTTCTTACTGTGGACATGCTCCAAACCCTACATCACTGAGGTAAGAGTGCGGGGAGGATTTATTATTATTATTATCATATTAAAAAAAAAGTAGAAATTTAAAAAAAAATGAGATTTAAAATTCCCTAGAAAATGCTAAATTATCATAATTATTGCTCATATTCAAATTAAAAATAGGATAAAATGTTGCTTTTATTTTTTAAAAAAAGAAAAAAGAAAAAATGAATAAACCCATATTAAACTTTATTGTAAAACAAACTTATCTGTATAAGGTTTCCCCAATCCACTTTTGTACTCGTGTTTTAAATTTTACGTACTTTAAAATCCTGTAATATAGCGGTTATTTATATGCAAGGAAAACTAAATTTTTACAGCAAATCACTCATAATATAATTTGTTTTGCTTTGTTCTCTCATACTTTGAATGACCTATCGTTTAATTATCAACCCAATCGGTGATTAATGTAGGATATATAAAAATAAAACACATACACAAAGTAATTTTTGTCAATTTGCCCTGTTATTTTATTTTATACAATGTACAGTACAGAGACTGCGTAAAAATTGAAAAATAGGCATCTGCTGTTGCTCATAAGGTTCTTTTTTTTTTTTTTTTTTTTTTTCTTGTTGTTTTTGATCAAATAGAAATGATCAAAAATTTATAGTATTAATTGAGTGTGTTTATTTTGTGTGTGTGAGTTAGAAGTTAGAAATAGAGAGAGAGGACCAAGGTATTTTTGTTTTATTTTTGTGTGTAGGGAGCGAGATGCTGTGGAAAAAATCTTGCTGCTTCGTCCGTGTTTTTTTTTTTTTTTTTTTTTTTTTCTTATTTTTTTTTTACAATTATATAGAATTATACAATAACAAATAACAAACATTTTTTTTTTAGTTTACATATACGTTCAGCTTCGATTTTGCTTTTATTATTTATATTTTTTATACTTCATTCTTTTTTAATTACATAACATTTTTTTTTAAGTTGGCTGATGCTTCACAATCGTAAGGCAGTAATGTAGATATGTAAGATTGCTATATATTATTATAATAATAATGATGAACACTTGCGCTAATTGCCTAATTTTTTAAAATTATATTTCAATATTTTAGGGTAGAATTTAATGAAATTAAGTTAAGTTGGCTTCAATTTTTATAAAAAATTTATAACATTTATTTTATCATTTGCTCGTCATATATCAAAAGTTGGACAATTAAATTAAATTAGGCAAGGTAGCGCAAGAAATTAAAATGTCCTTTATCTGTCCTCCATATTTTAAAAAGAAATTCATTGATTGAGGCAAAAAATTAAATACTAAAAAAGAAAAACAAAATATTATATTTTATAACAGTTTTTTTGTTTTTGCATTATAACAAGGTTAATTTTCTTTATTATGTACAATGTTTGATTATATTATTTTCCAATGTTTATAATAATTAAAAATAAAAACATTTTTATGGTTATTTAAACACTATTTAAAAACTAAGGAATAAATTACAATCTCTGTATATATTTTTATATGAGATTCTTTTACAAAATATTTTAATTTTAACATATTCACATAAGATCAGGAGGATCTTAAAATAAATATCAATTTTTCATTATATTAAAAAAAAAATCTTAATAGTGTTTTTTCATCACATTACTATTTACAAATTTTCATGTTTTTTTATAATTATTATTTTTATCTATCAAGCAACAACAATTATAGTTCATATGTTAATTTTTATTTTTACATTCAACCACACTAGTTATGCGGTTATTTTGAAATATAATTATATCATATTATATTTTTTATACTGTTTTTTTGAAATATCAACATTTTTTTAGTTTTATTTTTCAAATTTTTTTGCTGTATAATTATATACAATGAATGCACATTGGGTCTCTGTATATTTTTGTTTTATTATTATAATTTTTTTTAAATATAAATTTTTATTTATTTAATTTTTTATAGTATGACTGAACACGTTTATAAGGGGAACACTTTTTTTAAGAAGGGGTTTTAAAGGGAGTAATTATTATTTATTTTTTCTATTAATTACTCCAATATAAATATAATTATATAGAAAAATCTACATGGGAAATATTTTGTCTAAGAGTGTATTTTATATTTTACGATACTGCATGCAGCAATAATTTTTTTGAAATTTTAAAGAAATAAATACGTTAATTTTTTAATAAAGTCAGTACACTAATTATTAGACACGATACGATCAATGATGGCAGACATTTAAAATCTATTTTTCCCTTATCATTATTTTATTTCATTGTGAATCTGAGTGTAAAATGGAAGCGATATTACTTTTCCATTAGTTTACGTCTTGGACAATTCTTTACGTGCCCAATAATTAGTACTCAAACTATATTGAATAGATAATAAATCAATATAAATATCAATTAAATGGTATTTGAAAACTTTTCTGATTTGATTAAATATTACAATATTTTGACACCAATATGCTTTGCGTTATATGATATGATAGAATGATAAATATATGTTCAGCATATTTTTAGATATTATTTTCTTAGCTCATATTTTTTTTAATTATTATTTTTAAAGCAGTTCTCATCATAATATACGTATAATATTTATTTGCTCAGTACACATAATTACTGCTTTTGTAATAATATGGAAGTTTCTTTTTAAATAACTATGAGTATGAAGCAAAATATAGGGGAAGAAATTATTTTGAAATAAACTCGTATGAAATATTTTACTTCTTCTTTTTTTATTATTATTATTATTATTTAGGGGAAGGGAGAAATTGAAAAAAATTCCTTTTGTATTTTTTCCATATTTTGTGATTAAAAGTTTAAAAAGCAATTCATGAATATTTTTTATAATTATTCTTGTTTTTGCTGGCTCTAAAATGGGTTAAAATTTTACACTTTTTAATATTTCATGCGAGTTTTATTTTCGTCTAACAAATAGCAAAATATTTAGACTAGAATAAAATAATTAGTGAACAATTAACCTTTCTTTTTACAATATTGCATACATAAAGCATCGATGTATATTATTTATACAATAATATCTATAAAAATAAACTTCAATATCATCATAGTAAATATATAATGAAATGACTATAGCTGTTGTTGGTTTTAATCCCACCATATAAAAAAGAATAACGATATTCTTTTTTTTTTAATTGTTTATGCAGATTTTTATTTATTTTTTTAATTATATTCTACACACCGAAACATTCAAGGCCTATATAAGAATGATATACGAATATGAACTACTTTATTTCTTATTATTAAAACTGGCGTTCTATATTTTTTTTACGAGACAATCAGAGCATTTTTTTTTCTTAATTCATATGCTTTATTTTCCCATTAAAACAATAAATTTAAAGTATCTGCTAAATGAGGTGTATTTTATATAATACTAATGATATAAAAATGGTAAGACATATAAATATGTAAAATATGGATTAATCAAATTAATTTAAAGTTAATTTCATAATAATATATTAATGAGTATGATTTGCAAGTAAAATTGTCTCAGTCTTAATGCAAATCAGTCAAAGATTAAATTAATTTTAAAAAAATGTAATTAATTAATTAATTAATGGGAGAATGTCAACATATTTTTTATTATTTTTTGAGCATTTTGTTTCCTAATATTTTTTTCCTGGGATCATGCAGCAGAATCTTAGCTAAACACACATTTCTAACTAGAATAAAGTTTTAGTTTTATTTTGTTTTCTTCTTATTTTTGTTAGGTTAAGTCGGTATTATGTCATTGTGTTAGTTGGTGGATGTAATTTGTTACACACTTTGGGCTTATAGGTTTTGGCACGTGGTTTTATATATATTCATGCTTTTTCTTTCAAATTTTTAAGGCAGCAATAACAAAAGACATGGATTTGGTTTTTGTTTTCTGTTTAACTCCTAGCGTGTAGGCAAACAATTGAACAATCTTGCAAAAAAAAAGTTACATTTAAGGAGCTTCAGCGCCTCATTGAAATGAATAGTTACATTTATGTCCAATTTTTTTATATATATATATATATATATATATATATATATTGTAATATGTAAGTGGCACTTTTTTCCAGTGAAGGTTAAAGGTTGTTGGATTTGTCTGTCAACTATTGTAATTATTATTATTATTATTCAATTAAATTAAACTTTGCTGACAAAATTTGAAAGTAACAAGCTTGAAGGAAAAACTATTATGGGGCGTTGATAAAGATAATAATTATTTATTTATTTATTTATTTTACTGTTGCAGACAACGCAACAGAAAAGTAGTTAAATTACAGATATCTATATAGTATAGGTACAGTATATGGGAAATGGAAAATTTGATGACGTCACAGCAAAAAAAAAAAGTGCTCATAATTATTATATATTTTTTAATTGAATGTCACTGATGTATTAAAAAAAATTGTGACACCATATAAACTTTCTTTTATTTTATTTCTTTTCTGTTCAACAGATAACATTTTTTTTTTCAGTTAGCAGATAAAATTATTTATAATAATATTTTGTTTTTAATAATTTTTATTTATACATAAAATTGCCAACAAGCATTCAATGAATTTATAATAGTGTGCAATGTAAATGCTGGAAATTATTTACTTGCATTTTTGTATTTATATACAATACATATATTTTATATGTTTTTTTTTTTTTTTTTTTTTTTTTTTTTTTTTTTTAATATTATTAATAGCGACAACAATAGTGTGGTTTCAAAAAAAAATGTATAAGAAGTGAAAAACTTAACAATAAAATATCGTGTTTTGTATGTATATCATGTTTTTTAACATAAAATCATGATAATATACGATATTTAAAATATTTCAAACATGAGAATTAATTCTCTTCCTCTTTTTAACTTTCATTTCTTAGAATATATTTTATTTTTATTATTTTCGTTTATTTTAAAACAAACTATACATTACATAAAAATATTTACTTCAAAAGGAATAGTATACATTCGTTGCCAATAAGATTTCTACTATTGTAAGATAATATTTCATTGTTATATATTATGTTATGTATTTTTCTAATTTCTTCTTTCTATTAATATTTACTACACGTATTTGTGTATGACATTATTAATTTTTTCCAACAATATTTTGAAACATAAAGAACATAACCTGAAGTTTTGAAATAAAAAATATTTAATCAACAACGAAAAAGAGGATAAAGAATTAATCTGTATAATAAACCACGAATATTATTATTATTTTAGTTAACAGTATCATCAAATATCATTTTAATGAAGTCTTTTTTTTATTTTTTTATTTTTCTAAAATTATGAATTAATTTCAACATAATTTGTGGCACTAAATTATGTTGATAACACTGAGTATCCATTTTTTCATTTTTCGTTTTTTTTTTTTTTTTTTTTTTTTCACATTTAAAGGCAGAATAAATTTTTATTTATAATTATGATGTTGCCTTTTCATAAGTTTTGATCACTTTTTATTAAAGTAGTTTCACTTATAATAGCAATTATTAAGAAATCAGCAACATTTAAGTTCAAGCACCATAATAATATACTTTTGTATTTTTTGTCTTTAGACTTATTTTGAGGCTTTCTTGGTTTGTAAATGGAGTTTTTTTTTATATTACATAATTTTTTTATGCTTAACTCAAGCACCCAGTATAATATAGGAGAATAAAATTGTTCATTTTGTTGGAAATGAGTAATTTTAATACTTTGAATGGAAAATTTTTAAGGATTGAATTAATTACGAATATCGTTGTTAAGGTGTTGATAATTTCATAAACATGAAACATCACTATTATAGTAATGAAAACGATTTCTCCAGAATTCAAAGAAAGCACCATAAATACACTTTTCTTGTGTGATCTTCACCCCTCAAGGAAAATAAGTGCTGTTGGTTTTGCCTCAAGATTTGATTTTTTCGCTTCAACGACGAGAAATTCAATTTCCTGACGATTTCTTGCAGCAAATGTTTCAGCAATAAGTCTAGCGACATCTTGATGATGCATACCTGAAATAAATGTTAATATTTGTAGTCATCAATTAATAATAATTTGCAAAAATTTATTGAGCCTTTTTTTTTATATATATATTTTTTTTTTAATTACAAGAAAAGGTATATATTTTATGTAACGTAACATAAACGTGTACAAGTAAGCAGTTGAAAAAAGAAACCTAATAAGTGAATAAATCGTAAAACTGCTTCATTTAAGTTATAATGAATAATGACTAGTATTTAAATTGAGGCTAACAACCTAAATAAATAATTATAATTAATTACAAATATTTGACCTGCAAAACATAAAACAATTTGAATTTGATGATTTTTTTATCATATAAGCCTGGAATATTCATGATAACATTAAATAGCCAACACATACCTTCAACTTTCTGACCGTCTACTTCAAGAATAAGTTGACCAACTTCTAATCCTCCTGCCTCGTAAGCTGCACCGTTTTCCTGTGAAAAAAAAAATATGTAATTCAAAATAATGACTTCAACAACATATTGGAATTACGCTCTTACATATACAACCCTCACAACTATAGTAAAAAATAACAATAATTTATTAGTACAGAAATGATCTTACAATCGATAAATGTGATGTTTAATAATTCTTTTTTATTCTACTTATAATGAATATGATATGATAAATATTATGTAACAAGTTTGATGCATTATGGGGGAAAAAACGTAACAAATTTCTAAAAAATAATAATAATAATATAAAGCAAAGAAAATATGAAATTTCATCATAAATGTTATGGAATTTATTCAAAATTGTTATAATTTTTATATACAACCAAATTTATAAACTTTTGAATACTCACTTTACGGATGCATTAAAAAACAAAAACAAAAACTTACGTGTATGTTGATAATTCTTGGCAGTGGATGTTTAGTATTTGCACCTCCCTCTATTGCAATCCCTAACATGGGTTTACATTTCTTCACAGTAATTCTTAAGTTACCTTGAAGATCAGGAACCACCATGGCACCCTATAGAAACAAAAATATACTAATGTCAGCACCTTCAACTCTACTTTACATTTAAGTGAAGTTAGAAGTCGTATAAGTACTCTCTGTAAGTTTATATAAGCCGAAGAAAACTGAAATATGTTTTGTAAAGTATTGTCGTATTGCATGACTAGGAATAATAAAAACGGTGTTTTAATAATTTATCAACGTTAAAAAATCAATACTTTGTTGAATATTTGATACAAAAAAAAATAAAAATAGATATATCTATTTTTAGCTTCTGTTATAATTTTCTTGAATTTTTTTTGAACAAAGAGTATTTATAAATAATTAAGTATATAAATTGAAAATGTATTATCAAAAATGCATTTGATGCTGCTTATTTGATAAAAAGTTCTATAGCATAACAATTTTTGTTTTATCATGACTTTATTATTATTTTCAAAACATATTTTATGAAATGCCACATGCTTATTTTTTTAAACGTATTTCAAAAAAATACATGCCATTCCAGCATGCTTGAATATTTTTATAGAGATATTAAAATTGTGGCTTTTTATAATAATATCAAATTTGCTAGCATTTTGTGCACAAAGAAATAAATTCTGAAAAATAACAACATTTTATGATATATACACTTAATAACACACCACTTATACAATAATATGTATACTATTTATAATTTTTTATTGCTTATAATATATAAGTTATAATAACATCCGTGCTAGGGGTATATAAAATATAAATATTGTTTATTCTTGCATGGGGTTTACGTATATATATATATATATATATAGGCACTATTTTCTATTGATTTTGTATACGCCAAGTAGGGGTTCATTCGGTGTACATTAAACAATTAAAAAGAATATCATTAATATTTTACATCATTAAATTTTGAAATTAAAGTAAATTCCATAACTTCTAATTTATATAGTATTTACTTTCTGTTCAAAATCTTTTTGAATGATATTCTTTATTGTATATTTGTATTTTTATTATATGGGTTTAACACATTTATATAGGATTGTTTTGTGTGTGTGTGTTTCTATAGGGTACATTTAAACATAAATCTAATATATTAATTTATCTAATATATAACTAAACTATATTAGTACTAAATACTAATATTTTTATATGTATAATTATATATAATATATATTTTAGGATTTTTTTTTTCTCAAAGGTAAGGAAAGGTGTTTCGTGGAAAAGTTTTTGCATTTTTTTTATGTAACACATTTTAGTGTATGATACAAGTCCATAAAGTGCAATATATGATAACGAGAAGCACAAACTTTGTGTGTGAAAGAAAAGGCATGGTTAGTGTATTTTGTATTTACATAATGTGACGGTAAAAAAGTACATTCTGGTAGAAAAAAAAATCAAAATAATGTGCATTTACAATTTTTATTTACATTTGTCTTAAAAGTTACATTTCATACAGCTGCTTGTTCACTTAAAAGTTTTAAGTTATTAGATGGTAGTTAAAAAAATGAAAATTCATCATTGTTTATATAAATCATAATTTTTAAATTATTATTTTTAAAGATTATTAATTAAAAATTTATTCTTCATTATGGTTTTTCATAATGGTAAATATTAGCCAACTGTATGAATGTATTACTGAATTATGAATGATTGCAGCTCACGTGACTCCAATAAAATGCTACAGTGTGAATAGCATGTTGACAAGGCATTTTTACATGGCATCATTTTAGGAATTTGTCATTACCACATTGCAAAATTTAAATAAAATATATCATATTAAAGCAACATTTTCATCAGAATGGTTTAAAAATATATAAGATTTAGGATGAGAACCATGTATGTAAAAACACCTTAAAGATATTCGTAAACCTTGTTCTCTTGCTATGAAAAATGCGCAATTCCATTTAAAAAGCATCATTTTTATAATAAAGCAAAAAAGATCGTCATTTTTTGTGGTTTGGAGCAGGGTTTACGAACACCATTCTTGTTTATAAGTGATCATAATTTGTGAGTGTAAATATGGTTGCTATAACAACGAGACGTTGAGTTGGGCATACCATGCCATCCTCGGCGAGCTCAGGCAGCTCTCCACATCCACCCCCTCGAGCAGCAAGTCTCTGCATGGATTGACGTCGTCTTGGTTGACCTCCTGACCCCTCGCCATCAAGTAGAGCTTGTTGATCACCGTCAGCACCACCCATGTCGAAACTTCGGCTTAATTTCTGCGCCAGTTCCTGAGAACATGCGCGCTCTCAGCAATCTTCTCCAGGGGAGTAAAAAAATACTACGGTGCACTTAATTTAGCTCTTTTCTTTTTAATTTTGTTAGTAAAAGTAAGTACTGATACTTAATTATATATTATCTTATAATATTCAGTACAATTTAGTTTGAGCTGCTCCAAAACATCCAGAAATTTACAGTTAAAATTTAACTAAATAAGACCAATATTCTTACTATTTAAATTTCTTTAATAAAAGAGCTAAACCATGTGTTTAAAGTGTATAAATTTAAAAAATTCAATTAATTTTTGCTGAATAAAAAATTAATTTGTACAACAGTGAGCAGAAACAATTGAGCAGCGAAGCCAGGACCGAAGCAAGCAACACAGCATCAAAAAGCAAGCTAGGAAAAATATAATAATTTTTAAAATCTGAAAAATATTAATATGCATTCAACAAGTATCATTTTCTTTTTTATATTGAAAATTTAATTTGAAAAAAAAAGTCCTAGCTTCGTATGTTTATTTGTCACTGCATGCACATAATATTAAATAAAAAAAAGTGCTTAAATATTGAGAAAAAAAAACATGTGGATCATAGAGATTTGTGGTAAAATGTGATAGGAAATATAGGATTTTTGTGAATTATTTTTGGTTTAGAAGTATACACATCACATCCATCAAAAAGTGCTATAAACTGCATCACGACAACTATATAGAGAATTTTAGTTATAAAAATAATTGTAATAAATATTCACAAGATGCGAGATCATTTTGTAATTTTATTTTTTTCTTAATAAATGTAATTTAATTTGGATATTGTTTCCTATATGTTTACATTTTTTTTTCTTATTTTATTTAAAATTATAATTTTAAAGATCACTCATGTATTTATTAAGACATAAATGGTTCCAAGTACAAAATTAAAAATAAACCAATACCAAAGTGACTTTACCATAAAGTTATAGCCAAATCTCTCAACATCCAAATTAAATTAAAATGAACATGCACTAGCTACACAGAATAATCTATTTTTTTAAAACGGTTATTAAAAGACTGTCAAATGTGCACTACAAAGAACGATCATCGACTTAGAATAAAATCTTATTTTGTATCATAATCTATAATATGCAAGCCTATATAAAAACGTAGAAAATTACATTAAAAAAAAATGTGAAAAATACACATTTATTGTATATTAGGGACTATTTACTATTTATTGTGAAAAGACCCAAAATTATAATATTAATAATATAATATATAATAATGATTTTGAAATTAATATATACTAAAAATATAGTAATAAAATTAAATAGAAAAATCAAAGAAAAATAGAAGAAGAAAAAATAGGTCTGATCACAATATGACAAATTAGAAAAAAAAATATTCATATTAAAAAATCATGCTACATTTTTTTTTTCTAAATTTGTCGTTGGATTTATATAATGTGTTTAAATACAAAGCAGTAACGATTCTAAGGGTTTCTGGGGGTGCTAACTTACTATGGGACGTCCCCAGTACCAGGATTTGACCCTCTGCGTTAGCCCGCCTATCGAGGATCGCAGACCATCAAGGTACCCGCTCTGCGGAGAGAGGGAGTTTTTTTTGTGTGTGTTTGCCAATTTGTTAAAATAGCAGTCACGTTTCACAATTACATATTGTGTAGAAATTAAAGTAAAAAATATATATATAACGTGCATAAATCTTTTGTGGGTCTTCGTATAAAACCATAAATGAATTAAAGACAATCATATTTTCAGTTTATAAATAAAATACAAAGTTTCTTGATAAAACAAGAGCTCTGGAGGATATTGCATGCAACAATTTTCCAATTAACTTCCAAATTCGATGATTTGTTTCATAAATTTTTAATATTTTATTATTTCTATAACAAATTTCTTATAATTATGAATCCACTCAAAGTTTAAGTATTTTGACTCTGAAATAAGTAAATTCCATAACTACGAAATTATTCAAACGAAGACCCACACAACACTGACTATTTGCACACAAAAATAAAGACAAAAGATTGTGTTAATGTTCGTATAGTATATATAAGTGTTGTAAACAGAATAATTGTAATATCCGTAAGTGTATTTGTATTTCTATTGTTTTTAAATTAAATTAGTTCCGCGAGTATTAAATTTTATTATCAAAAAAACACATGTATTGATTTATTATAATATAACTAATTAAATTATTTCAATAAAATTTAATTTTAAATTATAATTTTACAGTTTTTAATTTAAAATTTTTATAGAAAAAAAATTTAGTTTATTATTCTTTTATTATTATGATTATTTAATATAAATTACTTTAGCGTAAAGAATTTTTTTTAAATAAAACAGTACGTATTAATAAAAATTAACATAATTAATTATATTTAACTGTGAATTATTATTATTTTAGAATTTTTCAACAAAAGGTATTTTATAAAAAAAATAATATGTATTTAATCGGGTGATTTCTCACTTTCCGCAAACTGTGAATCGTTCTGCTTTTTGTTACATAATAACAAATATGGCAACATTAAATAATTATCTACATGGTTTTAAATTATAAGCAGTAATAATTATTTTAATAGACGACTTGCAAAACAACTTAATTAAATATATTTTTAAGTTTAAAAAATAAATCTATCACTTTTTTTTATTATTATTATTATTTTGCATGTCCTCTATTATAATGTTATTCTACGCTACAATATATAATCAAAGTATATAAAAAGTATTATTTTTTAGCTACTAATTCTTGTCCTACCTAATTGGTGGAAATAAAAAAAAAAATTAATATGGTATTTAAAATTAAATTATTTGATTGATTTAAATTTTTATTTCTTCATATTATGAAGGTATAGATACGTAAGGGTAATTAAAGCGTGCGTGGATACAATATTTCAATAGTTTTATTAGGTCCTTACTAAAGTGGTCATATTTTCATACCCAACAGTATAATAAAATAAATAAATACCACCAAATACATACTTACGAAAAAGCTTTTTGATTCTAGTTTCATTAGTTAGGGATATTTTTTCTAAATACTATAATATTATATAAAAACTTAATACTAAAATAATACTATAGAAAAAAAATATTATGATTATGTTTAAATGCTTATTTAATTACAATTTGAATGAGTTTTAATTATGTTAATGAGTGATGTGGTGTATTATGAACAGTATTTGTAATAATTTTGGAAATACTTATATGAAGTGAAAATCATAAAAGAAATAATATTAAAATGAAGGCTACAAAATTTTTGTGTGCACATATAAATTAAAAACAAAAAAAAAGTATATTATATTTTTTAATTTTTAAATATAGGGCAATATATTACCTTTTATATTTTAAAGATGCATCTTATAATATATCAATCATAATAATAATAAAAATATGTTGTGATACATCTTTTTATGATAATAATAATATATTATTTTGACGTTAGAAGAAAAAAAAACTTCACAAAAACACACCGACTGGTGGTACATAATTATTATTTATAGACTGTAATTTGGCCAAGCCACCGAAAAGGCATTTTATTATTTTAGATACGTACATATAAAGAAAAAAATATTATAAAATTTAGATTTGTGAGGGTGCTGTATGACGTCAAATTAGAACAAGATTAAAAGAGAGAAAATATATAACCGTGGATCACGAAAAATAACCACAAAATTAATCATAAAAAAAACTAGGTCTATATATAAATAAACAAACAAAAGGAAGAAATAAAAAATATAATTATTTTTATATAGTTCATGAAATAATTGAACTTGTTTTATGTAATGAAATAAGTGGGTTATATCAACTTTTTTTATAGTTGTATGAGCTTAAAGAAGAATTACACAAAATTAATTATCTTTTTGTAATTTTTGTAGATCTAATTTTTTAATGTTTATGCCTTGATTTATATATTAAGATATAGACAAAAAATGCTACATTTTTATTAATTTTAATAATACAAACATTTTATAAAATGTATTATTCTCATATTAATGTAATGCAACGCTACATTTAGTGGTAAATGTAGGTTTACATTATGAAATTAAAATCATTAATTAAAAAATATACATAATAAATGAAAGCTACATATTAACTCACTTTCAAAACATAAATATTATGATTATTAAAAACACAATATTAAATTTATTTCCTTAATTATATTTATATTTGGAATGAAAAAAAAAATATTAACGTCATACTGGCAACCTCAAAAATTTAAATTTAATGATTCAATGACAGAGTACTTTGTACCAGTTAAAAAAATACCTTGTATAGATACAGAGAAAGAGGAGTTTTTAGCCCACCCACATTTTATAAACCGTTATTTATAAATTATATAATTGTCATTTGTTTTTCTTTCTGATTTTGTGACATATTGACCGTGTGTGTCATTCATTCAATGGCACTTGACCTCAATAATTATACACCCACATAATATGAGACACCAGTATACATAATATATATACACAAAAATATTCATGTAATACTGACCGTAAAAACAAACGTAACACTTTTGTTATTTTTATTATTTATTCACCTGACACTGACACTTTGCCAAGCAAAATACTACTACTTCAATTCTAATTTGTATGCATATAACAGTTCAGCTTAATTAAATTTAAAATTGTGTCACAAACCAGCACAACATTCTACCAGTGTATGTACCTATACTGTATTGAAAACTCTTGTTTTATCATGGTAGAAGTATATTTTTTTTTTATTATATCTATATTTGTTTTATTTTGATCAAGTAACGTAATTTTTATAAGACAAGAAATTTAAACAGTATTTTTTTTTTAATTAATTAGATTGTAAAATATAGAATTGGAGTATTGGAGTAATATTTATTTTATCAAGCTAATTTTATGCTATAAAAATTTAAGTTCAATTATGATTTATTTTATAAAAATTGAAGTATTAATAAATTTTACGTAACTTTTACTCCAATATAAAAATTATATAATTATTAAATCGCTGTGCAATTTGAGTACAAATTTATTAATACTCCAATTATATTTATATACTAAACTTGAAATATAAAATTTAAATTTGATGTAACATCAAATTAAGTTTTATAATCTATTTATTTTTAGCTGTGGCCTTCAATTCTCCGGATATATTGTTGCTATCATTATAAAAAAAAAAATAAAAAAAAGTTTTACTCTTTTTTTTTTTTTTTTTTTTTTTTCTTTTTTTTCTTTCTTTCTTTAAGAGACACGATTTAACACAGAGAATATTTCCTCAGTTTTTATATCACGAGATTGTATAATTTCTATAACTTAAAATATGTTCTTAGTTAATCAAATAACTATTTGTTAAGTTATTATTTATTTATCGTGATTATTTATCAATTATCTTCGATCACATGCAGACAAGTTATATTGACTCATGGTTTTTCTTAGTCAGGTTTTCAACAAGATTTTTTTTCTTACTTTTTATCATCAAAACGTAATTCTGACTCACTCTTCTGAATCACTAATTTAATTGCTTTTCGTCAGTGTTAATAATTTCTGGATATAATTATATTTCTGTCTGTCAATATTTTCTTTTCCGTGTGTAATTATTGCTACTTAAAATGCGTATTATAAGCTCTGTATTGCTTTTGCGTGTTTCCTTTGTTTTTTGCAAGCTTAAAAATCTCTTTTAAAATATAGTAATCTGTTTGTCTGAATTGAATAAAAATTAAAGTAGTCAAAAATTGAAGCAAAACATTTGAGCTTATTTAAAATTGTTGCAGGAGAGGATTTTTATAAATTACTTTTGTATTTTTGGATCAAATAAACAAATTACATTAATGTTAAATTAATTTGTATATATTACTTTTAATGATTGATTAAAAAAAGTCTTTATTTTCTTTATACTATGAAGAGATTACTTATTTCACTTAAATCTTTTTTTTTTTTTTTTTTTTTTTTTTTTTCTTATAGGAATATTGTTGACGATTTAATGTATTAGAAAATTAGACATATAAATAAATTTACTTTTCTATCAGAGCAACTTGATCACTATATAACTTTACAACAATAACAAATTTTCTCTTGCAAATCATATCATCAATTGATTTTAAATATTTTTTTCTAGCATTGAAAAAGTTGCAATTTCGTTTCAAGAAGCATGACGTCATAAGCATATGCGTGTCCTGTTCACCAGAGCACGCATGCATTATAAAACTTGCATAACAATAAGACACAATTCTCTTTTCTTTGTCCATATAGAACATGAAAAATTTACATTTTAAATTTCATGTTTTTTATTTTAAACATTCAATTGAAATACCTATATATTCAATTGAAAACTTATTTTATATGTTTTTTTCAATTACAACAAGCATGTACACTTGCATTGTATATATTGAATTGATTATCTTTTCTTTTCTTTACATAAAATAATAATTTGTATATGGAAAGTTGACTTCATGGTTTCTGTGATTACAAAATAGATTATAGAAAATATTAAAATAGCAATGGAAAGAGAAACTTTTTTCTCTTTTTTTTATCATTTCAATTTACATTATAAATAAATATGTGTTTTGTTTTTTACGTCTATTTAACTTAACACGCGTATTTTTAATTCATAATTATATATTTATACTATAGTGTTGTTCGTAAAAATCGTAAAACATGTTTTCTTGCACCAAAAAATATGCGCATTACATTTGAATAACGAAAGTTGATCGTCATTTTAGTAGCAGAATACAGGGGTTATGAACAGTAAATTTGCACTACTAAACCACCTATTATTAATTAAGGTAAATACAAATTTGTGTACAAACACAATTTATATATTATTGTTACTACTTTCCATACGGGTATGTAAAATTTGTTTACACAAAATTTGCATTGCAATTTCATGTGTTATTTATTTAATTTTTACCCACAATAAATAAGAATAAAGAAAAAAAAGGTGATGAAAGTGTGTTAGTAATAACCTTGATGGCAATGGGAATAAAGACTATTCACCCTAATTTCTATATAGTGTGTAAATTGACAAGAAATATAGCTATCACCTTGAACGTCTGCTTGTTTATAGTTTCTATTGTGCAAATTTCTATAGTAATAACTTAATTAAAACATTTGTTAAACCGCTGAACTATGAATTTGATCTTTTTCTCATATAAAAAAAAGACAGGTGGTGTTTCATTTTAAAAAAAAAAAGCAAAGCAAAGAAAAAAAAATGATAATAACAATAAATAAATAAAGCGTGAATAATTGAAGTCACAAAAAAGTTTATTTAAAATTTAGCATGAAGATCATTTTAAATAATAAGCATTGTTGATATACGTAAAAAATATATATTTTAAATTAATTTTAAATCCCTCCTGAGGAGAAAATTAGCATTGGAAATACTGAAATATAATTATTATTGCAATTTCATTTTCTTTTTAACACAGATGTCAATTAAATTTAATCGAAAATTAGTATCTTTGGAAAGTAAATTAAGATTTGACTAAAATATTTTATGCTTTCTTTTTATGATAGCAATGTAATTTGTGAAATTTTTTCCTATGCTTATTAAAATACATAACAAAATAATTTAAAGTATAACTACGTATGGTTTATTTGTTAAGTTTACTTTTTTTTTTTTTTTTTTTTTTTTTTTTTTTTTTTTTTTTTTAATTTTAGCATTTCAAATAATGACTTGAAATTGAAACTACTGACTCAATCTAAAAAATAGAACATCAGAGCTAAAATCTATATATATGTTCACTTTTTTAATTCTGTATTGATGTAAATAAAACCAAAAGCAACTAAAACTTCAACTTTTCTTTATTTACTACTGATTAAGTTCTTTATTATTGTTTATAAGTCAAAACTAAATGTTATTTTATAATAGAGACTTAAATATAGTGAGAAAAAGTTTTTATCAGGCCGCATTTGACGTGAATAACATGGATAAATTGTTCTAATTGTCCAAGCAGAGATGTCACGTTTATATATGATTGTTTTCTTCTCCGCTTCTCTTTTTTGACTTGAAATAATTACACACGCTTTTGTAAATAATAGCAATAATGACACAGCAAAATAAATTGTTAAACAAATAATTAAGCATCATATACAATAATTGACTTCAATATAATAATGTTTCTTTTATTTAATTTTTTTATGGTAATATAATGATTTAGAAAATAACCTACATACTATAATATATATATAACAAAGACAAATGTACGTACACAATAATATCTTTATCTTTCAACTACAGTTGTAATGTATTTGTTACTATAATATGACGCAGCATAAATCGTGGGCGTTGTACGTTCTATGGTTGAAAGAAACAAAAAAATGTGCAAATTATATCCATCTTATACTTAATTATCTTATAGCTATATCTGGTGTTTAAATATTATATAAATTGCATTTTTATTTCACGGGAATATCATATTTATAGTTAAGGATGTACCAGAGATGTACAGATACAGTGCATATAAAATTTTATACGGTTGCTTTATAGAAATACATAATTTAAATGAAACATTATATAAAATATCCATATGAATGTATTGTTTCTTCATTATATATAGGCATTCAAAGAAAGTTTTATATATCATGGTGTCTGTAATACGTATTTTTAATACTGTATCTGTAATACGTATTTTTAATAAGTGTTTAGTTAGTAATTTATATATTTAATAAACGTATGCTCGGAAAAATAGACTTTTTGTATTTTTTTTCTTTTACGGATAATTTAATATCTTTACATTAAATTTCAATATGCTGTAATATTATGCTTTTATAGATTTTTACAATTTTCTCGTGAAACATATAAGGCCTTACTTGTACTTGAAACTTGACAATGATGTTTTCAATTAATTTTTAATTATGATAATAAATCACAATCTTAATAAATTGTCATGTTCTTTTTTTGCATCTGCCAAGGTGTTGTGTGAAAAAAGCAAAACATCTATAATTATAATTAAATGTATTATTGTATACTATATACATAATTAAAATGGTAAGCTGCTGAACTATACAAAAAAAAATAAAAAAGTTGAATCTTTATACATGAAAACCTATATGGTAACAACTTTATGAAACACATACGTAATACGACAATACCCATAACCCATTATATATATATAATATATCCATTGAATAATAAGGTAATGTTATAAAATGACATGAACAACGATATATTTAATACAATGATTATCATAATCTTATAATCTTTGGTTACATTCCAACTTCTTCTATAATAAAAGACCCCACGTGTATTAAATACCAAGACACATACACATATTATATATAGTTCATTGCAATTGCGCTTTTACTTGTATTACACACGATCTGGATCATTTACAGTAAGAGGGCATCAACATTATGACCCTAAAGTTAGAACCACCATTACTTTATTAGTAAATATAAAAATAGACCTTAATAATAATAATAAGTATCCTATATATAATATAATATTTTTTCTTCTTCTTCTTCTTCTTCTTAATAAATTGTAGGTTGAATATGCGATCGTGAGATGAAACAAACTCACGTTGCTTTGCAACGATAACTGTTCCTCTTCAATGCTTTTGCATCACTATACTATAACACTCAATGTATCCAGTATCCATCCATAGGTTCTTAAACCCTATAATATCTTTTCTAGAATTTTATAGATTCTTGGTGTATACAATAAAAATCTTCTATCTTTTCGCTTGAATTAAATGTATAAGAATATATGCTTGTAATCCTTCGTTCATATATATATGTAGTGGTATGGGAAATGAATCTTTCTGTGAGTTTAACATGAAGATTAATGTGTATATGATTTTTGAAGATAAAATTTAATTAATTTTATTTTAGATTTAATAAATTTAATTATAGCAATAAAAGAAATTAAAAGTCTATTGTTTGTTTCAAAACAATAAAATTTGAACTTAGGTAATATCTTTTGGATATACTGTATATTATACTGTGTGTATATATATATATATTATGTTGCTAAAGTGATAAAATAAGGAAGTTGGCGTTTATGAGAAATGATTTCAACTTCTAAAGTTTTATTATTTATGATAAAAATATTATTACATATTATATATTATTATTAATTTATTTTTAGTTCATTTGAAATTACATACGTACGAACTTACAATACAATGTGTGAATATTTAAACATAATTTTATTTAAGTGAAATAACTTTCTGGATAAATTGATATGTCAATCAGTGATTTTTCTTTTAATTAAAAACAATTTGCAATTTTTGTTTAAAATTTTTGAAACAACGTCTACAATTTTTAATAATTTCATCGTGCAATATCACAGTCATTGTCAGATAAAATTGCAAAGAAATGTATATAATTTCAAATAAAAAGCAAAAACAAAATTGAAGCTAATTCTATTCAAAATTCTTTGACATTTTTTAGACAACAATTGAACGCCCAAAACTTTTCATACATTGTTATTACAGTATTTTTATAAAGATAGAAAAACTTTAAGCACAGTCAATAATATATATTTAAAAAAAAAACTCTGAGAGAGTAAAATTATAATAATCAGATTAAGTTTTCTATGCATGGAAAGTTTTCAAAGATGAACATTATACGGAAATGACCGTGAAAACTTTATAAACTTGATTACATCAACATTATATTAACTTCGTGCAAAACTTGTTAAAAACTTTTCATCTATTTTATGACGTCATCATATAGGAAAATAAAATACAAACTTGATGCGTCGTAAGGAAATGTTTTTTTTTTATTTCAAATTTGGTATTGTATACTTCCTTACATGTGTTCTTATACTACAGTGATTTTGCTTATTACGTTTACGTGTCTCCCGCTCTGTTATACGAGTTTATATTTTAAAAGGAAAAATAAATAGAGAGAGAGAGAGAGAGAGAGAGAGAGAGAGAGAGAGAGAGAGAGAGAGAGAGAGAGAGAGAGAGAGAGAGAGAGAGAGAGAGAGAGAGAGAGAGAGAGAGAGAGAGAGAGAGAAGAGAGAAGAGAGAAGAGAGAAGAGAGAATAAAAAGTTAGTTACTTTTTGATATGGCGAATGACGAATCATGCTCATTCGAAGCAATATTTAAATGTTTATAACTTATACTGCATGAAAATTTAATGTTTTTTAGTGAAAATTTACATGCAATCAGCTACTGCACATTAAAATATTGAAAATATTTCAATATTGAATATTGAAATATTTAGTTCTATATGATAAATTTTAGTGTTTTTTCAATTTTAATACATTTCTTTATTATAGTATAGTTTTTGAGTTCTAAAAAGGCAGTGACGTATAATAGTGTAAAAACTATCACACTACACAACATTAGAGATTTTTACAATCAGATGCATCCTTTTATTTCTGAAACAATTTTCCCCAGATAAACACCAAACTTTGATAGGTGTTCTGTAATATTGAAGTTAATACGTGTTAAAATTTATTCGTATAACTTGATTATAATCAGAGAAAAGGGGGTGTTTCCGGTTGAAATAACCTCTCATCTTGTATTGGCAATGGTATATTATGCTATGCTATAAGGACCACCTTAATTATGTCCTTAATTTGATCCTATTTAGAAGATATGTCTGTATGCTATAATGCTATAGTTGCTGGTGCATCTAATGCATATAGCAGGTATATACGATAACGTCACAAACCCTATAGGAAACTTGAAGGCTTTAAGGAAGACACTTTTATTTCTAGTTAATATTTTTCTATCCTAAATTGAAAAATTTAAAAACTGAGAATTATAAGAGAGCAAATTGTATACACAGATATAAATTTTATAAGAAACCATACAAAAATATTTCTTGTTAATTATATAATTCAGAATTGTTAATTATAATTTAAGACAGGATTTGAAAATAATAGAGAAAAATAAATGTGATTAGTTTTTAATCTTCTAATTTTACGTGCCATATTGAGTGATAGAGATTATCTTCAAGAAAAGCAGGTCGTTCTATTTTATATTTATCTTTTAAGGAAATAGCAAAAAAAAAAAAAAAAAAAAAATGATGCAAAATATAGAACAAATAATAGTGACATACATTTGATTGTTTCCCAATCAATATATAATTGACACAGTTTCAGATATAGTATGTGTGATATCTCTCAATTTTTACATTAAAAGTGTTTTAATTATGATTGATTGTAATTAATAATATTTCCTTATTAACCTCTTAGTATTTATCATTTCTTGAAAGTTAATTATTAAATCAAATTCATCATGATAAAATATACTCTGATTTAATTTTTTTCTTTTGTTTTTTTATTGCAGAGAAATATGTAAATGTTAAAAAAACAAATGCAATTTTCTATCTCATATTTGGGACAAAATTAGGCATATAAAAGAATCCATTAATTTTCAAATCATCATATGATAGAAAAATGCATTTCAATGAACACAAATTTGACCCTAAAGTATATCGTGTACTTTTTTTATGCAAAAATTTTAATAGCAATCATAGGAGATGATAAAAACATCATTGTCAAAAGGATAGTTTTTAAGTGTTCATTGTCAGAAACTGCAGTCTGAACGACTCTTTGTATATTAAAAATTTATTATTTTTATTGTATGGTCAATTTCATTTTTTGCAGATTTTTTTCTATACTATGTATAGACTATAGATTTCAAACTTCATGCTAGAAGTTAATTCACTTTTGTAAGACTATTAACTTAAACTACGAGTATCACAAAATACCCTCAGTTTATTTGATGGCAGAGTAGAGTATAGTTACTTTATACATGATGATTTTATGATATTTTTCGCCTTCGTGTCCGAAAGATCAACTTACAAGGATTAACCTCTAAAATTATATATGTTAAAAAAAATCGTGACTATATGGAACATAAAGATAAGAATTGTAATGATGATCCTTTGTTGTATAGCGACAACGACTCAGCAAAATATATAAAAATAAAAACCTTTTTTTGTTTATTAAGTGTAGAAAAAATATCATGAGAGCTTGTAGAGGTAAACGTTTTAAAAAAAATGAATATTTAATGAGGAATAAGCATTGTTCATTGTAAACTGTCAATAAACTTGAGGATATTATTATGTTTCATCTCTCTCTCTCTCTCTCTCTCTCTCTCTCTCTCGTAAATGCATGTAGTTTTTTTTGCAAGGCTATTGCCATATAGACCAGTGGAAAAATATCAAAATTGAAATATGAAATACAACAAATAAATTTTCGTTTCTACTTTGTTTTGGTAAAAATAATAACCACACATGATAGACTTATCTATCAATAACTCAATAAATAATTTACTATTTCAAGTTCAACCTATATACTTGAAATTTTCAACTCTGAGACATATATTTTTCTAAATAAAATGTTCTCGTATATGCTAGAATTTTGTCTGAGTTTTAAAAAAGTTAGTATTGTCAAGTCCGGTTTATTTCACATTTTTTTACTGTGACATTTTCTTAAGTCAAATATAAATTTTCAGCATTATATACTCATGTTATTTGTGACCGTCAAAAAATTACACAACAGTTGAAATTTCCTTATATTTACGTACCATGACACAATCATAGTTCATAATATGGACAAAAAATTTGTTCCTGTATTTACGGAAGATAAATAACAATACAACACACATCACAAAAAAATAATAAAAAAATCGTCATAAACTGCTTTTTTATAATAATAATATTAAATCCACTTAACATTAATTTTTTAATTACATGACCATGAAAAAATTATATACATTTGACGTCAGAAAATTTAAAGTTCCAAAAAAGAAAATAAGAATTTACATGTATATAAGGTCTAAATCTATATATAATTCCTTATTTTATTTACTGAAATCTGTGATTGTTTTGATTATATTGACTGGCAACGTTGCGTTCTCGTGACTGATGCAGGTACAGGTGAGAGCAAAAATATTGAGGTGGGAAGGGGGGTATATAAAGGATTACAGGTGGGAGAAAATTGAGAAGGGGAAATAGTGTGTATGAAGGCTGAAAATAAAATAAAAAAAAACACAAGCCGGTGTTACAAGCATCACATCACTGCGGCTTTTGAAAACACACTCAAAGTGAGCTAGAGACTCAAACACAGCGGAACTACTCCATATATATACAGCTCTAGATCTCGATCTTCACAAAGGATCACAGTTTTTAATCACAGATTGTAATTATAAATCATTCACCACGGCGGACTTAGCAAGTGCACGACCAGTAAGTACCTATAATATAAAATCTCAGTTGTTAGAAGGTTTACACATTTTTATTGTTGTAAAATATTAAATCTTAAGTATTTTGTAATACATACGCACAGTATAATTTCAAGGAGATGATAATAAACATGGAAAGTTTACGATTAAAAAATATATTATTATAAATAATTCATTAATTAACCCTAAACTTTATAATACATAAAAATGAGGTAACATCTGTGTATGCATGAATGAAAATAGGACTTCATTCATTAATGTTTTTTTTTCTACGTGTATTTGTGTTATAATATAAAGACACCAAAAAAAAAAATATTACTTATACAATTTAATTAATTATTAAGTTATAAATAATACAGTAAAAACAAGTTACTTTTATATTCATTGATAATAATACTTTTTAATAAAATAATAATAATAATAACTGTAATTTCTTGTTACTTGTTTTTTCTTAGAATTAAGAATTAAAAAACCGCAATAAATATCCCTAGGCCTATTTATATTTTTTTTTCTACAGGTCACATTATCTGTATCATTAGTATGTACCATTTTTATATTTTAATAGTTTTTTTGTCGTAAAAAATTGCTATCATCTTAGTAACCCATTAAATTAAGAGTCTGGTTTTTAAATTTTATATATATTATATGAATTAATTTTATTTTGATAATTTGTTTTTAAATAATAATATAATTAAACTCATTATAACTTTTAAATTATAAAAATTGATAAAAATATTTTAAGGAAATTGATGACATTAATAGCAAAGTCATCTAATACTAGTATGCTTCATATTTTGTGATTTTGACTGAGACAAATATAACTACTATTTTAATTCAGTGGAATATCAATTAACGTCGCGCTTTTGTTTTACCAAATCTGTTATTTTTATATTTTTTGAGGATAAATTTAGTATACAGTATTTATATATAAAAAAAGGGCTATGTAAAATTTCTTAATTAAAAAAATGAGTATATAGACTATATAGAATCATCCTAAATAGACACATATTTTTATTTTACTGCTCTTTCTTTCTCTTTTCATTTCTCTCTTAATATTATACGTTATCTTTAACAAAAAGTAAACATTGTGTATGTTACTCGTCTAACAAAATAATTACTGTATATTGTTGATATAGTGTAATCTAGTAAAAGAGATAATAAAAATTTTATCAAAATATATTCATTATATTAATTTAAGTTAAAAAGTGAAACTGTGTGGCACCAAAAATTAATTCTAACAAATCAGTTATGATAAATTATAAAATCCTATTTTTATTATCTCTATTTCTTACTAGAAAACCATTACTATACAAAATAATCAAGTTTTTGTAAAAAGCTATTTTAATTATTAAATTTGCAACAATTCAAATATTCTATAATACAAAATTATCAAATATATCATAATATTATGGAACTCAAAATATAATACTAAAATACTTCCTATATAATACTGTAAAATTTTGAACTAAAATTGAGTAATATAATAATTATAAAAAGTAATTAAATATGCGTTTGTATGATAAGAAAAAATAAAGCTACAATACAATGATATCTATATATGAAAAAAAAAAATAATAATCACAAAAAATATATACCGGAACAAACGAGGGAATAATGTTTTTTATGTTTTACATTAATTAAGAAACTCATAAGCCAGCAGTAAAGAGTTATCTAATATATAAAAATATGAACTGATATAAACAAAAATTTTAAAGAGCTTTCATTTAAGTTGCAAAATATTTTACATAAAAGTAGATCAAGATTATATAACTTCAAGTATAGCTGTTAATGTTAAAGAAAAAAATAGAAAATAGGATGCGTATTATTGACAGTTACAATAATGAATAGTTTTATTTCCACACTTTATGATTTTTTTACTTGCATGCATATTATAGTATTAATAGAGGTTAAGCTCCATAAAATTTTAATATGATGTATTGAAAAAAAAAATACAAACTGTTTTTTATTATAAATATATTATATTTAATATAAACCGTATTCTATTGTTTATCAAATATTATACGAACTTCCTACAATTTGATGATTTTTAATGGCTCTATGATCTTATTGTTGTATAACAGTTTACTGGGTCACAAATCGAACTTTTTTTAACTGTAATTTAAAATATTATTAAGTAAGCTTTGTTATTGTTGATAGAAATTTGCAAAATGAGACTGCGTTTATTTGAAAATTATGATAATTGCATTTTCTTTTTATTCTCATATTTTTTTTCTATTTGGTACTAATTACGTTAGACTTATAATATTTCAATATAATTAGCTGTATAATTAAAACATGTGTAACACTTCAAATTATAATGAACTAATATTAAAAATTGTTTTATTTTAAATAGCTAACTTTAAACTGTGCTATTTTTTTTAATAGATCGGGTAAAAAAATAAAAGCAACTCGGAGAAAGATTTGTATATTATATTTTAAGATCTAGAATAATGTATGTTAAATATATCAAAATAAAATAATATTTATTAGTTTTTTTTTTTTTTGCAAAACCTTCACAAACACAAATGATTTACTAGATAAAAGAGATACAAATCATGATTATTACTATGATTTTCAAAAACTACATGTATACATTTTGTAATAACTTAATATAACAAGATTATAAAAACGACTTTTAAAGTTATACGTTTTTTCAAATGTAAATATATAAGTTGATCTGCAACGTTTGTTGCATTATCTTTGTTGTTGCGTAATATTATGTTGATGTTTAAACGATACACAATAAATTACGTTATACATATATAATCAAGAAATAACATTAGTTTTAATGACGTAAGTAAGTAATAATAATTTACGATTTATTCTTAGACTTGAAATTGACGTTATATGCTTTTTTTATATAATTATATATTATTGTTTTGCGTTGTTATGTAAATTCTCGTTTCTAAAGCATAAAAAAATTGATGACAGTATAATCCGTTCAAAGTACTTCTAAAACTTTTCTTATTGCTTGTATTACTTAGTGATATTTTTATAAGAAAGAACTTTATTTTTATTTGTACTGCAGTATATATATGAATATAAGTTTTCATAGTATATTTACTTTAAAATCAAAGCATTTTATATCATAAGATTACTTTATGCAATATCAATAAAATGTTATAACCAAGTCTAGTCTTAAATGAAATAGGGGGGGGGGGGGGGGAGGAACGGTGCAGGATTTTTTGTTTGTAAATATTATATTAAACTTTACGTAAAATCAAAATAATAATAATTTTATAAGTCACGTCTCTATTATTATTTGTCATTTGCAATTTGGTACTTCAAAATTATTAAAACTTTCCCAAAGTCGTGTATAATAATTAAGATGTAACATATACATATTATATATAAATATATAAGTATATGTATATAAATAGGAAGTTTTATGTTAGTTTTGCTATAAAGTTTGAAAGTTTAAAATATAAATTTTTTTATACAATTCTGTGTGCAATATGCTTGAAAATTTTTAGAATAATGTGAAAGTTTACATTTTTTTAGCTTCAAAACAAAGTTTTTTTTTTATATTTATTATAACAAAAAACAAAAAATGAAAAGTCAACAAAGTGGTTTAACCCTTATATTATCCCGTTTTACTTGAATTAAAATAAAAGAAGAAAAAGAAATATAATCAAATAACATTATCGGTATCAATGTTGCAAATTACAGGTGTACATATATATAAAACGTGTATTTTTGTATAATGCATAAAAAAAATGTTAATTCCGTCCAAATATTGATGCAAAATCTCCATTATAAAAGTATTATAATATACATTTCTGTCAGGTTATACAGTAAAACTTATATTTTGCTCTTTACACTTATGAAATGAAAAAAAAAAAAAAATGAAGAAATTATACTATGTATATGCACATATTATGAACGCATTATTAAAGTTATTACAATAGTTAAACCCATATCTCCTGTTTTCTTATATAACATGGCCATAATATAATTTCTTACATACTAAAAATTATAACAATTTTCTTTGTTTATAAGCATGGATGCGCACTTAAATTATTATCTCTTTATATTACATATATATTTTATTATAGCGGCTTAACACACCTACAGAACTTTTTGTGTCCCCATATATTCAATTCTATATAAAACCAGTACGTGCCTTTTTTTTTTTTCCATCATCTAACAGTATTGTTGCTTTTTTTTTTTTTTTGATGATGTCATAATTTTATATGTTCGTACTTCCCATACAGATAGGAAACACAGTCATAATGAACGAGTTTTAATTATGTTTGAATATAAAATAGTATGTCAGTATGTGGTGTTAGAAATTATAGACCGTGTAATTATATTTACATGTGAATTATTAATTTTTAATATAGATTTATATATATACAGTATAA
This sequence comes from Ecdyonurus torrentis, assembly GCA_949318235.1. Taxonomy (NCBI): domain Eukaryota; kingdom Metazoa; phylum Arthropoda; class Insecta; order Ephemeroptera; family Heptageniidae; genus Ecdyonurus; species Ecdyonurus torrentis. The sequence goes on from OX439129.1 coordinate 41,281,490, forward strand.
TATTATGTTGGTTTATTTTATTGGTTTTTTGATTAAATAAATTTAGAAAATTATATATTAATCTAACCATATTTATATTAACATTGAAATTATTTAATCGATTCAAAAATTTGCAATTAATAAAAACGAGTATACCGTTATTGTTATTTCATTTTGACATTTTAACCACCAATATTGGTGTTCACATATATATGTGAATATAATTAATAAAAAAATAGTTTTTACTAATGATTTGTCTATACTGATGGATTAATTTAAATATATTTTCTTTTTATTTGAATTCAACTCTTGTATTGTATTTTGATTCAAAGAAAAGTTAAAATCATAATTGCAATCATTGAATATATGGGGACACAAAAAGTTCTGAAGATGTGTTAAGCCGCTATAATAAAATATATAATATAAAGAGATAATAATTGCAATAACATGATTTACTAGATAAAAGAGATACATGATAATTATTACGATTTTTTCTTCTTTCTTTTTATTAGAAGTTAATTATTGCTTCCAAATATGATTTGGGTGGAAATTTTATGAACCACGTTACCGAACACGTGAATAATATAAGTGGAGACAGTTTATTACAAAAAAAAAAAAAAAAAAAAAAATCTTGTAATGATAAAATTGTTAGATATTTACTTTTGAATGATAATATATTTTATCTATTAAATGTAAATTATCTACAAAGAAAAACTATTATTTATACTTAATTAATAATGACCAAACTATATAATCTAATTTTTTATGAAAGTTCTATTTGCATAAAAATTAAGATGAAAATCTATATGAAAATTATGTGGTTAAATTTTTTTTTAAATATGGTAACACTTTCATGATTTTAATAATAAAAACAAGGAAATTGATGTCATAATAACTTTTAGTTGATTAGGGAGGTTATCAGGGCACATGAAAAAGTTTTAAAAAAAATTTAAAGCGAAGACAAGAAAATTGGTTATCGATATAATGACCAGACGAGCGTGAAGATCTATTGTTGATTTTTATGCTGTGGACTCAATTTATAGTAATAAAAGTGGGTCTAATCAGAAAAAAAATATATATACAAGAAAAATAAATCTAAAGAATCATTTCTTTCAATCTGTATTGACATTTATTATATTTTCTATAATATTCATGTTTTTTTTATCTCTTTTAATCAAGAATTTTCTAATTGAAAATTTACAGTAAAATTAAATTTTGCTATTTTTTTTATTATTTTTAATTCACAATAAAATTTGCATGAAATGAAATTTTTCTTACTATTTTTTAAAGATGACCAAACATATATTTTCATACAAAAAAATAAATTTTACCATATGGTGTACAAAATTTGAAAACAAAAGTTGTTTTTTCATTTCTTATTATAAAAAAAAATCAAGTGGAAATTGTTTCATTATCATGCAGTAACAACTTTCATTTTATTTTATCTCTTACATATTTTGACCATATCTAGAAATGTATTTTTAATTTTTGTTCTTTTTAAAGCTTCATTGCAAGTTGAAATAGAATGATTTGCAAAATAAAAACAAAAGAAACATTACAAAATACCTAAAATTGGATATAGAAATCTTAATGAAATTGTCCGGACTTCAAAAAATTCTTACATCCTAGTACTCTATAGTATTTTATTTTTCTCGCGTCACTTCAAATTGACACATAAATAAACAACAATTTTATTTGAAATTAATCTTATTACTTGAATTTAAAGTATATGAAAATTATATATAATAATAATGATAATGATACAAAACTTAAATAACGTTGTAATAAATCAGAATTATTTCAATATAAACTTGTAAGTTTTGCAAGCGTTTATATCTCTGACTTATACAAAGCAAAAGATTTAAAGAAAGAATAATGTTCATCTAACTTTCACGATGTATTATAATTGACCTGTTCTAGTTGTGTCATTCTTTACGGAGATAAAAAAGTAAATAATTTAAATATAAATTATTCTAAATAACTATTCAAAAAATAATATGACTATAAATTTTAAAAGACTTATAATATTATTATTTTTTTTTTTGCAAGAAAATCCACGATTACTGACGATAGTATAGTTTTTCAAGACTGGTTCAATCGCAAAATAATATATTACGAACAATTACACTTCTGTGGTGTTATTACATGTTTTGCCGTTAATAATTGTTTAGTCTTATAGCAAAGTAAAGTATGGATCACATGAGCAATTCTAACCTTGACTGATATCAAGTTAAGAGAACAACTGACATTGTACTTTTAAAATATAAACTAATATATAATAATATGGCAGAAATTGAATAATATTAAAAGACAATTTAACGTATATATAGGAAAGTATCATTGATATTTATAAAGAGTGAAAAAAAATAAAAAATAAAAAACATTTTGAAATAAAAGAAAATATATAACCTCTCGTTTCTGTCTTTACGAGTTTATAATTCGTATTATATCATAATGACATCAAAAAACTGCTTTAAAAGTCAATTACAAATACTATTGACATAGATTTTTTTTGTATTTTATTTTTATCATAATTGTGAAATATATAATATATAAAACCTGCTGTAATAGAAAGATGAATTGATTTATCGAGGAAAAGGAAACAATAATATAATATAAGTTGTTTTTCTATTTTTCTTTCTCTGCACGAGTTTGAATTCTTGTAATTGGTTTTTGTATTGTATTATCAATGAGCAGTTATCATATTTTATGCAGTCTAGAGCACCACCCATCCATCACATAGCAAGCAACAACGTGAGTGAGTGCGTGCGAACTAACGGATCATGGTACAGTTTTTACATCACGATTTATCTTTTGCATTAACGTGCACACTATATAATAGTAATGCAATATATAAAAATATAATATTATCTTATTAAAAGTTGATGGAATCATGATTAATTTTTTTTAAGTGCTTTTTTATATTGAATAGATAAATATTAATTAAATATATGAAAAGCGCACTCATTCATGTATACATGTTTTTATATTCTGTAGGTTAATTTGTTGTAATAAACTTATTGAAAAATAGTCTTTAATGAGTAGCTAAAAATATATTAAAATATATACATTTTCGAATTTAAACGTGAATAACTGAATATGCTTTTTTATTTTTGGACAAAACACTTGCAAGTGTTGCATGGTATAGTCCAGTATCACTATTTGAAAGCTTTTTATCGCTTAAAAAATTGTGGTCAATTTTTTTTTTATTAGCTTAAAGCAAGTAAAAGTGTGAATAGAATGCGTCATTTAAATTTCTCCGTTTAAAGTGCAGTAGTTTTCTCAAGAACCACTTTATCGTATATAATGCTAAAGAATATATTATAGGATATTAGGGGTCCCCTGTCTTTGCATCTGATTGGTTACACGTCACCACCGGTAACTAGTATTAAAGATAATAATATATTAAAAGACAAAGAAGAAAAAAAAATCTTACATTCTGAAACTATTACTTTGTGAGAATTTCACGCTATTTATTAAAATTTTCTCTTATTATTACAATTTTTTCCACTAAATTATTAACCTTGTAAGTGAAATTGTGTAATAAGTAGCTAAAAAAAAATTGTGACAGTTAAAAAAAAAAAAAAAAAATGTTGCTAAACCTGAATTTGTCAAGTTTAGCCCTGACGTACATTTTTTCTTTCTTTATCAGTCTTACTTTATCTAAGCTGTCTTCTTATCAAAAGTAAAATTTATTTTAGCAACATGTTATAATTGGCAACATTGTAATTGTATAACAGAACAAAAATAATTTAATTTATCATAGTATATGATGTGACATAATATATGATTGATTATTAGTTAAAGTGACAGTCAATTCTGAAATATTGTAACAAATTTATATTCTCAGTGAGTATTTTGATTTTATTTATTGATTATTTAAAGTAAAATATATAAAGGTGAAATATAAAAGTATGACTTAATTTTGTCAATTATGAAAATTAATAACATAATTAATTATTATAGAAGTGGATCAATAAATGTCATTTACTCTTTTAACTGTTAGAAATATTCATTTTTTTTTTCTCAAATTTTTATTATTATACAGTATAATAGAATAATGCTGTTCGTAAACCCTGCTCTCTGCTCCTAAAATGACGATCAACTTTGGTTATTCAAATGGAATGCGCATTTTTTATATATATATTTTTTTTTTGTGCAAGAAAACAGGGTTTACGAATAACACTATTGTTTTCTTCCATTAAAAGTGCATTCACTTTTAAAATTATTTTTGCTTACTTAATCTATTTTAATAATATAATACTGATGAGTGAGAAATTCCCACAACTTTGACTATTTTTACCGTTGTAATATTTTTATTTCAGGACCAATAATATTAGATTAGCATTAATTTGGCACAAAAATTGATAATCCATTGAAAGAAGTGTTCAGTATTTTATTCCCACATAAAATATATAAGGTTTCAAAACTTTTATAAACTTATACATATCAGTTACCTTTTTAATGCTATAGTATTTGTATTCTTTCGTTTTTGCAATCTTTATATTATGAAATTATGCAAAAATCTTAAGGCAAAATTTACATCCTTACGTATATGTATTATTATATTTCCATTATACGGTTATACACGGTATAATATGAACAGTTTTGTTATTTTAATGGTTACCTGGCATACTATGCGAAAATATATAATTTTGAATTAATGTTAGTTAATGAAAAAAAAAAAAAGTCGGGTGAAAAAGGAGCCAGCAGGTGAGTTTGTTTCAGCTGCTGTGCTGATGTCCTGTTACGACGATAATTATTTTGTCAGGTGGTACCGCTTTGTTTTGATATCTCATTCAGTCCACCAAACACTAACAAACTAATGACGACGCAATTATTATATCAATATTAAATAATAAATAATTATGTTGACCATAATACAGTTCATTGAACTTATTCTATCATATATATTTTTAAATTAAAGTCAGTATATATATTAATATATTATATAAATATGTATAAAGTAGTTATTATTTTTACGATTTAATACGTAAGAAATAAAGAGATAAAAATATTTTATGAAAACAAAGGAAAATATTTTATTTTAAAAAAGTTCTTAATGGTGTGAAGATTCTTATAAATTGTTTATATTTCTGTTAGAAACATTATATTGTGAAATATTATAATATGCAAATACTTTTGAGTACTTAAGTTATAAGACTTTTTTTTATAACTGTTCAAATAAAAGGTAGAGTTTAAAAGATAACTTTTATAAAATTTATTATTTCATTAAAATTTGTACAAAATCAACAAAACGGGATATTTATTACTATAATACAGTAGCTCTGATTTCTGATAAGAAGTAGAAGAGAAAAACGTGATATATACACTGTGATAGGACTGTGATTCCAATAATAATAATAAAAGAAACCTGAGTTAAACTTTCAAAGGTCCGATCATGTAAATCACTCACACAGAAGCAATCCTATGAAATAGAAAAGTAAACTCTCATCAAATGAATAGTATAAAAAAAAAGAATAAGAAGATCGCTTAGCTGACCCGCAGGCTTTGAAAAAAATAAATAAAACTTTCATCTCTCATGGCAGTGACATTGAAAATTTTCAATACTATATAAAGTGAAATGAAAATTCCATTTCATTCGTTGATACAGCCTCAAGCTTTTTAAAATACCCAAATATAATACGCGATAATATGCAATTCAAAGCTATTATAAGCAGTAAAAAAATTGCAAATTAAATATTATTACTTATACCACTTTTTCTTTTAAATTTAATAATTTTAGTTTCATTGAAAGTTAAAAAAGTAGTATTTTACTGTTTTTTTTGGCTTTTTTTCTTCTTCTTACTAACTGTTAAAGAAAGAGAATTTAACAGTAAATTTTTAAAAATTAATTGCTTTTTGATTTAAAAATTATAATAAAACCATAGTTTTTTGTTTATTATTTTGAGCACTGAAGCACAAGAATTTGTATAAGTAATGACTTTGAGTGTGAAAAAATATTCAAATACACACATCTCATTTTCATATTAAAATATAATAATTATGTACAGAAAGCAAAAATATTTTTACTTATTAAATTTTATAAAAAAAAAAAGGTTTAGGAAACAATCGTTGAAATTGCAAGATCTCTCGTATATAAAATTTATGTGTATAAAATTTATGGTGTATTTCATTGTATTGTATCACGTGGCCAAGAAGTCAGTCAGTTTAGCTTACTCAAACAAAAGTTTCCTCACTCACGCCCAGCTTTCCTTGAGATCACGCCAAATTCAGATCCCACGTGTTTAACTCTCTCAACACGCGTGATTTAATTAAAAAACAACAACTCAGAATTCTAAATGGTTATTAAAATTCAGAATTTTTTTTTTCTCATCTTTTTCATTATCAATATTATGTGAGATTTTTTTTATTTTTTTATTTTTTGCACTATGAAATTAATTTCTAACTGATTTCTCTGCTTGAATTTAAAATATTTGTGGATACCAGTGTAAGTACGGTACGTATTCAGCTCATAAATTCAATAAAATTTATAAGTTTTTTGCTCTTTTTATAAGAAGTCATTTAAGAATTTTATTGGAATGATTTAAATAATAATAATAATTATATATATATAAAATTGTTATGAAATTATCTTGATTTATGATACGACTTTAAGGAAGAGAGATTAACCTTAAGTTTTGAATGTAAATTAGTTATTCAAGCAAGGAAAATATATTATATTTTAAGCTTTGTATTATTGTAAAACAGTCATCGTTATATTTATTGCCATGCACTTTAAAAATATTGTTGTATGATGTATAGGAAAAATCCTGTATAAAGAGGAAGGGAAACTTTAATAATACTCCAATAAAACCTTTTACCTTATATATGATTATACAATTCCTGAATACGATTAAGTTGCATGCCAAAAATAAAATTAAAAATTGTACGAGTCTGCTGCATAAAACAATTACTGTCATTGGATAAAGGCGTTGTTCTTCAATGTAATTGTGAAAATATATAGATCAGAAATTTCATAGCTTATCTGATGTTGAGTTATTCAAATAAACGTACATTTTGTATAAACTTAATGGTACAATCTACCAAGATATAAAAATATACTCTAGCAATTTTTTTTTAACTTGAAACCTTTTTGCGGAGAATATTTTGATAAAATAAACTTTGTTCAACTATTTAATGTAACTACTAATGAGTATACATATTTTTAAATAAAATGTTTCCTTGAGTTTATTTTAATGGACCAACTTATTGTGTTTTAGATGGACTCCTGGATGTCCGACATTAAAGTGGTTCGCATACCGCGACCAAAATTCGCCACTACAAGCGGCGCAGGTGGTGTAGCTGGACCAAGAAGAGCGCACTCAAGAAGGTACCCTGAGGAACCCCCTACAGACTATAGTCTGGAAGGAAATGCAACAAGCGCCCTTGACAGAGCAACTGAAGAATTAAGACGTGCAGTACAAGACAAACTATAGCTATATTTTTTTTCTCTACTAATAATATTATATTAATTAATCTCTAACCATGTCTTCAAATTGTTTTAAACAGACTGACGGTTGTTTATAAAAATTCATTTAGGTGTGTGGTTACATTATACCGTCATTATATATATTTGACATTATATAAAATTCTCATTAATATTCTTATCTCTGTTATCAGAGGGGTTTTAACATTCTACAAAAATGTTAAAATGTGGATAGAGTTCATACTTATATTTTACTAATTAGTCAATTAGGTATAGAAAATATTTCTTACCTATTAGTAAAATTATTGCTAAAATTTCTATTTTGAAAATTGAGTCTTAATAAACCACAGAAAGTAGCGACACATTTTTAGAATAAATTCTCAATAACTCTAGCCCACTTTTTATGAAAAAAAAAATATATATATATAAGATCCTTTTACTTTAAATAAAAGAAAAGTACAATTAAATGATAACAGATATAAAATTACATTTCATACTAATATTTCATTATTATTTACTACATAAATCAGACTATAAAAAATTGAAAGTTAATTCTATATTCATGATAAACCCTTTCTCTTTTTCTGTAATTCTTGATGCTTCAAAGATGATATATCAACAACATGTTAGTTAGGGTAGTGTACCTCTACTGTATAATATGCATGACTTGTTTCAGAGGAAAGTTCAAACACAAATTGCAATGCTTTCTCTGACAAAGAGACGTATATTACATTACACATCAAAAATATAATAAAGGTCTTATTTTAATGCTATGTCATCGATAAAATAAAAGTTTTTCTTCCTCTTCTTCTTCTTAATAACAATAATTACAGGCTGTATCATTATTTAAAAAGCTATAATATTCATGACATTGCAATCATTTAAAAAAAAAAGTTGTTATTAATATATTTAATTATTTTTTCATCAATTTGTATAATATACCCTAATTGCAGGTTTGGGGAGTACTTGATAAATTGAAAATTTAATTTGTATAAGATAATTATATATTCTTCAACACTATATATTGTTTAATTAATTTTAGTAAAAAGCTTTTGAAATTGTAACTATATAATTTTAACTGAAAATGTTTATTTAAGCGTTAAATAAATTATTCTGAAATATATTATCAAGTTTCTCCAAACTTAGCAGCTTGTAGTGATATTATTATTATATATGTACAATGTTTGAGTTAAAAATATATTATATTCTTTATAAAACCACAAAATGAATTTGACAAAATGGAAACTTCAACTATTGTAAGTCTACACAAAAATACAATCTATTTTTATAAGACAAGAATATTATCTTAGACAGTCTGTACTGTATGAGATTTGGACCACAAATTTGAACTCTCTTCAGATGTAATGTTTGTTTGTTTTTTTACAATTTTTAAAAAAATGTTCGTTATAAATTTAATTAAAGAAATACTGGCCTAAAATAATAATAATAAAAAAAAATGATAAATCATTAGATAGAACTATTATACACACACATATTATGTCTCTCAACTCTTCAATACTCTCAGAAACTGGGGAGATCACTTGTAAAGTAGGCAACCCATGCTACAATTTCTATTGTAGACCCGGAATGACGTCATCAATTCCTAATGTTGCCTACTTTACAGTTTTTTAATCTAAATTTGTGAGGGAACAGAAGGGTTTGAGGGACACTATGTGTATGAATGATGGTCCCATCTTATGAATTTTACGTTTTTTATTTAATTTTTTGAAGCTAGGATCCCATTACATATTGATTTAGTTACATGAAATGTTATTATTTTGAAATAATTAGTACCCTAAAAAACTATCATAGCATACCAAACAACAGTAAAAGAAAAAAAAACTCTGCCTTATGTACATATATAAATATGCCCTTATGTATCTCTGACGTCATTACTTTTTATCATGAACTTCACTACAGTAAATACTTTTTTTGTTCTTTTATTTCACAACCACGCACTTACTCGTTTTATTTACTTTTAAAGAGAAATTGAAACAACTAACACAAAACTTTTTTAAAAACTTTCCGTCAGAGACTGAAAAATAAAATGTAAATAAAATGTTTTTTTGATCTTCATGTATTTATCTTGAGACTTTATATACTTATTATTTTCTTCTAACTTTTAATGTTTCTTTGTTTTGTATTTTTTGTTTAATGTAAAACAAAAATATTGTGTTTTTCATCAATACATATTTTAAAAGTCTTATTCTATATCATTGTATAAAGCAATGTTTTTTTTGTACCTCATTATAATTTGTAAATAAATTTATACTTTCTAAGTTTTAAAATTGTGTGTTTACTTTTAATTAAACTTGCCAGTAACTAGAAAAAAAATAATGATAAATTAAAATATAAGTTATATTTTATTAATTTGAAAAATATTCATTAGTTATAACTTTAAAAAAATGAAATTATTCAATGATGCGTTGTATACTTTATAAACACGCAACTCTTTACTTAACTGTAACAAAAGTAGCAAAATAGTTAAGCAGTTCATTAATTAGATTTCATAATCTAGTCTGAAAACTGAAACTTAAAGTCAATGTGAATTTGCATTATGAAGACGTATTTCAAATTAGTTTTTTAATAACAAATTTTTAACTGCAACTATATTCGCAGTGTAGCAAAAATTATGTTATAGTGTATAAAATGTTTCCGAAATTTAGCTATCATAATTATTAGGTTTTTAATTTTATCCGTGTATACTGTAATTATTTTATTTAAAATTTAAAAATTTTCTCAATTTTGTTTTATATCCAAAATTATGGGTAATATATCCTCGTCATTCAATTAAAGCAAATAAAAAAAATATATAACAAGACAATTTAATAATTCAGCAAATTGTTAAAAATTTATATTTTCCAGTTTTATTTAATACTTTAAATATACGTTATTTAAGCTGCGGAAGTATTCACTATTCATATTTTTATTACATTGATTTGTTAGAGCTTCATGGAGATAAAAACACTCATAACATGTAATTACAATCTTTCATATATATTGAAGAAATTTTTACTTCATTTCATTTACATAAATATTAAAAGTTTTTTCTTCTCTGTTTTATGAAGAGAATAATTGAGAGGTGAAAGTATTTTTTTTTTTGTTACTTTGAGTTGTAAAATTTTACTTTACTTGCGTATATTAAGAGTAAAATAAAGTGTTTAGTTTAATTGTTCATGTTTGCAAAACACGGATTAGCCTTTTTTTTTTTTAGATCTATTTTATTATTTCCTTATTACATTTTACTTCTCTCTCTCTCTCTCTCTCTCTCTCTCTCTCTCTCTCTCTCTCTCTCTCTCTCTCTCTTTTAATTATACTTACAAAATGTTATTTATTTTATTGTTTATGAACGTATGACATTGTGTTTGACACATATAAGTAACATTTCAGTTTTAGAAATCAATAATCAATAAAATAATAATAATAAAATAAAGAAATGATTCAGGGTGAACTCACTACTTTTAATGGTGTTCATAAATCAAGCAACTTCTACCCCCCAAATGTGCAATTTCATTTAAAAAGCATTAATTGGATGTCATTTATTTTTCTTAAAAAAAAAAAAAAAAAAAAAAAAAAGTTTACGACTACTATTTTTGTTACAGTGGCCATCAAGCATTTCAATTTATTTTTTTTTGTAACGTGTAAATAACCAGTAAGAGTTGTAAAAATAAGTATATTGGTATCATTGATTTCAAAACTACCAATTAGTACATACAAAAATAATTCAAATATTCATTCATACAGTTTTTTCCCGTTTTGAAAAGAAAATTGCAAATTTCTTGAAAGCGATGTCTTTACTATTAAGTTGCAATCTTTCTAAAAGCATAATAAATGCTATTAACTCCATTTAAACTACATACGATGTAAAATGATGAATAATTCAATACATTACAACTTTAAGTATTATAATTAATATTTTATTATATAATTAATTAAATTTAATTTATTATTTTAAATTACTTATACTAAATATTATAATATTAATTCATTTAAGATATATAATTGAGATAAAAATTAGTTTTAATAAAAAGGTTAACTGCAATATAATTTTTCATTGAAAACATATTCAATGGATATAATAATTTTTTCTGTCGTGTGCTAAAAGCCAGACTGCAATGATTTTTAAAACACGTTTTTAATGTCGCAAGAAAAAAAAAATAATTACATAATATATTAAAAGTTCAAGAGTTACTAGTTCAGTGGATCATGTCGATAATAAAATTTATTATCTCTAATGTCATTGGTAACATAGATATTATTATTTAGTTTTAATTGTACCTTTTAATTACTATTTTTTTATTGTTTTATTAGAAGTATATAATAATATAAACTGGATTTTTTTATTTTTAATAGACGTTTATTTTTTTTTTAACAAAGAATCCCACGTGGAAAAGATGTAATAATAATAATTAAGCTATGAATGTAGTAACAAAGAAGTTCACTTTTCTACTTTTTTTGTTCTTCAGAAAGAATCACAACACTTTTCCCAAATATGAACAATAATTTAAAAATAAATATCAAAGAACATTTTTTTTTATAAGCTCAGATTATAAAATAGTTATTTTTTATATATATTGAAAAATAATAATATTCACGTTATCGTTATTATTTTTTAATTAGGCCTAAAGCAAATACAAGGCCTTTCAATTTAACCCTACATAGCGTAACACTGGTTACAAAAATAGCATAATACTTATTAAAAACAAACAAACATATTATGCGTAAAATAAAAATACATAGAATGAAAAGAATAGAAGCTTTTTTATCAACCCAGTTACAGTAACAGGGATGACGTTGGTCTTGCCACTTAATTACAACTTACATAAAATATTCAAACATATTTCAAATAAAAGTTTTAATAATACTATAAGTTTAGCTATTAAAGGCGTGTAGAACACCTTGAACAAAAAAGTTGTGTAATATTAATATCATAACAAACCTGAAAATCAACGTTGATTTGTCCGGAGTCATTGATTTCTAATTTATTTTCTATTCACAAAATGGCGCAAGCGGTCATTGACGTCACAGCTCGCTTGTTTTACGCGCGCGTGGACCAGGCGAGATGTGACGTCATTGACCGCTTGTGAATGGAAAATAAATTAGAAATCAATGACTCCGGACAAATCAACGTTGGTTTTCAGGTTTGTTAGGATATTACACTTCTTTTTTGTTCAAGGAGTTCTACACCTTTAAGTTAAATCATACAAAATAGTAGAAGCGACAGAAAAAAAAAGCTTAATTAGAGAAAAATAAATCCAGATTTGAACGTGAAGTATGAATCAATACATCAATATCAGCTATTTTTAAATGGAAATAAAAATATATTAGCCAAAGTGATGTATTCTTTAATATCTTTTTCAGGAGTTTCCGGAACAAAGTGTCATTATGGCCCAGTTTTATTAATTTTATGTAATCATTACAAAGATAAAGAGTTTTTTTTTTAAAGTATGTTTTTGTGGTTTAATAATAAGATATATAAATTAATCAAGCCGCCAAAAAATGCTGATAAAAAATATAACAACATGTATTACATTTGTATAATACGAATCAGTGTTGTTATCGAGTCAGTCATGTCATCACTTATTAATAATGTGACAACACATTTTTTTTGTAGGACGATATGATATGCGTGTACTTAAACTTGGCATTAATTAATTAAGGCTAGTATGTCTTAAATTAATTATAGTATCAGTATCATATCAAATCAAACTTAAAATATACGTAGCATATACTATTCTCTTTAATTTAAGATGTATATAATCAAATATTTAAAACACTTTAAATTGATTTTTTTTTTAATACCTTACACAATAAAAAATTATCCATTTTTGTATTTCAAATTGGCCATAAAGTAAGAAAATATTTTGTTATCATGCAACATTGCACACAAATTTATTTAGAAAACTTGGGATTAAAATCGCCTTTTTCCCCCATAAAGCTTAGTAATAATAATTACCATGATTTATTTTGAAAATCTGCTATAGTGTATATTATATAGGAAACTTTCAACAATACTTGTTTGAGGGTTTTCAAATGGCCCATTAATCTCCAAACTTTTTAATTTATCCTTATACAAAAATCCCAATCGCAGTACACCAATGACGTAACTCACACTGTAGACACCACAAAAGTTCAAGTGAAAACCCACATGTCGTCATACTACCCTAATAAGCTCGAGGTGTAGAAATATAAATTTTATAAATGTTTTAAAATAGCATTTACGATAACAGAGAGCTCATCAAACACCATCTTATTTTGCAGACTACATGAGAAAAATACATTAAAAAAAATATGCATACACTTTTTATACTATTGACACATATAATAAATTATTTTTTTACGTATATTTAAAACCGGTTAGTGAAATAAAAAATATATATATATTGTCACTATATAGCTAAGTAATATTATACAAGTAAAACTTTTTTCTTACATCATCACTATAGGTAGTTGAAAATGAAAGGAGAGAGATATGACCGCTATACTATAGCCAGTATGTTTATTAAGCCAAATATTGTCCACCTCGCGACAAAAATAAAAGTAGTATTACCTTCTTATGAATTTTAATTTAGATGGGCGCAAAATAAACTGGATGCATGAAAAAAAAACTCCTTTCACTTATTATTATGCATGCTCTAGATAGTTATATATCTCTCTTCCATTATATTGTGAATTGTTATAAAATTATCGATTGTTTATGTTATTTTTATTTGCATAGGATATATTCTGTTGATGCTACATATATATAGACTTTCCAATTCAATGAAAATTTTTATTTTTATATATAATTTTTAGTGTTGATTTCACGATATATTAATAAAAAAAATGTTAATATTTGATGTTAATTCTTTTTTAAATATTGATTGATTATCATCATCAATCAAAAATATTAGTAATCAGTGACTAATAAAATGTGAAGGGATACTTAATATAAGCAACACGTGATGAAATGTGTTTTCAAAATACAATTTAAAAATAGTATAATGATCGAGGTGCATCTTTTGTCATAGCTCATAAGTCATAGTTTTTTTTTTCCTCTGCTAACAAGAAGATGTTGCCAAAGTAATTCCCACCCTCAACCATAATTAATTACATTAATTGATTTTATATTTAATTGCTAAATGATTTTATAATTTTTTGTTTAAAGGTAGAGAATATTTTTACTATATTATTGTTGACAGCTAAGGGTCATATTAATTAATTAATTCTATTATCTTTCATCTCATTTATCACTAAACTGAAATCAACGTATTCAAAAAACAATACTAAAAAAAAGCCCCACCCACAATATTTGAATGAAAAAATTTCATAACCTATACTACATTGCAGAAAAAAGATTGATTTGATATTGAAATATGATAAAACGTGTGATTTAAAATTATAAAAAAAATTATGATCAATATTATTTTATCTTGCACGATTATTGAGTAAAACAATAATGTAGTCATAATAAAATATAGCTCAAGATCTTGACCCTATTTATGTGCATCATATAAACCTTGAAAATAATACCCCTTTTTTTTTTTTTGAAGTAATTTCTATTCATATTTATAATTAATTTCAATATTGCATTTTTAGGTTAAAAACTTCAATATATGTTTTATATATTTTCAAATAGATCCTTCAAGATTGTAATTAACAAGTACTTGAAGAAAAGAAAGAGAGAGAGAAAAAAAATTAACTGCGCAAGTAAATCCGCTTTCTATTGAATCATACGGCCAAGAGGTTGCGGTACCAGTAAGTGTGTGAAAGTAGCTTTTAAACTTGCATGCAATGAGGGGGCACAGGCAGGCAGTCATACTTGCCCTCGCACTTGAGACCAATTTAAGTCTTAACTTCATGGGCAAATGTGTTAATATCACATATTATTTTATTTTAACTCGGATCATCACTTTATATATTATATTTTATAGAGAAATCTTTGTGGGTGGAAAAGCTCTTTATATTTTTATAATAGGTTTAAAATTTCACCAAACACAGCTACGTGTTTAGTTTTATCAAATTAATTAATATTTTTTGTTAATTTTCTACATACTTAATTCTCTTTCTATAAAATTTAGATTAAAGTCAATATTGTTTTTCATTTTTATATTCATGCTAATTTTGTTTTTCAAGCAAAATTATTATTTTTTCCATTCTATTGAACACAATACTAAGATATAATTGGATTAAAATCTGATAATAAAATTTTATTGAAAATTCGTATAATCAATGATACCATAGAAAGGCTATAAACTTTAATTTAATTTTCCTTTTGTATGAAAATAAAAATCTGTTTTAAGTCAATATAATTGGCAAATATTTTGATAAAATCCCTTTTTATTCCATTTTTTTTTTCATTATAGCGCAAATCAAATTCATCCTTGATATATACGTAAATAAACCACTTAAAATGAGAAACGATCAAAAGTATGAGTTAATAATTCATGAATTAGTTAGATTTCAAAGATACGCCTACACTTGTTAAAGTTGTGAAATAAAATCATAACACTGTGAACGAATCAAGGTTCACAAGGTCTTTTTTATTAATATTATTATTGTTACAACTTTTATAGTAATTCATATCATATTTTATGGTATTAAAGTTATATAATTTTATTTTATCATGCAAAAGTTTTTTAGTGAATGACGAAAATATTATTATTTTTAAATATAATTTATTTTGAGTATATACTGTCATAAAGTCATAAAAATTTATTGCATGATAATTATATGATTATGATTGTTAAAAATTATTAAGCGTATATTACTAAGGTTATTATATAAATTCAAATTTCAAATGGTTTTAAATTTTCAAAATTTTAACAAATTTGTAAAAAAAAAAAAAAAAAAAAAAAAAAAAAAGAATAATAATGTGATATTCTGTATATGATATTAAACAAAAAATAATTAATAGACCAATAAATAGATTAAATTAAAAATAAATCATTATCAAAATAAATAAATAAAAAAGATAACTTATAAAAATCAACAACACAATTTTCACTCTTATTATCATAAAATATAATTACTTTCCTCAATCTCTATATAATTGATTTTAAAATGACATCTTTACTTTATGATTAAATTTCTTTGCAGAAGAAGAAAAAAAAAATACTGAGATTTCTATTTTAGTTTTTAATTACGATGTTATTTTTGTCAGAATGAACTTGTTACCATGCATAAAATGAATGGTGCTCACTCTCGGTTTGTATTTAATGTTATTAAAACAACGTTAAATAAGAGACTGTAAATTAAACATACAGAAGGAGAGAGACATCTCTTCCCTTCATTAAAAAAAAACTGCTCTCTTTATGTCAATAAGGAAAATATGTATATAATTAACTTCACTGCTAACTTAATTCAAGTAATTAATGACTTTATTTTTGTCATCCTCTTTTTATTTCACCCTATACAATAATATACTAAAGAATATTGACCTATATTTTTTAAAGGAATTATGTATTTTCTCATTAGTCTATAGCAATTATTTTAACTATCTTATTAATTAATGTCAATTAGTAAGACATTGAAAATACTTTGACATTTTAGAAATCTTAAAGAGTTTTTTCTTTCAATTGCTTTAAAACATTAATAGAATTATACGAGTTAAATGTAAAATGTATGTAGTTTCATTTATACGAAGAAAAAAAATATGAACGTTATCTTTACAGATTTGTTTACTTTAAACATCCTGTATAAGTAGAAAATATTGTTGTAAAAATTAGCACAAATTATTATTAATATATATTAACACCAATATACGGTTTTTTTCCAGAGCAAATAGTATCGCGGCTGTCGTATAATATGATTCCATGGCCAACTAACAGAGAAGTGACTTACAGTGATCTTGACTTAAATGTACATTATACATTTACAAACCATATTAGGTAAGTATTAACATTTATAAACATATATATTTTTTTAAATTTGTATTTTTTTATTCAAAGTATAATTTATTTTCATATTCATTATTATTAACTTTAAGTTGTTTTCATTTGCAAACAATACCTTTTATTATTTTACCATAAAGTGATACTGAATTCATTAACATTACTTAAAGACTAATTTATATAAGCTATACTATACTGTATAGCTGTTACTTATTAATTTATATATTGTATTTATTTTCTCCCTAACTCATTACTACCATAATTAACAATGTCAAAGTAGGTTTTTAACCTGTATTTTTATAATATCGTTATCTTAATGTATTTCTAATGAAAGTAGTTATTAAAATCACAATGATGCGATGTATACTTGAAAACAAAAAATCACTTTCTAACACCACCATATGTCGTCGTATGAACTTGGGAAGGTCAGTAACATAGTATGCCTCATTGTTTAATTAAACAAAAATATAATACGTAAAATTTGCTTTGCAATGCTTTTCTATGTACAGATGTTTATAATAAATCAAAATATACTAATCAAAAATATGTTTTTTTTTTTTTTTTTTTTTTTTTTGTATAATATATTTTGTTAATGATAGTTAAAAAATTTAAATGTTATATTCATGTCATTAGCTATTACTTTCTTTGTCATTTTAATACATGCGTAAAAAAGAAATTTTGAATTTATTTATTTAAAAAAAATCATTGAAACGATTCAATGGATATAAATAGGAAACCGTATACAAAATTTAATTTTTGTAATGTCATGTGCTGTATATATTTTTTATTTTTATAATTTTCCTTTCAATGCCTTTTTTATTATTTTTTTTCTCCGCATATAAATGCTATCACTTAAGATTGTACGTGAATAATTTCATTCAAGTCGTACTCTATTGAAAGAAGGTAATTAATTTTCCAAAGAGGCACAAATTTTAGAAATTTTACAGAACAAAAATAAATTGGCACAATTAGCATTTTGCGTGTTTTTTATTGAATATTAGAATTTTCTTTTTATTAATGTGTTGATTTCCGTAACTTAAATTGATTGAGTTTTAAAAATCAATGTTATTTTACAAAACTTCCTTCAATTTTTACACAAGAGTTTTTTTTAAATACGATTAATTTAATTTATATCACTGCACTTTTGTTATACAAGTATTATTTAAGTTACCTATATAGAAAATCCTTATACATTAAAAGGATATACATATAATGTAAGGTAGTTAATATAAATCAACCCTATATATTTGCAGTGTGTTAAAAGTAAATAAAATTTATTAACGATTGTTCTGACATGTAGCACGTGAAGTAGTAGCATTGTGAGTCATATGTTTAGGTCAGCACCTGCTGCTACTAGCAAACAAGGCTTTCACTTAACATTATATACGTATATTATACTTGATATAACCCAACCAACCCCTCCCACCCACATACTCCTCTTTCTCACGTTGAAAAAAAAAAATAAAAATCATAGAAACTATGGTCAAGGATATAACATTCAAATGATTCATAAAAATTATATAAAAATGAAAAATGTAAATATTTTTCTAGGAAATTTATCCAGGAAGAAAAATATTAGGATTGTTTTTTATCTTCCGCTCTGATTAACTTCCTTGAGTATTAGATCATTAACTTGTAAATTAAGATTAATGGAGATTAAAGTAATGATTCATAATATAGAATGATGCAAGAATAATATGTATGTAACCTTTTTTTGTTTTGTTTTAGAGAGAAATTGTGAATTTTAATATATAATTTACAAATTTAGAAAATTAGTTCTGCATTAATTTATATGATTATTGTAATAACTAATAAAAACACATTTAATGCGGAGTTTATGCTGTCTTATAATTTAAAGTCAGAAATTATATAGATTAATTGCAATTAGTATTTTTATACTATATTTCCCACAAATAATCAAGTTAAAATAATATTTTTAAACATTTCCTATTTTTAAATTTGATTGAAGTTGTTATGTAAGAAAAAAAAAAAGATTAGATATTGAGTTCGTATATAGACAATGACTTCATTATCTCAATTAATGTGATTTTCATATCAAAATTTTCCCATTATAATAAATTAGTATCTATAAAAGTTTTAACATGACAAAGATTAAGATGAAATATATATCAAACACAATTTCTCTCCGCCCAATCAGTAAATTTTACAATAAATATTTCTACGCCCAAAAAGTATGAGATCAGCAGAGTAAAAAAAAAAAATTATCTCAGTTAGATTTTGTATTTACATTTCTCTTTCTATATATTTGAATGTTATACCTTTTTTTTAGCTGCTGTACAGGCGGATTTACATGTCTTATTTTGCAAACCACGCAATTGGACATAAATTTACTTTACGTAATCTTTATTTAAGTCGTTTTATTGGCCAATTTCCAATATACGTATGGTTGAAAATTATATAAAAACTAGAAAACTTTAAATTTTTATTACTTTTACATGTGAACGTATATGCGTTCTTGTAACGATTTTCAGAGGTACTTCTGTTAATGAAGTTTAAAATTATTCAAAATAATACATATGCCTTTTATATATATATTTTTTTTTTTTTACAAAATATATTAAAACTTTGGATAAAGCAGTTAAAGCAGTTAAAAACACAATTGTATGAGCTAATTTTAGAATTCATTTAAATTAAATAGCTTGGCTATCCCAATGAGGTATGTGATGTGTGAAAAAGTCAACTCCCTTTTCACTACAATTTACGCTTTTTTATAAAGGCGAACGTAATGGTTTTACTTGTTGGGCATATGTTAAGCTTTGTAGAAAAAAATTAACCCCCAGAATATTCATCCTAAAGAGCCTCTTAAGTTACAAGATCCGTTTCATCGTATCACAACCATACGTATATATATTTAGAAATTTTTTAAAAGACGAAGGAAAAAAAAGCGAGTTAACCGCTAGATATTTCTGACATGTAACTCCACCTAAAGTAGTGTGTACAATTTGAAATGTAAATAATGAAAGGCCACGTGTAGTGGTGACTCACCATGTTGGCGTCCTCGTACTGGCCACCACCACTTCCACCCACATTATTCCCAGGTTCAACGCCATCTTGGTCTACACCAGGACTCGAATGTCGACGACTACGTTCACCTGATGGTCGGTAATCCTGAAAATTATAAATTAAAATATTTAATATTTCATCTCTGTAACTTAAATTTGCAAGCTCCATTAATAAAGAATATAAAATTTTGTATATAATATCAAAGTTTGTAAGTGTATCGTGTGTAATTGAGTTTGTGATGTGTTTTATATTTTATTTTGATGATTAAGAAAAAATCTCTATTGAATATTATGTTATACTTTTATTTCTAAGATTTAGAGAACAGGGGGTTAATAATAAGTTTTATAATATAGAGTTTTATAAAGCATTCAAATAAAAACAAAGTTCTTACATGTCAATTTTTAATCAATCAGTTAAGTATTAACAGCATAAATAATTTTGTAAGTTTATACAAAAAAAAAGCAGAAATTTTCAACAAAAATAATCTAAAATTATTTGATGTAAAAATTTGCATTCAAGTTCTCTAAAGAAAAGAGGAAGTATATAGTGTTATGTAGATGGTATATTTTAGATGTATTTTGTTTCAAGTTATCATATCGTCGGGTTGTGTGGTGATTCACCAACCTGCTGGTCAGCTTCATCAGTGGATAGTCCGAGGTCCGAGGTCCTCAAAGTTCTTTGTTGTTGATGATTCCAGCACGAGGCGTGCGTAGGAGGTGGAGGAGACGCACAACCACCCCTGTACCAACCCGACACATTACATCCGTGTACATCATATTATCTTCCAAGTATTTTTTTTATTATTAAAATGATCTAATTCAGCTTATTTGTACTATTTTTTTGATATGCATTAAAAAAAATTCCATTACTATCTACGTCAATAGTATTTTTATAAATCGGAGATGTGTACACTCAAACCAGTAAAAATTGTCCGCCCTTTAGCCCCTTAATACTATCAAACCCGTACCTGGAGACTGCGTACATTTCCTTATGGGTTGAGTGTACGAACTACCCATTTTTTTATGTGTAAAAATATTTTATATTTATTATTTTATTGTTTTTATATCATGGTCACACATAAAAAATACAATTCATCTTTCAATTATTAATTTACTGACAAATAAGCCCAAATATCCTATAATATTTAAATATAATACTTTGAGGAGTATAATTAAAAACCAAGTGCACATGCATGGTCGGGTGGTACGATACCAAACCCTCGGGAGCCAAGCTAGCGTGTAATTAAAACTTCCCAAGGAGAAAACAATTGATTATTTAACGCCATTGCAGAGGCTTTCACTGATTTTTTTCTTTAATAATAAAATATCACTTCAATAAGATAATAACATGCTTAATTTAATAATTAATGTAGGTTTCTCCTTTTTTTATTAACATAATACTATGTGAGTTTGCATGTCAATCCAAGCATACTTAAATTGAACAATTTGATTGTTTTTCCTAACCTAGCCTTAAAACATATATAGCCTTTCCAAAAATAAGTTTATATATATTTTAGCTATTTAAACACTAGATAAAATAAATTTTATAATTTATGTTGCATTTATGCCATTATAGCATAAATACTTGCTTATATACTCAAAATACTATGGTTTTCATGCATTTATGATGAATGTAAAGTTAGCCAAATTATTTATTTGTATGATGAGTAGGTAAAACATTTTTCTTTTCAGAAATTTTGATCCAAATTCTGGCTAGTTAATAATATCTATAAGATTATTCACTTGTAAATAAGCAGAAAAATTTCAAACTATTTAATTAATATCATTTGCGTTAATTTAAAATATTCTAATGAGAAAACACGTGCTTTGATTGTAAAAAAAGAAAGTAATCGTCATTTAGTGTGCATAAATGTTTATAGAATTGATGTGTAAACAGGAACTTTATGCTATATTTTAAATCTAGAATTGTTAAATTTATTGTCTCGTCTCGTCATAATATGGGATTTCCAGCTTGACAGTGGTAGCTTATTCAAGCATTGAAGTCTCTTTTGTCGCCGACAATGTTTTTGTTTTTCAATGTACACTAGTATTGTTCTTACCTAACTTTATTCAGTAAATTAGTTTTCTAAACATTCTCGATATGCATCATCACAAATGTGCATCTCAGCGAAAACAAAACATTTTTTTGCTTCAACGAATAACTTAACATCGAACGTTGAAATCACTTCGCCTATCTATAAGACTTCTCATTTTTCTCTAAATCTTGTATCATCAATTATTATTAAGTTACTCGAACGATGGATAGTTCTTTGAAATTTTGATGTTCAAGAAATTAATAAAACTCTTTTAAGCTTCATGTTTAGACGTTACTTGCTCATAACAAGTTTTTTTAATTTTGTTTTTAAATATTCATTATTTGTATCTTTAATAATTTTCTTAAAATAATGCAATTTTAATTATTTTAACTTTAATTAACTTTAACGGTATTCAGTTCAAGGATAAAAAAAAGATAAAAGAAAAAGAGGGACATAGAAGATTAAAAAAGTTAGAAAAAGGATGTCAAAGATAGGAGTTCAATAGAGATGTTAGGAATCTGACTTCGCATAGATATAAAAGTAGTGATTTATTGTCATAAAGATTACAGGAATTTCTTCGGCAAATTCTTCAATTAAATAGTTATTAAATAATCAATTGTTATGACCTATCCGTATAGTAGTTGCAAAAAATGGGAAGTTTAATACATTTGGCTCTCGAGTTTTGGTTGTCCTGAAGTTACCTATGAACCCAGCAGGAATGCGTGATATCTTGCGCGGCACCCCAGCACCCGTGCGCAGCAACATCCACCCCCGAGTCTTCACTAGGAGTTCGTACGTCCTTGTCATCACCCCCCGCCGCCATCACGAAGCGGTGAGGTGACCCTGTACACGTGCCATGAACCACGTGGCCGCCGCGATCCTACAACACCCAACCACCAGCTAGGAGTCAACCTTAGCTTGCTTAAACTGACCTAACAGCAACCCTCAACTATTAAATTTTGGTTTAATAACCTGTTCTGACAGACGATAATTGAATATTTTTGAAAATTATTATATTGTAAACATTATGATATTTTAAACGTAAAAAGTATGAAATTATATAAACTGAAAGAGCAATAGCCAATAATAAATTGTAAAATATGTAAAATATGAAAAGTTATTTTATCAATAAAAAAGAAGAAAAAAGTTCAAATTATTATTGAAAAATTAAAAATAAATCAGTAAAAAAAAAAAGAAGTTAAAGCCCTTGTCAACTTACTTTATTATTATTTAGAATACTAGATTGATAATTTCCATACCTTATTATCCATGAATTAGACACCAACACGTTGATTGTGTATTTATATATATATTTTTTTTTGACTGTTATGTCATGTATCTGACGTCACAATGTACCGCCGCCAATCACAGTCACCTCTCTGGTCACGTGATAAATTTAAGCCCCTTCCTCAAGTTCTTTACCCCTATCACGACCCCATTGGTACATTATGACGTCAGATACGTGATATAACAGTCAAAAAGAAAATAAATAAAAATAAATACAAAATTAACGAGTTGGTGTCCAATTCATGTATAATAAGATTAATAAGGTATGGTAATTATCAATCTAGTATTCTAAAGGATAAAAAAGTAAGTTGACTAGGGCTTTAAATATGAAATTCCAGCTAAAAAAAATTGAAGTCATCATAAAAAAAAATTCAGATAATAAGAACAAAAAACTTGATAAATGATGAACATAAAATATAGATATCTAATTATAAATAACATATAAAGCAAAATAAGCCTCTAAAACTACTGCGCCTGTAGGTTCTGCTAACCTCGAAACAATGAAGCTCAAACAGTTGCCTACACTGCGCGGGGCTAAACCTTCCTTGTCTACACATGTAAAGCTCATCTGTTTTTATATACTTGGGATTTTAAATAATTAAAACTTTTATTTGCTTACATTAACATAATTTTGCACTAAATTTAATGCAGTTTCTTAGGTTAAACATTAAATTAATTAATTAACAGAGTCATTATTTTATACTTATTATAATTTTCAATATACACTAACGTTAAATAAATAGTTTATTTTTATTTATTTAAAAACGAACACTTCAATTAATGTTGTAATTATATAATTTTTCTAACTTATTATTAGATTGAGGAGTACTGAAAATTAAATATAGTTTTTACTAATGTAATCTGACTAATTAATACTTTCGATTTATAGATTTTTTTTTTTTTTTTTTTTTTTTTGCGTGACCAAAGTTCAGCAACATAGAGCATAATAGCAATGTGCACAATAATTTTGCACACTGATTTTTGTATTAAGTGATACTAAATTACTAAAATAATTATAGCAGATACCAAAATACTGCATTGTATTCTCCTAAATCATGTGGAAATACATTAATGTCAATATACGAGCGCAGTTTAACTATTTTGTTTTCTTTCAACTAATTTTAGGCTTTACTTTTAAAGATGAATTGGAATAATAGTATTTTATGACCAATGTATTTTTTTAAAATAGTTACAATCTTAAGTACATAATTGACGTATTTTTATTGCTACAACAATTAAAATGTCTCTTTGCGTATACTCTCAAGTCCATTGCAAATATAACTTTAGAGATTAAAAGAATAAATAAGTATGAATATTTTTTTGCGTGAATGCATCCAGGTGAAAAATGTTAGATAAAATGAGTACAAAATATAAAATAATTGATCATGGACAAGAAAAAAGAAAGGAAGGAAAGAAAGAAATTGTGATTTTAAACAATTCCCCAATAGTATAAAATATTAGATACGATCAAATAATTGTAAAATCAAAATTTACTATACAACAAACTTTAAGAAAATATTATCAGAATTCAATTAAAATTTAGATTTTTTTAACCAGGTGTAGTAACAAAAATGTGTAATAACATTGGTCTTTTCAAAAATGTTATTTGGGGGTAAATTGCGCTCGTTTCTTGACCTCAAAAAAAAAAAATAATAATAAGTCTTCCTGCAATTATAGTGCTCTTTTTTTATATATATATAAAGGGCACTCCAACAATATTTGATTAAAAAAAAAATGATGTGCTCTGCTGCTGTCTACTGGGGTCAAGCATGAATATCAGATCTACGTGGCGTGGGACCGGGGACCAGAAATATATAGAGAGACAGAGAGAAGAGAGAGAATATATAAGTGCTCGGGACATCTACCATGATGCAAAATTTTAATTTATATTTTTAGTCATTATTTCTTTTTTTTTATGTATAATATTTACAATAGAAATTAATTATTCATTAGTTTTATTACTTCAATACAAAAATTATTTATATAATTTTTTTTTATTATAAAGGATGTATTAATTTATCACCCCGAAATGATACATTTGAGTAAGAAACGTCTAAAATATAATATATCAACGGAATTTTTTTTTCTTCTAAGTTGTTTTAATTTCAATCTTGAACTGTTGATCTTGAAGTAAATCTTCATTGACGATTTTTTAAAATACATATTAAAATATATTTATTTTGATTTTAAAACCGTTTTTTTTTCTCGATATGATAACTTGATTTTGTATTTTTATTTATATATTCTTGTTTAGAGTATAATTTTAAATTGTGCATAGATAAAAAAACAAAAACATTCATGCAATAATAACTATTAATTACGTGAATAATTATTGTGATAAGTGGAGGGAGGGTATGTATATATTATATTAAAATCCCGGGCCCACTATAGCCCTAATACTACAGGTAATTTTACTTTATATACACAATAAAACATGCCATTTACTTACCTGTAGAGTAGCGACATTGTGATGAAAGCTAGAACTACAAAATCTAATCTAGCTTTTATAATAATAATTTACATACTGTATAAACAATTTAATTCTACAGAAATTTAAATTTTATTTAAAATTTATGTTAATCACGCACAATGAAAATTATTAAAATTTTGAAAATATATTTTATATATAATATACTCTAGAATCTTAAGATATAAAAAGAGGAAATTCCTATTTTATTAAATATAATCACGTACAACATTTATTAAATTTAAAGATGTAAAAATTGAATTTATCTATCTGGATAGTCATGCTCAAGAAAAAAAAAGATGGAAGTATAGAGAGAAATAGATAGAGAGAAAGAAAGAGAAAAGGATTTCATAAGTGCTGAAAATCTGCGCAGAATGCATGCCTATATTATCTATACTGCACAACGCACTGGACGTACCCTAGCACATGCAGGAAGGTGCGCTGTTGTACTTCGATGTCCAAGAAGATCTCGAAGTTCACGACATCTTTGACCTTCTGCTTCTCGTCTATACACAAGCTCATCAAACCTTGTACGGTCTTCCTGTCTCACCACCTCTCGTAGTTCAGTCAGCAGGGTGTACTGTACAACATAAAGGTTAATATCTATAAGGTTATCTCAAGGTTAAAAGGTCATAAAAACAGTTCTCACACGTGTAAAACTTTAAAGAATAAAATACGAAGTCTTAATCCCTGTCTTAATTAAATTGCTAGACGCTATATATTCAATCTGTTCAGTAGTGAGTCTAATCTGCAGGTTTTTATTTATAGTAAAATAAGCTGTTATATTATCTTCACGGAAAGAATATGTTACGTAATTTATACTGCATTCATGTCATTACAAATGATGCTAAATTAGAACAACATAAATAATTATGCTGTGTAAAAATAATATTTTTACTTTGCAGCATATTTTGCATTACATCATAAATAATGTTGTATCGAACAGATTATGCTTATACGTATTTATTTGTGTCCGTGTTTGAAATGTCATTGACATCTAACTGAAATTATTAGCTTGGAGTAAAAATAAGAAATTAATTTTATAATTTGTATATTTGCTACTTTTTTTATTGATCAAACCATAGTGAATATTTCTCGCATAGTAATTTCTTACCTTCTCCGAAGTGTTGAGCATTTCTAGGAGCACAGCAACAAAAGCTTCAACGTCCATTTGTCTAGCCATGTACTCTCTTTGATAATAATCGAGGGAGGCAAACTCTGGGTGAGGAAGCACCACTCGAGCCTTCTCTTGTACCATCTGCAGCGCTGCCGAGGCTGCGTCGTTAGCCACCCCTCTCTGCCACCCCCTGTCACACAAACAACGTAATTCATTATTAATTTTAATTTATTAATAATATGTTTGCCTTAAGTTTTTCTAATGTTGGTGCGAGGTCATTTGTGTATGTAGGATGATTTATTTCCATCGTATTTAAAAGATCGTTTTATTACGTTAGCCAATTCACATGGTCGTAACACAAGATCTGGTAAAAAATTACACGTTAAAACTTCCCTCATATAACCTTATGCCATTTAAAAATTCTTTTACTGTAACATCAGCTCGTCGTTGGACTACTCTGCCCGATTAGATTAAGAAACTCTAAGACAGTATCAACATTTAAACGTGATTATAAGCGTACATATATGAATGCCAAACAGCTACGCTTGTAGTACTTTTTTTTTTCAAACACCCTTTTTTCTTTTTCCTCACTATTTGTTTTCCACACCTTGTTCTACATCTGTTTCCATAAAGCGATATACAATTATTATTATTTTATTTTGTGATATTTGTAAATGTTTTTTCTTGCTACGTAGTATTATTATTTCCCTCTTATTATAATTTTATATGTAATCAAGAAATTTCATTGATGTTTTCTGTTGGGGTTAGGTGTAAGAGTGGGTCAGACAGATTGTCAGGCTTAAACCTCGCCCTTTCAAAAAGTTGTATTTTTTTCTTTGCATTTCTTTGAATAAAGACAATTATTTATTTATTTATTTATTTATTTATTTATGTAGGCAACTTGCCCTTTTCTCTCCAACTTTTGAACTAATTTTTTCCCCATCCTTTTTTATGTGTACATAATTTGTAATGTTATTACCTATATAATATAGAATTATTTCATTTTAAATATTAATTTAAGTTAGTTCCATATAATTATATAAGTTCTATTATAATTTTATTTGAAAAGCTTTTAATTATTTACTGCGGCTAAATTAATTGATGCATCTTATGACCCAATTCTTTTAATAACATTTTGATATTCCAATCCTTACAATTTTTCTAAACAATGGGTACTTTTCACCTTAAAGTCACAGTCATAAGAATGTGAAAAACTAATGTATTATTATGTAAGTATTAAAATATATTTTCAGTATAAATCACACCATTTTCCAAATAATAACATTGTTCATCGCTACTTGCAGTATAGTTAATTTATGACCTCGATGAAGAATAGTTTTTGTATCTCGTGTACGTTTTGAATAATAAAAATTTCAGTATCGTGACTAAAAATAATTAAACACAAAAATCTAAATAAATTTGAATAGAAAAACTTTGATGTTGTAGGTTAGATACATCTATATAAAATCAATTTGAGAACTTTCAGCTTATTTTTATTCTCTTGTTATAGCCATAATGTTGTTTTTAATGATAATTAAATTAAACTATCAGAAATACACAATCTGTTTCTAATAAAGTGACTTTTGTTTTATTCTTATGTAATTAATGAATGCAAACTATTTTTTTTAATTATCACTTTTTCAATCTAGAAATTAGATATTTTTTATTAATAATAATAATAATAAAATCTAAGAATATAGTGCTTCCATTCTATAGTAATTATTTTTATTAAAAAAAATGTTGAGCTAGTTTTCAAATTAGCATTGTAAAAAAACTTTTAGCATATCTGGTAAAGTGCCCATAAATTGTATCACACATTAAGTACACCCTAAAATGAGTAAAATATATATATTTTTTCTTAAGCTGTGAGTATTTAGGAGATTTGCATAGACTTTTGATAGAATAAAGATTTTAGTATTATGATGGAACTAATTAACTATAAGAATGGGAATACCAATAATCTTTTATTACAATATCAAAATTAATTAAAAAGACAGAGAGAGAAAAAACTAATCCATTTAAATATGACAAGGAAAAAAGTTAGTTTAAAACACGATTTTTTTTTAATAAAATTGACTGATATAAATTTACGTGTACCTGTTATTAATTAATGTGAAACTCATTTATATAATGATGATTACTATTATTATGATTATTATTATTATTACAATAAACTTAATGAGGCCTTGAGGTGTTACGTGTATCTTTCAATTTAATATGACGTCAATTATCTATCTCTCTTTGTGTACTCTCGTCTCGTCTGCCTTTCTCTCTCTCTCTCTCTCTCTCTCTCTCTCTCTCTCTCTCTCTCTCTCTCTCTCTCTCTCTCTCTCTCTCTCTCTCTCTCTCTCGTTCCTAATCAAATCAATCTCTCGTGCGCCGCATGCAAAATTAGAGTGAACTCGGATATCATTCTTCATACAAAAATACATATAGATGATTAATGTATACAGTATATTATATTACATAGCAGCTGTTGAGAGAGAACATTTCAGTCTCGTAGCAGTTGTGTTGGGTCTTTTAGTTTAGTTTGCCAAGTTTATATTATATGGAAAAAATGGTGAATCTAGAATATTTTTATTGTAAAATAATTATTTCAAAATTTTTTAATACACTCTTACATAAAACTGCTCAAAATTTAAAAAATTGATTTTTCATTTCTATATTCTGTAGTCTTGATTTTAAAGGAGGAAGCAATCTCCTAAATAAGATCATAAATTTCTGTTTTATGTGCAGAAAAGTTTAAATCAAGAGGGGAAGAGAAGATCAATCTTAATTAAAACATGGCATCGTTTTTCTGATGCAAAGTTTTATGCATGGTCCTCAAATGCTCAACCTAAAGTTTGTTACTTACGCTGGGCTACGCGCGGTGTGCGGTAAGTGTGTTTCCCAGGTGCCGTGCAAGGACGATGCTGCGTGTGTGGGAGCGGCTCCTGAGGAAGGTACCTTGCCTACATCACGCACCACCAGACTCATGCGCTTGTGATACTTGAGCTGACCCACTGCCTCGTCGTGAGTCACCGCCAGGAAACTTTGACCATTCACCTCCAGTACCTGGTCACCGATCTGAAATCACAATAACAACACATCAAATATTTTTCTTACTTCCATGCAAATATGAAATACAAAAAATAGTAGAAATATAAGGACATATCATTTTCTACTACATCATAGAATTGCAGAAACAATTTGAGACGATTTTGTAGACGATTTAGTAGTCCTATTTGTATACGTAAAGAAAGTGCTAAGCACTAAATTAAGTTAAATTTATATTATTGGAAGATGAATAACAAGAATAAATTAAGAATTCACAGTTGATTAACATAATTATATAATTATGTTGATGTTAGGGATATAAATAATAAAAAATTAAAAATACTCCTACCAACATATAACAATGTGAAATATTCTACATTCACAAATATTTGCCCTACAAGCACAAATGTTTACCTACAAAATACTTCGATTGTGCGTTAAAGCATGAATGTATATTTTCACTAAATATTCAAAGTTGCAGAGGCTAGTGTCGATGCAATTACGATGAGTACAAAAGATATATAATATAGCTTCTATGTAAACATTAGGGTATATTATTATGTATCCTTTCTTTCTACCTATTTCACAAGTAGACAGAACCTATGCACTGGAAGTGAGTCAACATTCACTGGTAAAGAGAGTAAACATTTTAAATAATTAATTACATATGCATGTTTAGAGACAATGCATGACATTTTTAGTGAGTGTCAGTTTTAAAACACTAGCCTCTACTACTTTGTATTCACAGTGAAATTAACGTGTGTTTTTTTGTACTGTTATTATTATTAAAAAAGTTCAATTATTTTTCATTTTAATCTTATCATCCAATTAAAAAAAAAAAGAGAGAGAGAGAAACTTTGTCTTGTAATATGAAGACATTTAAATGAATTAGTATGCGAGTATTTAGCATGCAAATTTGAAAAAAAATATAAAGTTATAAAACTTATGCTAAAAGTTAACGTGTTAATAATTTTATTATAAAAGTCACATCATATTATTTAAAAAGTAATTTTTTATTCAGTTTTATTCAAATATTAAAAAGTTTTGAAAATTATTATATAAAGTTTTGCGTGACAAAATTCATAATTTTGTACTATTTTGATATGCAGATATTTATCTTCATAATCATGTAGACTTTGTTTTATATACTATATTGTGATTATATGTATATATAACATAATATAATACACAGAGAGTGTGTAAGCTTTGATATAGTATGTATTAATGTATTTGAAAATGCATCTATGGTATTACGCCACTCAGGGTCGGACTGGTCATTTAAGTTGGTCGGGAATTCCTGACCGGGCCCCCCTGGTCTGGGGGCCCTTTGCTCGCTAATAAACAAAAATGAAAAAAAAAAAAAAAGAAGAAGAAGAAGAAGAAGAAGAAGAAGAAGAAGAAGAAGAAGAAGAAGAAGAAGAAGAAGAAGAAGAAGAAGAAGAAGAAGAAGAAGAAGAAGAAGAAGAAGAAGAAGAAGAAGAAGAAGAAGAAAGTTGAAAGGAAAAGAGTTAAAAAAAAAAAAAAAAACATTTAAAAATTCCATCAAATTACACACACTTATTACTTGTTTCACATCTTAAATTAAAGCGCTCATCAATAATACGTGAATGGTGTAATTACGATTTATTATTTATTATATTTACTTATTTCATTGCACAAGAACTATATTATGAACTATTCTCTTATCTCAAACACCTTCAGAAACCTAGGTTAATTTATTTTCCAGTATTCAGCTTTTAAGATTTTTTTTTTTATCTACGAGTCATTACAAAGTATAATTATGCAAAATTGACTGAAATATTTTATTCATATACTAAAAAATATTAACGATCGTGTCGGAAAAAAAAAAAAGAAAAAAGAAAAGAATAGAAAAGAATAGAAAAGAAAAGAAAAGAAAAGAGAGAGAGAGAGATTATATAGTGGAAGAAAAAATATTAAGCTGTTAAATATTACAGAACAAAGAGGAATACCATAGGAATTTTAAGGGGTAGTTTTCATAAAAACATTATATATAAAACAGAACACAATGTCCTAAATCGATAAATATGTGAATTTTTTAATTTTTAGTTCATTTAGTATTTTTAATTAATTTTTAAAAGACACAATGACCTCACAGTGATAGTCAGCTTTTTCCTATGCCCAGACAATTTTAAGTTATAAAACATAACGTCATTTTTCAATTTTCTAAAATTCGGGACAATGTTCTCTTTTAGAATATAATTTTTTTTTAGATTCGAATTCCTTATTGATGCTGGCTATAATTTAAAAATAAATAAATAAAGTTATGGTTTATATTTAAAGATTAAGCTGCATGGATCCAAACAAATTTCAAAGTATCATAAAATATCTTTGCTATAAGTTTTGCATGTGATACTATAATTATTTCAAAAATAAAAGTTGCACACATTTGAATTTATGTTGATTAATAAAATAAAATATTACGTTACAATTTTATGTAAATTTAAGTAAAATATATGACATTCACTAAATTATTAGATAGTATTTCGTTCTTATAAATTTTTTGTTTGTTTTTTACTCTTTCATTGTTTAACTTATTTCTTTACTGAAAAAACTGATTTTTTTTTTTTTTTTTTTTTTTTTTTTGCAAAACAAAGATTTAATAAAAGCACTTTTTTTAAGTGATTTTTTCCTCAAAAAAGGGGCGTGTCTTGAAATTTTCCGGGGGGCTTCACCCCCCGGACCCCCCTTTTGCTGGGGGGGCTGCGCCCCCCCAGACCCCCCCAGTGGGCCCTCTCTGGTCTCTTCCTGAGTGGGCCTTTTCGAGCCAGTCCGACCCTGACGCCACTCATGAGTTCAAGATTGCCTTACTCTTTTTAGAGACCAAATAACTATAAGGCAAAGAAGTTTTTACTATTTTTATTTTATTATTTAAAATTTACGATTACTTTTTAATACATTATTAGTATAAGGAGCACCACAGAATTATATAATATTATCTTTGTTATTAATCCAGTTTGACAATTAAAACAAGATCGACCGTGCGATTGCAAATGATTTGGCACACGGAAAGAAAGAGGTCTGCTAAATCCTTTTTTTTTTTTTTTTTTTTTTTTTTTTACTATTTTAAAGCATTAATACTACCCTACTCCAGCACTGTTTTGCTAGATCTGATCTACAAAAACACATAGCAAAAACACACATATAAATTAAAATTACATAGATTAAGAAAATTTGGGGAATAGAAGATGTAAGCCGACAGGGACAACTTGTGTGAGGAAAAAAAAATCATTGTTGTTAGTAGAATACACTTGTTATACGTTTTATTTATGTATTTCTTTTAATTAATCAAAATAATTTAATTATTTCATTTGATGATAACTTTAAAAGAAAAGACTTTAAAATAGAAACAATCACAAGGTAATATGGAGTATACTGTTGCTATAAAATATATTGCTCCAATCATAGCTATTTTCAACCTATTATCTTCTTTTTTTCCTGTCAGTAGGATATCATTTTAAGTCTTGATAATTGCAGTATCTGATATCACTCTATATTTTCCATCTATTGCATTGTTATCTTAATCACTTGTCACACAAATCCCTTAATTTGTCACCCCCTTCTCCTCTACTCTCTCTCTCTCTCTTCTGAACATGTAAATTTTGCAATCAAGCGTCAGTTCAAACTGTGCTATATCTGATTCTACGAGTGCATTATTTGACATACAACAATACAATGCGATGCTAAAGGCAGAACGGTATACATTGTGTATGGTAAAGAACATAGACAATACATGAGAATAATATAGGCTATTGTCAGGACAATGATAAAGTCACATTCATTTCTACCCTCATGTCAATAAATTTATAATCACTACTTTTTTTTTCCATGGTCTATTTTTATTTGGCATTATTATATGAGTTATGTTTAATATAATATACATTTTATTTTTATTAACTTGACAGATATGTTTATCATTCTATTTTTATTTACAATGTATGTGTAGTTTAGATTTTTTAAATATTTATTTCACTTTAAACTGGAAAGAAAGACAAAAGCTTGTTATGTAAAGTATAGTGAATCTAATTAACATTGATTAGCTGTAAAAAAAGAAAATAAAACACATTCATTGGTTGATCTGCTTTTTTGATCCGATAAAAGTGAGTCGCATTGTGAATGGAACTTTTTTTTTTTTTGTGAAGTTTCGTTCATTCTTATCAAATTCAAAGTTCTAAACGAAGAAATAACAATGATCTACCATATATAAAAGTAGTAAACAGGTAATGATGTCATGATTAGATTATTTTAACATAGGAAAATTTAAGAAGCTGGCTCAAGAGTTGTGTATAGTTTATAGAACAAGCTAAAGTGTATAGAGAACGACAGAACCTAATAATGATAATTGAACAATTGATATACCGGTCCTTTAAAAAAATGCTTCAAAAAATGCCTCCCTCACCCTTATCTGTAAAATTGACAGCTAGGCACCTAAGAGTTACAGAAACCTAAGATCAAGATTTTGTAACAATTAGTAACATTTTGTTTTTTTCCTTCGGAATAAATCTTATTAAAATTATGTAAATTATATCATATTGTCGTCACTATTTTAAATAAAAAAAAATCATAAAAATAATTTATAAATAAAGAGAATAATATTTATAAAAATTTGAATCGAAAAATCATGTACGTATTATAATGCTATCTTTGTGAAAATATTTCTATGAAATGTGATGTTAATGTATGCGTTGGCTTTTTATGCTAAATAAACATAACTCTTATCTAATCTTAAGTAAAATTTCCGTGTTGCTCTAAAATTTAAGGTGAAGGGTGATTTTTTTCTAAATACTTCTATGATAATTCTTTATTATAAACTAATTCTGTCATAACGTAATAGATATTTCTGGAATGAACGAAAAAGCATGGGTTTAAAGTTAGACAAAATGACATCAAATCTCCATGGACACATTATCATTATTACCTTGGGGTATTTAATTATTTAATTAAATTAAATATTAATACAACAGAGTATTTGAAGAGAAAATTAAATCGATATAATGTATTTGATGTTATATATTGTAATAAATAAGTGAAAATTTTGAGACACATTACGTTGAGTTGGAGCATGAAACCTTTGCAATGAGGCATGCAAAATATTACGTTACAAAATAATGTCTGGAGAAGTGAATGTCGTGATTGCGGGTCACTGGTCACACTGTTTAATGTGAGGCCAAAATTAAATGACCTAACGTCTGGTCCAACTTATTTCAATTAGGCACGATGTTTTTTGTTTTTTGAAATTTTCTCACTTTCATATAACTTGTAGACCCATGATACAAAGTACACTTCATGCACCAATTTTTTTTTTTTTTTTTTTTTTTTTTTTTTGAGGCTGAATTGAGGCTCATTAGCGCACGCTCATGCTACGAAGTGACGTTTTTACTTTCTGTTGCTCTCTAATAATACGAAACAAATAAATTTAATATGATAATGAATGAATGAATGAATGAATGAATGAATGAATGAATGAATGAATGAATGAATGAATGAATGAATGAATGAATGAATGAATGAATGAATGAATGAATGAATGAATGAATGAATGAATGAATGAATGAATGAATGAATGAATGAATGAATGAATGAATGAATGAATGAATGAATGAATGAATGAATGAATGAATGAATGAATGAATGAATGAATGAATGAATGAATGAATGAATGAATGAATGAATGAATGAATGAATGAATGAATGAATGAATGAATGAATGAATGAATGAATGAATGAATGAATGAATGAATGAATGAATGAATGAATGAATGAATGAATGAATGAATGAATGAATGAATGAATGAATGAATGAATGAGTTTTTTATATTGTCAGAGAAGTATAAAAATATAGTTATGTATAACATTATACAATAAACAATAAAAAAAAGCTAAAGTGCAAAAGCTTAGGATTTTTTTATATCACAAGTGTAATACCTTTTGTTTTCATAATTGCATTTTGTACCAAGAACAATGTAAACAATTAAATTTTCAAACACATTGTGACAAAGAGCTTTTGTTAGCATAGTAAATTATCTTAAAGTTTTTAATTGCAGGTACTAATACCATACTAAGATTATCCGATAAGATTTGCATATTTAAAATCTGACCTTTTTTTAAACGTACTTCATGAAGTGTTAAAATTAGCATATTAAAAAAATGCATAGAATGATATTAACCTAAATGCAACAAAAAATTACTATATAATATATTATGAAAACTTTAATAATAATATCAACAAATAATGTTTAAAAATCAAAATAATATTTTATGTCAAAAAACGTTGATAATGAGTAGAACTTTTTGGGAAACATAAAAAAGTAATAAACTCCTATTCTAATGAAAAAAATTTTAATTTAAAAACTTATAACATTGTGTGTTTTATCCACTGAACTATGTTTTATCATTGTATAGGGAAAATTCCACACTGCTCTCTCTCTCTCTCTCTCTCTCTCTCTCTCTCTCTCTCTCTCTCTCTCTCTCTCTCTCTCTCTCTCTCTCTTATTCATACCCTTGTTCTGAATGGTGTAAAATAATTAAAATAGGTCACCATGCAACCCTCTTTTCCATCCTAAATACTACCCTATAATGACAATACTCCATTTATTGCGGTAATTAAAATGTACTTGGAATTTACGATCTTGCAAGAAATAGAATATCAAATAATTAAATCGTAAAGTCATATTTAGACATCCGTAATTCTAAAGATTCTATTATTGCATCAAGATAGTAGATAGTAGATAATCAACGAAGAAAATAAAAACCATGAAAGTGTAACAACACTGTTCAAATTTATATGCATTTTCTTTTCTCATTTAAGGGCATACTTTAGTAATAATAATTAAATAGTACAGTAATAAAAGGCAGTGTTATTCAGTTGATGAGTTTATCAACGATAAGAATGATGAATGTGTAATTTTAATCGTTATTTACGATTTGTTTTTGTATACTTGTGTTTTTGCTAATAATATTAATATATATATATATATATATATATATATATATATATATATATATATATATATATAATATATATATGAGCTGTGAGCATTATTCCAAACTGTTTTGTTAAAAACTACAACCCATAGGTTTGCCGATTATAAGCCGTGATACATTACATGTATTATGATTGTTTAGGATGAAAAAAAATTATACCAAAAGATTTTTGAATTAATAATATAATATACCATTATTAATAGTGAATAAAAAATATGAAATTTAAAATGACAAGAATTAAAAGATATAGTAAATAAACTTTAATTTTAATTTAATCCAATAAAAAACTGATTTTTTATTATTTATATATATTTTTGCAACCTCTTGCCTTTTCTTTATTAAATAAAATATACTTGGCATTTTTGTCAATAATTTAAAGAAATTGGTAACGATCATTCATCAAACTTTCATAACCATTCAGCATTATTATTGGAATCCATAAAAATAGCAATATTGATTTAATGTTTAAAATAAGCAAAGCAAATGACATGTAAACGAATAACGTAAGGTAAAAATCACAGAAAATATAAGATGCTCAGAATCTACAGTTTAAGGTTTATAGTTTACTAATATAATTATTATTTTTTCCTCATTAGTCATTGACCATTTACCTTTACTGAACCAGCTACTTTAGATTTCTTGGCATTTTCTTTTTCAAGTTCAAAAGACTATAAATCTGTGCACTTTTTTTTTTACATGAAAATTGTTAGTCAATGCATTTAACCACACCAATGCGAGTTGAAATATAACTGCTGCATTTCTCTGTATTTTACTTCTCCTATTTATCAAGACACACCAAAATGTGCTCGTCCACGGTACCAACTTCTCTCCTGCTTCTCTCTCTCTCTCTCTCTCTCTCTCTCTCTCTCTCTCTCTCTCTCTCTCTCTCTCTCTCTCTCTCTCTCTCTCTCTCTCTCTCTCTCTCTCTCTCTCTCTCTCTCTCTCTCTCTCTCTCTCTCTCTCTCTCTCTCTCTCTCTCTCTCTCTCTCTCTCTCTCTCTCTCTCTCTCTCTCTCTCTCTCTCTCTCTCTCTCTCTCTCTCTCTCTCTCTCTCTCTCTCTCTCTCTCTCTCTCTCTCTCTCGTTTGTATGTTATCGCCTCACATTCGACTCGCATCCTGTGTTGTCCAAGTTGACCATCCAAGGCGGAGAAATGCAGCAGTGGACATCTCTCTTATCTCTAATTTTTATGTATCAACTCGCATGATGAAGTTTATAAAAAAAAAAGTTTGGCTGACAATTTCCATGTAACCCACAGTACTACCATTTGTTTGCGTAAGGCAGTGATATTTCAGACCTTGAAGTATATAGACAAAAAACACAGCATTCAGTTATTATAACATATACGTATTGTTTGTTGTATAGAAATAGATATGTAATATTATGTATAATATATTTTCTCTTTCTCTAAATTCAGTTCGAAATTGAGTATATTACTTAATTGCTATATAGTATACATAGTGTGAATAACTTATCAAATAAAATTAAATAAATATAACTGTTCTGTACATTATACTTGTTAAACTATATATTTTTCATTGATTATATATTTCAATAATTTTTATTCAAACTAAAATAATATTTATTTTTTATGATGTACAAATAACGTTTATAGTGAATGAAACCAAAGCAACTGTATGTTTAATTATCTATACTATTGACTATTATTCTACTGCGATATGAGCATGGTAAATCACGGTAAGTTTATTTTGCATTCAGCTATTAACTTTTATAATTATTGTTTTTTAAATTTTCTTTTCATATAACATATTACATTAAATACATATTACATATTGTATAATTGATAATTAAACCTCGTTAAGATAAAGATTCCACAAGCAGATAGTGTAGTATAAAAAACATCAAATTGTGATGCTCAGGATGAGCATCCAATCTCATTCAATACTTCATTCAATCTCTATATTCGATATTTTGATATGTAATCTTTTATCGAACAGAATTAATAAATTATAAAAATTAAAAGCTTTTCTATAAATCCCATTCTTAAAGGGA
Source organism: Ecdyonurus torrentis (assembly GCA_949318235.1). Taxonomy (NCBI): domain Eukaryota; kingdom Metazoa; phylum Arthropoda; class Insecta; order Ephemeroptera; family Heptageniidae; genus Ecdyonurus; species Ecdyonurus torrentis. Next base: position 41,320,749 of record OX439129.1, read on the forward strand.
TCTCAAAACATTAAGTCAAAAACGTAAAATTCATAAGATCGGACCATCATACATACATGATATATTATTTCCCTCAACCCTTCTGCATATACCCTCACAAAATGGGGTTAAAAAAATGTGAAATTGGCAAATTTTGTAATTCATGAGGGCACGAAATCCAGGTCTACAATAGAAATTTTAAAGCATGCTGCCTACTTTACAACTTTTCTCCCTAGTTTGTGAGGGTGTGTACAGAAAGGTCAAGTTAAGGGGTATATATGTTTAATAGTCCCGTCTCATGATTTATTATTGAGGGGAGTTTTTTTTTCTTGAGGCCAGGATCTCTTTTATATCGCATTGCATCTAGATGTTGCATCTCTATAACGCAATGCATTCAAACTGCATTCAGAACTCAAAAGCATTGACGTTCAAAAAGGAGTGTAGATACCAAAAAATCACCAAGTGGCCAAAAAATAGGCAAACTATATGAATTGTTCTTCTTTACTTGTGCACTTACTTTCATATACATATAAATCTAGTTGATTACGTACTGTACTATATTATATCATCATATAAATATATTACATGTGCATGTGCTTCAACTATCATAAATATCATATACTAGCTAAAACCTCTTGTTTTAATGAATGAAGGAGAAAAAGTAAAAGGTGAGGTCAAGGTTATCGCGATGAATTCAACAAATAAATATATAATAAAAAACAAAAAAAAAATATCCTTTATTTACTTTGTCAGCTCAAGGTGCGGTCATCAACTTTCTTAGAAAACTGACAAACTCTATAGCTAAGTTTTATTTATTTAATTGTTTCTATCTTATAAAAAATGCATCTTGGTTTCTTAATATCATTTTTTTTTTTTTTTTTTTTATTTTACTATATCAAACTTTAATATTTTATATTTTAAATTGATAAAAAAAAAAAAGGTTACCTTTACATTAATACATCAAGAGAAAAAAAGACTACGTGTAATATTGGAAATCGATAATTTTATTTTATTTTTATCTCACTAGATGGCAACACAATATTAACCAGCTGTTATTTTGTGTGTTGTGAAAGTTGCCTATTGTAAAGGGGTTGATTTGAAAAGACTTTAAAATGTATCCTTGTCAATTCTGGTTTATAAGCAAAAACTTTTATAATAACACGTTAGAAAGCTGAAAGAAAATTCTTGAAACAATTCTATTATATTTCACATTTACAGTATTTTAAAGATTTCTCAACTATAATAAAAATTAACTATGCAGTTAAAGAACTATATCGCAGTATTTACTATTAAATGCAAATTGATGAAGTAATAAGTTAAAAGTATAATTTCTCAAGATACAATAATTGTTCTTAGCATTCTCCATCAATGACATATATTATTATCTACATGTTTTCCATCAGTCATATTCTTAAAATATCCCAACTTCTGTCTATCATACTGTCATTTTGGCATAATGCAAAAGAAAGGAAAGGCTCATTCTAATTAAAAGACATAGAGAGGTCTTTCAAAATTCAGAGGAAAAGATTTCTTATTTTTGCTATAAGTGGGCGAATACGCGTCGCATTAAAGAATAATCATGAAATTGGTAATTTTACAAAAATATAAAAATCTGCTGAAAATAAATTGAACAAAATATTTTTTAATATATATATCATTACACACCTCTGCTTTAGTATATATTTAATTAAAGTTTAATTAAATTTTTGCTTACGTCTAGCCAATTCCATAAAATATATCTAAAAAGTGACAAAATTTAACGCACAAAAAATATTTTGTTTATGAGTTATGATTGTAATTTTATGTTACATATTAAAAAATACAATAAAATTTTCATTGTAACAAAATACTTTTAAAAACAACAATATGAAAAAATATATACATCGATTTATTATTATTATTTTTTTTAAATATATAATAATAACATGTTTCCAAAGTATTGATGAAAATTTTTAATATTCTGCTTGTGTCGTCATGTGTATAATGAGAAAGAGAGAGAGAGGAGAGAGAGAGAGAGAGAGAGAGATTGTAAGCCTTCTATAGGAAAAAAGTTATGGTTTTTATTCTTCTAATGAAGCTTTTTTTTTTTTTTTTTTTTTTTTTGTACACACTGAAATGTTTGTTAAGAACTTACGTAATGCATAAGTAAGAATAAAGAGAAAAAACTTCTTAGTTTTTATATTTATTATGAATTTTCATGCTGCTTGTATAAAAAATATATAATCCTCTAGCAATACATTTCTATACACAGTACAAAAAAAAATGTTGTTTATTACTCTTTTAGTAAAATGAATCCCATAAAGACTTTACAAATGAAATGAAAATGACTTTTAATTGTGATTTTATGTTTATTTAAATATTAGGAACTTTCACAAGAAGTATCATACAATATAATATATTGAATGAAATATTTATGAAATTATTTTAGCAAATATTATTCGATGCCAATCTCTATTTGATTGATGTTAAATTAAGTTTATTTTCGTTTTTTTTTTTTTTTTTTTTTTTTTGAGACGCCAGCCATTATACGAAAGTTAAGTACTTCAATTATGCTTCTATAGCGTGCTTGATTGCTCACTGAATTGGGTCAAACTTCTTCCTATATATATAAGACGTCTTTTCATTAGTTTCCGGGTGCCAATAAGAAGAAAGACGTATACTCCAATTCTTGTTCCTTACACTTGATATGTCTGTCTGTAAGTCATTATAGCATTGGCATCACCTGAATTCGCAAGCAAGGATGTTCATTTAAAAGTCTCCACAATCACTTCTAATTACTTATTCACTCAAGTGTGAAACATCAATTATCAAAGTCTAATCTATCATTTTCTTAATTTTGATAAAATTTGAAGTCTGAATATTAGAGTGGATATAGTCTGCCAAACCTGTTTTTATCACAACAAACATTTTTTTCTCTATTTTTTTTTCGTTCCATAAATTGCAATTTAAATAAATTTGAAAGTAGACTTTAATTAAGTAAGACTGCTAGAATTTTTAATATAATATGCTACAAAACTGTAAGCAGAGTTTAGATTTAATAAAAAATTAATTTGTGTGTTCTAAAATATATTTTAAAAAAATGTATGTAAAGAGCATTATTTATTTTTTTTCGTGCAATTTTGTATTTCAATATGTGATTAATATGTAATTATAATTAAAACATAAATGTATCAAAATTTGCTTTATCCATAGTAGAGACTTTAAAGATAAACATCTTTAAAGAAAAAAAATGCGTGCCTTGGTTTTTTTTTTTTCGTATATGCGAGTATTATATAAATAAAACTTTTAGCTCTATATGTATGTATAGAATAAAAAGAATGATATGTGTAACTCTCACACTCAAAAACTAAAACAAAATATCTATATATAAAACAACAACTCTCTATGTTTTTGAGCTGAAAAGATTTTGACGCAAATACTATTTATCGCGCAAAAGTCCCTAGTGAATTCACTTGACCAATTCAAAAGAAAAAGAAAAATAGTTATACGCCAAAAAAAAAAATACAAGAAAAGAAAAGAACGAAGAAAAGAAAAAAAAAAAAAAAAAAAAGCGAGGCAATGCTTTGGTTATATTATACAAAAGAGACCCTACAAAGATATAGAATGAATTCCGGACGGTCTGGAGAGTCAAGAAAAAGTTTCAGACATCGAAATGAGAGAACGTTCTATGGAGAAAGTTAAACTGGAACGGTGCTATATCGGATGTGCAAGAAAAGGAAACATTTCAACATTTTTTTTTCTTCTATATAAAAATATACATAGATATGGGAAAAAATAGAAAAAAATATATTGTATTTTGCTGCGTCAAGCATATATTTTTTTATATGACATAAGAATAAGGACATTTTCATTCAACTAAAGGGAACTGTGGTATAAAAAAACAATTACTGAATGATATTTTCTTGTATTATATTTTATTGAAGTTTACCGCAGTTATCAAACTGAGCATTTTTTTTTTATCATAACAACGACGATAAAAAGTAGAAAAAAAATTTAAATGAATTTGCGCATTTTTTTCTCGTTAGTTTTTATTTTATTATAATCATTTTAAATGCTATGAATAAGAAAAAATTCATGAAACTTGAAAGATTTTCCTTCAATTTAAACTTTTATATTATAAAGTAATCTTTTGACTTTGTAAAATCACAAGGAGACCTAGAAAAAGGTATTTTCACAAAATCGAGGACTTTGTTGATGTCTGATGCAGACAAGAATGAGCAATTCACAAACTTGATAAATTAAAACAAAAATTAATGAAAAATAAAAAATTGAACTTAAAACGAAAAATGGGAAAAATTACTGTATTATATTATGTTTATAATTTTACCAAAAATTGTGCACCAAAAAGATATTAAACTTTGATGAAAGATTTAGTAAATTGTTGTTTTGTTTTGATTTAAAGCTTTGTTTGAGTGTTAAAAAAACGATAAAAAAAGGTGAAATAAGAGGATCGATACTTGCGTGAAATAAGGGCAGAGAGAGAGAGAGAGAGAGAGAGATTGTGAACGCAATATAAAACTAAAAAAAAAAGTAAAAAAAAAAAAAAAAGTCTGATATTTCGCAGCAAGTGCTTGAGGGTTAATACTTGAAACTCTTGAAACGCACACTGCAACCGAAAGAGTAGATAATAATAATAAAAAAAAGCAGTGAAGCACAACACACCATACGAATTATAATTACAAATTGTGACCTCTTAGAAACCCTGAGGCCACAAATAAATACGTAAAATATAGAGTGTTGAATTTTAACTCTATTAAATCATTTTATTGGTGAATTCAATTCACGCATCTAAATAAATAAAAAAATCATATTTGTGAAAAGATAACACACATTCTGTTATTTTCGTACAGTAGTCCTATGGCGTAAATAATTAAAGAGTTTTACATTTTTGCAACTTAATTGTCTAGAATAAAAATACTACTGCAGAGATTAAGTTAAAATATTGCTAAAAATTATTTAATTCAAAACACGTGGAGAATGAAATAATATTATTTTGTAAGGTTTCTTTTGCAATAAAATAAACATTATATCTTTTTGTTGCGTTATCTTGCGTATTTCTCTTGTTATGAAAATTCAACAGTTGAGTTATAAGAACATTTTCAAGTTACTTTTGTGTGTTATATAAAATAGTGGTGACGTTGTGTTACTTTTTTTTTTTTTTCAAATAAACATTCTCTTATATTTAAGGATTGTAATTAGGTTTGTAACTATCAAATTCAGAGGTACATTTTATTTGTGATTTAAAAATCATTAATAACATCTATACCTATAATTAAAATTTCATGTTCTGTGTGTAATTGCAATAGTTTGTTTAAGTGAAAAATGATTGGTGAGTGGTAAATTTTATAAATTATTCTTATGCATGACTGTGCCAAAAAAATATGATTATTTTTGTCTTAACAATTTTTGTCAAATCACTGCAATACCTCACTCTGATTTATTTTTAAATATCGTGAAAGCCAGTTGTTGAATTTTATTTATGTTGATAGAAGTTTTTTCATAACAATAATACAAATACCGATAAATTAAAAAATATTTGTTACGTTTTCATTAAATTTTTCTTTTTTTACGATTTTACATTACGTTGTTTAACCATTATAGAAATGTTTTTGGAAAGTTGAAAGTTATTCATTTATTTTTTTAAGTTCATGTGGGTAGACTATAAAACACCTATATACACATAGTGTAATGAGTAATAAATATAAAACTACAAGTAGGAGCTTGAAAAGTAAACGTACCAAAAATTAAACCAAAAAATGGATTTTTTTTTTTAGTAATTATTAATATTTTTTATTATAACAAGTATTAAAAAATAAGTTTTTATCCTACTCGGACTAAACAATATTTTTAGTGTTTACTTTAATAACGCTAAAGTAATTTATGTGTATTATGACTATTATGTGTATAAATCTAAAAACAACAAATAATAAGGAAATAAAAAACGAGTTAACAATATTTCTTTTAATGTACGCGGAATAAAATTACTACCTATGGCAGGTACATGAATCCTGTATTTTGCAATAGGTACATTTTAATTTGGAACAGGTAGTTATAAGTTATAAACTGCAATACCACTTAAAGGCGTAAACCGGGCGAGTTGTAACGTCAGTGACCGCCAGTGTCATTTTGTGAATGGAAAATAAATTAGAAATCAATGACTTCGGCCAAATCAACGTTGATTTTCAGGATTGTTAGGATATTACACAACTTTTTTGCTCAAGGTGTTCTACGCCTTTAATCTAAGTAAGTTACACCTTTATTGTAGCATATTGCACATATGCATTTGGTATTATTGTAGTATAATAATACCTGTGTTCCAGGTTATATGTCTACCTATTGCATTTACTTGTCTCAAGTATTATTTATTTTCCGTGTTGCTTAATTCAGCAACATTTATACGTACCAACATAATTTATGCTATATATACTGTACAGTGATTATACTATACATATCTTAATAGTTAAGATGTCAGCATAATTACTTACATTATTCCAAAATAGCAACCCTTGTGCTCTACAATATAGAAATGATTGAATGCAGCGTAAATTGCGTACTTTATTTTTAACCTGTATAGAAATTAAATAAAAAAAAATTCGAAAAATGATTCTAATTATCAACTTTTGTTTGAAGCAAAAGAGAGAAAGAGGGAAGAGAAGTTTGAGAGCTAAAAAACATCGAGAAAGGAAATGAGAAGTTGAATGGTTAAGTCAGGCGAACCAGTAATTATAACGAGTGCAGGGTCAACTTCTGAATACATACGCTTTTTTTATATATAATATTGATCGATATGTCGTTGATAATGTTTTAATTTGTTACAAACTCCACATGGTGTGAGGTATCTTATCTTATTTACTTACTGACTTAATACATTTCATCATTAAGTCGTTAATTCAGTAACGTGTGTACAGCTTGTTGAGGGGGTCATTAAAGATTGCATGATCAATGAATACACACATCATAGCTGAGATAATATTATTTTACATTTACAAAATTGCAATAGTTTGTTCTGTAAAGTATTGTGAATCTCAGTAACAGTGATTAGCTGACCAACAAAATAAGACACATTCATTGGTTGATATTGTTTTTTGAGCAGATAAAAGTGAGTCGCTTGTTGAGCATTGAACTTTTTTTTTGTGAAGTTTCGTTCATTTTTATCAGGTCCAAAGTTCTAAACGAAGAAATAACAATGATCAACCATATATAAACGTTGTAAACAGAGGTAATGACATCATGATCAGATGTTTTTAACAAAGGAAAATTTTTGAAGCTGGCTCAAGAGTTGTGTGTAGTTTATAGAACGAACTAATATATTTGTAATGTTCTTCTTATGAGATAAATACACGGTGAATTTAATTATAAACTTAAATATATTACTGTCACGTAGTATTGTAACGTCAGTAAGTAGTAGTTGAACTTAATATGCATTATATGTACAGACTCTATCATAGAAAATTTTATTCTTTGCCTTTACTCTAAGGTAATGGAGTAAAATTTTATATGACAGAAAAATGAAAATATGAAAAGAAAAAAAAATCAAAGTATATTCTAAATTTAAATTCTCATTCTGTATGGTTTCTCTTTGTACATATAAGTAAGGTCTTTAAAGTCTATGTAAAGTACAATTTTTTTTAGATTATAAGACGTGAGTACAACTTGTTACAAAAGTTACAACCAATCACAATGCTTTTCAAATTGAGCTGCTTTAAAAAAAAAAAAAAAATGCTACCACCATAATATGTTTTTTTTTTTTTTTTTTTTTTTTTTTTTAACTATAGCATGGACTTAACAGACCCAACTACACAGACAAAACTAAATACGTAACTAGCTCATTACAGCACAATTTGTTCAGGACAACATGATTTATACTATATATGATTCATAATTACTATGTCACATAGCATAAATATTATGTTTTACAACAATTATTATTTGTGTTATTCTAATCTAGTTTCACTTATTGTATAATGTCATAAATACAGCATAAATTACGTAATTTACGCTTTTCGTGGTGCATAATAATGTGTACTTATTCAATCACGAAAGTAAAAATATAGTAGTAATACTGTTTTATTTAAAGCAATAGACCACATAAAAGAACATGTGCTTTTTAATGAATAAACACGAAATGGGATCTTCATAACTGATGACAATTTGTACCAGAATGTTATAGCCCCACGAGAGAGCGTGAAAATACTGTAAAGTATACATTTGTGACTGTTCATGTTTCTGACGTCAGAAACATGCTAAAATTAATAACAAAAATGTTGTGCGGGTTTCATAAATCGAAATTTTCTTATCACTGCTACAGAGCTACAGTTAGGTTTTGAGACAAACTAAAGTTATTTATGTAAGTCCCATCAAGTGCTTTGTGATATAAATGCTTAAGTTTTCTTCTGGTCTATTCCTTTAAGTTTGAGTAGCAAACAATTTTAAAAATTTCTTACTTGATATTTTATAAAAACACAATGTTTTTTTTTTAATTAAATTTTAATTCACACATTTCAATAAAATTTTCTTAATTTTTAATTAAAGAACTTTTTAATTAAAAAAGTGCATGTAAACTGAAATAGAAATGCATTATGTAAATTTTAAAATAAGTTAATGAATGAAGTTTACATTACACTATACTTTTGAAAGTTAGAATTCTTAATTATAAAGATGTTTTACAAAGTAACATATTTAAGGGTATGCTTTTCTTATAGTTGCATTTAAAATGCTGTGAATAGTGAGTTATATCTGCTAGGCTGCTTTTAGTTTGTATTTGCACAAAGAACTGAGAGAGAGAGAGAGAGAGAGAGAGAGATTTTATATTGAAATTTTCTTGGCAAATGAAGCCTTTACCTGCAGGCAAAGGGAAAAAAAGAAAAGAAAAAAAATCATTTTATATTTATTTTAAAATTTTCTTCTGGGTTGTTTTAAAATACTTTTCTTTATATGAAGTTTATTTTAATTACAAGTACAAGGAAAATTGAACATTTTGACTCCTTATAATTAAGATTTTTTTTCATACAACAGAAAAAAATTATTAATAATAAATAAAACTCTAGCTCGCTCAAAAACACATGTATAAAGCTAGTGCATTCATTAGCTTTTGTTTATAGTTTATACTGTATATTTAATGAATATTTTAAACATGATATTGATTAGTATTTTCTTTCTTTTAACAAAAATGCTTCTATATTTTAATAAATAATGGTACTAAAGTACTAACATTATACAGAGAAGAAGAATAATAAAAAATATCGGGAAAAAAAGTTTCATTTTTTAATGAAAAACCACAACACATCACATTGTTATGTTTTATTCAAATTTATTTATCTGGAGGGGATTTTCAACTTATTTTTGTATAATATATAAACGAAGCATATGGTGTATAATTATATAAATATATCAGAAACCTAATAAAGGTAGCATGCAATCGATACCATAATACGTGAGGTGAGGTGAGTGCTGTACGTTCACGTGATTTTTAGCAAGCAAGCAAGAGAGAGAGAGAGAGAGAGAGAGAGAGAGAGAGAGAGAAATGAAATTTAATTTAAAGTAAAACATTTGTAGCAGCTGAAAGCAAGTTTGTTTTTGGTGATTGTCGCAGTCAAACAGAATGTTATTCTACTCCTATTGTCCTCTCGAAAACAAAGAACGACTTGAGAGAGAGAGAGAGAGAGAGAGAGAGAGAGAGAGAGAGAGAGAGAGAGAGAGAGAGAGAGAGAGAGAGAGAGAGAGAGGTATCAAAATTCAGCTTTTAACGTTCCCAATGGACCTAAAATATCATCCTGCTTTTGTTGAGAGTTTGGTTACATCTTAAACAGAAATTTGAAACTATTTATTGATCGGATATATCGTTTGTAAAACAAAGTTGTCAATGAAATATTAAATTAAACTATGTTACAGCTTGCTTAACTTAAACGTATTATATTAATTTTTAAGTCCATTTTATTTTCTTACATGCAAAATCTTTTATAAAATTACGAAATCATTAAATACACTCTTTTATAGTTCATCAGCAATATAATAAGTTTTTAAATTACTATTTTCATTGCTTTTTCAATAAATTTATAAAACAAAAAAACGACATATTTAAATGCCTGATATGTGAACTTTCAAAGAATATACTGCATACTAAATAAAATATAAAAGTTATGGTGGCAAAAAAAAAAAAAAAAAAAAAAAAAAAAAAAACTTATGACGGCAAGACTATTTTTTTTTTACAATTATGAATTCTTAACACAAAATATTTTATTACCATGAAATAAAATATTTTATCCTTCTTAGGTTCTCATCTTTAATTACGTAATAAAATAAAGTCTCTCTGCAAAATTTAAAGTAGTTTTTATTATTATTTGCAATTGAGAAAAGCAAACTTAATGTTGGAATTTAACATTTCTTATTATAAATTAAATTTTACTACGGAATTTTAGTAGTCCACTCATTTTTGGCTACAATGTAAACTTCTTAGTTTTTCTTCTTCTTTTTTTTTCTGTCTTTAAGTATGTGGCAGTAAAAGTTTTCAGTTATTTTTTTCCCAACGCTTATTTTGGCGAGTTAAGCAACACATATTGAACCTCTTCTATAGCCCGTTAGTATTTGAAAGCTATTTTATAGCAAATGAAATATTTGTGTTCAGCTTCTTATGAAACGAATTAACACAAAACTTTGGTATCCAAAATAGTTTATTATTATTATTCTAATACTTTGATTATAAGGTAATATTTAAAGGAATAGACCAGAGAAAAACATAACCATTTATATTACAAAACACTAGATGGGAATTACATAAATAACTTTAGTTTGTCTCAAAACCCAACAGTAGCCCCGTAGCAATGATCAGAAATTTCGATTTTTGCAACCCTCACAACATTATTATACTAATTTTTGCATGTTTCTGACGTCATAAACATGAATTTTCACGCAAATTGCATATTTTACAGTTTTTTCACGCTCTCTCGTGGGGCTAAATTAACATTCTGGTAATAATTATCATCAGTTTTGAAGATCCCATTTCGTGTTTATTCATTAAAAAGCACATGTTGTTTTATGTGGTCTATGGCTTTAACGTTTTTAAACTTTCTAGTGGATTGTTTTTAGTAGAGATGTTACTGTTCAGTTTATACACTAATCTATAATATATAACAATAGATCATATAATAATAATAATATATTTAATCTAATTGGAATGACATTGATGAGCATAGACGTCAGCAAAAAGTTAAACGAGCATCGTTCTTATAATATGGTATAATATTATTAGCAATGCCTGCAATTCCAATAAAACCACTAGATTGCAACTATTGATATCATCATTGCAAGACAAAAAATGAGAGATGCTCACTTACAGATAATATGAGTTCACAGATTGTGTAATGCATAATATCAAAATGAAACGTGAATCCATTTACAAAGTCATAAAAATAACATATTTTCCCCTTTTTTACAACTATTTTCAAGGAATTTCATGTAAAAAAAAATGTGTCGTAAAATTTAGTATTGTTGTTACATCTTTCTACGTCGTCACTGTTGGTTTTTGTCATCTGTCAGATCAATAAGGGGTGGAGATGAAGGGAGAAGGAGGATTGGAAATGACAATAACAACATCGCAAGAAACACGCATGTTCAAGCTTAATAAATTCCTTCTTCTTCTTCTTTTTTACCGTTCTCCAAATCGTGTATTGCATAATCAAACAACATATTGTGCAAGGAATAAAAATATGTTTCCCTAGTACACTCTATTTTTATGCAAGAATCTTTTAAAAAAAAAAAGTACCTTTTTCTTTCTACTTTATTTTTTGACATAATACAAAATTTAAGATTTTTTTTTCTTTTGAGAAGAAAATGTATCTTTTAATGTTATATTTTACTACAGGGATAGAATATTATGTGTAATAAAAAGTACCTTTCATTACTATTTTTAACGAGAAAGACCAACATTATGTAGAAAGATCTAGATAGTTTTACAGTGTGTATATCAAATAAACTGTTTTATGAAACTTGTATGTTACTCTATGAAATCTTTATGATTGATAAAATAATCATATAAAAGGATTAAATAATAGAATATATTGTAGTTGTTAAAAATATAGAATAGCTCTTATATAAATATTAAGAGCTATTTTATTATGTATATACGCATAAAAATATACAGTATTGTATAGCATAAGACATGATATTCTTCATAAAGAGGAACTTATTTAGTAGATTTTATGCTATAAAATGCTAAAAAAATTAAATAAAAATAATAATGCTTAAATAATTATAATATATGAAAAGTCAAACTTGAATGAGATTTTAAATAAAAATTCAGTACACGAAAAAAAAGTAGTTGATGAAGAATAATTACTATTATCTAACCAACCTATAGTTACAGTGTTGTAATAACCAAGCACGGATTAACACGTAACTTACGCTGTATTTATGTCATACCATAAATGTTGCTATTATGAAAGTGCATACATATTTATGGCTTTATAACACATTTTTCCTTTCTGTGTAGGATAAATATTATTCAATTTTGCGCAAATTATCTTTTAATTAATAAATGTTGCTGAAATCGGTCTAGAATAATTATTGTGCATTTATTTTTATCCGTGAATAAATCATTAGTACTAAAATCTTTATTAGAATTTCTTGAAAATTACAGTCATCATTTAAAGTAATGGAAAAGCTACAGTTTTTCTCATTTAATTTAAAAATAAGAAAGTTTTTGAAAATTTAGCATTTTTCAAGTTTTACAGCTTGTTTGGAACCTATAGAGAAACAGGAATCAGTATGAAAGAAGTTATTATAGTTGAACTGATTTTTTTTCTACGTTAGCATTATACGTTTTGTCGTCAGCAATATAAAGTCTCTGAAATATTAGTTACATCAGCTCTTTAAAGTTATTGCGTTGTGTAGCATAGCAGAGTAGAGTCTGAAAAATGTATTGTAATTTTTTTGTGTTCCGTGCATTGAAAATAAAAACACAATTTACTTGTCTAAATTGATACTTTCGTAATTAATTTTCTATTTGTTTGTAGGTATAATGTACGTATACATGATTTGAAATAGCTTCTTTTAACGTAAAAACAAAAACGAGTAAAATGTTTTCATTGTTTCTAATATTTCAATTAAAATAAACACCTAAAAATGAAATTTATAATCCATCATTTACACAAAAGCTTTTGCATTTCAAAACGATTCTATTTATAGTATATAACGTAATAGGATTTACATTGAAATCTCTTTGTTAAAATAAATTAGCATGATCCATTGAATATTGAGAGCAGCCGTATGGATTTGTAATTTCAACTGTAATAGGAAAGTAATCGAGAAAAATAAAGTTTAAGGGTTGTTTCCAATGCTGTGTTGCCAGATAGTAGTATGGATATCTGTTAGTTTTGACATTGTTGCAGTGATTGTAATTATTTCTTCTGTTTACAATTTTACTCGAAAGCGCATAATGTGATCAATGATCAGTTATGTGTATTTTATTATTATTATTACCTATATTATAACTCAAATTGTCTCCAAAACTTAAATTTAGCATAGTAAGAAATTAGTGAGTAAAATGACAAGAAAATTTAAGGACTGTACAGAACATTTTATTTTGGATACTAGCAAAGAGTTAAATTTAAAAAATATAATAATTATGCATCCCTATTCCTTAGGCTGCATTTTTTTCTATACCACAATTTTAGAAATTCTTAAGGCGGGAAATCAAGTACTACGGGATTTGACTAAAAAGTTGTAAAGAAAGAAAAATCTGAAAGTTTGCAAAGTGATACATTAGGATAAGGTATCTTCAAAAATGTAAAAATTTTGGGGGGTCACCATGCTAGATTTTAAATTATAATTTTTTGAAATTTTAGTCCCATAAGAGCCCATGTCAATTTCATTTATTATTTTCTCTCTTATCTGATGATCATGAGGGTCATGACTCATGGGTTCTAAAAATTTTCTCATAGGTAGCTGTTACTGTTAACTTTCAAATGGTATAATAAAATTTGGAAGTTTTTTTTTTTTTTTTAGATTTTGAGATGCAAACCATCTGAAAACAACCCTTAAGTTATTCTCACTAACATTACTTCCAGATAAAGTATTGTATTTTTCAAATTAACCCCATGGTTGATTTTGAAGTTAATCAAGTTTATCTAAGAACCCCAAGATGATTAATTGAGAAACTGTATTTAAATATATACTGTATCTAGACGTCGATTAATCGTAAATTCAAAGTTGTATCCCAACAAGAACCTCTTCCTACTCTAGAATATTAATGGGAAAGTCTTCTCTCTGAAGCAATATCCAAGTGGATGTTTGTGACTCACAGCGTGACATTTGAATACGTTTTATTCTGCACGTCTGGCTGCACGGACAAAAGAAAGATCAAAAGTTCAAGGTCATTTTCATGCAGCTGGTGCTTCATGTTTTTAAATTGCACGTTATTTTTAACAGAGAAGAAGAAAATAATGTAGCTTTTGTCTTTATTTTATACGACTGCACACACACACACTACTACATTTATTACGAAGAATATTACTTCTGTCTTTATTGATGTCATTAAATTTACTTTATTGTGGGCTTTAAGACTTGTTATCAAACATAAATGAGGATTTATTTGATGTTTCAAGTAAAGAATATTAAAGTTATTTAGTAAGAATAATTTCATATAATTTGTACAAAATACACGTAAATTAAAAGTTGTTTCACCTAATGGTGACTAAGTGCCATTTTTATATATTAATTTAAACTGAATTAATATTCCTTTATATATAGATAGTTAATGTAATCAACAAGATTAAAATATATATTTTTTTCAAAGCCTATATTACTGCATATAAATAAGAAATGAGACATTTTATTGACCCAGGCAGTTCATATAGTAACATTTGTAACATAGAAAACGATGATGATGATAATGATTATAATGATGATCTTATGATCTAGTAGAAATATATTTTTAATTATGTTACATGTTTTTGAGTAAATGAGGATCAGTGTTTGCAAATAAGTCTATACTGTATAACAATTATTGCAGTATTGAAAGTCTTCGTATTGATACAATAAGTAATAATGTTGCAAGCAATTAATTAATATAATCATACAGTATGAATAGTATTTTTTTTATCTAACAACGCAATATATATATATACATATAATATGTGTATATATATATATATATATATATATATATATATATATATATATATATATATATCTATAGCATCATTTTGCTATTAATGATAACTTTGCATTCTATAAACAATGCATTTCACAATAATTAAACTTTATATAGGACTTTATAGTAGGACGTAATAAATAAATTCCATGGCAACCAAATGCAGTCTTATATTGCGCATTTTTTGTTCCTATTGTTATAAATTCTCTTGTTAGAATTCAGAGGATGCTGTGTGCGATGACGTCATTGGGAGAAATTATATTTCCTTTTTTATTTTATTTTTACATGATTTAACAAGCTGGTTATCTATTTACTACACTGGTAAAACTTAATTGTTAGTAAAGACTATATCACACTTACTGTATAGACCCTTATTCAAATACCAAAATAATGTATTAAACATTTTCATAAAATTATAAGTTTAATAATTTACAATTCTCATGCCTTTATCGCTATGCATTTATATAAAAAAAACTCCGATTTAAATTTAGTGTATTGAAAATGGGATTTTGAGTGAAATTTGGAAGACAAAGAGAAAGAAATAACATTGTTTTATTAAACATTGAAATCGGGGTAAAAAATTGAAAATGAGAAAACAAAACAAAATTCATTTCGATTTTTTTTTTTTTTTTTTTTTTTTTTTTTTTTGGGTTTAGTGATTTTTTTTTTTTTAATTTAAACTTTTTGGTAATTTAAGCATCTTCATTAGTATTTTCTTTTCCAATCAGATTAAAACAGAAAATATAATTTTAACAATGGAAAATCTCGACAGAATAATTGGAAATGTACCATATTCTAGTTATAAATGAATAACACATTCATTTACATTTGTAAACATGAAAGAATGAAACATCAATGAATATTTCTAAAAACATTTGAATTTTAATTGGAAGTTAAAAATATTTCAAACTTTTATTTAGATTAATTTAGGATTATTTTTTTCCTATACTGTATAATATCAATTTCTTTAGATCATAGATAAATTTTCTATATTTATTATCTGTATAAAAAATCTTAAAAATATATATATATAAAATATTATATATTATTATTTATTTTTTAGTTCACATCTGCAAAGTAGAGCACAAAAATATTTATTTTATCAGTGCACTTTAATATTATTTAAAAGCCCTTTTAAACAAATTGATTCTATAAATAATGATAGCAATATAAGTATAAATTATATTTTATTCTACATTATAAAATAAATTTAATATTCTTATATGAATATCTTTATTATACAAGTAAAATATATTAGAATCAAGAGCGAGCTAGTAGAGCATTATATAATTTATAAAATCAATAACAAAAATATTTATGATGAGAATTATTTCAATTAAATAAAACTGCAGCAGTTATGAATATTTAAACAAATGATTTGTATGCATATACTTCAAGATAAAAACATATTATACATTTCTTTATTTTAAATTAAATTTTAATTTAGAAGCATTAATTTGTATAATAAGTAAGATAAATTATTCTATAATCTCTTTCAGAAAAGATTTTATACTTCTTTTTATAATAATCTTTTTAAGATTTTACATAACAAATATGCATATTATGTTACAGATTTTTTCTGTTTGTTGCATTTATTTAAAGCTTTTAGTTGACGTTTGTTTATTATAGCTATTTTGCATCAAACACAAAAGTTTAATTGAACTTTTTTGGTTTGAAAAATGGAAATTAATTTAAAAATATCACGAAACTTTACCAGGATATAAAAAGGAACATTAAAGGAATAGACCACAAAACATAAATATAAGCATTCATATCACAAAACTTTTGAGGGGACTTATATGCCCGTAGCAGTGATCTGAAAATTTCAATTTATGCAACCAGCATAGCATTTTTATACTAATGTTTGCCGGTTTCTGACGTCAGAAACCGGAATTGTCACGTGAATAGCATACTTAACAGTATTTTTACTCTCTCTTGTGGGGCCATATTTTACATTCTGGTAAAATTGCCATCAGTTTGGGGGATCCCTTTTTGTGTTTAATCATTAAAAATCATATTTTATTTCATGTGGTCTATGCCTAGATAATATTAAAAAAAAATTGCAAGGTAAATGATTTTTTACTGAGCTACATAATCCCAGACTTTTATGTAATCACATTAAATTATAACATTTAAGAAAGAGAAAGACAGAGAGAGAGAGAGAGAGAGAGAGAGAAAGAAATAAAATAAAAGTAGACAATGTTATTTTTCATTACTACGCGTATGACTTGATAAGTTTTCAACATTGAATGACGCAACAATATGGGAATAAGATATAACTGTAATTGAAGTTAAGTAACACTATATTCACTCACCATGAGACCTGCTCTCTCGGCAACACTTCCTGGGTCTACTCCAGTAACGAAGACACCCAAGCCATACTCAATTCCTCCACGAATCATCAGTCCCAAACTTTGACCAGGCTCAATACTCAGTTCAACCTGAAACACGTAGAAAATATAATTATAAAGAATATCTGCAGTAAACACGTACATAAAACCAGCAAGTTTAGAGTAAAGTTAAAATATATATAAAAAAAAATCAGCTTGCACATGTGTGGAACTAAAATTTCAGTACTTATAAACCCGTTCCGTATCATGCGAGTTCCATTCTAACTCACATACGTTAATCATAGTTTCACAAAACAATTCACAATTCAGTTCAATGGTATTTAAATAAACGTTAGTATATTGTAAATTATGTTCCTAAATACCAATTTTCATACAAAACATCATAAATTTGTATCATTTAATTTGCTGTAAGATACTAGCGTGCATAATTTATTGTCGCAAATTGCAGCCCTGGACTATTAGTGACGTTAATATCTTTTATTGTGACTTTAAGTATTTATTCATGGCTTTCAATGTAATATAGCGACAAAGTTATTGTATAGATGTGATTTACTGCTTTTACATTGTACACGCTCCTTTGATTATACTGCAATGATTAATTTATACAAAAAATATTAAAAAATTGAGTAATGTTATATAAATAATGAATAAATCAATTAAATATTAGTTTGTTTGTTTGTTTGTTTTCAAAATATTTTTAAATATAATTGAAAGGGTGTAGAGTATGCTTGAAAAATTTATACGAACTTGAATTTATATATATTTATTATTTTTTATGTTTATAAGAATTTTTATTAACTGCCAACGGCTAATAATTTCTTTTAATATTATTTCTTATAACAATTATTTTAATTTACTGCGTAAAATAACTCATAAAAGCTCATAATATTTAACAGTATTAAAAATAACTTTTTATTTAATACAAGTATATATGAAAAACTTATTTTAATATTTAATTTGGAAATAATCCCCCCCCCCCCAAGACAAAATTGAGTATTATATAGGAAATAAATGTTATTGCGAATATTTACGACTTTTCAAGCTAGTCAAATGCATTTTTAAATTATATTAGGTAAGCACATGCAGTATCATTAAATTTAAATCTTTTTGCGATAAGCTGACGTGTGGTTTAAACTTCTGGGACCGTGGGAAAGAAAAGTGGTTTAAGCTCTGCCCTTGCCTGACTTCTGTCACAAGAAAAATAAAAATCCTTGCAAAAAATGTGGTCTGGAGTAACCCTTGTAACCTAACAAAAATAACCTATTTTTATCTTTTTAAATGCTTACATATACACTCGTGGCTCAAATTTTTTTTAAACGAAATTTAAAGTATTTTTTAAATGGATTTTTATATCGATTAATAAAATTTTAATAGTTTTTTTTTTTTACTATAGGCGTAGATTAAAAAGTAACATTGTATTGTTATTTTATAACAAAAAACATTCAAAAAATTCGGAAAAAGCTAGTTTTTTTTTCATTGTTGTAGAGTAATTCATCTTTGGAGTAATATTCTTTATTATATATATTATGGTAACTAGGCTGATTTTTCTACATCATAAGACTTGTGAAATACTGACAGTTGTAGTTGAGTGCAAAATGAACTTGAAACTTTCAGATCAGCTGTAAACTTTTGACTATCGTTAATATCATCTAAAAAGAAATCTAAAAGTGAGCAAAAAAAAAAAAAAAAAAAAAAAAAAAAAAAAAGTTTATACACAAGCACTTGTTATAGAAATCATTTTATATAATATAAAAAGAAGAAAAAAAAAAGCTGACAGCGTTCATTTTCTTTCCTTGTTTTCAGCACAAGTTTATATAATATACTATGTGTATATGTATGTGCAGTGTTATATTAAATTAACTTTTGCAGACGTACAAATTTGAAATGCGTATAATATTATTTCTATCATACAAAACTTGTTATAGTAAAGAAGGAAAAAAAAACACACATTCTTTTGCAAAACGAAAATCTAATAAAATGCTTTCATATAAAATTTTCAATACAGAGAAATATGATTTTCAAATACAATTTCATATAAAAATAAATGCTTGAAAACACGTATAGCTTACATTTTTTTTTTTTTTTTTTTGCACTGAATATATTAAAAAATTTGTCATGTTTAAAAAAATTGTAACATCACAATTTTATTTTTAAAATAAAGTTAATTCTTTTATCAAAAACCCAGCCACTCATCTTAATACTTCTTTGCATTATGTGTTTTTAAAAAAAGAGTCGATGAAAAAATATATTATATAATATATATTTATTTTATGCTATACAATTTCTTTCATAAAACGTGGCATGTTCAAATAAAATTTTAAAAAAGAAAAAAAAATTATATACAAAAATTTGCATATTTTCATAAGCAAAAAATCTCGTGCGCATATTTTAAGTATAGAAAACTCACTGACTTAAATCAATAAACATAGTATAACATTGCTTTGGTTTTTATATTATAGATTTTTAGTTTATATTTTTGTGGTTATATCGAATAAAAGTTATAATACCATTCGTATAGAATAATAATACTAAAAATAACTCTATTTCACCTATAAAATATTTCATTTGAAACAAAACAGAGTAAATATTTCAAATTCTAAAACGATAAGTTATTTCAAAAACATTATTTTTTGTTGGTTTAATAATAAATAATATTAATAATAACAAAAATTGTATTATTATTCCGTTATTTATTTTTCTACATTTTGTTGTGTTGGTATGCAAATGAAATGCAGAAAAGATTAGTATAAAAATTAGATTTACTTTTGTGTTAACATAGAAAAGAAAATGAGAAAAAATCTAGATGCCATGTGGTGGAAATTATGAATAAATTTGCATTGTTTTACTGTAAAATAGGGGAATATGAAAAAGTAAAAAATAAACACTGAATTATATTATTAAAGTATTTTTTTAACTATACAGAAGAATAAAATATCAAATAAGCATTTTTTTTAATTACAAAATTACGTTTCCAAGACCACATATAAAAAGAATAGTTGTTGTTTTTTTAATAAGAATATAGGGTTAATTGTATGACTATAATTTTAATGTTGTAAGCAACATAGTAAGATTAAAAAATAAAAAGAAAGAAATGTATAAAAAGTGTTTAGGAATATGAAACCTGTAACGGAACAGTAATTAGTGAAGAAGAAAAAAACAGTTTAAAAGGTAAAGTAAAAAAAAAAAAAAAAAAAGGCTGTACTTAAACAGTTACACTTTTTGTGTGACTATTTTATATTCATAACTACTGAAATAGAAATGTTATTATTACTTTTTAACAATTTAATTTATTTTTATCTTTTTTTTTTATTCATTTGATACAGTGTGCTCAGTAAATTATTGACAAAGCAAATATTAGTATTTGATCGATATTTAATTAAGTGTAATATAATTATGCGTATATATAGGAATGAGTTAATATATACAAATATACTGTAAAACAAGTGGGCAGATATACGCCTACACTCGATGCTTATGTGTCGTCGTACAGTGGGTTGACTACGTGCAGGGGTAAAACAGACAACCAGAGCATAGCAAGAGTGTCACACAAATACCAAGCTGTATAAAACCCTTTTTTTATTTCTCTTTCTGCATAGCAAACACCCAACATTCTTATAATAAACTTTATTATATTTTCTGAGCAGAAGATGTAAAATTCTGTAGCATGTAACTTTTTTTTTCTCTCTCTCACACAAGAATACAGAATTTTATCTCTCTTCATATACCTGTACTTAATAACTACTGTATTATTACAATGTAGCTAGAATAGTATAATATTCCAAAACCAGTGCAGTAATCTTATGGTATCTTATAGAAATGAGTTTTGACAGCGGCTATCTAAGAATTCATATAAGAATGGATGAATTTAAATTTGTTAGTTTTAATTTAAACTAGTTTACCTTTTTTTTTTTTTTTTTTTTTCTTCTGAAAGTTGAAGAAAATTTAATCCAATCATTGTGGAGGAAATAAAGATTTATTAGTCTAAACTTTTTTAAAAACTATTCTAAAAGTTGTGTACGCGCAATAAACTATAATAAAGTTATACGACAAAAATAAATTTTTACTAAAAAAATTAAATAAATCTACAAGTATCAGTACTTGATTTTAATATTTCAACTTTCACACTTGTCAATTATAAAAGCATAAAATTACCTTATTTAATAGAGCAACAAAATGGTTTATCTATAAATAAAATGAGCTTAAATTAATTTCAGATTAAAAATGAATTAAAAAATGATTAAGGTAAATGATGCAATTCTGTTGAGTGATGTATATAATATTTTTAATCTGGTTAGAGTGTCACCTGAAAATGATGTGGTGTGAGAAATTTACAGTCTAAAAAAAGTTTGCGTTATTAAAGTATTATCACTTTAAATATTATGTTTACACTTTCTTCACTTTTTTGCTAGTACACGTTGGATTTTTTTTTCTGCTATAGTTTTTTATGTTCTATAAAATTCAAATGTTACTAAGAATGGATGATTTTTTTTTCTTATTTTGTTTGTCGTTTGGAAAAGTTTCATTTACATATTGGTTGCAAATGTGAAAAAAAATTGTCACTATTGTTCTGCATCGAGTTTTATTTTTATTTATTTATTATTATTTTTTTTTTAAACTTTTTAAAGTATTAAAAGAAAATCGAATGAGCTTGGATAAAAACATTCCTAACCTATCTGTTGCATAAATTTGGGTTAAATTTTTTGAGACATGGAATGGCAGAAATGCGTAAAATTATAGAGACTCAAAGATTATATTACATTAATTGGCGTTGCTTTTTATTATTATGATTCTTCAATATTTTGTTCAACATAAATTAATTTAAAATAAAGTACGTTGTTTTTTTGTTTGTTTAGTACAGAATGACTTATTTTTATTTGTATAAGCTTCAGTATTACGTAACAAAGAGCAAAGACCTTCACTTATTTAAAAGTTTGCAAATAAATTTGATGTAAATAAGGACGTACCTTGCGTGTTCGGTCTTTACTTCTAGCCGAGCAGTAATTCCAGGTTCTTGGCGCTGCTGTAGCAGAGGTAGCCGTGCTTGCCGCGACAGATTGCGGGGGTGGAAGTGGGGGTGGACCTGCTGAGGGGGCGTACTCTGGGGGTGGTGACACAGGCCGGCCGTGTCTGTCAGTCCACGTGTATAGTTGACCCTGACCCGGAGCACCCGCACTTGCTCCTGTGGGAATTGAACTGGAAGATGGCGGGGGAGGAAGAGGGAATGGAGCACCTCCATTCACGCTCCGTACAGTCATTGTGATGCGTCGAGAAGATTTCAGCATCTGAAACATTGCAGAGAGAGTTCATTAAACATCTTATCAACAAGACTGACTTGTGCTGGTTAAAGAGAGCAAGAGAGAGAGAAAAGGAGAGAGATTAAACACTTATGCAAAGCCAGAGATTATATAAGCACTTGTAATTTAAAACGTCTAATCCTAATTTGTATGTAAATCATCACAACAGAATTTTAAATTTACATACTTTCTATTAACTTTAGTACAAAAAAAATGTTAAGTTTCAGAGTCAGATTCAAGTTTCAGACTTTAAAGTAAATTCATAAATGAGATGAGCTTACGTAAATTAAACTTCTGAAATTATCGTTTTTCCAATTATTAAAATGTTAATTATTAATTTAAAAACAAAAACATACAGCCATTTTAGTTTGACTAATAAAAAAATACAACACACAAAACAATTTTTGTTACTAAAATTGTTAATATTTATCGACATTTTTTTAACAAAACATATTTATGTTGCTTACGTGTCATTATAGCATATTTATATTGCATTAATAATTCATTAGCGTCACTTTTAAATATGGCGTATAGCAATAAACACCAATATAAAAACCAGTGAACTGTTATTAACACGAAATAATTAGTATACACATGATAAAGTATATCAAGCGTTTTAATGGGAATTATTGAATAATATTGGAATATTGTTACCTTGTAGGTAATTATTATAGTTTGGTTAAATTAAACAGCAAATTGTTCTTACAAAATTATATTAAAGGTGTAGAACACCTTGAGCAAAAAATTTGTCTAATATCCTAAATATCAACTTTGATTTGACCGGAGTCATTGTTTTCTAATTTATTTTCCATTCACAAAATGACAGCTGCGAGTTTATGACGTCAGAGCTCGCCTGTTTCCGCGCGCTTGGACTAGTGAGCTGTGACGTCACAAACCCGCAGCTGGCATTTTGTGAATGGAAAATAAATTAAAAATCAATGACTCCGGCCAAATCAACTTTGATATTTAGGTATGTTGTTTTTTGTTCACGGTGTTCTACGCCTTCAACTTTTTTCTCAAAACTATTTCGGACAATCATTTATGCTTTAGTAGAAGATTCAATGCAGTGTTTAAAAATAGTTTACATTGCTAGAGGGGGGGGGGGCGTAGGGGGCCTTATATTTTATCCAGTATACATTAGCACCCAACTAACAATAAGACCTTAGTTCATCTAGGCTTGTAGGATAATGTGACAGTAAACTTTTTTCTTTAAAAAAAAATATATATATGTATTTTCGTAACAGAGGTATATTGCTCAAATTGATGCTATTTTTTTTTTCATGTTTATGTCTTTTAACTTTGCTAGTATAAACAACTATTATTTAATAAATACAAGTATTCTAAGTTTTTTAAGTTCTAATTTTTACTGCTAGAGCTTTTAAATTACATTTTAATTTCACTTGAAAAGTTTTTACTACAATAATAAAGTTTGTAACAATATTGAACAAGGAAATAACTGACAAAATTCATTTTACTCTCGAGAAAATAAAAAAGAGTTTTTCTGTCTCTCTCTCTCTCTCTCTCTCTCTCTCTCTCCCTCTTATGTAATTAACAAAAAAAAATTAATTTTATACCATGGTTATATACTACCCGTATTTTTTAAAGCAATTGCACTGTATATTTTTTTAAATAACATGTTTTTACAACACTTCATTTTTTTTTTTCGATAGGAATAGTTTTTGGCAAAAGCTTGTTGTGAGATAAAGAAAGGGTAACAAAAAAAAAAACTCTCTTCACAAAATTCAGTGTTTCTTTGCTGGAGATGTTGACTCAACATTGCTTTGTTTACTTGCTTCAATGGAGGAAATCTCACTGTTTTTTTTTCTCTCTCTGTTAAACTTTATGAGACAGTTGCTCAAGTAATATATATATATATAAACACACACACACATATATATATATATATATATATATATATATATATATATATATATATATATATATATATATATATATATATATATATATATATATATTATATTGTTTCTCTTACACATTGAGTGCTGTGTATATATAAAATTGGATAATATAAGCTTGTCTTTTTTATATTGTATTCTCTGTAAAGAATACTTTTATATATATATATATATATATATATTATATATCAGTAACCAAATTTTATATACGCTTTTTCTTTTGATGTTTTATATTTAATGAATTCTTTTATATCTCTATACGTATATCAATTGATATTTCAAGTTTACTGTATTTTTACCAAATGGTTTGCGGACAGAGATTTCTTTGTCCAGACAGTAAAATGATTCCACTAAAAAGTATGGATTGAAAAATAAGAAATAAATGTTTGAATTCAGTAAAAAGTTTGTAAAAAACAAAACAGTATTTGTTGAAAAGAGAGAGAGAGAGAGAGAGAGAGAGAGAGAGAGAGAGAGAGAGAGAGAGAGAGAGAGAGAGAGAGAGAGAAAGAGAGAAAGAAGAAATAATAATAACATAAAAAGACTATATAATATAATAAATTGATTTACTGAATATAAATAATTTTATACTGAACTTGCATATTTTTAAGGATAGAATTTTAAGCGAGTTTGAAATATACCTCCATTCAGTGACAGATACTTTAAATTTACATATACTGTATAAATGACCTTGTATAGTTTGTATTAAATACATTTTTATTAAAGTCATCTAACGTCTTTTTCGTCTCATAACTACATATGTAGCAAAAAAATAAAGCAATGAGAAAAAGTTGATAAAAAAATTGAATGTAACTTAAAATATTTAATTAAATTTAGCAAGAAAATGAAAAGTTTTATGTGACAGGTGTATAAGTTATGACTCTAATTTGGCATGTTTTTAGAACATCTCTAAATGCAATTTGAATGCATTTATGCACACAAAACGAATAAAGAAAGGTTTTATTACATTATACATTAGCATAGCCTGGTTTCTAAGGCCATTCTTTTAAACTACGGTCTAAAATAATAAAAAAATAAATGGGGAAAAGGGGAGTTTTTCCAAGCGTAGTAAAAAACAACTGACCATGCAAGTTACGTATATATATATAAGTATATACACACACACACACACATACAGTACACGCATTTTATTGGAATAACCAACATGCAGCTATAAAAAATTAATGAAAAAGTTACGTAAGTTGTGTGTATATATATTTTTATTGCATGCATGTTAATATTGTATTACTTAAAGTTCTGTATTTTATTTTAATGCAGCTTGATGTTAACTTATAATGCAAAACTCCCTGCATATTATAATTGATTGGGGACCTTTATAATATCAAGTATTTATAAAAATTATATCACAGGGTATTATTATACAGTGTTGATAACATTTCTATTACAAGCACCACCTAAAATAGCATTTCATGATGATATCTGCATTATATATATATATATATTAGAAAAACTTTATATGTTTAATACATTATTTTTTAAAAAAAAGCAGATAATCTTAGTGTTAAAATAGAACGGTCCATTCATCATGATGGCACTACTTTACGTTATTTACGATCGTGTTAAAGTATTTATTACAGCAAAGATACAGTATATAAGCAAATCCATGTGTTAACATAGAAAAAAATATATCATTTTTATATAGGACAATACTGAAATGTTTTTATTTATATGATGTATCTTTAGAATGAAAAAGAAAAAAGAAAGAAAAAAAAAAAAAAAAAAAAAAAAAAAAACACGATAAAATCTTACAGTTAAACGAACTTAGTAATTTTTTATGTATACGTTCAAAGTCTTTGAAACTGGAACTTTCTAAATATAGAACACACGATTCTTTGTAAAGTATCATCTAGGGGGGGGAAAAGGAAAAGAGTTCCATTTTTTTCTATTCCTTTCAGTAAAGAAACTGCGTGTGTTTTTCTTGCTATTTTATCTACCCAGAGAGAAGAGAGAGAGAGAGAGAGAGAGAGAGAGAGAGAAGTCACTTGGGCATAATAAATCAGAACGTGGACAAGACATCCCAGCTCAATGTCAAACTGAACTATATAACATATTACCTTCCTTAGACCTAATAACATTTTTTTTTATGTATACTTCTATACTTTAGGAAAATTAATTATTTTTTACTTTTTTAAGATCACTTTTTCAAAGAAAAGTTATTAACCTTGTCACGTTTCAATTTTAATCTTTTAAGTCAAGAAATTAGGTCTTAGACTTATTAATCTTTGTAAAGGACTATTATTGGAAACATCGAACTTATTTTTTTTACTAGCTTTCATCATATAGGATTTGTATACATGTTATAATAAAACATGATGATGATTAATTTGAACTGAAAGTGGAAAATTAAAAATTTCTTTAAAAATTATATACACTAAAATATTAATAGAACTATTATATGATTATCTATGAAATTTGTACCTTATTTTTGTAAGAGTACTTCAATGTATTTATATGAAATCTTGCAATATGTACACTTAAAGCCCTTGTCAACTTACTTTTTTTTATCATTTAGAATACTAGATTGATAATTACCATACCTTAATATACATGAATTAGACACCATCACGTTGATTTTGTATTTATTTTCATTTATTTTCTCTTTTGCGGTTATATCACGTATCTGACGTCACAATGTACCACCGCCAATCACAGTCACCGCTCTGGTCATGTGATACATTTACGCCCCTCCCTCAATTTCTTTACCCCTATCATGGCCCCATTGGTACATTGTGACGTCAGATACGTGATATAACCACAAAAGGAAAATAAATACAAAATCAACGTGTTGGTGTCTAATTCATGGATAATAAGGTATGGTAATTATCAATCTAGTGTTCTAAATGATGAAAAAGTAAGTTGACAAGGGCTTTAATACCTATCAAACACAGTTTTGTAGAGAAACTACTTGTCAAGTGCTATTTTGAAAATTTTTAATCACGTAGATGCCTGATAAATGAGTATCACTCACGGGCTGGCACTTGGCATGCATGTTAATTTAAAAAAAACATTGTGTCATAATGACAAACAGGTGCATTTTTTGTACATTTACACGTGCATTTTCCTTTTATTTTGTTAGTTATTGTCATGTAAGTACATTGTCTGAAGTTAATCATTTGTTTAATTAGTAGTTAATTTTTTTACATT
This sequence comes from Ecdyonurus torrentis, assembly GCA_949318235.1. Taxonomy (NCBI): domain Eukaryota; kingdom Metazoa; phylum Arthropoda; class Insecta; order Ephemeroptera; family Heptageniidae; genus Ecdyonurus; species Ecdyonurus torrentis. The sequence goes on from OX439129.1 coordinate 41,348,599, forward strand.
AATTAATATGACTGTCAAAGTGAACAAATAACAAATATTCCATCTCTTTGCACGTTTTTAATCTTATTAATGTAATGATGTAAAAAAAGAAAAGAGTTAATATTACTTGTTACGTGTATTTCTCTTTACTTGTAAAGCTAAAAGTAGAAGTACATACTTTGCAATTAACCTATTTTGTATAATGAGTTGCGAAGCAAGTAGAAAATTTTATTAAAACTATACTTGAGTAGTCTGTAAGTACTTAGACGATAATGAGCAAAAATAAGAGTGGAAATGAATGAGTGAATGCAACTTTATACTGTGCAAGATTTTGTAAAGAGGGCGTTTTTTGTTTATAAAGCAGAATAATTATTATTTTATCTAAAGAATTAAAATCCTTCACCTAAATAGCTATATAGAATATTAAAAATGTAATTTGTACGCAATTTTTTTATCAAGTTTATTGTATGCACGATGATAGTAATAGCATTTACTTAATTGAATCTCAAGTTTCTCATCAATTAAATTTATTACTTGTTTTCATATTTTATTAAATATGTATATTTATACATTTAATATATTATGGTATATATATACGTATACTTATATTATAGGTTTAAATATTAAAAGTTTGTTATTATTTGTAAAAGATTAAAGGCGTAGAACAACTTGAACAAAAAACATGCCTTATATCTTAACATACCTAAACATCAACGTTGATTTGGCCAGAATCATTGATTTCTAATTTATTTTCCATTCCTAAAATGGCAGCTGCGGGTTTGTGACATCACAGCTCGCCTATTTCCACGCGCGTGAACTAGTAAGCTGAAACGTCACAAACCCGCAGCTGTGATTTGGTGAATGGAAAATAAATTAGAAATCAATGACTCCAGTCAAATTAACGTTGATATTTAGGTATGTTAGGATATTAGGCATGTTTTTTGTTCAAGGTGTTCAAAAAGTTATACCACAAAAAGGCAAAAAAACAACATCTATTTTTTCTATTTTTTTAAATTTCCAACTACTATAACTATTGTTAAAATAAATTTATAAATCATATATTATATAGAAACAATTTTAATAAAAATATTATGGAATTGAAGTTTAAACCAATTATTTTGAAAATTTTGAAGTATATAATTAATATTAATAAATATTACAAAATAGTTTAGTAATTGTTATTTGTTGATCTTGAGTTAAGTTTGTTCCAAGTGTACTTGAAAAGTTACGGCATTTGTTCTAACGTTCATTTCCAGCAACATAGCGTACAACTCGCCTTATATATTATACGGTATAGTAAGAGAAAAAGTACTTCACAAAGTTCTCTCTCTGTTCTCAACTTTTGTGCGTTCTCTAACAAGCAAAAGTCATGCTGTGGCATTGCCAGATGAAAACTTATATTTATACATAAATGCCTCAAGCTAAATTACTTAACTTTTTTTAAGTATAACACCCTGTGAACTTTTAAGAATTTTGTAAAACAAATTGTTAGTTTTTTTAAAAAGAAAAAGGTAAAAAAAAAAAAAAAAAAAAACTTATTCTATTTATTATTATTATTGAAATGAGTATAAAGAATCAGATCATTGAATATCAGCACGTAACATACTTTTGGCTTTTATTGTTTCATTCATTAAATATGTATTATATAGTTTATAAAATGTTATTTAAAAAATATTCTACATACTTAATGGCTTAAAAAAAAATCATGAATACTGAACCAATGAGAATGAAAGCTGCGAACGACTGATAAAAATATATTACATACAAAATGGTTTACTGAATTACTGCAGTATACCAGACTGCAAGTTTATAGCATATAGAATAATTATGATAAAATAAAAGTACAAAAAAATCTTAATTTATTTACAGCAGTTCAAGAAAAACAAAATTCTTCTTTATTAAATACAAATATTTACTTTACCAATTTTAAATTACATCATCAGAGAGAAAATTAAATGTATAAATTCGATTTTGCATTTAAATAACACTTATAATAATTAAGTGTAATTAATTTGAACAAATAAAACATACTTCTTCATAGATGATTACCCTAGTAATTATATAACATACCATGGTGCCTTTCATTCTAGGTTAGCGTGATATGTTCTGCTATGTTTTCTTATCTTCTTCTTTTAATTATATAATTAAGTCAATTATTTCTAATTAATTTATAACAAGGGCAGCTACCACTTTCTTTCAACCTTGCAAACAATAAAATTTGCATTGCTAATGTTAAATTATTACAAGCATCGTTGATTTTAATACTCATTTTAGAAATTTTTGCTTCTCTCGGCTTGTTTACTCGTCGTCTCTCTCTCTCTCTTCTCTCTCTCTTTAATTTTTTCTCCTTCATTTTTTATAGTGTTGACTTAATTGACTTTCATCAAATTGTCTTTTTATATTAAAAAATTAGAATAATATGCTAAAGAGTTAATGAATGTAAAATGTTCTAATAATAAATTTATTAAAAAAGAGAGTTTTTTTATTATTCGCAATATTTAAATATGATTTTTGTAAATGATGTAGTTTATTGGGAAAAAAAATACAAGAAAATATTATTTAAATAAGACTATTTTTGGATTTGTTCTATTTAAAATATTTTGAGAAATTGTTAGAGAATTATGTTGCGAATTATTTTCAAAAGAATTATTCAAATTAAGCTATGAAAAATTAAAAAGTTATGGTGTTGAATATTGAATTAAATATTTTTTTAGCTTTTAAAAATACGTTTTCATTTAGGCCTGGCTCCACTTTTAAACCTAACAAAATTTAAAGTCTAGTCTAGTTCAAACTAAGCCATACACCTAAAGCGTCATATACGGAAAAAAATTACAACCTATGGCAGGTACATGAATCCTGTATTTTGCAATAAGTACACTTTAATTTGGAACAGGAAGTTATAAACTACAATACACTTAATCTAAGTGAGTCACACCTTTATTGTAGCATATTGTACCTGCATTAGGTATTATTGTAGTATAATAATACCTGTGTTCTAGGTTGATTTTGAATTCAAAAATATTTCTTGAAATAGTTTTGTGGCCATAATTTTTTATGTCAACATATTGTTATTTGTTATAGTTTATAGTCTTGCGTAAAGTAAACGTTGTTTAAATATTAGGTGTATTTCCATTAAATTAAAGGTTCAATGTCTTAACTAACAGATTAGAACAAGTCAATACAAACATACAACAAATAAACAAATACAATCTATAAATACCTGTAATAAAATTAAACTATGAAACTAACACTTTTAGAAAATAGTCTTCACTAACTGGTGTACCAATGTAAATAACAATAAAAATAAAATTTATTGTCAAAACATAAAAATAACAAAATCAATCAATATAGTTCGACATATTTATTTTGGCACTTATAATTAATTTGTAATTTACATTAAGTGAAAAAGATAAAGTATGAAATTAATTATAAATGTATATGGATAATTTAAGTGCATCAGCTTTAATATTTCATATAAACTCTAATATTATATCAATTGAATATATAATCCCTTATTCATCCATATCGATAGAACATCGTATATTCTCACCACTTGCAATATTCAATACGTAATTTTATTGTATACTTAATGACATGTGAATGAAATATTGATAACACTTGAAAACATTTTGTAACGACATTTCAGCAAAATGATAATAAAAAATAAAACAGTACGTGAATTTTATAATGTATACCGCAAGATATTTATTTTATTGCTATACGTACATTCAAAACTTTTTATTATGTTATTTCTTTTAAAATATATAGAATAACTTTTTTTAGAAATATTTTTATATTATTTTTCATGTTTATAATATTCATTATTGTTGAATCAAAATAGTGGTAAAATTACAGAAAAAAAATCGAATTGAGATATTGAGGGTAGGGAGAGTGTGTATGTGTGTGTGTGTGTGAGAGAGAGAGAGAGAGAGAGAGAGAGAGAGAGAGAGAGAGAGAGAGAGAGAGAGAGAGAGAGAGATGTGGGTAAAAAAATCATGTATTTTCCCCTTTTTTTACAAGAATTCAGTTCAATGATTCCAATTTCACACGCTTCACTGGTACACACGTTCCTTTTCAAACTTTTCTCACCCAAGCTTTAATTCTTACTGTAGTCTAAATTTACTTCAAAGTTCACAGTTAGTAAACTAACTAAAAAATAGTTCAAAAGATCATCTCGTACTTTCATCTTTCAATATGCCTTTTTTTGTGTGTGTGTTTTATTTAACAGAGCAAAAACTTTAATTACTGGTATTTCATCTGTTATTAATACATTTTCAAAGAAAAAAAAAACTAATTATAATAAGTATGAATTATAATAATTTAATTTAATTTTTTTATTTCAGTATTTGTTTAATAAAATATTTTAATATTTTGAAATAATTTTTTATCACAATGAAAGCAATAATAAGTAAATAAATAAATAATAAATAAAACAATTAGTTATACCGTATAAAATTTGAATCCTAAAAGTAAGCACAAAAATTACGATTCAATTAAAGGAATAGACCAGAAGAAAACATAAGCATTTATATCACAAAACACTTGATGGGACTTACATAAATAACTTTAGTTTGTCTCAAAACCCAACTGTAGCTCCGTAGCAGTGATCAGAAAATTACGATTTATGCAACCCGTACAACGTTTTTTTTACTAATTTTTGCATATATCTGACGTCAGAAACATGAAGAGTAACGCAAATGGCATACTTTACAGTATTTCCATGCTCTTTCGTGGGGCTACAATAATTGTAAAATTGATGGTAAATTGTAAATTTACTGGTAAAAATTGTCATCAGTTTTGAAGATCCCATTTTGTGTTTATTCATTAAAAAGCACATTTTGTTTTATGTGGTCTATAGCTTTATTTAAATATATTAAACTCAAAATCTTGAAAAAAAAAAAATGAAAATAGCATTAACTCTATACAATCAAAATGTTCATTAAAATAGTCTTCATACCATAATGAAACAAATTAAATAATTTCAAGCTAACTTTTCAAATGCCTCATTGAACTTTAAAGTGATTATTTGTTAAAGCGAGAGAAGTTGGTTGTTAAATTTACTGCCTTTAAGGCAAATTCTTATACACAATGTATAACAAAGAATTGAAACATTGTTTAATTTAGTAAATTAAATTCTGTTAATTATATATGTGTTTTAATATGTATACATTGTATTTTGAAATCAAGTTATAAATGTAAAATTAAAAAAAATATATAATGAATTTTACTTTAAATACAATATATAGAAATAATTATGAATATTTAATGGAATTGTGTTTATAAATCTATGAAACATTTTTTTTTATTCTTAAATTGTTCAAAACTGTTCGTAATTGTTCGTAAAAATAATAACGTTAATTCTCAGTGGAAGGATGATATAAGTTCTTGTTTTTTGATATCACTGCCAATTATATACTTAAGTTTCTTAGTTTTAGCTATTTTTGTAAAAGAAGAAAAAAAATATTTACAATAAAGTATAGACATAACTGGCGTAACGCGCTAGTCAATTGCACGGAAAATAAATAATACTTAAAGGCGTAGAATACCTTGAACAAAAAAGTTGTGTAATATCGTAACAAACCTGAAAATCAACGTTGATTTGGCCGGAGTCATTGATTTCTAATTTATTTTCCATTCACAAAACGGCACGAGCAGTCATTGACGTCACAGCTCACTTGTTTTACGCGCGCGTGGACCAGGCGAGCTGTGACGTCATTGACCGCTCGTGCCATTTTGTGAATGGAAAATAAATTAGAAATCAATGGCTCCGGACAAATCAACGTTGATTTTCAGGATTGTTAGGATATTACACAACGTTTTTTTGTTCAAGGTGTTCTACACCTTTAATGCAAGTAAATGCAATAGGTAGACATATAATAGGTAGACTTTATTACAATAAAGGTGTGACTCACTTAGATTAATTGGTATTGTAATATATAACTACCTGTTCCAAATTATAGTGTACCTATTGCAAAATAAGTACCTGCCATAGGTAGACATTTTTTTTCATGTGCAAGTGACTTTAAAAAAAAGCCGCACTCCCTCTAATTTTCCATTCTTTAGCAATGCTTTTAGCTTTAAAAAATATTTAAAAAAGAATCTAAATATTTGAATACTAGATATACTTCTACGTGTTTTAAGCTAATAAAAATTGTAACGGAAAATTCCACTGGTAACAGCCATTAAGATAAGTAAATAGCTTTATATAGAAACTTTATAGAGTAAAAAGTTTAAAGTACGAAAAGAAAACTGTTTATTATGATTACATAACTTAAAAATTGATCTAGGAAAAAAATTTAAAACAGAAATAAGTATAAAGAATTTAAAATTATGATAATAATTTACTATAAATATTGATTTAAAATAATAACTAATAACACTTTAATATGTAAGTTTCTGAGTATTATGTATATTAAATACAAAACATTAAATGGCCATGCCATGTTTACATCGTTGTAATTGCCTCCAGTTTGAAAATTGAAGCTAATGGTTTCTACACAACAAAACTCAAAGAGTAGTTTGCTTCTCAATTCATAGAATCAACTCTAAAGTTTGATTCCATTCACTAAAATGTGGCTGCTTGCCAGAATGATCGTGAGTAGTTTTACAATTTATTTACACTTGCCAGATTCGAGTAAAATTTGAGTTTTATTCATTTTTTTTTTTTTTTTTTTTATTTTTTTATTATTATTATTTTTTTTTTACTAAAATATAGTATGTTAGTTGTTATACTTTTATTTCTAAGCTAGATTTTTTCACGTGATAATTTTTATACTTTATATGTTTATAATTTATTAGAGCTTTTTTTTTAATATAATTTTATTTAATATAATGGGAAAAATATATTATTAAAAAATAATGACTCCTATTTAAAGTAAATAATGGTTTAACAAGTTAATATACAAGTACTTCATAAGAAAAAAAAAGTTACACAGTTTTCATGATTTATTGTTTAACTTATGACAAATATAGTACAACCACAATACAAAAACGTGAATTACAAGAAACCACATAAAATCGTGCTTTATTCCGTCACGTTTTTGTGAATATAATATGATTTGTTATGTTTTGACTACTAAAAACTACTGTTGAATGTAAAACTTCGTATGTAAAATGTACAATAGAAATAAATAATTATTCAAATTGCAAAGCGGGAACAAAGTAAACAAAGTAAAGAAGAAGACAATCTAACATATTGCGAGTTACATTGCATTTGTGTCCGAGAAATTGCATACACTGCAGGATACTCCAGCCCTAAAATAAACGTGTCCGACTATTTGCATAACCTACAGGATACTTTAGGATTTAAAATAGATTTTAATAGATCATAGTATTTAATGACGTTTATCGTAATTACTGTTAAATACTTGCACTTTTTAAAACGTTTACTTTTTTAATCACGCACTAAAATCATTATGCCACGTAACGGTATACCGTTACATTAATTTTTATTCATTTAAAGTTTAATGGTCATTGAAAGAAAAAAAAAAAAAAAAAAAAAAAACTTGAACACAATGTTTATGCACAGTAGAAGCACTAAAGTTGAAGTTTAGTCTAAACCAAATGAAAACCTATCAATTAAAATAGCGCACCCTATTTTTATTATTATTATTATTATTAAAGTAGTAATAAGATGACAGATTTTCATTCTATTTAAACTATACTCAAACATTATATTTTCCTAAATACTTGATTTTATTTTATTAAACCATATATACAACAAAAAATGCAATGTAACAAAGATAACCATTTAAAATAATAAATATTCTTGTTTAGAAGTAATACTTGACCCACTAAATCAGTTTTATTTTTCAATATTGCAAGTATAACCGGACATGTGACATCTGCAGAGCGGCAGACCCGCGTCACTTTTTAAATTTCACTTTACTGCGGTGTCAGTTTTTTTTACCATCTCTCTCTCTCCCTCTTCATCCTCCAGTGACGTCATAGCAGTTTTATTTGTTATCAATATGATACCAAACCAACCACACATCAGATTTAGATTTTTAATGTGATTTCTACACCCGGCCAGATTTTATATATTTCAGGATATAAATATAAAATGAGAGATAGTATTTTTTTTTTTTTTTTTTTTTTTTTTTTTGCTATTATACATGTTTACTTCATGTATGTGAGACTGATGCTATAAAATATTATATTCTAAAATTTATATATTGATTTTTCTGGAACACTTTAAATAAAGTATGCTTTTACCCTAACAAAAAAATAACTAAATATGTAATGTATTAAAGTACAATGGTTATTGAATGTTAAGACTATCCTGAGGTGTATTAATTTTATTATGACGTGACTTTAATTATTATTTAAATAACAAAATACATTTAAATAAAGAAGAGAGAAAAAGTTTTTGAAATATTATTGGAATACATAAACTTTGAATAATATTATATCAAGATAAAATATTTACAGAATTAAAAAAAAAAAATCTCTCGCTGTCCGTACAACCCACAATACACTATACATTCACTTTAAAAGAATTCAAACGTGTGTTTAATGTGAATTAGTTGTAATTGAATCAGTGATGTAATTTGGACCTCAGGGTGAACAACTTTTTAAACATCAGTAAGTGCTATATGCAGTAGTACGTAGATAATATATATATCCGCAGTATACAACACAGTAATAGAAGTGGTTTTACCTAAAGGATACATCAGTTTGCTCTATATAGAAATACTACGACTCAAAATAGAGCAATCATTTAGATCATTTATTCTTGTTTGATCACGTGAACTTCACAATTTCAGTCAATTTCAGCTCTTTCTCGTATGATATCATTTTTTTTTAATTTGATTGTAATTCTCGACTTACACAAGAGTTTTTTTCATTGTTGCAAGCTTAGTGATTGCATTGTTTACTCAAGGCTTTTTTTTTTATCGAAAAACGAATTTGTTCTCTATAAATAATCAACAATTTTGCAGATTTGCAACAATTAAACAATTCTAACGCAAGTCATGTATAAAGTACACTAGAATTTCCCAAGTATTCTAGCCCCATAAGAAATTCTATAATTCTTTTTCATTGTTGAGAGGTCACGATTGCCATTTAAATGCATGCTATTTTAGTGAGGTTTTCAACAATACAGAAATAATTCGGTCAGAATACTTGGTATATAGGGACTTTAGTCATGTATTGAAAAATTAGCTGACAAATTTTTGGCGAAAACAAATATCGTTACTTAATTAACTAAAAATAAATAAGTATTAAAATAAAGAAGATAAAATATTGCAATTACAGTTTTTACCTTGAGAGCCTCGTCATGGCTAACTCCTCCAAAGGGCATGCCATTGACTTCAAGTATGGTGTCTCCAGGTCGTAATCCCACGTGTTCCGCTACACTGTTCTCTTCCACTCGTGAGATATAAACACCAATACCTGAAACATGATTCACACGTCAGTCGAAATAAATAATGAGGTTCTGGTCACGTTACAAAGTGTGTAAGTGAATGATTATCAGGGAAAGTGTGAATGTGATTTAAAGAAAAGCATGCGATACAATTTCATTCGTAGACGAGGAAAGAAATACAAGAGCGGGTACTTTTTGTGAGTGATAATGAATTGTTAAATAAATTGCTTTGTGCGCTATTAAAACGTGAAATAGAAAATATATTATATTATGTTATAATATAATAACATCAAAGATTAGTTACAAGATTCATATTACATGTATAGAATATAAAATATAATAATCTACAATATATTGTAAACTAATATGTTATTAAATCATCACAGAAACTAATTTATGTTATAAATTCATTATATTACTATATGATGAAATAAAGGCTAAAGAAACTATATAAGCATTAATTTATAGAAATAATAATAATAATAAAAAAGAAGATATTATCTTTCAAAAAGGGACTATCTTTATCCCTCATTGTTTTATAATAATAATATATTATTATATAGTAATTATTTCGTACTTTAACTTTGCTTTTATGAAATAATGATTTTGTTACTCTCTTTCTTTCCCTTATTCTCTCTCTCTTCTCTCTCTGGTACGCCACTATAATCACATTTGACTACGCGCCCACTTCTTGTATGGACCCTCATGTTAACCTCTTGCTCTTTCTCCCTCTCTATGTGCTAGACTCGCTTGCTTGCCTGGGTATTAATTTAATTATCAGTGACTCGAATTTTGATAATGATACACTGGAAAAAAAGTTGCGGGGTCAAATTAAACAATATGAAACTACATGCTATTGTCTAGACAAAAAAAATTGAGACCTCGCAGCTCATTTTTTTTTTACAAAAAACACTATTATGTGTCAACATAATCATTATAAATGTACTGTGTATTTTTCTACACAAATAAATTCATTTTGATACTCTGTAAGATACATTTAAAATATGTATAATTAACAATACTATGATACCGGTAAAATGAAAAATTTTTGCATGGTATTTCAACAAATATGTATAAAAATATTAACGCTCTTATTTGAAATAATAATTTTTGCAAAGACACTATAGTTAACTAATGAATTATATATTTTATTTTTACAGTCTTGCATTACGACCGTAAATAACACTGTGATGTAAGAGTAAAAATGTTATCAATGTAAAATTGTTATAATTAACATACGATAAAAAATCATAAATATCTATTACTATTAAATATCTTTTATTAAAAAGAGTGCACAATAATTAAAATTTCCTTGAAACTGTAAAAGTGATTGCGCTTATTGTTTTATATTTAAGTATTCACGAATATTATCGTCTCACTCTTTTATTTTTTTATTTTACTGTATTCCTGTATTTTCTATTTTGTTTAAATCTTTCGTCAGATTAGCAAAAAAGATAATGTAAATAAACACCATCATTATTTATAATTTAAGCTGTAAATCACTTTATTTCTATCTAAAACTAAGAGATTAGCATACAAAGTAACGCATTAGAATGAACAGATGTGACCATAGATATAATCTGTTACTGGAAAAACATAAATTATTTAGTATAAGTTATATTTAGTTTCTTTAACGTGAATAATATTATATATATATATATATATATATATATATATATATATATATATATATATATATATATATATATATATATATATATACAGTAAATAAAGGGAAACTTTTTTTAAAGGTTAAAAGTTTTAGTTTACAGAGCTGTTGAAAGTTATTTAAAAATATATAAATTTCATTTTTAATTACTTTTTTTTTTATATTTACTTAGTCAACAAAATTTGCCACGCAAATTTAACCAAAAGGAAATATTACTATTTACTTAAATAATTTGAGAGAAAATAAAAGTTAGTCTCTTTTACATTTAACATAGTAAACAAACTTAAAAATCATCATAAAAAAAAAAAAAAAAAAAAAAAAGTTTATGTAGAGATAGAATTTAAAAATTCTAAAAATTTCATTCAACTTTCATTAAAAACTATTATAACCAAATTTTTATTTAACTTTCTTTTTTTTTTAGCTTATTTTATATTTTATTCATAATTTAAAGGATAAGAAGTTTTAATATAATATAAAAATAAAGTTTAAAAAATATGTATAAAATTTTAATTAAAATATTTAAGCTATAGATGATGTCAGTTTAAGATATTAAAAATTATTATTAAAACGTGTGACATGGTGATGAGAGAAGGAGAGAGGAAGAGAGTTTAATTAACAATATAACCTGAATCACGTTACACTGTATAATCAACCATTAAGGTATCGGAATAAATCGATCGACTTTTTTTTTCTTTCTTTTTTCAGTTTTATAGTTCTTTACTTTTTCAATAAATATTCATTTATATCACAATATTTGACGTATAGATTTTAGTGATATATATAAAATAATGTATATATAATTATATATAATTTAAACCCACTTAAAAGTGTGTTATTGTGAACCTAAATAAAAAATATTGCATGTGTAGTTCTAGGCGCCTTTTTTTTAGTGGTACAGATAAGCATCATGTATTTCATAGGCAGTAAAAGTATGAGACAACGTTCTTATACTTTATATTTGAAGAATAATTTACCTTATCGAAAAACTATTGTTCTGAAATAATCAACATATTTCCTTAATTTTAGACGATATACTGTATTTTATTGCATACAAAAGCATCACATCATTTTGCAGTGACTGCATTTAAATAAATATTTAAAATTCCAATTTTTATTATTATTATATTAAATTTTTAATTTTCAAATTCAAATGCAAAGTAAAGTTATGTAAAGTAATTGTGTTTTTAATGAATTGCATTGTTTACATGTATATAAACGGAGCATGCTAACCCATGGATGTAATTCTTGCTGTTGTGCATTAATGCTCAAATTGGTTACGTCATTGCTTCAACAACATCGCTACTTTTTTTTTATTATATTTTTAACCTAAATGCATTTTTGATGAAGCCGATCTCACATCCGGCTGATAGTGCAAGATTTTCCGGGAGAGAGAAAGAGAGGAGAGCTTTGGGTTCATTTTTCATGAGTTGTTAGCTAGATGTTTGTTTGAGGTCACACTTTAAGAGAGAGAGAGAGAGAGAGAGAGAGAGAGAGAGAGAGAGAGAGAGAGAGAGAGAGAGACAAAAAGAGAGAGAGAGAGAGAGAGAGAGAGAGAGAGAGAGAGAGAGAGAGAGAGAGAGAGAGAGAGAGAGAACAAAACTAGTAAAGGGTGATTTTGATTTAAGCGAAATAAATTATGTTCAAGTATAAAACTACAGTTTAAAGGCATGTTTACAAGGTGCAATATGCAATAAACGTGATGTCAAGATTGCATGAAATTTTCTTTAAAATCTAAAATTTCATGTAATCAAATTTATTACACGATGCAAATATTGCTCCGAGTGAACAGGCCATCTCTCTTGGTGTATGTTCTCATCGAGTTAAAAAAAAAAGGTTTAATATAAATAATAAAACTCAATTCTGCTTCAGGCATTTTTATGTACTTATGTATGTACTGCTCACTTAAACCACTTGAAGTAAAATTAAACTGTAACATTTAAAGTCTAAGCAAAATATGATAAACAAAAATGATATAAAATTTAAAATGTTATATTTTCATTTGCATTAGACTATAAAGTACATGAAAATGAAAATTCCTAAAACTTACTCACTAGAATTAAATTATTTACGTATAGGTGGTATGTTTATGTTTTTAACTAAAAATTTCCCCGACTTTTTTAAAAAAATTATTTCAGTGTCGTAAATTTTAACCACGTTTTTGTGCGGCTCTCAGAAAAAATATACTTCTTTTGTCAAAAAGGTTGTCTTGTTTTTGCGGACCCCCTACCCACTCTAGAATAGCGTTAAAAATAGCGTAAATTCAGGGGCGTTTTCTGGTTCGATTTTTGTATTTTTATCTCAATTTTTTCTCTTTTTTTTTTCTTTCTATTTTACATTGAATTATCTGATTTTCACTGTCTACTGGCACTGAAGAGGATGCATAAGCATAATATTGCATTTTAAACATTTGTAAGTTTGACGATCGTCAAAGCTTTTATAAATACTAAGCAGGTAAAGTCTTTTTACTAAAAAATATATTTCTATTAGCATAATATGGAAATAACATGTATTTAAATGGAGTTTTGCTTCAACTGAAATCTCCATCTGATTGCATTGTATGGCCATGAGCCAATATAAATCAAAGTGTTAGTAAAATGACTGTACACTGTACAGCACTGTTATGAATACTAATTGTAAGAGAAAAGAACGAAATAAACAAATTTCAAAACTTGAATTTAAAATTATAAATATAAATTTGTTAGACAATTTTTTTTATAAATAATATTTCTTGTATGAGTAAAATAATAATAAAAAAAAGTGTTTTAATAAAGTATTATTTTTAATCCAATAAAAAATTTAATCAATATGTCATTAATTTTTTACATAACATAACAAAAATACAGCATGTTTTGTTTGTTTTATAATTTGTCATATGTCTAAAAGATATATAAAAAATTAATAATAATAAAAATAAACAAATAATGTGCGTGTATAAAGAAAAATGTTTTTTTATTTTGTATAAACAGAAGCAAAATATTTATTATTCAAAATGTTATAGCGTGTTCTAAATTATATAGTAATTTTTAGAAATTATATTGATTTAAATATTTAAGCAAGTTGTATGAAAATTTGAATTTGTTATCCAAGCATATGTAAATTAAATTATGATATAATTATATTAATTTTATAGATCAAAGAAATACGTTGACTAAAACAAATGTGGTTACTTGATAACTACTTGTATCTATATTTTTATGACATTTTTTTTATACACATTAAATATTTGGATTTTTTTTTCTTACGGATATGTAGAGTCCAGTAAACTGGTCACTTAAAAAATATGCAAATGTGAATAATAAAAATTTAATAAAAAAAATTATACTTTAAGGCTAAGGTTTGAAATGTATAATATCATGCTTTGAAGACGACCTAAAAACTTTATATTGCCAATCAGAATATTAAAAAATTTTATTTTTATTATTTTTCATTGTGTATTGATTAAATGTATAATTTTTATACATTTTCTTTTGAAAAATATACACACTTAAATTTAGTTTCAGAATAATTAAATTGTAGATACTATTCTTTTCACATTACTAATGTATAGTCTTGCGTCTTGTTCACACATACCAAGAGGAGTAGCTACATTTTAGTATTTTCAAAATTTCAAAAAATAATAGTAATAATAATAATAATAAAAAAAACGCATCTACTAAAATCTTTGCTTTTCATACTTTTCAAAATATCCAAAAAAAATTCTAAAACAATTCCATAACTGTTTCTACATTGGTAGTATACTTGGAAATTATTTTAGCGATGAAAATAAATACGCAATCACTTTATTGCTACGTGCAAACAAATATTAGGAGTAATAAAAAAAAAAATAAAGTACGTCATATTATTTAAAACGATTCTGTTTTAAAGAAATAGGAAAATATTGTTATACCACAAAAGATAAACATAATAAATTTGTCCTGTGTTTCAATATGTTCGATTGAATTTATCAAATAATCTCTGCCAAAAATATCTTACAACAAAAATAATAATTTATTATTATTTTTTTTTTTTTACGATTGTTTTTATACAAAATGAAAACAAACATTGTATATTGTGTAAAAAAAAAAAAATAAAAGAGAGAAAACTTAATACGTTTTCCAATATTGTAGTGGCTAGTTAAGTGTTTTTTTATTTCCATCAATGTTTATTTATTTACCACTCAACTTAAGTAAATTTACTTTCTCTTCTTTGTTTGTATCAGTAGAAACAATAACACTTAAAATAACAACTTCTAATGAAAATAAATCTAATGGCATGGTAAATAATTTTATTACATTGAATCTTAAACTTAAGGTTTTTTTTTCAAGTTAAAATGTTTTTATACCAACAAGTAAGTGGTATCTAGAACTATAATATGACAATTAATTAACAATTTTATATTAAAACAAAATGCTGTGAAAATTAATTAATTAATGTAAAAACCTCAGCAGTAATAGACCAGAGAAAAAATCAACAAGTAAGTCTTATTTTTAATACTGCATACATGAAATAGACTCAAATATGCAATAATTTAAGTGGGATTGTAAAAATAAAGGAAAGAAAAGGTCCACAACACATAAAATTATAATTAACAATTTTCGCCATTATTTCAATGATGGTATATTTTAACTTTTTATCATGAATAGGTGATAAAAAAAAATTAGATTATAATTTACTTAAGGTAGATTTAAATTTAAATTAAGTAGATTTATTCTAGAGAAATATGCTTTTCTTGTAATCTTAAAGGAATAGACCAGAAGAAAACATAAGCATTTATATCACAAAACACTGTGACTTACATAAACAACATTGGTTTGTCTCAAAACCCAACTCGTAGCCGTGATCAGAAAATTTCGATTTATCCAACCCGCACAACATTTTATATTAATTATTGCATGTTTCTGACGTTATAAACAGGAATAGTCTTCCAAATGGCATACTTTTCAGTATTGCCACGTTCTCTTTTGGGCCACATATATATTCTGGTAAAAAAATTATCATCACTGTTGGAGATTCTATTTTTTGTTTAATCATTAAAAAACACATGTTGTTTCATGTGGTCTATGGTTTTAATATTTCTAGTTTTTAATTCATAAAACATTGTTGCTGTTAAAATTTTCTCACGATATTTTACTGATACCATAATAGAACAAGAATCAAACAATGTGTATTTTATAAATTTGTGAATAAATGTTGAAATAATGTGACTAACAAAATAAGTCCCAAAGCTGTCAATAAATATGATGAATGGTATAATATTCTATGGAAAATAAAAATAAACTTAATATGTGATACTCGGTCATAATCAATATCATACATTACAAAAAATTATTCTGTTTAAAAAAATCTTATTTAAAGCCATAGACCACATAAAACAACATGTGCTTTTTAATGAATAAATACAAAATGGGATCTTCAAAACTGATGACAATTTTTACCAGAATGTTAATGTAGCCCCACAAGAGAGCGTGAAAAGACTGTAAAGTATGCAATTTGCGTGAAAATTCATGTTTCTGACGTCAGAAACATGCAAAAATTAGTATGAAATGAAAATGTTGTGCGGCTTGCATAAATCGAATTTTCTGATCACTGCTACGGGGCTACTGTTGGGTTTTGAGACAAACTAAAGTTATTTATGTTAATCCCATCAAGTGTTTTGTGATATAAATGCTTATGCTTTTCTCTGGTCTATTCTTTTAAAACATTTCAAGCTAAAAATATTTCCATATTTATTTTTAACGCAATTTTTATCAGTTTTAAAAAAAAACTAAAAGTTTTAAGTGTTATAATATAAAAACAAAAACAAAAAACAATATTGTTAAAAAAAAAAATAATATAGTGTTTTTTTGTTAAAGCTTCAAAAGAATAAAATGACAGAGGGTAACATCTGAGTAAAATTTTGTTTATCGTATATTCGTTTGTTTGGAGCGTGGTGTGTATGTACGTATATGGGCGTACACACGTATTATGAAATGCATAAAAACCTTTGGGGGAATTCTTTTTGTTTTTTCCCACTTCTCTCTCTCTCTCTCTCTCTCTCTCTCTCTCTCTCTCTCTCTCTCAATATTGTACCAAGAACACCAGATGTTCCAAAAATATGCTAAACGTAAAAATGACAGCACACAAAATAGTTTATATCTTAATAAAAAGCGTTACTCTCTTTATTTAAATAATTTTTCATGCAAAAATATTCAAGTTCTTTTATTTTGTTTGTTTTTTCTTTATAAATAATAAATACCATTATGTTAGAGAAAAAAAAATACATAAATTTGATAATTGGATTAAAATTTTACACTGTTTAAAAATATGAACATTAAAAACTTTTTTTAAGTTTCTTAGTAATGTACTTGAAATTATTATTAGTATTATGCATTACACTTTACTTGTAAAAATTTTATAACCTAATTTTAGTTTACTTTCTTTTAAAAAGTATAGTTAATTTTATTATTATTAGTATACGTGGTTGTTTTGAAAATTGACGAAAAAAAACTGCTTTTTTCTTTTTGCACGACGTATAAAATAGTATGCATTAACTCTATTTAAGGTTCTTTTAAAGACATTTGCTGTTATCACAATTGGCTTTTACTATTTAGAATTCTTAATTAATTGATCAAAATAGCATTAATTCTTATGGAGCTTACTTAACAATTCCACTTAAAAAAAGGCCAATTGTAAACACAGCAATCTTTTATGATTAACAGCAATGCTTTTTATTTTACAAATCTCGAAATGGAACATGCATAAAATAATATGATATAATATATATATATCTATATATGAAGTTCGTCCCAACACTATGTTAATTGTTCTTATTATTTCTTATATTTTCTTATTATTATTATGTAAATTGCATAATTGCGGTATTTGGCGCTCTCTTGCATGAGTAATTAACATCAATTTTAGAGGTCCCATTTTGTGTTTAATAATTTTAAAGATCCTGTTATTACAGACCTTAAGCATGTTTTAAATTGAGATTATTTCTGCAGTAACTTTATATAATCCAATGAGAATTGTATCCTAATAATTTATTTATTTATTTTATTTTTTACACCCAGTCAATGCAATAAAGTACATGAATAAAATGGTACAGGGTGAGGGGTAAACAACAGCACTATAGGCACCATACACACTTTTACATGTGTTAGAAAAAATAATAATTAAATTCAACTTACAATTCAACTTGTATTCGACTTGTATTCGACTTACAATTAATAATACAAATAGTTATTATAGGAACTCAAAATTTTAGCAAAGGCTTTCTTTAGTGCAAAGAACGTTACTTTATAACTTACTATGAAACGCATGTATGTATTGTATGATTTATTCTATATAATTTTTTTTTTTAAATCAGTCTTAAAGATTGAAAAATTTATATTATTTTCTAACTCAATATTTCCAGAAAATCTTTCAACCAAATAAATTTGAAAATAGAGGATCAACAAATTTTATTTAATCTAAAAACTCTTTTCTGCAGTTTATTTTCTTTTTCGCTTATAAAATTTCAATTTTCTCTACTCTAAATTATCCATAGTATCATCAAAAAAATATCCCCCCTTGGTTTTATGAAATAAAACATTCATCAAAAAGGCGTGGCTGTTATGATATTTTTTTGTTCCATATATAGTCGCATTTTGACGTTAACGATTTGCCACACTTTTGTGTCATTTTGATGCTTGCGTGTCATAAAAAAAAAAAAATCTTTTTTTTTCTCTCTCTAACTATTGTCAATTGATTTTATTATATAACTAATAACTCTAAATCGATTATACTATACGTCAAGCTATGCGTGCTTGTACATCAATAAAAATATAGCATCTAAAGTAAAATAGACCAATATATAATACAGATGTTACATTTTGACCTTATTTTTTGTATACGCAACAGAATATATTATTCTATGAGAACATGGATGGTATAAAAATATGATCTAAATAAAATATAATCAATTGAACTTACAGTTTTTTTCTTCTTAAATTTCAATACCAACGGTTTATCTAGGCTATATATAACTCTTTTTTTTTTAAATAACGTCAAGCAAATTTTACTGTATACAATGTTTGAGTTTTGTACAAGAATAAGCTGTACATTCTATTCTTTTTGTTACATAGGAATTTGCAAATATTTAAGTAAGATTTTAAGTGCAGCATGAAACTAAAAATAAAACCAGTTGTGTTGTTGATATTGAAGCGATCCTATATTTTTTATAAGTTTTGGTTATATTAATAATAATAATAATAAAACACGATACGGCATTGAACTTTTATGGATATTTGTTCGGTGTTTTTCAGTAATTTGTCAATTTTTGTTATATATTTTTTTAATTCACATTAATGGCTTATACTTGCATGTGAATGTATATATAAATAAATGATTACTTTTTAAGTAAATTTTTAAAATTTCATTAATAAACCAACGAAAAACAAAATTTTGTAACAGATAAAACTGTTTTTCTATTATGTAGAGTAAATTCTAATCAATTATCCATACTTTTATATGCAATTATATAGGCATGTTACATCATATTGAAAAAGTATCGGTATTTTAGATATTTTGATAAAATGGTCGATATAAACTGAGCTAGCAAATCTACTAAAAGTTATCGATAGTTTTTAAAAATTGGTATCGATATTTCACATTTAATACTGTACGATTTGGGAACAGCTAGAACTTAATGCTCATGAGATTTTAATAATATGAGTTATTGCAAAGCATTTTTATGAATATTCTGACCATAAAACATTTATGTAATACAAGGTATTTAGAAATACACAGGTTGAAAAGTTTTGTTTCAGTATGTCCTTTTTTTTTTTTTTTAAATAAAATTACCAAAATTCTTACTTAAAAAAGAATACCTCAAAGACTATGTAATTTATAAAACGAATACTACATAATAGACCATATTATTAAAAGAGCAAAGTTTTTAAACAATTGTGCCTCTTTAATTGTACATAGAAACTTCAAACTATAAATTATTCATCTAATTAGTAAAACAATTTTTATTCAGCTTACTGTATAGCAATTTTCCAATAACTAATCAATATTGTAAATAAATTTATTAATTGAAAAAGTAATTAATATATTAATAGTAATTATTGTTTATTTATTTCTATTTTAACAGTAAATATTTTTTATTTATTGTAATAGAACTTTTTACTATAACAAAAAATTTATATTTACAATAAATATTGTTTAACAGTTTAAAAGCATAAAACAAAACATAAATCTTCATTGTTTACAAAACGGATTAAATTGATATTGAAATATATTTTGGCTTTACTCAGTACGTAGGCCAGAATATTTTTTGCTTTGCACTACAAGAAACAAACGTAAAAATAAATATAACTTAAAAAGAGTGACTTTTTTTTTATTGGCTTTTTTTTCTGTGTCACTTTTTTTTATATCATTTCATGCATTGTTGTTTTTCTGACTCAAAAATTTATTTTTGAGTAAATATTACATAGGTTATATTAAAAAGGGAAAATGTAATTTGACCTTATTTTTTTGTTATTTAAATTTTAATGCATTTAATAAAGTTAATGAATGGCCTTTGTTTTTAAGTAAAAGATACAAAAAAATGACTATTTTCATAATTTATTGTTATATTGATATATTTAAAGTAGAAAACTTTAAGAAGTGACATCCCAAAGTGTTAGGCAGACCCGCAACACTCATTTCTTTAAATTTGACAACGCTGCAGACAAAATTACTATAGCGTGCTCTCTGATTGGCGCCTTGAATCGGCCACTTCTGGTCTCTGATTGGTGCTTCAAAAAGCAACGTTGCCAAGTTAAAACTGTTGAGTGTTGCAGTCTGCCTAAAACATGAGGATGTCGTTTCTCTGTTAAAGTTCTCTAATTTAAAGAAAACTAAAATACTTTCAAACGTGTCTATAATGCAAAAAATATTATTCAGTTTGAAGGAGTTGGTTTTATATAACTTAAAGCCACATAAAACAATAGGTGCTTTTTAATGAATAAACACGAAATGGGATCTTTGAAACTGATGACAATTTTTACCCGAATGTTAATGTAGCCCCACGAAAGAGCGTGAAAAAACTGTAAAGTATGCAATTTGCGTGAAAATTCATGTTTATGACGTCAGAAATATGCAAAAATTAGTATGAAAATGTTGTGCGGGTTGCATAATTCGAATTTTCTGATCACTGCTACGGGGCTACTGTTGGGTTTTGAAACAAACTAATGTTATTTATGTAAATCCCATCAAGTGTTTTGTGATATAATTGCTTATGTTTTTCTCTGGTCTATTCCTTTAATGACTGACTATAATTTTCATTTTTTTCTTTTTTATATACAAATTAAGGCAGTTACAGAAGAGCAGAAGAGAGCCTCATTAGAAAAGCATTGGGTTGTTGTAGATCTCTTATATACACCCCTATGTCTAGAGCAGCCAATGAATTTACCTTACAGTTTTTCAATTTAACATATTTAATAATTTTCATCGCTTTTTCCTCATAATTAAGAAAATACATTTTAAACAATGAAGTTCTATAGATTTAAAATTAATAATACTTTTTGCCCTTTAATAATTTAATTATTCAACATAATATAAAGTTTAGAGTTTATTTATTTATAAAATGCAGTTTCTTTACTTGAAAATAATACAAAATGCGTTTATAAAATATAATGAATTAGGTTTAATATAATTGCATATAACTCTTACAAAGAGTTTCATTGAAATTTCTAAATGATTTATCGTAATCCATATGGTTTAATATTACGCATATAACAGAGCTTAAATATTAAAGCTAAAGTAATAAATATTTAATTAATGCAGGTACAGAGCTACGCTTTCTGTATAATTTTAGGAATTAGAGAAAGAACAGTGTGAGCTATTTTTATTTTATAATATATAAAATCTTGAACTATTTATTATATTGAGAATTGCTTCTCTTTAATTATACAAATTACTTTACAAATTATTTTACATGAATTAAAAATATATATCTCTTTCAAAAAAATTTATATAAACTAATAGAAGACTTGCAAAATGTGGTTTAGTGAGGAAAAAATTAATAAATAAAAAAGAGAGAGAGAGAGAGAAAAAAAAGCGATTTTTTTTTGAAGGTCTAGAACATTTAAGTAACATTTTTATAATTTTTAGTATTGAGTATAATTCTAACTCGAGTTATAATTGCTTCATTCCCCCATAAGACAGCATGTTAAAGTGAGACGGAAACACCAAGTTGTGTGCTGCTATCACTCAATTATTATTGGTTAGAGTTCCTCGTTTTGTTGGGCTTCAAGTTTTACTTATTAAACTTACTTTTCGCAAGTCTTCTATTAGTCCAACAGGCCTAATTACAATAATGCTAAATAATGACTTTATTCACAAATCATAGGATAAGAAATCTATATCATCAAAGAGTGTTGTTTATTTTCCTTTGAAAATTTTTGCCATGCTTGCATTATAATATTTACTATTCTTCAGTACAAACTATATAATTAATTAATTATGACTCAGCATATATGATAATTAGTACCACTAATTATTACCTTTACTTTGTGTCAGCATAATGAAATTACAAGTGTCTCTCATATGATACATAATTATCAGTTTTCTTGCAACAAAAAGTTGGAATTTATTATGAAAGCTATTATGAAAACCAGCATTATGTTTGCAATTCAAATTTGTATGATAAAACATCAACCATGTGTTGGAATGTTTTGAATGTTTATTTACTCTGTTTTACCGCAAAATATAAAAAGCCTGAAATAGCTTTTAAAATAGACGTAGAATTCTTCGTAAATAAACATATTTTCATTTCTGTGAAATTAAAGTTCTTAAAAATACTTTCATTGTGTAAGTAGCTTCATAGGCAGATATGTTTAATATTTTGTAAGAAACCTATAAATGATTATTAACAAATAAATAAACAAAAAAGCTCAGTTTGAAAAAAAAAAAAAAAAAAGTTCCGAGTGGTATGTATGTATATATATTTTTTTATATTTCTTCTTTATTCAAGCTCTATAATTTTGCATAAAAATGTATATAAAAGGAAATTTTTATTTTTCTTTCCCCCTTTATTTCAACAAAAAATAATAATATTATTACTCATATTATATTATATATGTTACTGTATTAATATAACTTAAATTGTCACATTAAACCGAGAAAAAAAGTATGATATTATTTAAATTTATTTACTTTGTTGACTTTAAATTACATTTATAACTCACAAAGTACGGTGCATTGCTTTTTAACATTTTTTTTCTTTCATTTTTATGTAAGGAAATCCTTGTTTTCATGTAAAAGCATCCAACTGCGTGTAACGTGTTTCCTGACTTTCATTCTGACGCGCTTATGTTGGTGTGTTTTTTACAATTTCAATTTTTTCATATTTTAACCTGCTATGACAACTTTGTTAGTTTTTGACATAACTTTCTTTCAGTTGGTTACCTAAGGTAATTGAGAATTAGAATTAAAATTTTATTTGATTCTCTTTTTACTAGTTAGATACTAATTTTGTCATGAAAATTTTTTACGTCACATTGCGAAGAAAAGAGAATAATAACAAAATGTATAATAACAATAAATATAAAGAAGTTATTGATAAAAAAATATGGGATTTTTTTTTTCATAAAATGGTTAATTCTAAGAAAAAAATACACATTTTTAAAGCTAACACACTTATTAATTTATAGATAATGTGTTAAAAACTTTTAGTCTAGAGTATAAAATTATAATAAAGTATGCTTTAATATGATAACTTAATTTGACGTATTGCTACAATATGGTATTTTAATAAGAAAGTACTAAAAAAAAAAAAAAAAAAAAGTTCAGTGTCTGCACAATATTATACTTTATTTATACAAAAAAAAATCCACCTACATTCATAGTAATCAGCAAAATAAATGCATATATGAAATAATAATAATAAAATGTTATAAATTTTTAGAAGCCCACAATATGAAAATAAAACCATTTGTCCGTTGCCATCAGCGATAGTTTGACGAAAAAAAAATCTCCTTTCATATGGTTTGCGTAAACTATTACTTTTTTTTTTTTTTTTTTTTTTTTAAGGTATATGTTAAGTAAGAACAATAGTAAACAAACAATGGACTCTGAAGCAATGGGCAAAAAACATCACAAAAAAGTTTAACTTTCAAAGCTTTATATTTTATCATATATAATTAAGTTTAAAAAAAAAAAAAAAAAAGTCCACTCCATTATTTCTTCAACTTTCCTCATTTCAAGAGAGATCCATAATACGGTGCCGGACATTTGATTTTAACAGGAAATCCTTTAAAGCCGACGTCATTATTAGATTAGTATAGAACTATAACATAGAGAAAGCAAAAAAAAAAAAAGAAAAGAAAAAAAAAAGCAACATAGAATTAACCATCACATTTGACGTGAAACTTAGTTTCAGACCTCATGTCAAGTGTGATATAAATGTATGATACCTAGTTTAATATATAACTCAACTGTTGTCATTCTACCATGAGAATGGACTTTCTATGCACTTTAAATGATAGAAGTTCATACTGTAGCTTGTTATAAAACATATAGTGAATATCAGTAAAGTGATTGGCTGCCCAACAAAATAAGACACAATCATTGGTTGAACTTGTTTTTTGAGCCGATAAAAGTGAGTCGCATTGAGATTGGAACTTTTTTTTTCTTTTTTTTTTTTTGTAACGTTTCGTTCATTCTTATGAAGTTCAAAGTTCTAAACGACCATATATATAAACGTAGTAAACAGGTAATGACGTCATGATCAGATGTTTTTAACAAAGGAAAATATTCGAAGCTGGCTCAAGAGTTGTGTGTAGTTCATATTATAGAACGAGCTTTTATACTATGTATAGGATAAAAATTATCCTCATTAAATAAGGTTTCTAACAGAATTTTTTTTTTTTTTTTTTTTTTTCAAAGTATAAAAATTTGAATCGCAAGGACTGAGAAACAAATCTCAAATATAATGTTGTTCTATTTTCAAATATTATGTGACTATTTTTAATACTGATAATTTTATTCCGAGTATTTAAGCAGACGTTATTCTTACATTTTTTTTCTATTTTGCTATTATATAGGTTATATAAGTTTATAAATTTTTTCCACCCTATAATATATGCATGTAAAAATTTGAATAATTTTCATTAATAAATTTATTTTTACTAAAGACAGAGTATATTTGTACTGTACGACGTAAACCACACTTGTAATGATATAATAATAATAATAATAATACATGGTTTGTTTTGAGCACCAAATCTATATACGCAGTGGTGGAAGTTGTTCAATATTAAGCGTATTTAGAGACGTGAACTTCGCAGAAAGCAAGTAGTTTCACGTTTGTTGTGAGCACCAAAAACTTTAGTGGTGCGTGCATGTGAGCAAAAGGAGACTATGACGTCACATGATTCAATCGATCTCTATATACACCCCGCAACCACCTTAGTGTGTGTGTATATAAATATATGTATGTATATATATGTGTGTGTGTATGAGTGTGCAAATCCCAAGTGAAAAACCTCCAGACACATTATTTAAATTGTAAAACTACTCTTTATTTTATCCTTATTATTGATATGTAAAGCTCACATAATATTCATAATAATATTATTAAAAAAAATTTTAAATAAATTTTTAATATACTTCAATATCAGAGTGAGAAGAATATATAAGTATAATAAAAAGTGTATATTAGTTATTTGTATGATATATCATATTCAAATTAAATAATATTACATTTTTATTTTTTTGTTAGAGAATTTTTTTTATTTGTTGTAGAATTTTTTAATTTTGATATAATAACTTGTTTAAAATATAAGTTACTCTTTAAAAAAAAAGCATTTTAAGTTAATAAAACATATGAAATATAAATTTATCTTACTATTCAAAACACTTGCGTATATATATAATATAGAGAATTGGTGAAACAGGGAACGGTTAATACGCGTAGAATTTAAAAATATTATCAAATATATTTTTGTCTAAAGTTTAACTTCCCCCTTCAAAAAAAAAAAAAATAATAATAATAAAAAAAAAATAAAAAAAAATAAAAAATCATAAAAATTGTAAACATTAGCTTGTAAATTTATTATTTATATAATTACTTCCATGAAGTGCTATACATAATTCACTTACTAAGATTTTACATTAAAACTTTATTCAGGAAATTAGTAAATAAATTCACACGCCGCAGTCAGAGATTTCTCTACAAATCTGAGGAGATAAAACTTAGAATCCCAACAATCT
The DNA here is from genome assembly GCA_949318235.1 of Ecdyonurus torrentis. Classification (NCBI taxonomy): domain Eukaryota; kingdom Metazoa; phylum Arthropoda; class Insecta; order Ephemeroptera; family Heptageniidae; genus Ecdyonurus; species Ecdyonurus torrentis. The sequence continues at coordinate 41,374,809 of OX439129.1, forward strand.
CTCAAGTTTATTTCTTTGCACTCTCACAAATCCGGTTCTAAGAAGAAAATAACACAGAAATTTCTCGTGAAATAAATTAATAATAAATTTAACTTGAGCGCGTAAATTGTTGCTTGTACATGATTAAATAATATTGCGTTAAAAAATACATAGAAATGACAGAGTAAAATCTTCTTTCACTTTGTTTTCAATAATTAATTTTATTAAAAATTACGAGCTATATTTCTTAAAAATTGTTTGAAAAAATTGTTTGAAAACAATAAGGTAACAATAAAAATGACATTTTCCGATTTTTAATACACGCGCTTGGGCCATACCTGCGAGATTTGATGAATGTTCTAGGGATCGGCGATATATATCGATATATCGGACTACTCGATACATTTGCTTCGATAGTATCGATACTATCGATACTTTTTTGTGGCGATATATATCGATATATCGATACATAAATCCGACTATCGGTATTCGATACTTTTTGAAAAAAATCATAGTAATTTATTTAAAATTTCAAATAGCAACGCAGTTTTCGCGCGCTCTGTTGTACCAACGAATCAGCGCGTGCAGCTGGGAGGGCACTGTGTATAAAAGCGCACTGCCACCTGCATCCCCAGCTCAGTCAGCTAGTAGATGTTGTGTATGAATCATCTCTAGCTGTACAGAGCTCTCTGCCGTGCCTTGCCTGATGAGTCCTAGGTAAATTTGATACTACAATTGTAATAGTGCTCATGTCCCATACCCTCTTAAAAAAAATTTTCGTTGTTTTTATCGCGTTTTTGGAAGTCATCGATAGTTTTCCGATATATCGAAGTATCGATACTTTTCTTCGATATTATTTAATTAGTATTTAGTACTTTTGAAAATACCCGATATAAAAAGTATCGATACTTTTCTATATATCGCCGATCCCTAGAATGTTCAATATTTCTTAAATAACCGTTTATTATTTTTTTTTTACCAAAAACTGTCACTTTAAATGGGCAATATCTGTGGACGATAATTCAAACTAAAATTCTCCTGGTTTTATATCCACCGTAATTTCTTAAGAACGTTCTATAGTTTTTAATTCAATTATCATTATATATTTATTTTTTTAACAGTCTCAAACCAAACTGCAAAAACGTTTCTAACACTATTTGAGTTTCTTAATTGTTTCACATAAGCTTAGGTTAATTTAAAAATAAACTATTTTGTTGTACTGAATTCACGTACTACTACCTACATAATAATACATACATAGTAATACATACACACATTACACACGTCTCGTAGTTGCTTGAACTTTTGGTAGTACGAAAGAAAAATAAAAAGAGGAGGCTAGATTAACAGAGTTTTGAGGAGCTGAGGAGGTGAGTGGTCTAATAGCAAGGTAGGAGAAACATAATATGCATGGACGAGGCACGTACGATGATGCACATAAAAATATACCATTTATTTAAGCCACTTTACTTTACAGAACGAGCTTTACACAGGAAGTTCAAAGTCTGACAATTTTTTCTTTCTATTATAAACTTACAATCAAACCTCAAGTTTCAATTGAAGATTTTAAGAGTTTGGTACGTGTAGTATGGTCTGCATTTATAAAATTATGTATATATTTTTACACGTGATTTAATAACTGCATAAATGAAGAAAGACAATCTGTGATGATAAAAGTGTAATAAGACAGGAGTGTAATTTTAATACCACGAATCGAAGGAAATATGGATTAAAAAGGTAAGGTGCCAGCTGTATTTTGATTTATTTTGGAGGTGGTAATAATATTAATCAAATTATTAACTATGTAATAAACATTACGCAACAAGTAACTATCAATTAAAATATATTGCGACATTTTATGATATTTAAATGAGGAATAAGCCACATGAAATAATTTGACAAATTTAATGCAGCTTGCCAACAAACCACTAAATAACCGACAGAGACAAAAAGTATGTATTCCCTTCCCCCATCTTTGTATGCTGCAAAACATTGTTTAAGTAAATCTCTCTCTCTCTCTCTCTCTCTCTCTCTCTCTCTCTCTCTCTCTCTCTCTCTCTCTCTCTCTTTTATTTAATGGTTTTTGAAGTTGAACACAATTTCAAATCTTATACTAATTATAATTCATGATGTATTGAATTTGTTAAAAAGACGTAAATATAAAATAATAAGTATATAATAGATATATATTCTTATTATTATAGATCTATAAAATAGAAAGCAAATTGAAATTTAGTGTAAATGTTACCAAGTATGTCTGCAAGTCAATATTTTCACGCGGTACAAAGAAGGATCTTTTATAAGCATTATCAAGTCACTACAACAAAACTTCCACTTCAGACAATAAAGTTTGTCATTTTTATGAAAATTTTATGTTCGTGCTATATAAAAGATTATGTAAAGAAATCCAGTCTTAAATTTTATTTTTTTAAAAAATTCGACTTTTTTTTAACTCGCATCAACAACTTATTCTTCAAGAGGTTGAAAAGATTTTATCGTTCATTTTTTGTTAAAAAAAATTAAACTTTTTCTTTCATCCATCCATGAAGAGTCCTTTTCTTTATAAAATTTGAAATAAAAGAGAGATTAATATATAATTTCAAAAAAATCGTTACTATTTAGAGTATTTTTAATTTATGAAAATAGGTCTTTTTGTTGTTGTTTTCAACTTTCATTATAAAGGAATTAGAAATGTTTGACGTATATAGAATAAATTTTCCTTGAATTTGTAATTATGTTGATGTTCTAAACTGAGATGTGGGCGCACAACTTACTTTTCAATGTAAAGTAAAGAAAGTAATCTGACAAACACGTGATATTCTTGGAATATTATAACACTGAACAAGGAAAAGCAGGATAACAATGATACAGAGTGACTATGCGTACAGTCGAATAATAATACATAATAAAGTCTTCTTTAGATATTGATTTTTACTGCTTTAGATTTCTGAAACATTTTTATTTTGATACATTTTTTTTTTCTACACATGGGAAATAAGTATTGTTATGCAAAGTCCCTATTAAGTTGCTTGGCGTGTTACTGGCTCTTTTTAATTATGTTAGAAGACAACAACATTTTTCAAATACTTTTTTTACCTCCTTTGCATTTAGTAAAGATATTTTAACAATATTCTATTACCTTCTTGAAACTTCTCTCATCAAAGCAAATAAGTAAAGAGAAGTGTTCTTGTTTATGAAGACAGGAAATTGGCAAAACTTGACTTCAATATGAACCATCGAACGGAAAGGACAATTATTTTTCAAGGACGTAACATTTTATACATATTTCAGTTATTTTTTTTTCTAAACTCCTTAAAGTGATATTATATATATATATATATATATATATATATATATATATATATATATATATCGATGCTTCCGCGTCAAAAAAGATTATCTGCCGATTCCACAGACCCCGCGAACAGATTAACTGCGAATTCCATACTTTCCACGAGTGGAGTAACTGCAGATTCCGCCAGCACGACCCGCAGAGCAAGTGCAAATTTTTTATTGCTCCCCAAGAGATCATGTGCATTTAGTAAGTAGACTATCTGCATTGCTACACTTAATTTTATTTTTATTATTTCTTAGCATTGATTGATTATTTAATTATTAAAAATACTACCTTAAAAAAATATTAGTCCTATAGAATGAAAAAAAAAAAAAAAACTAACAATATATCTATACTTTTCTTTACCCAATTTTGTTAATACATAGTTAACATTTTTTTTTTTTAAATGCTCTATTTTGTCAATCATTTAGCTGTAATATTCTAAATTAACATTCATAACTCATAACACTTTTTTTAATGATATTTCCTTGTAAAAACTTTTTTTTTAATACTACTGTAGTACTTACTTCATAATTTTAAAGGCGAAAAACAAATTATTATTATTTTTAACTTAAAAATGAAAGAAAGAACAAACTGCTTTTGAAAAAAAAAAAACTTTCTTTTTGAAATTATAATTCACTTCATAACCTAAAAATTTAATAAAATTATAACTTTTTTCCTATACATCAATACCAGCAGCCAGTAAATAAAATTAGCAGTAAACTGCATACTACTCACAACACAGACTGAATGAAAACTGAGCTCTCTTGGTTAAACATCGGAATTTAGTTTATAGTATTGGGCAGGATAAAGGCTATATTTTATTACATTATTCTAATGTGGACTTTGAACCTTCAAAATGGCATTCTGTAAAACTCTTGGAAATTTCTAATCTATTAAACAAAATTTAGAAATAAAAAATATATAAAATAAAAATAAACTTACAGTATAATATAATAATAATTATTATTGAGTATTAACTTTTTCATTGCATATTGCCATTATTTAAATAGCTAAATGATTCAAAAGCAAAGAAAATAATATTTTATCTTGTGAAATTTTAAAATCTATTATTATATATTTTAAATACAATATTAAAAAGTCAAACATAGTGAAAAGAAAAAGAAAATTACTATCAATAACACGGCAGGTGAACCCGTGGAAAGTGTAGATAGTCTATTCGCCAGCAATAAAAATTTTGCACTTGCTCTGCGGGTCGCGCTGGCGGAATCTGCAGTTACTCCACTCGTGGAAAGTATGGAATTCGCAGTTAATCTGTTCGCGGGGTCTGTGGAATCGGCAGATAATCTTTTTTGACGCGGAAGCATCGATATATATATATATATATTATTCATAAATTTATCTGATTTAAAAAAAGTTAGTTTTTATTAACCTGGAATTTTGCCAATAAAGAAGTTCTTTTCTAACAGACATTTTAGGAAATTGAAGGTAAAGATAATGAAGTTGGAATCTCTCTCTCTCTCTCTCTCTCTCTCTCTCTCTGCATCACATAGTTCAGTTAAAATTTAAAATTTCCGTCTGCTTTTCATTTTCATTCCCAGCCAAAAAGATTTTACTTTATAAAAGGTAAAAATATAATTATGAATTTAAATTGAAAAGAGTATTTTAATTTCCTTACTAATGATTCATGCTACATGAAGACTTGAAAATAATAAAGTTTAAAATAAGATTCCTATAATATAATATAAATATAAAAGCATATTATACATAAGCATTTTTTTTTATTATTTTAAAATATTTGAAGTTTAATTTAGATTTTCCTCGAAAAAATAAAAATAAATTCTATAAGCTTTCGCCTCTGAGTCAAAATAATAAAACGTGCATGAATGTTTTTATCAGATAAAATCGCAAACTGTATTATATGAATGCAATACATTGCGGTTTAGTACTACAAGGTGACATATAGAAACATTTTTAAATTGCTTTATTTATTGATATATGTAAAAAAAGAAAATGAAACTCTGAAAAGGTTTGTGAGAAGGAAAAACTTTATTGTGAGATATGAGTTCGATCGCAGTGGCAGCGTGGTATGCCAGACACGCTGATTGTGGGTCGCAGCAGCCGTCTGGATTTCTAACCTATCACAGGGTCATTACACGGAGAGAAAAGATACTTAAAATAATACGAGGTAAAAAAAAAATAACACAATCTTATTATGTTATTGGTTGAATTGATAAATTTGGGACCTATGATAAAATGTCACGAAATTCACAGTATTTGATGCTTTTTGCAAGCTGAATGCAATGATGGTATTTTTAAAATAAGTAAATTTTTGAGATATTCAATAAAATATATAGATTATCATGTATTTCTTATGGAACTAAAATGCAACCCGCCATACATAGTCCACTAGGTCTCAAATATATCTTGCTAGCCTTTTTCTTCTTATTTTCATTATAATCAGTTTCTTTAATGTGCACATTTTTATGTGTAATGTTATTTTATTAAAATACGTATTTTTCATATATTAATGAACGTATTTTTAAACTTGCTGATTAACTCGTATGAAAATTTTTTGCCAGCTATAGAAAAACATCATATTATATTAAGAAACTAAGGTTATTATTTTTAGTCTTAAAGTTGTACGTCAAAACTATTTTGTTAATCTATAGATCTGATACCCCCCCCCCCCCAAAAAAAAAAAAAAAAAAAAAAAACTTGCACGTTTGGAATATTACTTGACAATTTTTAGCACATCACGTTGTATGAATGTGAAAAGTACAGTATGAGAGAAATTCAATTTTCGATTTCACTAAAAAGCAATATTATTGAATATTGAATTCAAATTTCTTTCTTTAAGTTGTCACTTCATCTACTGTTATCTGGAAAGTCGATTTATTTGACATGCATTTCTCTCTCTTTTGCACCTAAGAAATCTAAAGGTTAAAAGTAAAGTCAATATCAAATATATATATATATATATATATATATATATATATATATATATATATATATAAAAGGGTTATATAAACTATAACTAAATTTATATTTGCATAAATATCTACTTTAAATTTTTTAACTAACTGTAAAAAAATATTTAGTTTTCAAGATGATGATACTCAGGGTAAATTTAAAAATGTTACTAAAAACATTATTAAACTCATAATAAAATATGGAAAAAGATAAAAAAAAAAATTATTTTGCAAAATATACATTTTTAACGTGCGTTTCTTTATGAATGACAGACTTTATATTTTTCTAATTGAATAATAAAGGTAATTTTAAATTTGTCATTTTTTGTTGTGTGTGCGTTTTCGGTAAAAAAGAAAAAAAAAAAGGACAATAAGAGTTATTTAACCTAAAATTTTGCGTTACAATCACCACAAAATTTTATAAAGAGCTTCATTATAATAATAACCTTATATAAAATTCTATAGAACTTTATTAAGCATAATTAAATGATATTATTTTTTTATGAAAGTAGAACAATATGAAGTTAATTATAAATTGGACAAATAAACTTTACTGTTGGAGGAGAAAAAAAGAAACTATAGTGGGTATATACTCTGGAATATACAATATGATTTATAATAATAAAATTCGCTTCGGCTCACTTACTGTTAACTTAATCAAGTAACGTCCGCCTGCTGTCATTGAAATAAATCAAATCAATATTCGTTGATATCACGCACCATCAAATCTTATTATTGTTTTCATGTGCACAGCGTGAATTACATATTGAGAGATCAATTTATATTTTGATGCAATATATATTGGAACTCTATTATTTTAAATTTATAATTCAGTTAAAAATAAATATGATTTAAATTGACAAATTTAATAGGTTTGTTGTTATATATTTTACTAAAGATTTATCTTAAAGGCATAGAAAACATGAAATAACACATTCTTTTAATCACTACACACAAAATGGGATTTTCAAAACTGATGATAATTTTTACCAGAATGTAAATGTGGCTCAACAAGAGAGCGTGAAAAAACTGTAAAGTATGCAATTTGCGTGAATATTTCTGTTTATCACGTCAGAAACAGGCAAAAATTAATGAAAATGTTGTGCGGGTTGCATAAATTGAAATTTGCTGATCAGTGCTACGGCGTTACACTTGGGTTTTGAGACCAATCATTGTTATTAATGTAATTCCCATCAAGTGTTTTGTGATATAAATGCTAATGTTTTCATGTTGGCTATGCCTTTAAAGGAATTTTGTACTAAAAAAAAAAAAAAAGAAAAAAAAGTTGATATAACACAAGATGGAAACTTTATACACACAAATATTAGATCTCTTAACTCTTCTGTAGCCTCTCAAACTTGGAAGAAAACTTGTAAAGTAAACAACTCGTTTTACAATTTCTAATGTAGATTTAGATTTTGTGACGTCATGAATTCCAAAATGTGCCTTTTTTTTTACAATTTTTAACCCCAGTTTGTGAGGACATAAAACGGTTAAAGCAAAAAAATATAATGTATGTATGATAGCCCCATCTCATGATTTATCCCTTTGTTTTCAGTACTGGATATACATTAAACACATGATATATCATAAGGTTCATACTCGTTAAATATTATTTAAATATGTAATAACATGTTGGAAAAGAAATTAAGAGGAGGATTTTGATGAATTTAATAATATCAAGTTTTATTGCATCGACTAAATATTGACGTTTTGTATTTATTTAGTTTGTTCTGTTCAGCCAACGATGGCTCAACTTTTTCCTTTTTTTTTTTTTTTTTTTTTTTTTTTTTTTTTTGCTTTTTTTTTATACCAACGTAACTTTAGTATACTATGATCGGTAATAACAACTTAAGCTTACCTTTTTATCAAAAAATGTGTACTTCAAAATGTGTAGAACTCTCTAATATACATTTTATTTGTTTATAACCTCTTGTATCATTTTATAAATAATACGCTTCCAACCTTCCAACCCTAAAAAAATGATACAACAATAAAACTTTTTGCTGTTGATCTCTACTGGTCTACAATAATGAAATTATCAAGTGTATTTCATGTTATAAGAAAAGATGATATAACAAATTTCTTGCTTGTTATAGAAAATTTCTTATGATATTTGTATTCTTTTTTTTTCTTGTATTTTGCGACGAACGTATATATAACTATGATTAGGAAGGCAGGTCACGATAGAAAACAAAGACTATTTGGACTTCTTCTTTGCCTTCCTTTGCTCTCACACCCTGCAGCTAAGTAAACTTCGTAACTCCACCTTGATTAAACACACTGTCTCTTCGTATTCCTTGACTTAACGAACGTGTTTTAAAACTTCATCTTTTTTTTTTTTTTTTTTTTTACTTTTTCTTTTTTTGCCTTCGTCTTAACTTGAGCTGTAGTATTTGAAAAAAATTCAAAGTCAGCCAATTGCTAAAAAAAAGAGGTAGATTTGAGATTTAATATTTATAAGAATCGTAATATGATTATACCATAAAAAATGCGCATTACGTGCTCTCTTTTAAGAAATTTCGGTGCATGCAATGTTAACTGAATATATATATATATATATATATATATATATATATATATATATATATATATATATATATATATATATATATATATATATATATATATATATAAATATATCTGTATATATTCGTGAGTATGGTAATTGTATACGTTAACAGATTAAATTTGACATAAAATATAATATAAGATAAATTAAAATTAAATAATCTTTTGTGTTCTGAAGTTAGTTATTCACTTCAACTACCATTAAAATTCAGAAAACATGTATACCAATAATAATTTTATAACAAATACAAAATAAAAAAAAAAGCTACATGCACAAGATTTTCAAAAAGATCGTTAAACAAATGTAATCTGTCATTACTAAAACAGCACTGATAATTTGTTACAAAGTTAAAATGTCAAAGAAACCATTTTTTTTATGTCTCATTTCCTGTTAAATTCAAAAAATTCATACAATCTCAATATAATATTTAATTATTATTATTATTATTTTTTTTTTAAATAAATAAATTGGTGACTTTAAGATCATTTAACCATCTTATTCTTTTGGTTTACAAAGAATGTTTATGAAAGCAAACAAAAAAAACTGCATTATTATTGATAGCAATGTAATTTGGCATGATACAAAAATCATTTTTGGCATAATAAGAAATCATGTTAGGTTAGCTTTTTCTGCATGGTTATGTAACAACAACTACTGTAAAAGTTCATCTATTGTAGTATTGACTTATTACGTTGAAGATGATGAAGATTTGACCTTTAGTAAGTAAGCCTCTTGAAATTTGACATTTTGAGTTGAAGCTCATTTTTCACTGTCATATCGTAACCAATATTTTGTACCTATAATATATAAAACGCCAAATGTAATTTTTAGTAACATGATTTATTTTATAAATAAAAAATAATAATAAAACAAAAGACATTATATAAAGTGGGCATTTACTATGGAGAGGATTATTATTATTATTAATCTTTTTATCAGATTTTTTTTTCATTCATGTTTTGTTATCGTAATTTGTAATTATAAAAATAGTCATGTCACAAGCTAGATATAGAATTTTACTTTCGGAAGAACTGTAGTTCTCTCTCTCTCTCTCTCTCTCTCTCTCTCTCTCTCTCTCTCTCTCTCTCTCTCTCTCTCTCTCTCTCTCTCTCTCTCTCTCTCTCTCTCTCTCTCTCTCTCTCTCTCTCTCTCTCTGCCTTTGTCTCTGTCTCTATGTCTGTCTATCTCAAACAATGTAACTAATTCAGTTTTATATTTTACTCTAAAAGGACTACATGCTTTGAAAGTTTAATACGTCGTACGAATACAAAAAAATGATCATGATGAAGCCATTACAATATTTACAACAGTGCAAAACCGTTTAAGTATCATATAATAATATTATTATTTGAAATTTGACTCAGGATATATTGCAGATTTTGATTTACTTTAGACAATGTATCAGTACGCTATTTTTATCTCTCGCTTTCATATTTTCTTATTTTGAATTGCAGTATGTACCGAAAGTAAATAAACAAAACCTTTCCGAAATAAGAAATGCATTGCAACACTGTATAACTTTTCCTCTCTTTCATTGGAGCATTCTCACTCTCGTCTCCTACTGATGTAATGCACTGTTGCCAAATATACGTTATTCCCATAAGCTTAAAGGCGTAGAACACCTTAAACAAAAAACATCTATAATATTTTAACATACCTAAATATCAACGTAGATTTGGCTGGGGTCATTTATTTCTAATTTATTTTCCGTTTTCTAAAATGGCAGCTGCGGGTTTTTGACGTCACAGCTCACCTGTTTCCGCGCGGGTGAACTACTGAGCTGTGACGTCAAAAACCCGTAATTGTGATTTTGTGAATGGAAAATAAATTAGAAATCAATGACTCTGGCCAAATCAACGTTGATATTCAGGTTTTTTAGGATATTAGACATGTTTTTTGTTCATTTAAGGAACTTTTTTTATTTACTTTTGGTACCTCACACAACATGGAGCTTTTTTATTTAAAGAAACGTTTAATAAAAAAAAAACATACTATTGTGCTAACATATATTTCATAAATTGAACAGCTTAAAATATATTCTAATAATATAAAAACAGAAATTTATTCAAAATCTGTTTACTTTATTAATTTAACTAAAAACAAAAACCATTGAATAATAAAAGCAAGAGTATGTTTTGTAATTGTGACATAAAATAGCAATTTAGAGAGGATGATAAATGTGTTAAAAACATTATGAAACAAATTACGTTGTAAAATTAATGATAGTTAATGAAGTCCAAAATATGCTTAGTGTAATACGTATACATATAGAGTATAGTATATTATACACATAGAAAAGGTGGTCAGAATAGATATAAGCTGTCGGCAGAATGATGTGAGCTTGTTGAGATTTAGGTTGGTGGTTTTTCCTCTGACGTCTTTTACATACATAAAACTAAAGGCATATAATACTCGACGTTTTCTATACTACATCCTTACTATAATGAAACTACTTCTCATACTATTTGAGTATTAGAAAATCATTAATAAAGGAAGTATACATTGCTAAGGATATTGTATATTAAGTCTTTCAAATTTAGTCAACTATCCATTTTACGCACCAGTGCAATTTTGCTATGCTCTGAATAACTTACAGAAATTGATATTGAAAATCTAAACTAGAGTTCAATTGGAATGTAATTTATTGAAATTGAAGTTCCATTTTGACTTTTCTATTTTTCTTCTTTTTTACGTAGTGGAAAAAAACAAAATGCATTATGATGTATGTAGGAAATCAGTATGTGGAGCACATAATTTATAGCTGAAATGGTAACTGCATATAATCGTATATATCTGCGTATTATAATTATTTGCAATTTTAATTTTTTCATGTTACATGATCATACATTATTAAAAATACTTTTAAGTTCTTCTTTCAAAATTTAAATGTTAAAAATAACTTATATTACCATTACAAACCTTTCATGGACAGAATAAATTATGTAATTTATGCTGCATTTATATCACTATAGCATAAATTATGCTAAATTAGAATAACATAAATAATTATGCTGTAAAACATATTATTTATGCTATATAACATAATTATTTTGTAATATAGTATAAATTATACCGCATTGAACAAATTGTGCTAAAAATGAGCTAGCATAATTATTACGTATTTATTGTTGTAATAAATCACGTAATTTATGCTGAATTTATGTCATTACATCATAAATGATTCTAAATTGGAACAGCATAAATAATTATATACGCTATACAACTTGATATTTATGATATTTAACATTGATATTATGCAGTAAATTATGTTGTAGAATGGTTGCTGAAATAATATCATCAGTGTTTGTAACTAAACTATTACACTTTTAGTATTGTCAGTTTGAAGAAATAGCCCTAAAAAATAAACTTTATTGTATATAAATTTTTACGATAACTCTAATAAGTTAAATTTAAGCAATTTATTATTCATTATTTCAGCCAAACTGGCAGTAATACAAAAAATAAAATAAAAATAAACACATAGTAACGACATAGAAAAATATTGTAAAGCGATGTTAATTTGGCAATAACACCATTTAACCGATTTATGAGTAGAATATTTTGTAAAAAAAAAAAAAAATTCCATCATACGAATATATTATCATGTAACACAACTACGGCATAAATTGTACATTGTATACCCGTGGTATATATATACCCAGTGCCAAACATGTGGTATACATATAGTTTGAATGACTTATATAAACCACTTTGCTGATAAAACTAAAAAAAAAAAAAAAAAAAAAATTGCCTTCTAATATTTCATATAGCAAAAAAGTATACTTTATGTATCTCTAGAGTTTTTATTATTGATTTAAAAGATGATAAACAATTCAGACATTTTTTTTTATATTTATCGTTTAATATGACGTATTGATAAGTTATATGTATGAAAAGTTCACATATTACAGTTTTAGGCTCTTGCGTACTGGTATTGTGTTCAGGGACAAAAATATCAGAACACTATGCTGAAAATGGCTTCCAACTTGATTGGGAAAAGAAGTATATAGAAAAGTATACGTAAACATTTTATGTTAAAACTTCATTTGAAAATCAACTTACCGTTATGTGTGAGAACAATGAAAGATATTTAAAAAAATATATAATATTGAAAATTACTACAATGTTTGATAATAATAAAAATAAATAAATATGAAACGATTTATGATATGGACTGGTATTTGACCAAAGCCTCGATATCAATTTATCATTAAATAAAATATAATTAGATTAAAAATAGTCTAAAATTTTACAATAAACTGAAAACTAAATGGTAAAAATACTAACTACACAACTACATGAAAACATTTAATGCTATAAAATTTTCAATGATTAATTAGTGTTTCAGTGCTTTTTAACATTTTCATATGTATATTTTGTCTACAATTTACATATTATTTAAATAATACACAAAGCAAAAAAAAAAAAATAATAATAATAATAATAAAAAGAAAAACGTGAAATTAAAGTGCCAATAAAAAGTTTGAATTGCAAATTATTTCTAGCTTATTTTTTTGAGGCTTCGGACTCACCTTTGACATCTGAGGGTTTTGACAGAGAAAGAAAAAAGGTCTCAGAAAAAAACAACAAGAAAGTATACACAAAATATAAAAGATGTAAAACATGGTGAAAAATTAGTAAGATAAAGAGATAATAGATGAGTGTTAGATTAGGTTCAAAACAAATACTCTGTAAATATGAATATAATATAATGTTGTAAATATTGTACATGTTTTACAGGTTACCAACAGCATGAGTCTATTTAATTAAAAATGAGTAGTAATTTCAATCTTATTTTCTAAAGTTAACATGAATATTCTAGGGAGACAAAAACGATGAGTAACTTTTTTAAAAGATAGAAATTTTTTCGTTTAATAACCCAGGCCATTCTGATATTGAACGCTTTGGAATTAATCGATTTTATTTAATTAATTAATTAATACTTACAATAATACTTTAATTAATACTTAAACCATCGTAACAAGCTATTTAGATACTCAAATTATAATTTTTAATTTTACAGGCGCGAAACACCATCAACAAAATACTTGTCTAATATCCTAACAAACCTGAAAATCATCGTTGATTTGGCCGGAGTCATAGATTTCTAATTTATTTTCTATTCATAAAATGGTACGTGTGGACTCTGAAGTAACAGCTCACGTGTTTTACGCGCACGTGGACCAGGCGAGCTGTGACGTCAGAGTCCACACGCACCATTTTGTGAATGTAAAATAAATTAGAAATCAATGACTCCGGCTAATTCAACATTGATTTTCAGGTTTGTTATGATATTAGACAAATTTATTTTTGTTCAAGATGTTCTACGCCTTTAAATTAAAATAATATATATTTATTTTTCCAACTCTATATTTTTTAATTAAATTAAAGTAATTAGTAAGAATAATTTAATACATTTTTTTACGTCTCATTATTCTATTTTAATGCAAAAATAAAAAGTGAAGTACATTTTACTTTCTAATGATTTTTTTATATGCTTGCCACAATTTATCTAACCCAAATAATTTTCGTATACGTATATTCTTAATTTATAAAACAATTACTCAAGTAAGCTAAAACTTTTATAAAGTAAGTATTATAAAAGTTAAAAACGTTTCAATCATATTTAAATAATTTCAATATTTAAGTTGTACTCTTTTTTATATTTTATTAACGATAAAATTTGATTATTCTTTTTACCCCTTCGTAATCCGTTTTTAAAGTTCTATAAATTTGCACAAAAATTATTACAAGAAGATAACCCTCGACTGACACATGAATATATCAAATTTTCTTCATCATAAATACTAAAAATTAAATTCCAAGAGCAACTTTGTTACAATGTTTTGTTTTATTAATTCGTTTTTTAAGACGTTAAATGAAATGTAACTTGGGGTAAGGAACAAAAGACTCAGCGGGAGGTAAAATGACGTAATGACGTTGGGAGAAAGAAGTTGGTTTCCAAGAAACATGGACGTTCATTGTCTGCTTTATGTGTGTTTGTGGGGGGGGGGGGGTGCATCTACAAGAGGAAAATGTGTAAATGAAATATTCACAATTTTTTACTACAATAATTAAATTTGTAAGAGATTATTTTAATTGTGTTATGATACAATTTATTTCAGTATTATTATATGTTGAAAGTAATTATTTTATAGATATTAATTATAAATAACTTTAATAACAAAAATGAAATAGCAATCAACAATAATAATACCTAAATTATATAAAAAAAAAGGAAGTTTTATTCTTTTTTTATTTAGAGAACAAAACTTAATATTTTGTTTAATTATTTACATGCGAGTTTTTAATTTATTAATATTTCAACGTTTAGGACAGTTTTTAATTATAATACAGTTCAATTTACAAGTATGAGGAGTGCAGTTTTTTAATGTAAATACATGGTTATGATTGTGTAAATGATTATCATACAATTGAGAAGAAATTAAAAGTAGATAATACTAACCTGTTTCTCTTCCTCCCTTGACACAAATTCCAAATCCATGCGGCGAGTCAGCTGGTCTGCTCATACTGACAGTTCTGACAGGTAAATTGGCAATGATATTTGGCGGAGGTGGGTGCGTATCATGCCTCGCATGGTGCTTTCCAGCAGGAGGGTGATGATTCGCACCCAACATTCTTATCACCTGCTCAGGAGAAATGGCATTCGTGTGATGATGTTTTGCAGCACGACCTCTCGCATGGTTTGCTGGCGGGGACTGACTAGATGCACGAGTAGCTGCAGTAATAGGTCTAAATCCGATTTCACGTAATGGTACATCTCTTGCCGAGGCTCGATTTGTTTCAACAATCGTATAAGATGTACCAGGGGGTGAATAATATTGTCCTGAGCGATTTCTAGCACCTCCAGCGGTAACTTCAGGGTATCTGGAAGCTGCATCTTCTGCTTCGTAATAGCCGCGACCGGTTCTAAAATTATACAATTTTAAATATTAAAGTCAATTTTAACCAAGTACACAAATTACAGCTTTAAAAGTATTGTTAATAAATGCAAATACGATTTCAATATAAAAATCTTCTAAATGACTAATCGATTTCTTAAACAATCTTAAAGTTAAAGTAAATAAACCATCTTCAAGAAGCGTGGCATTTGACAGATGTATTTATCTATTTAATTTATTTGTATTCTTCATAGATGCATATTTATATATATATATATATATATATATATATATATATATATATATATATATATATATATATATATATATATATATATATATATATATATATATACATAATTGATTATTACGCTGACTGTCACAACCAAATGTTTTACCAAGGAATTTGATTTAAATAATCTATGAGCTTAGTTTATATTTAGGCTAAATATGGTTCTGACAGTAACGTTATTACTTCAAGTTTGTTTTAAAACATTCATATTGAATTCTAAATCTTTTTTTGTATATATATATACGTACTCTAGTACTGCTATTATATAATATATATATATAAAAAAAAGCGTGTTACTGACCTATCTAACTTTGGATGCAAACCAAAAAAACAAATAAAAAAAATATGAAGTGGATCTTCAATATCGTACACTCAATTGACTTCTATAGTATATTAAATTTTGAATGATGCTGTATTTTAATCTAAAAAAATATTTTTGAAGAGAATTGATTTTGTTTCCGAGTGTTTATATATTTTTTTCTTCGTGAAGTTTAAAGAATAATGAAATAATGTTATAATTGTAGTATTTCAAAGAAGAAAAAAAAACGTGTACATACTTTGCATTAAAAAAATAAACACTTTGTATTTAATGTGAGGCAAAAGCGTTGCATTTTGTATGACAGTATGACAGAAGGTATAATTATATCTAATATAAAAATTTCAAAATTTGTGTTTATTGCAAATTTTAGTATGTACTCAAATTTATTAAAAAAAAAAAAAAAGAAAAAAAGTAGTAAAATTTTTATAATTTCATAGCTTGAGGCGATATTATATTTTCAGTTTCTTTATTGATCATAATATCAATTGATTGATTGATTACAATATACAATATATTGATTACAAAAATATTTTTAAAGGACTAAAATATATTCCATAATAGTTTCAGTCATCATAATTCATATTATTAGAAATATATTCTTATAATATTTTATATAATCCAATTTCAATTTACTATATTAAAAAAAAAATTATGTCTGTTTTGTTAAATTAGTCCTGTTCCTTATTTATTATAAAGAAGATTTTTATTATATTTGATTTAACATTACTATATAGTATAGTAATTTCAAGAAATTACAATAAAATTAATTGTTTTTTTGCAGAACTCATCTAAAAACTATTTTAAAGAGGTAATGGTAAAAATATTTATCTAGTAAATTTATTAAATGTCTTAGAGATGATTCATTGAAACAGTTTGTTTGCGTAAATAACAAATCTTAGCATGAAAGCAAATTTTTCTGCAAACATTACGATGACTATTATGTAAAATTACGTATCATCATATATATTAAAATTTATAGCTTTTACATCATGTTTCAGGATTTAAAGTCTTTTGTAAAAAAAAAACGTATTATATAAAGTTTGAGAAAAGAAAATGGTCTTATAACATTCTAGAAACAAGAATAAAGATTTATTTAATACATTATGTATGTATATTATATAAAATATTATTTATGCACATAAAGAATAATTTGGTAGTATACGTGAAATATATACATATTTTTTTAGTTTAAAAAACATGATAAATGAGAATCTGGAATGAAAAGATACCATACAACAATCAATACTAAATTACACCTTATGCCTGAGTATCAAAATGTAATAAATTACGATACTTACACAAAAGAAAAATAATGAGTTGAAATTTTCTTCTTCATTTCATACTAGTTACATGTGTTAAAAAAAAAAGAAGGAAAAAGTTTTTTTTATCGAAAAAATTCGTGACTCGTGAAAAATTTACTGTTTATTTTATCTTTTGTATTATACGTATATCACGAAATTTTATACTTTTCAGCTTTTTTTATTATTATTATTTTTGACTTCATTTTTCTTTTTTGATACTTCGTCAGGAAGTGTTAAATAAATGAGGCGTTTCTTTTTTTGAGATATAAAGAAACATAAAATGTGTAGTCTTCAATATGTTTATACTTATTATTATTATTATTTTAACATTAAAATATGAGTTTTTTTTTATATTTTAAAATGTTTCTTTGTAAAGGAATGAAAATTGAAACGATTTCTTCGCGAGTGTTAAAACTTTACGAAGTGTAATTTACGAGTCACGCACTGACAACTTTCTTAATTGCATCTTGAAAAATCGATTCTTATTCTAAACTCTCTCTTGCTCAAAACTTAATAGAACAAGAAGACTAAACTTTTTATGCGTGTTTTTTTTCTTTGAAGGTATCATGTCAAGGATGAAACAAGATCAAATTAAGCTCAAATATTGTACTTTATTTTATGAAACTGATTTCAGTATCTACCAGCGGTATATAAATCAGTTGTATCTTCTACTAATGCAATTATTTAAAACAATAATTAAATTTACGATAGTAAAAATTCTAGCTCAATAGATGACCTTGTTTAATATTGACAAAAATACCTACTTTAATGTAAATTATATACAATAGCTATCTACTGCATTATTATTTTAGTACTATTGCTTCCAATCTTTGTAATTTATTTCTCAATGACTCTATCACGTCTTAACCATGGACCACATTATCGTAATACACTCACGTGCATATATATAAGGAACTTAATCAATTGTTAGAATATCCTCTTGAATACGAGGAGGTAGTAAAAAAAAAATATATGTAATGAAGGACATAATTATTTTACCTGTTGATCCCCCGGTGCTGCTCCGAGGCGGGCGCCGGTCTCTGCAGGGCTTGGGCTGCACGCCGGTGTGGACTGCACTGACTGCACTGGCCGGACTGCAAGGGTTGTGTACAGCCACAATAAAGACACCAGGCGGGGGCTGGGGCCGCGATCAGCCCACTGCTACCCCCGCCGCCGCTAGCTGCCAGCGGAGCCAGCGGGGCTAGCGGTGCTGTGGTGATCGGCGAGTTGATCCCGCCGCTCCCGCGTCCACACACTTCGCAACCTACCGCCGCGCCTGAAACACAAAGTCATATATCTAATGTAATAAGCGCAAAGTATGCTGAAGTATGCACGTCACAATTAAAAGTGCATGTATGTAAATTATATGGAGTAGTACGTTTTAGAAATTACAGTGCACGAAAAGAGATTAGTTTCAACCACAACTCCTACTGACCTAATAAACGAACTTTTATTTCGCATTTGTATTGAATCAATATTACAATCCATAAGTGCAGATTAAAATAATTCATGGCCAAGAAAAAAATTGTGACTAATTCGATTATACTGTATATGATATATTATTTTACATTATCTTAAAAATACCGTTTGAATAGTTTTATCGACTAATTAGATAAGTTTATGTAACTATGGAAAAAATAAAATAAAAATAAATACTAAGCGATTTTTTTAAAATTAAAATGTATTACATGAAACATGTAGTGCAAATCCATGTAACTTTACAAATTATAGTTGGTATACATATGTTAGTACATATACATATACGTTACGGTAATACAGAAGTACGTATATTCAACAGTTCAATATGTTTAACAACACATTTTATGACCAAAGGGTAAAACCAAAACACAACCAAAAACGAGAGCTATGTTCAAAAATCTTAAACTATATTTTTATATAAATTAATATCCTGTTAACTCACAGAAAGAATAAATTAGGTAATTTATGCTGCATTTATGTCATTATAGCATAAATTATGCTAAATTATAACAACATAAATCATTACGCTGTACATCAAAATATTTATGGTATGTAACATATCAGTATAGCATAGATTATTCTTTATTGAACAAAATGTGCTGAAAATAAAAATAAGCTAGCATAATTATTAAATTTTTTTGACCTTGCTTACGAAGCAATATTTGCACTATGTTATAAATTTGAATACATTTACTGAATATAAATGGAAACCTAATGCAATCAAATTAATTGAATTCTAAAAATATAGTTCCGTGTAAACAGGTGAATATAAACTTGAACAGAAATATACTGTAATACAAATTTTGAAACTTAATTATTGACTTAAATATTTTTATTTTATTTTTTAATCTTTAAAAAAAGTTTTAACCTCTTAAACTTCATCAATGTTCTAGTCTTCTCTTCAACCAATTAAAATTACCAAATTGAGCTCTTGATGTTACTAATTAAGCCAGTCAAACTTTTTTCTATATCATGGTCCAGTTTCTTTAAAAGTAAAAAAATTTCTCTCTAAAGAGCTATAAAATTTAAAACTTTTAGAAAAAAGAGAGTAGAAAAATGTACTTAACTTAATATAAGATCATAAAAATAAAAATTCAAAGATGAAAAAAAATAAGTTAAACATATTTTTCCGCCAAAAGACAAAAGGAAGAGATTGTTGCATGTATTAATTATTTTTACAACACAGCATTTATAATAAGATATATGAAAGTTTCTTCTGCAATACACACGGACAAAAATAGCTACGTAATAATTATGCTAGCTCATTTTCAGCACAAATTGTTCAATACAGCATAATTTATGCTATACTGCATAAAAAAATGTGTTCTGTTGCATAAATATTATGTTGTACAGCATAGTTAATTATATTTTTCAAATTTAGCATCAATAATGTTATAATGACATAAATGCAGCATAAATTATGTAATTTATTCTTTCCGTGCACTAAATTGTAATTTTATTTTTTACTCTATTTTTGTAAGTTTGAACCACGGTTTGAACATCAAAAGTGATATAAAAAAAGTGCCTGTTTTTAAAAATATATATATTTTGGAATTATACGTTACAAATTATTTACACTTTAAAGAAAAATCACATTTTAAATTATTTTTATACAAAAATATCAAATATTAAAGTACGTCTAGGAATAGAAAAACGGAGAGTAAACAATAAAAAAAAATCCAATACCCATTGAAATAGTTAGCTCTTTAATTTAAGACATTATTCATTATTTATATATCGTCGGTTGTTGTGTGATACAATAATAAATCTTGGTCCAACGTGATTTAGTTGAGAGTTACGTTATCATCAATTCACGAGAGAAACAAAGCAGGTAAATATTGTAATCGGCTACTCTAAGTCGATAGGTCAGCTCTCTAAGGATAAATGTGAGGTTGGTTTCAATCCTGCCAGGAATAAATCACGTCCAACTTTGTGGTACGTTTTACAGTCGTGAATTGTTATCATCCCTTAAGCATATAACATACATACTACTGACTGCACTTGTTATGTGACAATGCAGACATTGCTTCAAGGGAAATGTGATATAAAATGCATTTTATTATGCAAAATTAACTGGTTAATAACAAAATGAATGCTTTTTATTACAGAATAAGATTTTTTCCGAGGTAGATCACAATGAATAAATTGCATTGTTGGTTAAAAATATTTATTTTCTAAATTGCACCAACGTTTACAAAATCGTTGAAATGCAAAATAAGAATGCGATATATTTCAATATAATGCGTTTATTGTTTATAGAAAGAGTTCGCTGTTTCTCTATCTCTCTCGCGCTCTCTCGTAATACCACGTTGAATCACGTTTTTCGTCTTATTTTTTTTCTTTCCCGCGTGTTATTAAAAATTTTGTTGCTACTTAACGAGCACTCTCCAAACAACAACGAGTTAAACTTGAGCTATACAAGTGTCAAGTTACCTTGAGCGCGCGGGCTGAAGAAGGGTGTGTGGAAATGCTGTTGGTGATGGGGGGGTTCGTGCTGACGTCGTGAGGCGGCGGCGATCTCCTCGAGTTCGCGGCTTACTAAGAACTCGTCGTCTGCAAAATCTCCGGGCGCAGCGGCTGCCATGGGCCGGGGGGCGGGCCGCAGGAGCAGGCGGGGGCGCCCGGCCCGCGCGAGCCGGGCATCACACTACTCCACCCTGTAACATCAAAAATCAAATAATTTAAGAACCATATTGAATTCAAGTAAACAATAGCTTTAAAATATTATGTTGTAGCCTAATAAAGTTTTTCGATTATGTTGTTGTTATTGTTTATGCGATCCAATTGAAAGGAATAATCATGGCAAAGTTACCATGATAACAATTCAATTTGATCCTTTTCATGTTATGCAAAGCTCCCCCCCCCCCCCCCTCCAACTACATTGATAGAAAGTAAAATAAAATGTGTGATTTTTATGCTATTTTGTACCTGAAAAATATTACGTGAGCAAACTTATGAAACACTTAAAAGTGAGTTCTGGTGGCTCACAAATAACGTTAATATATACAACCGTATGAGATTTTTGTGCACTTGAAAAGCCCTTATTTCCAACTTTGCTTTTAAAACTTTTGTGAATTGGGAATGGTATACTAAAAAATTACCTTTTACTTTCAAAGAGAGAACGTGAGTACAAAAGCTCGTTACTTAGGGAGGAAAAAAAGTATCACCTCCAACATTTTATTTTAGCCAGTGTGATTTTTTAACATCGAATTTTTACGATTTTATTCGCAAAGAATGTCAACAAATCACACATAAAGTATTTGTGCCGGATAAACTATAGAAAAGACAAAAATCCACAAACGTGTGTCAAATTGTTTGCTTTGTTTGTTTTTGATCACTGTTTACAGACTTTTATTGTTATCGCATCTCATATATATATATATATATATATATATATATATATATATATATATATATATATATATATATTGGTTTTTTTTTCAGTATGAAAATATACGCGATGATATTTTAGTGTATTTTTTAAATTAATAGACAAAAAACTCTTCTCAAATGAAAAATTCCAGCCTAAAAAAAATATGCATATTATATTGAAGTTTAATAAATAATAAATAAAAGGTTGTTGTAAATTTTTAAACGTATACTGTACAGGGAAAAAAGAAAACTCATAAATTATATTGTATATTCAATTTTACTACATAGTATTTTGTTTTTGTCATTCGACATCTACTACTTTACTATGTTGTAAAATAGAGTGCGACTTCTTTTTTTTTCTTTCTTCGTTAGTGGTGCAAAGTAAATTTGCTGTACAGAAGAGTTAAACAGATAAATTCACTCTGGTTTTTTTTCCGTGAGTTATTCTAAATTATAATGCGTTCTTTAATATTTCTTATTATTAAATGCAAATATTCAAGCAGTAAGTGTTTTTACTGTTATTTCTCGAATTGCATACAATATATAATTTTAATTTTCTATAAATTATATAATAAATATTTTCTGTTAGTGGAAAATTTAAATGTAAACGGTCATTTTTTAACATAATACTGTGTCTCAAACAATTTTCATAACATTTTTATTTTATTATTTTAGCAAATTATTTTTAAAAAAAATCGTTTTCTGATCTTAAAATTTCCTTGCAAAATTCAAGTAAATCACACTTAACTATTGTAAACTTTGGTAAATAAATCAAACATATGAAAGTAATAAAAATAAAATCCATAAAATATTTTTACGACAAATTTCACCCTCTTTCCCCACCTTCTCAAATTACTCTTTAATATAAAAGGTAAAAAAGTAAAATTTATAGTTCATTACTAAAAAGTTGGCAACCTAAAAGAAACTTTTTTCTTCTAAACTTTTACTTGAAAATTGAAGAAATAAAATTGACTTTTTTATATTATTATCTTAAAGGTTGAAAGCTATATAATCAAACATAGCAAATACTTTTTTCCAAACAAACATATAGGAAAGGGCACTTTGTGTACATCACATCTGATATTGATAGTGTACTAAAAGTTTTACTGCAAAACTTTATTCATATATTCATATATAGGAAAGTTGCATTAAAGCTCGATACTGACCTCGATTGCAATCTAAGGTACACGAGATTGAAAATGCATTGAAGATGCGAGAAATCAATATTATTCTCTCTCTCTTGCTCTCTTTGCTCTTTTTTTTATTGCAAAAAAACAACGGATCATATCTCATATAAAATTGATCTCTGGTCAAGGCTATAATTTTTTAATCCTTTTAACATTGCTACTGAAGATAGATTATCAAATTTTTGTAATTTTTTCTTTGTTCAATAAATTTTAAACAGTGATTCAATATTTTATTCTTCATGACTTTATATTTAATATTTCCCATAATTACTAATATGAACTTACATTATAGTATTATAGTCAATTAGTTCGAATTATGAAAATATTATTTGACAATTTACCATCAATACTTATGATTAATTAAGAATCCACTGCAAAAATTAAAAAAATTAAGAATATTATACGTTCACAAAATATTTTGATCCCTATTTTAAAATCAAAGAAATTGAAGTACTTATGTATACACCACTTACTCGAATTTGGAACAATATTGATTAAATTCATGTGTTGTTAAATATTTTGATTTTGATGTTGTAGGTTAACCACTGTAGGTAATATCTGGGTCAATAAAAGTCTTATTACACTTTTTTTTTTTTTTTTTTTTTTTCCAATTTTTAAAGATTTTCTCTGGTTAGATATGATAATTCATAGAAATAATAAATTTTCGTTAATCAGTATAGTTGAGGTAAATATTATAACGTTCAACCTACTTTCATCTTTTTCAAGTTTGTAACAAAATATTTTGTAGCTTCAAAACATATAGAATAAATCAACTGAAAATAATTCAAGGTAATAATATATTGTATGCTTTTATGTTCTGATATAAAAATTGCAAAAGGATTTTGTAAGAAATGTTATTAGTTTATACTTTACTTTGTAAAAATTGCATAACATTATTGTTGTTTTTTTTATACCTTTTCCTATTTGTTTTTGTACAGAAATTACTCTATAGATATAAAGCAAAATGCTATTTACTTTTTTAGCATCAGTGATTTGATGAGTTACTTGTCTTTCAAAGGTTTCAGAATAGATTGTTTATTGCACACCAATTGAACACATTATAAAATAGAAAGAAAGAAAAGTGAAAATTTCTTTACTGTAAATGAAGGGGAAAAAAGTATCTAAATTTTACACACATTTAAAAAGAAAAAAATTTAACATGACTTCTTTATCGTAAAACATTATTTTATAGATTCCATTAAATATAAACTATATAATTTTCGTTTTATTACACTTTTTTTTTTTTTTTTTTTTTTTTTTTTTTGCAGATACATTTTATACAAAGCTTTAAACGATATACCTTATATATATATATATATATATATATATATATATATATATATATATATATATATATATATATATATATATATATATATATATATATATATATATATTATATATTATATATTATAAGAAAAAAAAGATTTATGATTTTATATTATAGTAATAGAGAAAATGTAATAGTAAAAAAAAATAATAATAATAAAAAGTGTGATAAATTTTAGTAAGAGAAATTTTTATTTCTTTGTGGTTTATATAGACAGATTTGAAACGATTGAAATATTGATTTGCGATACGCTATATAACCATACAGTATGTTTCAAACTTGATATTATATTTCATAACGAATGTTTGTTATTATTGTGACAGTGTAATAGAGTATTGGGAATCACATGATTGAAAATGAAAAGTTCATACGCCATCTATAATGTATACGGAAGTAATTAATATCTTATTATCTGTCAATAAATGAATTTTGAATTTAAATCTGAATTATAGAAAATTGACTATTTATAATTAACAGAACAAATTTATACGAAATAACATAATTAATGATGGTACATCTTTATTTCAAAAATAAATAAATGAGGTATTGTAATGCTATTATTATTGTGGTTAGGTGTAAAAGTGAGCCAGACAGAGCCTATCGTCATTTCAATTATTTAAAATATAGGTGATCAGTGACGTATTTATTTATTATCTCACTAATGAATATTTTTCCATGCTCACAAATGTCTATAAAATACTGACGTATCTTGAAAAAAAATATATTTAAACTTACAATTAAAGTAGTTTGAACGAGGTGTCATTGTTATTAAACGCCGTTTTTTTGTTACCTATAGATTCCTTATTTCTCTACGCTCCTATTGATGTATTATAAAATTACATTTAGTTCGAAAACACATATTAAAAACCAGCCGCAAAGTCGAGCATTTTTCTCATACAGCATTGGGTTAATGGCTGAAAATCCATTCCCCCTCCACAGTAGATCATTCATATTTCTGCGAAAGTGTTATTAAATGGACTCAAAAACAGATAAATAAGCTCTTTGATAAACAAAGAAACTTTTAAAAGCATTAAACTAAATTTGGTTCGAAACGCACTGAGAACTTTGTGACTAAAAGAGCTGAAACTGAGAATTTTTTTGTTAACCAGTAATTTTTATATAGTTCGGAAATCGGGCGCTAGAGGCGCTGCAGTTACCGAATCTTCGCGATCGCGGGAGAAACGAGATATAAACGTTAATTGAGCTCATAAATGTTAATAAAACTCTTGCAAATGTACTTAATTTGTATTAACTTCATTATAATTAATTAAAATATGCACTGAGAAGCGAGAAAAGTGTTTTATTAGAAAATAGTTACAAAAAGCAATATATATATGATTTGCTGGATTATTACTAAGTGCCTTGACAGCACAGTTGGTTGAGCGCTGCTTTTACATGACTAGGGTCAGCGGATCGAGACTTGGTTATTGCAAAGTTTTTAATGATTAAATTAAAATTAAGTAAGCGCCAAACTTCAAATAAATTTAAAATCAGCTGTTAACAACCTCGTTCAAACTACTTTAAGTAAAAAAAAAACATAACCATACAAGCAGTTTAAGCAGTGACTATAGTCCGTGCCACCTAAGGATGTTCGCGATTAATCGAAATCGAGCCACGAGCCAATAGACGCTCAAGATCGCTAGGAGGTGGGGTAATGTTACGTAACTAAATGGAGAGTTTTTAAATGCTCTCTAATTGGTTGCATCCTTAGGTGGTGCGGACTGTATGATAGTACAAGAAAGTAAAATTTTAACAAAAAATTATTTTTATAATAAGAGTTTTACTAGCAGTCAGTGTAAAGTAAATTTATACTAATATCTTTAAAGTCAGAAGTTAATTATTTATTTTGAATACAAAAGTAAATAGCACATTATATTCTTAATATTTAACTATAGTAGAATTATGTAATTACAAATTTAAGCATTAAATATTATAAAACAGCACTTATTTTGCTTTTTAGAAATTAACCTAAATAACAAGAAGCAAACTAAAACTACGGTCAGAAGGAGATGTTTTAGCATACTTTAGAAGTAAGAGAAATATTGTTGTCTTAAAGCTTAATCTGTTTCAATTAATAAACGCTAGATTGATAATTTATTCTTTCAATTTCAGATATAAAATTATATAAATAAAAGTTTCATAATATATAGATTTTACTAAAATTTTACTGCATCTCTTAAAAAAAGTATTATTTGAATATTAAAGCTGATTGAAAAATAAACTATATTTTACATAATTTATTTGGTTAGTTTGTTTATCAAATAAAGTATTATCAAATACATGACTAACACTACTTCTAAACTACTCTACTACAATGATGTCATACAGTACATAACAATATAATATAGAGAATTAGCTCTGTGAGAATAGACAGACAATGTTTGCATTTAATTTGCACGCTTGTGCGTGTGTGTATGTGTAAACCAAGCTCAGGCTTTCACTCTCACAGAACAAACAATAGAATATATATATATATATATATATATATATATATATATATATATATATATATATATATATTTGTGTGTGTGTGTGCTTTACGTAACAATTCTCTCCACAAAGCATACATATTCATAGACATGTTTCAATTGTCCAAGTTTTATTCTTGCGTAATAATGTACTTACAAATAAATTAAATAAATGTAAAAAAAAAAAAATTTCACATGGAAAAGCGTTCATTCCCCCCACCCCCTCCAATTTTAGCTTAAAAATAATCAAATCTAAGCTCACACGAATTCACATATTCATTGGAAACCAACAATTATACTAAAAATTTAAATGACTTTTAAGATTCAATTCTAAAAAGCTCGTTAATATTTAGCTGCCTATACAAATTACATACTGCAAGTAACTTTCTATCTTTGTACATATTTTTTTTTTTTTTAATTTCATGTTATAAAAAACGTAATTTAATATAGAATACATGATATCGATACAATTGAATTTACTTTTAATATTTTTGTAATATAATACTATACAAAGAAAAAAAATGGAAAATTGATATATCAATACAATATTGTATAAAAGTAAATTTTAAATACATAATAAAATATAATTGAACTCCCTGCAGAGTAAAATTTACATATTTATGTTTTACTGCCATGTAAAGATATAGAACTTGAATAGCGGTAGGAATGATTGATATTGACTTTATCATGATCGGAACATCTTACTTTACTCTTCTCGACAGCCAATCATGTTTTATGTTTCCTTGACCTGATATCAGAAAATTGTTTCAATTTCATACGTCAAAGTTTTTGTAAAATATATTGAATTATTTTTACACTTAAAATTTTGGCTATTATTTTATGTTTTTTTTTAATATAGAAATAATGAGGCAGTTGTTACGTATTACGAAGCTCAGCAATATTGAGAGAGAGAGAGAGAGAGAGAGAGAGAGAGAGAGAGAGAGAGAGAGAGAGAGAGAGAGAGAGAGAGAGAGAGAGAGAACAAAGCATAAAAATGCAAAACTGAGTTTGGTTTTTTAATATTTTTGATACTTTGAAAAAAAAAGCAGCTTTTGTTCGTAAGTAGCCCTTATAGCATTTAAAAATATTCAATTATATTTAAAAAAAAAAATAATAAGTTGTCATTTTTCTTATTCCGTAACACAGAGAACATGGTTTATGAACATAATTTACATTTCAAACTACTTAACATATATTCCGCAAAGTTTTTATAAGGAATAATATTTCAAAATAAATAACTTACATATTTAAGCGTAAAAGAATGAACTTGCAATTTCGTGTTTTAGAGAAATTTTGCCAAATGATTTCTAATTTAATTGACAAAACAAGCTGTGGAGAATAAAAAAGAAGAAGGGCAAAATCATTTAAAAAAAAATCAATATTCGTTTTCTTTGAATAAATAAAGGAAGTTGAAGAACGTGGTAAATTGTACCTTCTGCTTTCTGTATGGAAATTAAATTATGTTCTCTCTCTCTCTCTCTTTCTCTCTTTATGCTGATTTTTTTTGTGTCTACGTCTTTATTCATGCATACTCAAGTTGGCAAAGAAAATATTCTTTATTTATGTTTTACCCTGTTGCTGGAATCATGTTAGTTTTTTTCCTCTCTCTCTCTCTCTCTCTCTCTCTCTCTCTCCCTCTCTTTATTTTGTATTGTGTACAACTGGCCTAGTTTTATTGTATGAGAAATTCAATTCATCGTATATGCCATATGCAAAGTTTAGTTCAGACCTTTCAATAACACTTGGGATCTCACTGCGGCCAGACAATTTGGCATCACAAAATTCCATAGAGATTTTAACAAATAATATAATATAAAAAAAAGTTTTCTAACCATATTCTCGTGATTCTTTACTTTTTGCTCAGTATGTATTGAAACTTATATTTTAAAAAATGTGAGAGAAATACAATGAAACCTTTAACTTTACGAATTTAAATAACAAAAAAAAATAATAATAATAATAAAAAGTAAAAACTTAAAAAAAACACACGAAAGGAGATTTTATATTATTATGGTAAATAAGTAAAGCTTTTTTTTTTTTTTTTTTACATAAATATATATAAATATATTATATATATTGCAAGTATCTCGCACTTCAAATCTTGATAAGAACAAAAACTTATTAAGCCTTTTTTTTTCTTTTTTTTTTCAAGACGTTATGAAAATCTAGTAACAAAAAGGTCTTAAATAATTTTAATTTGATTTTTGGACTAAATTATTCACTTTGAAAAGCTGAAAACCTAGATTTTTTTCCTTCACAAAAGTGAGTATTATTAGGTAAACAAAGTTTTCAATTAGAAGGTGAGCACAAGATGTTACGACGATTTACAGCGCTTTTAAAATTGAGCTGCTGAAAAAAATAAGCCTTGCTGTCATCATATGATGAGAAAAAGTTGAGCTAGACTTTTCGTTACAAACTCTTGATACTATATCAAAATATTTGGTCAAAAATAGATCTTCAAATTTTGTAATTAAAATAACAAAGGAGGTGTTTATTGCCATATATTTAACTCAGTGCTTTACATATAAATTACAAGTGACCCATTGACCTGAAATAAGCTTTATGAATAATGAGTATGACCTATGGTACACATACCCATTTTTACGAAATGAACTTTGCCATAAACAGCATATAAATAAAGTATAATAAATAACTATATAAAAAAAAAAATAATAATAATAAATAAAAAAATAAATTTTAAGGAATATTTTTTCATTGGATAAAAACGAAAATTTTATGTGCATAAGTGCGTGTATCAAGGTAAAAATAATATAAATATTTATAAATTTTATAATTATATGCATATGCGTGCCTTAACAGGTAACATTTTTCCATGTTAAATTTGATATTGTTTTGTGAATTACATGTCAGTTAATATAGTTCTAGGAAATACACCGGAAAATTCAATTTTATTTTTATATATCAATGAATGTGTTGAAAAAATAATAATATAAAAATAATGATGTATAAACTGTTGATTCTATATTTTCAGTATAATAATATTTTGATATTTATTACAAAATAATATTTTTGTCCTCTGGCGATAATAATACTATAAAATATTGTTAAAATAAAATTAAATCTAATATTAAAACTTATTGATAATTATATCTTATATTTATAATTAACAAAATAATTAGACATTGATGTTTCATGATTATTTTCATTTCATTCCATATTATATATAACATAATTTATAAAACATTTGAATATTTTAATGAGATGATTGTCAAATATTTATTATTGATTATAAATTGGGGTTCGTATTTATGTTTGTTTTAATTTAATCAAAAGAGCAGAACAATTGTTTGTTATCTCTTTTTATTTATCATATATGTCATATGTTAACACTGTAATTAATTAGATAAGTAAACAATAACAACAAAAAACTCATCTCTCTCTCTCTCTCTCTCTCTCTCTCTCTTTCAATCAACAATACAAACTCTATGTCAACTCAAGCTTTTTCAATATCATTACTATTTTACTATTTATTTGTAATACAAATGGTTTCCATATATAAACTCTGTTCATCGTCCCCTCCTTCCTAAAATACGCAATTCATATCAATAACAAAAAGCTGATTGTTATTTTATTTTAACTGGAACACGTTATGTAGTAAGGTTTACAGAGACAATTATATGGCCTGTTCAAGCGGAGAATTATTTTGTGTTGCGCAATAAATGTGATGTCATGAAAATTTAATAGTTTTAAATGTAGATTGCATGCAATCAAATTTATTGCATACTGAAAGTATTACTTCGTATATAAACAGGGCTTTTATGGTATTTTATTATTGCATTCTGTGATTTTAAAAAAATACAAAAAAGTGTGAAAAAAGTGTGATTATTTTGTCATGTTCTCAAATATATAATATGTCTTCTTTTTTATTTTATAATATTTATTATTTTTGCGTTTGAAATTTTTAAGCTTGCAACACTTTAATATATATATTATTTAAATGCTCACAAAATTGTTTCATAATATAAGTAGTAAGTACTGTATAAATCTAAAATCTCTATGACTTAAAAGCTAATTAAAGAGAGTATATTTACACTAAAACAAAAAGGATTATTGTTCTTCATATGAAGTAAAATATAAATATGATTACATAAATTTTATACTTATTATCATGCAATCCAATGTTATCAGTTACATTAACAATAATTAAACACATACAGCGACACGTCGTCATAATATATGGTAAGAAACTCTTCAACGTCGCTTATTATTATTTTTTTTTTCTTTTAAAGGCGATAATCAGATCTGCGGGCTTCTGAACGATGTGGTCATTTCCTCACGCGAGTTTACAGTATATGCTTTTTTTACATGTATGCAGAGTAATATTGTAATGTGTTTTTTATGCAGAGTATAACGTATAATTTTTTATTTAAATATGCAAAGTAACAAAGTAGGCAAACATTTATCATCGTTAAATTAATTTAACTTTTTAACTTATTTCTCATCGTATATGATATTAACGTTACTTTTCTAAAAATATTAAAAATATTTATTGATCTCTGAACATATGTCTTAAAAATTTCAGGTTTGGTCTTCTTAAAAAAGGTTTCTACAATAAATAGAGCAGGAAAAAAAACAATAACGAGCATATATGCAAATAACAAAGAGATAAAAGATTAAAGCGGTTTAAGCAAAGAAAAACCATAAATATTAAATTTTATATTTATAGACCCCTTGCACATCCTTGCGCTTTGTCACCATGTTTGTGCTGCCTAATATATTGTCCAGCATAGGGGAAACATCATTTCTCCAAAATTTTCACACAAAAAGAATTTATTTCAACTGAAGGAATTTTTCTCATATTTTTCGAACTTATTAGGTGCTAGAAATAAGGTTTTGATTGAGGTTTGAAGCTTCTTTTGCTATTAAAAAAGGACGTTTTTCCTATGCTGGCCTATGTATTCCTGACCAACAAAATGGCGGTTCTTAAATATGAGTGCAACCGGTCTATTAATCGATCAATCTGTAAATCACACATTTCTTCGATTAATAATAATAATAATTATAAAGCTGTGTATTATATTATAATACATATAGCAATCGTAGGTATTTGATTTAAAAGTATATGAAATTGAGCAATTAAAAAAAACACCACAAAATTTACATAAAATCTAACAACTACATTATAGTAGTATAATAACTCTATAACTTGTGTTTTAACACGGAATATGCCGTAACATAAAAAGTGACTCACTATAATGATGTTATATACGTATAATTGAATACTGTAATCATAAGGCTGTCATTCTATATGAATGACTTTAAGTACACTTCCAGCTGTTTTTATTGAAATGATGAAGTTGTTAGCAGTTTGTTTTTTATACGTACAGTAACAAAAAAAAAACGAATAAAATAATTAAATAATATGATATAAAAAGCATTAAAATATAGCGCAAATTAATCAATTTGATATAAAGTTATTATTTTGAAGTTGAACATTTATTAGTTTTAATTTTTATATTCAGTAGTTATATTAAAGTAGAAATACATTAGAATAATAAGGTTCATTTGTTATCTTTTACTTTAACAAAATATTTGTTTTCAAATCACCATAAAATTGGTTCACATTTCAACTATCAAGTTATTAGCATAAAAACTTGGATATTATGCGAGCTAAATATGTTAAGTACATTATAAATACAAACAATCTATATCTAAACGTGCTTGTATATGAAAGTGTAATGCTGTCTAGATGATTTTTTTATTATTATTGTTATACTTTTTTTTACAAAAGGGTGTAAAAAAAATCTCCGCAATGCTAAAGGATGGTAAATTTGAAATTTACGGGGAAACGTGTTTTTTTCTCGCGCCGTCTATGATCGGTTATTGCAGCCGATAACACCAACTTTTCACACGTTGCGATAACATTATCAATACATTTTTACTTTTATGCTACTTTCAACACATAAAAATTGATAATTGAATAAAGCCATAGTTATTTTATTAATCTCAAAACCATTCTAATATAAATTCATACATCGGTGTTTAAAAGGAAAAAAATATAATATAAATTTTTAACGTGATAGAGTATTCTCATTGAATGTTCTTTTTGTAAAGTACTAAATAAGCACTCAAAACTAAAAATAATTCTTATTCCATTACATGTATTTTATATTTAATAGATTTCCATATAAGTTTAGTGTTTAGTGCTTTATATGTTATCTATTATATTTAAAACACCTTTATATATATATATATATATATATATATATATATATATATATATATATATAATAACACAAAGATATACGTAGATATAAAATGACTAGACGATTATATATAAGTGATAAAAGTTTTTTTTTAAATATAAAATGACAATGGAATAATAACGGACGTAATGACAGAAATTTTCAAATTGAACATACACGAAAACATGATTTTTATTTTAATCTCATAATAATCTTGTTCAATGTCAAAGAAAGGTCATCATTTTCTATATAATAAATATTGTATAGATCACGCACATATTACATGACACTATTTTCAAAATATGGGAGCTTGATTAGTACTGAGAAACAAAAAATGCTTATAAATCAAAATGTTGCTTTATTAAAACACTTATATAGTGCCATAATGTAGCTTGTGTATTCTATAACAATTTTAACGAAGGATTTTACATTTATTTCAACATTCAAGAATGTAGATGATATAAGTTCATTGGGATTAATTTTCATGTCTCGTTGTTAGTTGTTAGGTGCAGTTTAACAATATTATTATAATACAATTTATTTAAGGCACCTACAGAGCTTTTTCAACTCTATTACACGAACCTTGGCCATAATTAAGACCAATAATGATAATAATAATAATATAATATTGATTTATTGAGCAAGATACACACAAATATAAGAAATTCAGCTTATATAAGTGTAGCTACTTTTTGGTAATCTTATTATTTCAATTAAATGTAGAGCTTTATATAAATTTTAATATTTAAAACAAAATTAATGTGGAATATTGTATACTTACTTATTAATATATTTTAGCATTTCTATTAGAAATTACTTTTTTTTTTTTTTTTTTTTTTTTTTTTTTTTTTTTGTTACTATTTAAGTTCTACGCGTTTTGTTCTCATAAGAAGAATATTGAAAGTTTAGCTCAAATATTTGAATGGAGAAACATTCTAGCCTAGTCGAGTACCACAAAAAAAAATTGCAATTAGGAGATATTGCATTTAAAAGTATCCTGAAAGTTAGGCTATTTGTGTGTCAGTTATAACCGACAATTTGCATAACATGCTAGGATATATTACGCTCACATGTAAATTTAGTGTTTACATAAAAATATTCAAACGTTGGTTGAGTACACGCATCAAATTAACTTATATTTGTAATTCAAATAATTGTTTACAAATCAATTTAGAAAAATATTTTGTTGACTAGCATATTTTACTAAATCTTTTTGATTCATCGTAATGATTAAAACGTACTAGTTTCACAATTTATAAAACAGTCTTTACGACTCACTATATATTATAATATATCATCAGACACTGAGAAGTCCTCTTTTCATATACCATAGCGTGCATTGCGCGAGCAGTATAGAGCACAAGCTGCTTAAATCATAAAAGTGCTAGACCTCTTCACTTTGCGCTCCTTCAACGCTGGCTGTTGCTGTTGACATTTAAGCTCCTAACAATTCATACTAATTTTCTAAATCACTCACCCTTCTATATATAACTTTCAAGCTAAAAATAATTTTTTTGTTTTAAATTAAATACAGCATTTTTAAGTTATCGATATTTTTACGTTAAAATGTGTATATATGACCATTATTAAAATTGTGTATATATTTATACACTAAAAGTTACAAAAAGTAAATGAACACGTAAAAAAAATCATTAAATAGTTCTATATTTTAATTTCATGCGTATTTTTCATTAAAATATTATTAAAAATATGAAACTTAAATGATAAATAATGGAGCCATATGTTCTTATGGTATCACTAATAGAGCAAAATAGTGATAGTAATAGAGCAAGTAGTGATGGTGTATAAAGTTATAATTACTTTTACTACTATTTAGTAACAGTTTTCTTACAAAATATTTAAGAGGAATTTACGTTTTCGCTCTTTTTTCTTCTTTTAATTTAAAAAAAAATAATAATAATGAAAGAAACTAACAAAACAAAATAATTATTTAAATATACTCCAATATATTTAAGTTAAAATCCATTTTTTCTTTAGTATTTATACTGTACTGTACAGTATAGTCGTTACGTAATAAGAAAATGTAAGAGAGATAAAAAAAAATAATCCTCTTGTTTGCAATTTGCTGTAGAAATATAAGCAGGCAAGATAAGAATATAAAAGAGAAAAGACGTACACACCTAATGTTTTATGACGTCAGTAATCCTTAAACAAAAGACAAATGACAATAAAGGAAATTAAAGATGAGATTCTCATTGCCTCCTTCTTTTTATATTATTCAAATTATCACTTTATATTTCAAAAAAAAAAAAAAAAAAAAAAAAAAGTTATATAAATACGTGTAAACATAATTCAATTAAAATATTATATTGTTTAAATATATCTACGTCATATTGAAGACCTTTGTTTCATTTCATTTTTTTTTTTTTTTGGGAATGAATACATTGTGACCGAGATTATTATAAAGGTTTCTCTATATGTGTACATGATACCTAAAATAGCATAACATGCGATGTAGTGTAAAAAAATTAAGTCATTCAATGAGGTCCTAGCATATTATTTATTGCGTATTCTAAAAAAGCTTTATTTTTCAGCAAACTTGGCCAACGCTCTTTAAAAATGAGCTCGCTCACGCTCAGCGCTCACGCTTTCGCTCGCAAATATGTATATGAGCGTGCTCACGCTCGTGAATTTTTTGAGCGCGCTCTTTTGTCGCTCATATAAGTATTTATATGAGGGTAGTTTCATTC
Source organism: Ecdyonurus torrentis (assembly GCA_949318235.1). Taxonomy (NCBI): domain Eukaryota; kingdom Metazoa; phylum Arthropoda; class Insecta; order Ephemeroptera; family Heptageniidae; genus Ecdyonurus; species Ecdyonurus torrentis. The sequence continues at coordinate 41,411,194 of OX439129.1, forward strand.
ATATTAAAGTTGACGCCATAAGTGAGCGCTAAATAGCATGGGCCAGTATGGGAAAATAATTCATTTTGCCAGTACAAAAATAATTCGAAATTTTTTGAGAGCATTGATGCTGGTAACAGGTTGACTTGGTTTTTCAAGTATACAAGAAAAATAATAATAACGAAAAAATAGCTAATTTTACAAAGAAAATGACCAAAAACTACATTTGTCCTATGCTAAGCAATGTTATTCATTGCTCAAGAAGAGCATCGAAAAACATTCAGAATGACGTTATGTGCACACACCCTATATATTAATAAATATTTATACACACACACACATATAAACTAGAATTCTTTTAAAAACGATTAATTAAATTTTAAAGATAAAAAAGTTTTGTTTCTCACTTACTTATTACTGAAAATTTTTCAGTAATTTTATATTATTTTTCACTTATTTTAAAAGTTCACGTCTTATTATGCTTGAAATGGAACTGTTATCTATAAAAACTGAATTATATATTTTTTTGTCGCTGCTCAATGTAACGTACAGATAAAATTAAAAATACTTTCAATGCATCAAAAAATGGAAGTAAATAGAAGAAAAAGTTTTGCTCTTAAAATCGTGCAATAAAAGTGAATATTAATGCTAAAGCTAAAGATCCTAATAATGTTGCATTATTGAATGAATAAAAAAAAACTCTTTATTTTTTAAGGATTATATTTTGTATATCAGCAAGAAAATTAAACAATAATGCGAGATTTACAGTAAAAAATTCTCATACATGACGTAAATTAATCAGAGAAGAGAAGTTGCTTCGTGTTCTTTATAAGTGATACTAAAAATACATATCTTTTATTTATTATATATATATATATATATATATATATATATATATATATATATATATATATATATATATATATATATATATATATATATATATATATATATATTTGTATATATATATTGTAATGTCGATGACAATTACAGGGTAATTTATTGACTGTAGCATCCCTTTAATTTTTTATTGTTAGTTCAATAAGAAAAAACTACTCACATAAAATATTTTTATTGGCTCATGAATTTCAGCGTCACAACAACGTAGAAGATAATCATTGTTATAAAAAAAAACTTCGCAAATATTATCCAATAGGAAAACTATTCATAAAGCAGTGAAATTGTTAATATTTTTTATTAAATTTAGATATCTCTGTTTATCATAATATGCTTATCTTAGCATTCACTATTTAATATAAATACGTAATTCATAGTTTTTATATCACTTTTATGGTGACAGGAAAGAAAAAAAGTAGTATATTTCGCGTGTTAGATGTTGGGGTGAGGTGAAAGAGAGTGTCAGACAACAAGTCAGACCTAAAATTTTGCCTTTCAATAAGAATAAGATTTCTTTATTGACCCAGGCAGTTCATAGTAACATGTGTTACAACAAGCGTTGGTCTTGTCAAAAAAATATTTACAATAAATTATAATTAAATATATATATAAAATTACATTCATAAAATGTCAAAAAACATAAAAAAAGCAAAATACATTATATATCAAGTGTAATCAATCAATCATTTCAATAAAGACGCATAATATATATATTTATTTACAAATTAGTATTTTTTAAATTAGATGTTTAATTTTATATAATGAAACCTATAATGTTGTAACCTATAAAAAAAAAACTTTATAAAGTGTGTGTAATCAATTCTTAATTATTAGAGATAGAAAAACTGAGGGGGGGGGGGTTGAGGCAGCCTTGCCTTTTAAAACTTTCGCTATAAATGAAGACATTTTGAAAATGAATAATTTTTTAAATGCCCAACATTTTATTAAAAAGTCATGTGAACAGCGTGGCAAAATAAAGTGCTGTAAAAATAATATAGCAATAACTACAATAAATGTAAAATGACTTCTTTAATATCTTATTAGATCAAATAGGACTAGTTATATCAACATAAAATCAGTTCCAGATCAGAGCCACCTTGCTAAAAAAAAAATTTTAAATAATTTAATGACAAATTGTTATATTGCATGAGAATTTTAAATTATTAAATTTTCAATAAATAGACCTTTAAAAAAAAAAATCCTAAAATGAAGGTTTTACAGCAAACTAATATTGTGACATTGAATTCTGTACCTGGTACCCTAAATTTTTATGTTCTTGGCGTGAGAATAAACGTTTTGACAAATGAAGGAAAAAAAAAGCTGTTGATTGTGGTAATAAATATAAATATAGCATGTGCGTTGAACGTAAACTTAAAATATGATCTCAAATTTGTTGTCAGCTTTTAAAAATGTGTTAATAGGAAATACGGGAAAGTTAAAAAAATTACTTACTTGCTTCCTTGCATTTTTAAAGCCACATGAAACATGTGCTTTTTAATCATTAAACACAAAATAGGATCTCTAAAACTGATGACAATTTTTACCAGAATGTAAATATGTCCCCACAAGAGTGAGCATGAAAATACTGTGAAGTATGCTATTTGCGTGACTATTCCTGTTTCTGACGTCAGATACAGGCAAAACTTAGTATGAAAATTTTGTACGAGTTGCATATAAGCTGAAATTTTCTGATCACTGCTACGGCGCTACAGTTGGGTTTTGAGACAAACTAACGTTATTTATGTAAGTCCCATTAAGTGTCTTGTGATATAAATGTTTTCTTCTGGTTTATTCCTAAAATATTATTATTATTATTGTAATATTTCAGTTTTTATGAATAAAACTGAGAGATATTTTAATTAGACGCAGTATATCACGAAAATATCTCATTTTTATATCTGATAAACTAGATGTTAAAAAAATATATATAAAAACAAATCTGCACAATAATATAAACTTTTATTTTCTCAGTATTGAAAATTTAGAATTCATAATTTTTAAAAAGACGATAGCATTGAGTACACCTCTTCTCACAAAGAGTGATACGTAAGTGCATACTATAGCATGGATGAATGAAGCAGCTTTAGTGGGAGGAGCTGTATACTATTTATAGCCATGGTTTTTTATTTTAAATAAAAGACATTGTCTGAGCTCTATAGAGTCCACTTTTTGATATTTAAATGAAATTTACATAATAATACAAAAAAAAATAATAATGCAACTTTTGAAAATCAATATTTTGCGCTTAATTTTACTTACGATAGAACTATACCATTTTATAAGTATTTTCAGGTGATTTTTATCGATCTTGCTCCAAAAATAAAAAATAATTATAATAATAAATTAAAAATTTAGGACTTTCAGAAAATGTTATAAAATTCCATATCGAAGGACCTAATTAAGCGTTGTTCACACTGCAAAGTATTTTTATGTCAATATAATTTTGAATTATTTAAAAGTATTATGTTTAAGTGCACATATGCAGTTGAAACGCAATGTTCTTTTATACAGCATAAAATTATTTAGAGACAAAAATTATTCGAAGTAGTCATTAAAAACGTGGCTTTTAAAATAAAAATTTTATATTAAAATAATACATAATAATAAAATATGGCTTTAAAATTTTACAATGTAATAAGTTAGGAGAAGCTTTTATCAGACAGACACACACACACACACACAAACACACACACACACACACACACACACACACACACACACACACACACACACACACACACACACACACATATATATATATATATTAGATATATATATATATATATATATATATATATATATATATATATATATATATATATATATATATATATATACAGTATATAGACGTAGATCATAATATAACATCTTTGAACATTTGATGTGCAGTTTTATATTCCTTTCTAACAGACATGGATATATAGACAAAGATTTCAGTCTCCCTCGTGTGAATGAAAATACATTAAAACAAATGACGACGTCTTTTCTATGCAAAATATTCACATTGTCTGGCATTCTTTTATATATTGCTTTTGTCTCGTGCAATGCATTGTAATATCAATTATTTTTCCACATAACTATAACTTTTTTTTTGTTTTTTTTTTTTTGTTTTTTTTTTTGCATTCAAAGCTTACATTTTGAGACATCTGAGTAATGTATTTTTTTAATGATATTAAAAAAAATATATATGAAAACTTGCATAAAATGCAAACTAGTTTTAAAATTGAAAATATATATATATATATATATATATATATGCATAAGAATAAAAAAATAATCAGATTACATTGAAGACAGAAAAGAGGATTTTAAGTTTTGTTCATATATCCCGATTTATATATATCCCGTAGTTTAGGTGAAAGTTAAAGTGAGAATTTATAACATTTTCTTATGTGAAATAAAACATTAATTTTTCTCAACATAAACTAAAATTTCTAGATATTATGTTGCTTTTATATCTCAGCAGCATTGATCCAAATTAACATTTTTGTGTCATTCATCCGGCATAACTTTACAATAAATGTTCTTGACTTTAAAGTAGCAATATTATAATGACAATTGAGACGCACAATCGAACAATTTGCTCGATTAACAAAAGTGATTTTTTTGTATCCCTATTTGATTTTCCATACATTAATGAAAACAGTTATTATTTTATTTTTGAGAAGAAAAAGTATGAACAAAGATGTACTGTTTATATTTGTCTGTTTTATTTTATTATTCAGTAAAAATTAATTATCAGTAAATTATATATTTTAATATATTGTTTAAACAAATCATAACTATTAGAAAGTTCATTTTTTTACAACAAGTATAATTTTATTTAAGAAATTTACGGTATTCTAAGACTATGAGTTTTAAAGTACATATTTTTCTTAGAAAAAATTACATTTCAATCTCCCATCTGTTACTTTTCAATATTGAACTATGTTTAATATGATAATCTATATATTATATATATACTTATTTTTTTTTTCCGAAAAGAAACTTTACCAAAACATCTGTTTCAAGACTATATTTGCAAAATAAAATAAAACAGTGTAAGTAACATAACAAAGTTGAAAGTTCTTAGGTTTAATCTTTTTATCAATGAATCAACGTCAGATAGTGTTACCAACTCTTTAATATATTTTTAAAAAAAGCTGACTCATTTTTACAAATTATCATAGCTTTATTTAACTTTCAATTTTCTAATCATGTCTCATCAATTTACTCAACACCCTAATGTTTTAATAATTTTATAATGCTGATATTTCTTTTTATTACTTAATTTTATATAAATATTATATGGAAAATATACAGATAATTGAGAAGAAATTATATAATTAGCTGAACGAAGCAAATTTAGTTGTATTAATAATTCAGAAATCACCATAATATTATAATATTTTTCTTTTTACGTAAAAATACTCAATTTTCTTTTTTTAAAGATTGCCAAAGCTCGAAGAATATTATAAAATAAAAATGACATCACTTTTTATGGTAATTTATTTTCAATAAATATTTGACTTCTACGTTGGAGGGTTTACAGCCTTTCATTCGTAAATTTGAAATCTGAGTTTTGACTTTCAATTCATATAGTAAATATTGTAAAAATAATATATTCAATATAGCGTTCAATTTTTGGAATAATAATGTTGAATAAACTTTCAGCAATTTTAATTTTTTATAAGATTTTTTTCTATTTTAAAATGTAGCATTTATTTCCATTTTATGCTTCTTTGTACACGTGTCTAAATTCAAAATCAGAAATTATTGCAATGGTTTGGAATGAACCTTTTTATTTTTCACATAATTTTTTATTTAAAAAGCTTTATGTTGGTAAAAACTTATATGGATATAAAGTTGGGTATTTTATAACCTAAAATGATAATAAAATGTCGTTAAAAAATTTATAGTACGGCTTAAATAAATCACTATAATTTCTCAAAGTGTCCCACTGACCATCGCTTGATAAACATAACGTTGCAGGGGAGAAGAAAATAAATTTGTTGTTCGGGCAAAAAAAAAAAAAAAAAAAAAAAAAAGCCAACAAACAAATTGATTTCAAAATTACATGCGATAAAATAAAGAACAGAAATTTCAGAAAAAGTGGTTTTATACACTCACCAAAATATCAGTTATCAAAAAAGTTTCCATCACGCTTAATTTTCTTTTGTGATGTAAAATAGATTTATGCATGAGAATAAAACTTTATAGAATTAATTTAAAATAATTTTTGAAATTTCAATACCTGGAATATTCCGTGTAAATAATCTGAAATTTTAGAAGAAAGAAAAATTTTGAATAACATTGTTGCCATTGTGTTGATTACATAAGGGAAGTTTGAGTTTACTTTATTGTAATTTTATTTTACTTTTTTATATTGAAAAAAGTCTAAATACACTTTTATTAAGGTTTTTACAATGACGCGTAAGCTCACATAACTTTTAAGTAAGAATCCAAATAAATTTGATTGTTGTATCTTTACGTAAGAGCTATACTCGACTCAAAAAACCTGAGTTACCTGCCTTTCGACCTTTTACGGTATCGCCCAGCCGCCCCCCTTCTCCTCAAATGTGACAATGGGCGATACTTTAGGCATGTCCGATTTAAATCGACTGAGGATTTTTGAGTCGAGTATATATGAATTTACGCGTCATAGGCCTTTAGAAAAAAAAATATAATGTATAATAATTATTTCAATGTACTGTGTGTACCGCCAATATAGCGGGTGTAAACTTGTATTTGGTTGAAAACAAATAAACAAATAAACAAAATATACATTATATATATATAATATTATAAGATGGTGAATTTTATTTATATAAAACTCATGTTTACGTTTATAGCTTTTATATAAGAAAGGATGAAAACTGAATAGATGTCTATTGAGTTCGATTATAAGATCTTAACAAAGTTCATGACCCCATGTATATACGATGATCTACTTAATAAAGTCTTCAATTACGTCACAACAGCGTAGGTTGAAACGTGAGAATATCTGGTGGTTGAACTTGGCACAAGGCAAAAGACTCAAAAAGATGCTTCGAGGTAAAATTTCCTTGTTTAAAGCAACGTAAAAGTCGTGCAAATAATATCAAGCGTATGCCTCTTTGGAGCTTCTCCAAAATAATTCTTTGTACAGTAAGCCACTTGCCAACGTTAAAAACCACAATGATAATCAATTCTTAAATTATATTAAAGTAAAAAATATTTTAAATTAATTCGTGTGTATGTGTGTATAAGAAAAAAATTATTAAATAATAACTTATTTCAAACAGTTCTCTAATAAAATATTCATACTTTCATTTTTTTATTTTCCACATTTTCTAATACAAAATAATCTCTAACGCTACCTGATAAATTCATAACTAATTAGAAAAACAGAGTTTTATACTAAATTTGTATACTAAAGCCAATTCAAGATTCTGAGCAATATAAAAATATAAAATAGAGAAGTTGAATTAATTTTATTGTATTTTTTTTTAATTTCAAGATATTATTTAGTGTCAGACTAAAATAATAATTAAAACATTTACATAATATGATGGTAATGCGTCTATTTATTATTCTGAAACCATAAAGTATATTTTTGTTTTTCAAAAGTTTATTTACACAATGGTGTGATTAAATATGAAAGTTATTAAAAGAAGACTTAGAATATTATTCTAACATTTTATTAATTAAATTTTAGTTGACATTTACGAAATTTACTTGGAAGATTTTAATTCACCCATGCAATTAAATATCTTTCCTCTCTCACAGATAATTTACAGCAAGTTGGAAACGTGAAAGAGAAACACAATGTCACATCTCGGTGAATCATTAATCTAAACATGGAAACAAACATATGTTACATAATAAACAAAAGCCGCTCAATAAACCCTCATGGGGTGAAACAAAAAACAAGGACCGGTCTATCCATAAATATTAAAAATGAAATTTATATACTCTCATGTTATGGTGAAATGAAATATTAAAACCGGAATCTCGTTCTAAAACAAGACACGCCAATCCTTTTTTAACACGTAGTTCCGGTAATGGTGGACTTTATCCTTTCACTGTAGCGGATGTATATAAATTAAGTATTACTTATTATCTTGTTTTTTCATGTTATGTGAAAGAGTTAATGTTTTTAAGCTGAAGTGATTCATTTGCAATGAAAAAAATATCTTTATCTCTAATGTAACATTAAAGGTAGACATAGGATACCGTAATTCGATTATTTAAGAGTTTTAGTAAAAAGAGAGAAAAAAAAAGTTAAAATTATTTGTCTTTACAACAAGTTACAATGAAATATTTTCGGAAATGGCTATAATTGTTTTATTCTAGTACCTAATTCACACACAAGTATTTTTGAATAGATTGCATTTTTTTATTTACTTGTGATGGTTGTTTAAATTCCACTCATAAAATTTAATACTTCAGATTGAATACAATTATATTAAAAAAAATTGATATAATGCTAATAAAAAGATACAATTCAGCCAAAGTTTCACTGACGTTATATTATTTGTAAAGAAATGAATAACTTAAAGGCAACATGAAAACATTAGCATTTATATCACAAAACACATGATGGGACTTACATAAATAACATTGATTGGTCTCAAAACCCAACTGTAGCTCCGTAGCAGTGATCAGAAAATTTTAACTTATGCAACCCGCACAACATTTTCATACTAATTTTTGCCTGTTTCTGACGTCATAAACAGAAATATTTACGCAAATTGCATACTTTACAGTTTTTTCACGCTCTCTTATGGGGCCACATTTACATTCTGGTAAAAATTATCATCAGTTTTGTAGATCCCATTTTGTGTTTAATGATTAGAAAGAACGTATTGTTTCATGTTTTCTATGCCTTTGAGTAAGTATGTAAAAAAATTAAGTAAATATTTATTTATTGTCATATTGAGGTATCAAAAAGGTTAGTTCAATCCTTTACACAAAAAAATCCTAAATTTTAATATCAAACATGCTGGTTAAATGTAATAAATTTTAAAAACACTGCATGTAATATATATTTGTTATAATGTACGTAACTAAAAGTCGCAAACAAATACGATAAATAAATAAAAACATATAGAACTAATAAGTGTTTTTATTTTATTATTATTATTAAATTATAAATAACAATAAAATAAATGAGTTGAAAGTGCTGTGAAAAATTTGTGCTTTTTTTTTTATATTTATATAAAATATAATGGTCGTAATATAAAGCAAAAAATTATTTCAGCTAATGTAAATATAATTTTTTTTTTACAGAACTTTGTAATAAACAGTAAATGAAGCTTTAATATTATTTGTAGTAAGTTTTAGTGGTTTGAAATTATTTTTTAATTACTTACTTTTTAAGGGATTGCTTTTTTTTTAATGCTTTGTTTGTGTGTTTTCTAGTGTAAAGAAACGCAATATGATCATTAATGTATTTCTTTGAAAGGTATACTTACTTTTTTTTATAGCAAGTAAGGGTCTGAGAGAGAGAGAGAGAGAGAGAGAGAGAGAGAGAGAGAGAGAGAGAGAGAGAGAGAGAGAGAGAGAGAGAGAGAGAGAGAGAGAGAGAATTTTTGATATGCTGAAACATTTAGTCAGAATTATAGTAAATATAATATTTAAAAATATATTTGTCTAATTTTTATCATAAATTTATGTTCATGAATGAAATTAATAAATAAATATAAGTGACGTCATTGAATCCGTACATGGAGTCAGAAACTTTTCAAACTCGTATTTAGTAATTAGTAAATTAGCTAGAATATTTAATTGAAAAAAAGTTTAATAACTTTTATCTTTAAATAAAATTAAGTAGAAAGGAATTGTTTTAACAATAATACGTAAAACACTTTTTTTTTTTTTTTTTTTTTTGAAAATAATTTTTAAAGTAAAAAAAAAAAGTCAATAGAGTTCAATGCAGTTCATGCTTACATTTTTTTTTTATCATTTTCTAAATCTCAATAAGGACATACATATTTTTTTCTTTCTATCATATTTGCTAGAAATAAACTTATTGACGTCTAAAACATTGAAATTGGCATGAAATTTCACTCCTCTTGCCAATCTCTTGTTTACTTGATCGCGTCAATAAAACTATATAAAAACTCAAGCAATGTAGTACACATTCATTCATGATGAAAGCCAATATAAAAAAAAGTCTTACATTTTGTGTGTATACAGACAATAAAATATCACGTGGATTTACGATGAAATAAACTCTATTGTTATATAGTTGAAAATTTATCTAGGTTTTTTTATATAGACTAAAATCAGAAATGTGAAAAATAACAATAAATTTATGACTTGATAGTATTAGATTTTATTTATTATATTATTGGATTGCCTATATTTATTGATGTATATAGTATACAATGTTATCAAATAGGAAATACATTCTTTTGAAGTCAAAGATAACAAAAAAATACTAAAATATATGTCCTATAGTATACACTATACAGTATAATACAAAAACACATTAAGTTTTTTTTTAGATTGCCATTATGATTTGTGTTAAAAAAAAAATCCTTTTTGAAGACAAAAAAAAACAACAACATTATTTAACAAATCTAAAATACTAGTCATATTTTGTACATGCACGTATTTTATAAATCGTCATTATTTAATAATTTTAATAAATATACGGAATGTAATCGAATTATATTTTCTTTACTTATTCTAAACATACTAAAACAAGCAATCATACTATATACTGTAGAAAGTAAGTTTTTCATCTTTTTGTTTTCCATCACAGTGCCTGTGAAATGGAAAAAAGTTATTATTATAATTATATATTTTTTTTTAATTTTTATGAAACCACGTATTTAATAACTTGCATTTAACATTTCTTTGTATTGAATTAGTCTTCTATATGACTTCGCATAAAGGCGTGCAAAATTTAATATCAATTTAATAATTATTTATTGTTAGTCTTAAGGTTAATTATATTTTATATTGAAAACTGCAGAAATGTTATAATATAAAATAAGAGCTCAATTTCATTTTTTCAAATAAATTTTAATAAAAACAACAATAATTTAATATAAATTATGCAAAAATAGTAATAATTATCATTTATACCAAAAATACAGAAAACTAGAAGATGAATTTTTGTTTTATAAGTTTTCTTTGAGATTTCTTCAAAGTCGGCAAGGGCGGATGTAGGATTTTGGTTTGGGGGGGGCGACACCAGGGAAATTTTTCCAGTTTGGGGACGGGGCAGGGGGCAGCCCGCCGCAGGCGAAAATTTTTTTAGGGATACGCCCTTTTTTGGGAAAAACGCAAAAATAGTATACTTATTGAGAAAATAACTTAAAAATTATTTTAGTTTAATTTTTTTATCGCGTTTTTTTCCCACCCTTATTTAATGACATTGGAAAATATGTGCAAATTGTTAACTGAAACCTTCAAAAAAAAAAATTTAAAGTTGCTCTTTTTTTTTTTTTTTTTTTTTATTTCAAATTTTTGAAATTCCAAATCTATGTTTTAAATTTTATCTTATTACAGAGTAACCACAAGAATTTTTGCTTAATAAACGATTAGCAAGTCGTTATATTTTAAATGCCAAAAATAATGCACCTCAATTTAATTTAAAAATTGAGCTCGTTAAAGAAAAAAAAATAATCCATAGAGGGGTCTAATTTTTATCATGCAAATGAAATTTTCAATTTAGACTGAATTTGTCACCTACAGAATTTTAAGAACCTTATAAAATAATAAGACTTTTGAACAAAAATTGGTTCAAAACAATACACATAAAATTATAAAAGCAAGATCATGATACATTAGATTTAATGGAGCTCATCGCTGTTTAGAGCGCGGGGATAGCTTAGAGTCCACTAGTTTAATATTACGCTGATGAAGAAAAACACGTCTTTTGCGATTTTTGAGAAACTACTCCACCGATTCTGGAGAAATTAGACATACTTTTGCACGTGCTTTTATAGATATCTAAATGTCAAAGATTATTTTTAGCTCAATAGCCTTTAATCTGTGATTAATAAGATTAAAAATAATAATAATAAAAATAAAAACGCAGAACTCCTTGAAAAGTCCAAATTTATTTGAAAGAGTTCGTATCTTGCAAGTGGTCCATTTTTGTTATTTTGCTCATTTTTTCACAAAGTAGTTTATTAGGGAGGGATGCGCGGGGGGGGGGGGGGGGGGGCGAAGAAAGTAAAATAAATATAAGGTACTATTATGTAGCGGTGTATTTTTATTGTTATCATTTTTATTAAGTTCAGGTTGCTGTACCCAAAAATGGAATTTAAAAAATTGTATCTCAAAAACTATCGTCACAAAATTGAACAGAGCAACAAAGTGTTGGAAAATCTCCTTTGCTAATGCGAATTTACAGTGGTTTAAGAAAATACTAAATAAGATAACTTTTAATGAAAAAGAACTTTCACACTTTTTCCAGAACGCATTGTCGAGAAAAAAAATCACAAATTTTACCCATTTTAATTTTAATATATGCAATCTTCAATAATTTTTTTCTTTGAAAAAATGTCGTTAAATTTGTTTTAAATCTCAAATTCATTAAAAGAATATATCTGCAGATTACGCTGGTATTAATTGTTGAGAAGTTGATCAATTTAATTTTGCACACGGTGAGTTTGAAATTTCGTATCTATAATATACACGCTAAAGGGGGCTTATTTGCGGAAGATTTAATTTGAGCTGAAACTTGGAGTTTAGAGAATTAAAGTTTTTTGGTTCATTTAAGCTAAAAAATGTCATAATTAAGTGTTTTGAAAAAAAATGCTACCCTAAAGTAAGACCTTAATAAATAAAAAAATGAATTATGTATTATAGGTAAATAAGAAAGGAGCGCTGTAGCTGCGATTTTTTATTTCATTTTTTGGAGATAATTTTTCTTTTCTTTCCTTTCCTTTCATTTCCTTTTTTTTTTTTTTTTTTTTTTTTTTTTTTTTTTTTTTTTTTTTTTTGCTTTCTTTCTCTCGCTTTTTTTCTTTTTTCCTTTTTTTTCCGCCCACGTGGACCGTTTGGGGGGGGGGCGATCGCCCCCCTCGCCCCCCCCCTGGATCCGCCCTTGAAAGTCGGAAGTAATAATGTTTTTCTTTGATGACGATTCTTATATATGATGAAACAATAACAAAAGAAAGATCGTATTTTGTATTTGTTACTATACTACTCTCAACAATCTCATTGCGACAAAGAACTTTGGTTTTGAACTCTATGAAACAGGGCGGGCGGGCGGGTGGGCAACCAAGCAGGGCGTAGCCCGCAACTTGCAATAGAGTTAGCGTGCCTTGGTGTACTAAGCAAAAGATCTAACGAGATTCTTTCTCTCTCATCTCTCTCTCTCTCTCTCTCTCTCTCTCTCTCTCTCTCTCTCTCTCTCTCTCTCTCTCTCTCTCTCTATTTCTCTCTTTCTCTTCCTTTCCAATTGATGACGGTAATCAACTTAATGTACTTCAACTGAAGAAAAAAAAAGCAATTGAAATAATTTCATAAAGGAAGAGATTTGAACTTGTGTTTCTTTGCCTGATTTCTATTCTCTCTCTCTCTCTCTCTCTCTCTCTCTCTCTGCCTTGTTTTCCTTTCTTTGACGTAAAAATGGAACTCAAGTTTAAAATAAAGAAAACATTTTCTTTATAACTAATCAAATCATGAGTGTCTGATGACTCTAATTTTGACATTTTTTTACTATATACAGTATATTATATTTTTTTGTATGATACGTGGCCCTAAATCTGTCATAATATGTGACAGTTTATTTAAATTTCAGTCCAATTTCTGAAAAATTAACAAAATTTCTATAAATAGAATTCATTTTAAAAATATAGGTTTATATTTAATTCAATCAATTTCTTATATCATTAACATGATATTATATGCATTTTTTTCTATTTTACCTCCGCATTTTCTTTTCAAAGTAATGAAAATTAAAACAAGATTTAGAAATTTTTATTTTCACAAATAGCTCTATTATTAATATATAAGACAAGTTTAAATAAAAAAATTAAATAAAATAAAAAACTGGCGTTAGACTAAAAATAATATGAAGGAAGTCGTAGTTACTTATTAAGTTTTAGACTCTTTTGTTGTGTTACACAAAGTAGAAATAAATAAATTATAATAAATAATTGAAAGTTTTATTTCTGTTTAATTTTTTGAAAATATTTGAGGTGACTATATATAAAAGTGGTTGTAGATCAAAATTGAGGTCTAGAGCAAGACTGGAATGCGAAGGTAGCAGGTGTGGCATGTCAAAAATTTCACACGTACGTTCATCAGGAGGAATTTTTAATACAATTTTATCTAAATTAATCATTTTTCATTCTTCTTACCAAGGCCATCATCTAGAGTAATAATAAAGATTATAAATAGAAGTTATTATCGATTAGTTATCAGTATTCTAATATTTCTTTGCTTGAGGAAGACTACAACAAATTCGAGGGGGTTATTTTATATCATATTCTAAAAGAGGACATTGTCTTGAATAGATTCATATGTGAATTTCTAATTTTTGAGTTTATTATGTATTTTTAATTAATTTTTGAAAGTGAAATGACGTCACAGTCTATACCTTATGCATGTGAGCATAGGAAAAGTTGCAGCCTGTGACGTCATTTCGTGACTTTAAAAAATTAAATAAAAATACTTAATGAACTCAGAAATTAAAAATTCACACATGTATCGATCCAGGACAAGTTTTTTTTTTAATATGAAATAAAATTACCCCCCCCCCCCCCAATTTAGTTTTTGTCATTATTCTCTTTTACCATCAAATAAATTCCATTCATATTATTATAAAATTGACGAGACGATTTAAAGTGTGATGTTACTGTAACGCAACAACCTAGATGTCTAATAAATAATTTTAAATTAAAAAAAAAAATGAACTGTATTGAAAAATAATATTTTATATATTACGTATAACAATATGAAGAATTTTTAAATATTAATTAAAAACTAAATTAAAAATAGTTTTTATTTTATCATTTTATTAATATTATACCATTAATATTTGAAAAGTAAGCCTAGGGATTAAAATAGAAATGAGACGTTTTTTTTTTTAAGCACTTACATTTTTTCTACGTCTTAAATACATTCACCCCATGAGAGCTTTTAAAACTAGTAGTAAAAAATAGACTCTATTAGAAATATATTTATAACATTTTAGATTTAAGTTAATGACTGGAAAGGTATTTTTACTATGGAAGTTTTAAATTTGTTAAGTATTTCATATTTGATTGGGTTATACTTGAAGGTAGATGAATAAATATATTAAAATAAATAAAATGTTACGAGGAAATTCTTTGTTGTTCTTTTATCGTGATGTATGTGGAAATAGCCTTTGTAAAGTGAGCCGAAGTTACTCGTATTGTGGCTGTTAACAATTAGACATACTTAGAGAAACGTGAAGACTCTTGACGAGACGTCGCCACAAGAGCATCAAAAGTTTTGTGTCATGGCATTACTGTTATCTGGTAATGACTTATTGAAATGTATTCTACCTTTATTTTTTATTTGTTTTTCGTTTAAATAGCGAGGAAAATAATCTAATTTTACAATTTGCTAATTTGGAAGGAGGGAGGGAGAGACAGGGACAGAGGGACAGGGACAGGGACAGGGACAGGGACAGGGACAGGGACAGGGACAGGGACAGGGACAGGGACAGGGACAGGGACAGGGACAGGGACAGGGACAGGGACAGGGACAGGGACAGGGACAGGGACAGGGACAGGGACAGGGACAGGGACAGGGACAGGGACAGGGACAGAAAGAAAAAGAAAAAGAAAGTATCCTGGCGTGTATGCAGCCCGCCGGACCAACTGACTTAAAACCACATTTGATTATACAGCATTTTTAACAAATCTCTCTTGATCGACCTTAAAGACACAACCTGAAATGAAATTATTACTGTGTGCTCTTCTAAAATTGCTTTGCCTAAATTTTTAAAGATTCAGAGATAAAGATTTCTTGCTAAAACTTATAAATTTAAGTAATAACAAAAGACTAATAGTAAAAAAAAAAAAAAAAAAAAAAAAAAAAAAAAAAAAATCTGTTATAATAAAATAATTTCAAATATTAAGATGTCTCAAATGTAGTCGTTAGAGACAGATTTGACTTAAAACAATCATGTGTTTTTATGGTTTTAAATACTATTCAAATAAAATAATTACTAAAATACACCAATGATTTATAACGAATAAAATAATTACTAAAATAAAATAGCAAAATAGAGCAAACGTTTCTATTTATTTAAATAATTAATGTGTAAAAGTTTTGACACTTATATTTTAAAACTCGATTAAAATATGAGTATAAAATATTGTATGAAGGTAATCTCATTATAAGCTTTCACGTTCAGATAAGAACGTCTGTCTTTTGTTTTGTTTGATTTGTTTTGCTGCTGACAAATGAGAACTTGCGTGAATTTGAAATATTACATGACACTCAAAAAACAAAACAACAACGAAAATAATTCAATTACATACGTCATTCACTTTATTTTGTTTTAAATTGTCATGTTTTCTGAGAACAAATTAATTAATCTTAAATTTAAAACAACATGATTGGCCATTTTATTTTTGTCAATGTGCTTTGACTTTAAAACTTTTATTAATTACTTGATTTTTATTTTTGATTAGATATCTTAAAAACTTTTTTTTTTAATATATTCAATTTATTTCAAAATTTTAATTATTCTTTCAACAGATGGCACACAAATGTATTAATAAAGGAAAAAAATCAATATTATAAAAAAGAAAAATCTTTCATCTTTAAACTTTTTAAGACAAAAAAAAAAAAAAAAAAAAAAAAAAAAAAGGGGGGAGATTTTTTTTAGTGACATTTTAAATAAAATTTATGATATTTTGTAGAAAACAATAGTTTTAAAAGTCATCTGTGTTTTAGTTTGTGAAGTAGAACGGAAAGAATCTTCCTTTGCATGCCTACTTGTTTGTTTGTTTGAATGCAGTATGAAACTGGCGAAGGCGGTTTTAAGTTATGCGTACGATATTACAACTTAGGGAATATTAATGTGAAAGTGTCTTTTACAGACTCTCTCTCTCTCTCTCTCTCTCTCTCTCTCTCTGTCTCTCTCTCTCTCTCTCTCTCTCTCTCTCTCTCTCTCTCTCTCTCTCTCTCTCTCTGCCTTCTTCTTCTTCTCTATGTCACACAAACGTCGACATAAAATGAAAAGGGTGGTTTTAATATTCTCGACTGCATAATTATAATGTTCTTACGGTAGAAAATGCATTAAAACTATTATAACAAAAAGAAAATAAGGATGAAATGCATGTAAAGTAAAAACTTTTACTAAACAGGATAAATTTACTTAATTTACTTTATATGTAGAGAGAGATTTTTATAGTAATAATTTTACATTAACAATAAGTAAAAGGAAAGTTATGATGAGTGTTAGGTTGTGAATATTTTAGTGCTTATGTTTGTAGGTCAAATGTTTAAAACCAAGCTGTATTTTTGTCATGCAAAACTGTTTATCGTAAGATTTTCTACTTAGAAAACAAATTTAATGAAGCAAATTTAATTACTATTAATATAGCCAATAAAAATAGAGTCAAATTTAATCAGTACTGATAGGTACATACTGATAGGCATGGTAGGTGCCTTTTAATTGTAATTCATGACTTTTTACTAGGTTAAATTAGGTGCATACATGGCATTTTAACTTCAGTGTATTGTACAGTACGTTCAATAACAGTATGAGCAATACAAATAATGTACAATATTACTGTATCTGTACGTCATAAATAGAAAATTTATGTAAACACAAAATGTGATATTTTGTCAATCAAATGCCTACAAAAGTTCCATACTGTTTCAATATTTTAGATATCCATTTTTGTTTTTAACGTGTGTTTAATTTGAAATAAAATTTCTATCGTTCTGCTAAAGAGTCTAAACATAATAATAAACTTACGACATGAGAAGGAAGATAAAATAAATATATTATGGTCGAATTCCAGAAAAGAAGAGTTAACTAAAAAAAAATACAATGAAAAGAACTGAGAAAAAAAAAGTGACCCATAAAAATATCAACACAAACAAGCATACTTCATTATAATTACAAAAAAGCTCATATATTCACTTCACTTTTTGTTCTCTCTCTGAAAAATTGTACTTCATTCACAATATCATATTTTGATATTTAAAATTATTACAATAAATTTCATTAATTAAGGTTTAAAAAATATTTTTGTAACAAAATAAGGAAAGAAAATTATAAATCACAGCACCGCTTGAGCGTATATTATAGTAAGAGGGTCCTACTATCATCTCAGTGAGCTCTATATCCTGGCATGTTGCCAATTCACAGACTATTATAATAGTATACGCTTACAATGGAAAAAAAAAGAAAGGAAGAAAAAGAGGTGAGCATTGTTAGCTTAGAAATAAAGACACATATACAAGAATGAATTTTCTTATTATAACATTCCAGTACTTTCCATTCAGTAATAATTTTATTTTTGTTTTATATTTTGAAAACAATTAATTGCTTTTTTTTTCTTTTTACTTTTTTTATTTAAATTATTTTGTTTGTTTTAATTTTATAATGGTGTTCCCTATTGTTATAGGTTATTGTTTGATTCATAAACTTCTTAGTTTAGCCTTTTTGTTATTTTGTTTTTCTATTTATTAACTATAATATATATTTTTATTTAAATACTTTTAATCTATTTTGCGAGACTTTTTAAAAAGTGTACTATAATTAAAAAAAAGCGTAAATAAACAAAATATAAATCATATTTTCATATCTTGTTCTCAAAATAACCATATTTCATAACGCTTCTATAGGTTTATTGTGAAGTACAAAGAATGCTCAAAAATTGATAACTAATTTTCATTAACCAAATGATGATAAAACAGTAATTTTGTAATATAAACTTCTAAATTTAACTGACCCAATTAAAGTTTTGCAATACTACCACAAATTCTAACTTTTTTGGTAAAAAAAGTATATATCTTTAGCCAAAAAGATATGAAAAAAAGGGGAAAAGGAAATGAGAAAAGAAGTAGATATTTTATATTCTTCCACACATGTAAATAACAAAATCATTGTTATATTTGAAGTTATAATGGTAGATATCGCTACAGTAAATTATTATAATGAGATATTTAGAATGGAATCTAACGGATATTTCATATAATCATTGAATGACCTATTTTCATAACTGGACCTAAGTTTTTTTTCATATAAGTGTGAAAGAGAGAAAAACTGTGGAAAAAAAATTCTAGATACTAAAATATTATTTATGATCCTGCAAAATATAGTATGTCATAATAAATAGACATTTTTATTACAGTGTTATGTTTTTTTCTTAGTATAGTATACAGATTCCAATTAAATATTATAAAAATAAATAACTTACTTTTATGATATGAGATTACTTTATTGGAGTGTTGCTATACTTTTTCTTTTAGGAACGTAAATTATGTTATATTACTTGTCACTTGGTTCAGAATTGTATTAAGTATACTTTCAAGTTGTTTTATATTATTTAAATTCAAAACTTTTTATTGATTGTGAAAGTTAAGGCCAACAATGTCTTTTTTATATTATTCTTGGCCATTTCAATTGAGTTTTTTTACCTAAAAAAGTTATAACATTGTTATTCAATTACTAATTTAAATTCTAGTCAAAAAGTTAAGTATTTGTTTTTAGGGTTAAATATAAAATGTAATATATATATATATATATATATATATATATATATATATATATATATATATATATATATATATATATATATATATATATAAAGTAAAAATATAGTACTACTTATTGTATAGAAAAAGACATGTTTAATTTTCGATATTCAAATTTGAAATTTTAATATGTAGATGTGTATAGAAATGTTATTCTATATATACTCTGATTATTGTCAATAACAAATTTAGTGTGTTTATTTAAAATTTAACGTATTTATATCACCTAATGAGTTCTTTTGTAAATACAAAAATCCTTTAGGATATTTATAAAAAAAAGTAAAAAGTTACAACAAAAATAACATAAAATAAACATATAATTTATCAACCTTGTAAATATCCCAGACTATTCATTATCACGTTATATTAAATTCTCCTGTAATAGATTATTACATTATAAATCTCTATCAAAACTCAAACAGAAACAGCTTCAATGAAAAAAAAAAATGAAGAAGAAGGAGAGAGAAAGAGAGATTTATCTAACAAGGTTTAGAAATTTTTATGTGTACGATTTTCTTGTGTCCAGCCTGCAGTTAATTTTGAGTGTCCAGTAGTGAGTAGATGAACGATCTTGGACATTATGAGATGTGATAAAATGAGACAAAAAAACAACACGACAACAAAGAGCAGATGGCAGCCACTCACGTCGAGTGCTATCAACGTTTTGCTCGTGAGTTGGCAGAGCAGTTTAATCAAAATCACAACTAATGTACACTGAACTTAACTAAGAATGTTTTTTGTGTCTGTCTAAGGAGGGGTAAAAAGAAAAAAAAGTAACGAAAGAAACTTAGATGTTGGTAATTAGTAGAAATGAAACTGTAACTTTTATAGAACTTTAGGTATACTTGATAAAAAATTAATTTGTTTTAACATTACGAAATTTTCTATATATTACTTAATTAAAAATATTTTTATTATTAGATTAAACGCAATTTCTTCGTTACAGTTGTGATAATTAAATTAAAGTAAAACTTAACTTTTGCCATCTATTTTAATGTTAAAAATATTATAATTGGTGAACTTTATTTAAGTACTGTGTTACTCCTATAACATTCCTATAATTATCTTTCAATTTCAACAAAATTCTCTCCCCCCTTCCCCTCCTGATTTTGAATTTCCTTTCATTTTATATTCGACACAAGTAAAAGCAAATAAAAAAAAGGTTGAAGCAGCAAAAAAGCTCTTTGCATATTTCTACGTTTCCCTTTAGATGAGATCTGACAAATCGTTATTTCTATGTTGCAAACGCGATACATTCTCCTTTAATATATATTTTACCAATAAAAATATATAAATAATAAAATTTTACCCACGACCAATTGAAAAAACATACCATGTCTAATAAATATTTAATAAGACTATTTTAAAAATAACTGAGATCAAATAAAAGTATTAAAACTTGCAGTACTAAAGTTTTAATTTGATTTCTAAAAATAGAAATATTAGCGTTGTTATATTATGAAGCAATTTCATTTTTTTATTTCATGCGCATGGTTCACAAATTAATCAATTTGAATTAAAAAAAAAAGTTTACTAAACTTGTTAAATTATTATTCAAAGCCAACACATTGCTGGTCACATAGAAAGGTTTTAATTAATTTTAAAACATCCGGCGTACTTGCAAATATGTCATGGCTATATAGTTTCATGTTATATACACATAGTATACTGTTCTATATTTATTAGAAATAATACCATATAACTTTGAAACAAAGTAAACAAAGGAGAGAATAGGATAATTAATTATTATATTTACATTTCATTATTGTACACAGTACAACATATTATTTGCATTTTATTATACAGTAATGTTCTATTAACAAAGCTATAATATTATACTTCATATATATATATATATATATATATATATATATATATATATATATATATATATACACACATAATGTGCTCTATTTTAAAGTTGCATATCTTTATAATTTATCAAGTTATACAAACTAACTGCAACATTTATAATTCAATTTTATGCAAATGGACAGTAAAATTGATGGTATTTGAAAATTATGAAAACTCATTACTTCTACCTGTTTTTCATTATTTTTAAAGCTAAGTTTATACCATGAAGTTTTAAATTTTATTTATTTACATAATATTATGGTATAAATATATATATATATATATATATATATATATATATATATATATATATATATATATATATATATATATATATATATATATATATATATATATATATATGAAATGTTATTTACAAATCTTTTGGAGCCTTTGAAAAAATATATAGTAGCGTAGCAACATTAATTTATACAAATGATATTTTGTAGTAATTTTTTTAGTGTATTTACTGAAAATTGCCTTATTTGATAGACCTTGAGCTTGATAGACGAGCTTACGAAAAAAATACAAAAAATTTATATATACTGTATATTACTGTATTATACTGTGTATTGTACTATTGTTTTGCATCTACTTCTGTACTACATTGTAAACTAGAGTAACTTTGCTGGACAGCATAATTAAGCCAATATAGCTAAAGTGTCATTATTTTCTATCGTTATACGATATGGTCATATTTTTACATAAAAAATCTAACATATAACTATGTATTATTATTATTATTATTATTATTTTTTTTTTTTGCTTGCCATATTGTGGTATCGTGCTATACACCAATCCCAGTCCCAGTCAAGACATTGTCTTATCGACAGGTAAGGACTTTCCAATTAATGGAAAAGCACTCACGGGCTGGCAACGGCCTAAGTACACAGCCCGGCATTCGCCATGACAGCCTAGAGAAACCGTGGAAATATCAATTTATTACATCCCTTATTCTGTTATCTGTTCTATACATTAAAATCTTCATAAAATTTCAAGCTTATTATTTACTTCACTCTTATTATAATATAAAATAAATAATATTTTATTACTACAGTTTTCAATATATATTATTGCCAGTTATTAAAAATCATCGTTTAACAATAAATTTAAAAAGCATACATTAATCATTTTATAGTACTTTATATTTTAAATAACAATAAATACTAATTAAAAGTTATTTATTAAAAAATACAATATATATATTATTTATTTTTGTTTAAAAGAACAGTTTACCCATATAATATATTTTAATGTCATAATTTTCGTGATATATTAAACACAAAAGTTTAAAGTCATAAATAAGTTTATGTACAGCACACGTATTGTTAATCGCTTTATAACTCTTATACGATATAGCTTGTACAATCACCGACACAAAGTTAAAGCTTGAAATTGAATTGTGAAATGATTATCAACTAATTAATTAATCTAATCTAATATATTTATATTCATGTTGTAAAAATAAAAAAATTGTAAGGGGAATAAGATACAATTAACGATCTTATGGACTGTTCATAATAACGCGTAAATTCACATAACTTTCATGTATGAATCAAATTAACATTGAATTGATAGTTGTATCTTCATGTAAGAGTTATGTGAATTTACAATGGAACTTATTGGTTTAGCGCGCGGGGAGACGCGGGGAAAGCTAAGGGCCCCCTAATTTAACATTACGTTTATGGGTAAAAACACGTTTTTTGCAATTTTTGGGAAAACTACTCCACCGATTTCGGAGAAATTTAAATGAGAAATACTAGACATACTTTTACGTGTTTTAAACCATAGAAATTTTTTAAGATTTTTTTTAACCGATAACCTCCATTTACGCGTCATTGTGAACAGGCCTTTAGAGAAGGGTCATTATTAGGGGGGGGGGGGTAATGTCTTAATTCTGGTGGGTGGTTGTGTACCTGCAATATATTTTGGTCGGTTTAGGTTGTAAAAGGATCAACTTTTACTATCTCTACCATTGAGATTCTCTGGATCAATGATTCAATACGCATGCTACTAGAGATGAAAAATTTATTCCAATATATAGGCTTAAAAATCAGTTTAGAATACGTTTAATATTCCTCATTTAAAATTTTCCAGACACGGTGCATAATCTTTCTCAAAAAAAAAATTATAATAATAAATAAATAAAAACTATGGTTTGCAATGCTGAAGTATAGGCAATTAGGGGACCCTACCACAGCTCTAGTGCACTCTAACGATAAACTTAATTGAATTTAGAATTACATGTATAGAACTAATGAAAATTATACGTTCAATATGAGAATATCTTTCTCAATTAAAAACTTGTTAGTTATCATAATGTGCAGAATCTATTCGTGCACTTAATATATAATATATAGGTAATATTTAATATATATTAAATAATATATTAATATAGGTAATAAATTAGATTGTGAATGGTATTCAAATAAATTTGTGTGTAATTATTAATAAATAATAATGCATTCTAGAATAAACTTATCTCCAAGTGTGTGAATACGATTACTTTAAACCAATTAAATATTATTTGTAAAATAAATATATTTTATTTATTTACAGATTATACTAAAAATCACTGCATATTTAGACAGAGGGAGAACTTTGAAAATTGTGTCAATATTTACTGTATTTAGAAAACGTTACAGATATAGTATATAGATTTATGTAATACTCTTATCATGTAACATTTCTGGTGAGAAGCTTTAGAAGTAAATGCGGATTTATATTTAACTGGCGAGAGGGTGAAATATATATATATATATATATATATATATATATATATATATATATATATATATATATATATATATATATATATATATATATATATATATACACACGGCTTAGAACAATAACAGTCACCCCTGGAGAACCATATATCAAAGTTGACCCTTATAGAACCAATATAACTTTTATCCACAGTTATAAATTATTAAAAAAGTGTAAAATTGAACTGAACTAAATATGTATAGGGTGCATAAAGTATTAATAAAATTTTGTTATTTTCTTTAAAATTAATTATCTATTATAATTTTCAAATATTATTATTAAAAGTAAGATATGAAGATAATAATTTTACTGTGCACTTTGATTAAAATTTAAATTCTTTATGGCTTTATGTAGAAATAATATATATAATACAAATTAAAATGTTACTTTTTACAACTTTAAAAATAAATATACATTTTTTTCTTTTTGTATTTAACATCACTATGTAATATAATTTAAAAATTACAAGATAAAAATTGTTTGAAATTTACCATTTTTATATCAGTAATGTCATGCGAGATATAAGACCCATAAATTTGATTCAAATGTATATTTCATACAAGAAGTATATTTTTTAAAGAAGAAAAATTACTTTAAATCTATTTTATTACACTCTTAATGTCAACTTAACTTATACAAGTGGGAAATGTCAGCGAGACAGCAAATTCATCACAGCAAATTCACCCACGTACGTGAAATTGGGTTTTGTTTATTGCAAGCTAACCCACCTGAAAACAAAAGAATATCAAAATTATTTATAAAATTTAACAAAGTAAACATACAAGTGAGTTTTTTTTAAGTATGTATACTTAATAAATCGTATCTTAATCAATCATAAGGTGAGCAAAAGTTGTTGCAACCAAACACAAAAACAAGTTACTGAAAAAAAAAAAAAAGAAAAAGAAAATCTAGCTATCACCAAATGAAAAAAATTAAGGTAAGTATATAGATTAGGTAAACTAACTAAGGAGAATATCGTTATTCAGTTTTCTGTTGCTTTTTTATTTATTTACTTTATCCTGGAAGTTATATTTTGTTACCCATTTGATCCATGTAAATTAACCTGCAATACACGTCTACAATACACAATTACTATTCAGCGAGTATCATCTTTGGATTACATAAATCATATTTATACTTACATTAAAAAAAGTGAGCCAGCGTTCACTTTTCAAAAAAGCTACACTCTAAAAAAAATACACAAAAATCCTTATTCATGGAGATCAGCATGCTACTTTATTAGTTAAGCGAGAAATATATTCAAATATTTATATATTTGTGGATTTAATCATAACACAAAATATTACTTCAAATAGTTTAATTATTCTAACATCTAACAGTCATGCATGCATGCACCATAAAATTTCTTATCATAAAATTTAAAATAATAGGCTTAAAATTAACCAAGAGACCAAAAACAAAAACTGCTTAATTATGACCTATATATAAACTTAAACAATATACGAGAACCCAGTAGGAAATATATTAGAACCAGTAAAAAATAAAACAAAATTAATAAGTAATATAATTATATACAAGCATTTAAAAACTTTATTTAAAAAAAAAATGAAGTCCGAAAGTAATTATTAAGTTTTTAAAATTACTTCATAAATTATGTATAAAATATTATTACTATAATAATGATAATAAAATTATCAACAATACTGTATGTTGAATGTATGCCAGAGAAAGTAAACAAAAAAATTAGAGCTTGGCATAGAGAAATATCTTGATATTCAAATCTGTTATTTAAAACACGTTCTAAAATAATGTTGCCGCGATATTTACACGTGCACGCCACGCCCACTTTTTTATTTTTTTTTTTTTGTAGGTCGACGAACGGTGCGTGGAAAGTTCATACATGTCTAAGTAAATTCAAGTTTAAGTCACATTCAATACACCATGGTTCTGTTTTTATTGCCAGTACCTTGGAAATAAAATACCTAGATATACAGTATACGTATACAGTACGTTATGTAGATTTTATGAAAATTTCTTTTACTGTTATATTTTACGTCATTTTAAAACGATAAAAAAAAAGCATGACCTGTTTACCTTTTTTTTTTTTTTTTTTTTCTTTTTACTTTTTTTTTTTTTAAGTAAATAATATTATATTCTACTTTCTTTTACAAGGTATATAAAAAAAATGTAGTAAACTTCCTGCAGAGAAAGCAAGGTCGTGTTTGTAACTACAGAAAATAGAAAAAGGTGTATTAGTATTTCAGGTCACTGCATTGGATAAATAGAAAATGTACTTTGTATCCGTTAAAATGAGAGAGTATCTTGATGTAATACAGCCCGCAGGAACATTTTCATCTAAGCATTCATATAGAGAGTTTTCATGTATCTCTACAAAATCAATATATTATGTCATATAAAACGATAAGACTTCTTTCTAACGAAAGTGCTATTATTTAGTGAATTATTGTTAAACTTTATAACGTAAAAATAAATTGTGATTTATATTTGAATAATTTACTCTATATTATTTTTAAATTTTTTAGCCACAGTATTACTCTGCAAGTCTGCAGTATTAGAAAGAAAAATTGCAATTCAAGTCGCAAAATTCCTGATATTAAGTACTTTATTAATATTATTTTATTATTTAAAGAGAAATATGTCTGTATTATAATTAAAGCACATTTATATATATTATACATATATGATTTGTCAATTTAAATGTATATTTTTTAACTCATTGTACAACATTTGATTGTGGCATAATATAGGCTGCTTATGTTTACTCTAAAAACCGGAAACGGAAGTGCCGGAAGAGGAAACCACGTGTTGGTAGAAAGTGTTAAAAAAAACTTCACACCAGCAGCCATCTACCACTTTTATCATCACGTGGTGTACTTTTCCGATACTTCCGTTTCCTGTTTTTAGAGTAAACGTAAGCAGTAAGCACTCATAATGTTAAATCAGTTGGTCCTGCGGGCTGCATATACGACAGGATACTCTCTCTCTCTCTCTCTCTCTCTCTCTCTCTCTCTCTCTCTCTCTCTCTCTCTCTCTCTCTCTCTCTCTCTCTCTCTCTCTCTCTCTCTCTCTCTCTCCCTCCTCAATAGCACTGATCTTGATCTATAATATGATTGAAGGCTTTTTTTTTCTATAATACATTTTTAATAATAAAATTCCTCAGAAAACTCATAATAGATAGACATTCATTAATACTTGGTAAAAGCACTTTTTTTTCTGCAAATATAAAACATAAAATTTAGAATACAAAAAAAGTATTAACTGGTATTTTAAAAAGCAAAGGGAAAATGTTTTTAACTTACAGTATAAAAGTACACAGCAAATAAACATAGATATATAGATGAAAAAAAAGTAATAAAAAGTTATGTTTTTCTTTATATGTATATTGAGTACATAGATATACATTCTATGTACTTTGTATGATTTATCCATAAAGTTTGTGAGTAGAAAAGTTGTGCGCCGCAAGCAGACAAGTCGAGATGATACAAGATAGTTCAATTTTAGATTTTTTTTTTCTTTGTTCTGTGATGCGAAGAATGGCAGTAGAGCATCGATCGCCATGATATACAATTTTTGTTTTGTTATTTTTTACTGGATAAGAATAGATGACGAATGTTGCAATTTGTATACAAATTGTATACAGTGTACTTTATAAAATTTCTTTCTTATATAAATACAAATTAATCTAAAGTGCTGATATTGCAATGTGCTATAACTGAAAAAAAATAATAGTTATAAAAACATTTTCTACATTATTTAACTTATAAAATATAAGAAGCAATGATTGTGACGCAACTTTTAAAATTTATACAATTTATGCATTGTAAAAATGAAAATGTTATTTAATTACTTTTGCTTGCAGTAATTAGGCATACTACTTTATTAAAAACATGCAGCATTTTTGCATTGAAACTTTAAATATTCTCTGGGAACTTAATTATATGATATTTTTGTCCATTAAAATTTCATCGTATGATTCTTTAGGGTACTTTTAACCATATTATTATTGCTGATATAATTTATTTAAATATATTTTTAAATATAGTAAATTTATATAAAACAAAATACTACTCCCTTTAGAGTTCTACTGCTAAATTTCATAGATTTTTTTTTTTTTAAAGAGTATTAGAAACCTTTTGTTATTTTTGTGTTAGTCTCCCAAAGGTGTAGTTGTAATATCCGATATAATATTATATAACAAAACTAAAAGTCCCTATATACCAAGGGACATGGCAAAAAAGATTATTCTGAGAATCGAAGCAATTTACCACAAACTGGTGTACGGATTATATTTTTCTCGGAACAAGATAACATAATATTATATAATAATAAAAAACTATGGTTGAGCAACATCGGTGATGTAAATTTACTTTACAGTATGTTCAACAGTCAATAATCAGTATGCCATATTTATATAGAGTAAAACATGAATTTTAAATTAATAATGAACATGAAGCTTTAATTAATTAAAATCTAATTAAGTGAACATTTTGCTTGATAAAA
Source organism: Ecdyonurus torrentis (assembly GCA_949318235.1). NCBI lineage: Eukaryota > Metazoa > Arthropoda > Insecta > Ephemeroptera > Heptageniidae > Ecdyonurus > Ecdyonurus torrentis. The sequence continues at coordinate 41,439,853 of OX439129.1, forward strand.
AGGATTAATTTTGTGGTGATATTATTATAAAGTTTTGTAATTTCTGGATAATTATTTATATAATAGACTTACTTTAGAGTATTTTAGGTCCAAAAAGAAGTGTAGAGATTCAAAGTTATGGAATTTAATAGATTCATTCATTAAGCTTTTTTTAATTAGTTTCAGTTTTTATCTTAAAGTTTTATATTATAGAGTTACAGGGATAGATGATGATTTTAGGCCCAACAATATTTTATTGCACTTTATTTTAAGGTTAATATTTATTTATATATAGGCCTATATTATATTTTTATACAGAAATAGCTGCACTTAAAGAAACGTGATAGAAAGTAGATGAAGTGTTAATGAGTGTAATATGTTTCTAAATTGCCGTTATAATAGAAGCATTTATTTTATTTAAGGGGAAAAAATGTAGCTTCATAACTAAAATTTAAAGAATCAAAAAGGCATTTAATGTATCGTTTGCATTTTCCCCCCTGTTATTTCTAGCGTTTTGATGGAGGACATTTTCTTTAAAATTTAAAACTTTTACCATGAATAGATCTTGTCAACTGGGCAAAATCACAAAAGACGCATGAAATGCGTTTTTGCTTCCTTACATTATCTTCGGGGCAAAATACTCAATGAACCACACAATTGTAGTAGAACAATTTCATTAGAATCAAAATAATTTATGCAACTACTCATTTTTATCAATAAATTAGCATGAAGGTATCATCCTAATGAAAATAATAAATCCATTGATTTTTTTTAGTTAGTATAAATATAATTTTTATAAATATTTAAGTAAAAAAAAATATAAAAACATGAACAGAGAATAAAATAAAAACCATTATATATATAAAAAAAATAACGATCTTCCAGCCACTTTAATGTTATCTATATAATGACAGAGTGGCTGCTTTCAATTAACATACGAGAGTATTGCATGCAAGTGACAATCGTGACAACTGAAAATAACGGTTAAGTTGCATTCTATATATATATATATATATATATGTAGTATGTGAATAACAACGCATATCTCGTGTTACTGACTTCGTCGTAATTTTACAGTAAGTGCAATTGTAAAATTAGTGCGCAATAAAGTTCTGCAATAGTTTTATCATCTTATATAATGTTCTTCCTTACAGTAGAAGTAATTTACAATTTTATCTTTAAGTAGAAAAGTAAACATAACGAAAGTCTGCTCTCTTATAATAATGCTTTCGTGTAAAAAAGATTTGATCTTTTAAAAGCTATTTCTTTAATGCTTATGTAGGAAATGTAAGATATTATTTAAATAAAATCACATTATATAATTTAATATTATTCACGTTGTGACAATATTAAATATATCGGTAAAAATAATTCAAACTTGTATAATGAACAGTTTGGTTCTGAAAAACGTAAATATTTTTTACTCTAGAATGTATGTTCACGCTTTAAAATAATGTTACCCTGACATGTTTTTTTTTAATTATCAATTTGTATGTCAACATAGTTTCATTTCACGTTGTTGACAATTTTATAAGTTTAAAAATTTAAAATTGAGAGACAGAGAGAGAGAGAGAGAGAGAGAGAGAGAGAGAGAGAGAGAGAGAGAGAGAGAGAGAGAGAGAGAGAGAGAGAGAGAGAGAGAGAGAGAGAGAGAGAGAGAGAGAGAGAGAGAGAGAGAGAGAGAGAGAGAACACGAGACTACTGATAGAAATGTAAGAAGAAAAATCATTTCGAATTAACTGACTTTTTTAAAGTAAGAAAACGAATAATAAAAAAATTATTTCAAAAGTTTAATTTGCTTTTATTTTATCAGATGAATGCAATGAATAACGTACTTTTTTTTTTAACTTTTATTGCATGACTTATATTTTTATAAATTTAAAACTCAAGTTACAAACTATTTTTATTACCGAGAAGCAAAAGCATTAAAATATTAAAAAAATCATGTTGATCTGTCCTTCAGAAATAATAAAAAAAAATTATAAACTCGTTAAGCTGTCAGTCAGTTACTTCTACTTATGATATTAATGTTTAGTTTCATTTTAATGCATGATAATTATAACATTACTGTACTTAATATAGTACTTATAAGTTAGTCACTGCCTTTATAACGTCTAAGAAATGTAAACAAATTTATAACAAAAACTAAGCTTATAATTAATTGATCACCTCTCATTAAAAATTCTATTATTCTGCGATCCCACAACCAAATATTCTTGCAATTAATTAAGATTTTGTATAAAAATAATTTTTGTTTTTACTTTAAGATATTGAGGCGTTAAGTTTTTGTGCATTTTTTTAATATTGCACATAGCTTTACTAAAAGAACTTTTGTTTGATTCTAGAGCTGAATTAAAAAAAGTAATAATAATAAAAATGCCAACTTTTGACGAAAAAAAAATCAATGAAACCAATCAGAAACACAATAAATATTTATTGCAATGCAAAGTATTAAGATAATACAGTATTATACAATATTATTATATTTTATATATTGTAAAATACTGTATTACTTAATTATAATAAAAACAATTCTAAAAAAACTTGACAACATACGGGCCCTAAAGTGAGTCCACAGCTGATTTTTTTTTCTTTTGTAATATTAATTTAAGTTTAACTGTGAATTTAAAGATAGCATCATGTTCTGACCTTTTATTTCTGTTAAAAAATTAACCTTGATGGATACTATAGCTCATTCTATAAACTAAACACAAATATTGAGCCAGCTTCGAAAAGGTTCCTTGTTAAAAACATCTGGTTATGACGTCGTTACCTGTTTACTACGTTTATACATTATGGTCGATCATTGTTATTTCTTCTTTTATAACTTTGAATTTGATAAGAATGAAAGAAACTTCCCAAAAAAAGTTCCAGTCTCAATATGCGACTCACTTTTATCGGCTCAAAAAACAAGGTCAACAAGATCAAGATTTTGTTAGTCAGCCAATCACTGTTATTGAGATTCACTTTACTTTACAGAACGAGCTTATAGTTCGTTCTGTAAACTTTACACAAATATTGAGCCAGCTAAGCCAGCTTCGATATTTTTCCTTTGTTAAGAACACCTGATCATGACGTCACAACCTGTTAATGACGTTTATATGTATGGTTGATAATTGTTATTTCTTCGTTTAGAACTTTAGACCTGATAAGAATGAACGAAACTTCACAAAAAAATGTTCCATGCTCAACAGCGACTCACTTTTATCGGCTCAAAAAAACAAGATCAATCAATGAATATGTGTATTTTTTGAGCAGCCAATCATTGTTAAGGAGTCTTACTATACTTTACAGAACAAACTTATGTATGTATAATGTATACGATTGAAGGAATTAGAGAAATTCTGTTTTCTAAAGATTTTTTTTTTTTGTAAAGATTGCAATATACAGCGAGGATGTATAATATGTTGAGTTGAAATGAAATGGCACAATCCCTAGAGAGCAATAATAGTGACACGTCACGAAGTCACAGGATGCAGTTGTTGCACCAACAATAGTGCAATGCACTTCAATGTCTGTACTTTAACAATATTATACGTGAAGTGCATAATATAATAATTCTCAAAGTAGTATATTACATGCAATAAATTATAATAAGATTTTTAAACTGTCAACAATTTTTATTTTATAATGTCTCGGATGTATTTGAACATGATCTTTGAATATATGAAGTTTTTATAATATTATGTAAATGATATGATGTACTTTGTATACAATTCCATTTATTTTATATCTTCCATGCATTCTTAATTTATTCATTGCTTTTTACTATGTCATATTATTTTAAAATGTAATAATAACAAACTTACATTAATATTAACACACAGGAATATGGGAAATTTAATTTATTTTTACTCTTGTTCTTTTCAATATACGAGTTTTTTTCTTTCACAAAAAATATACGTATAAGAAATAAAGAAAGAAGTCATTATTATAATAAAACTATTCACTGCTCATTCTTTAATATTTTGGCAAAAGTAACTATAATAAAATAGCTACGTATGTTTTTTAAACTAAATGTTCATCCAAACAGAAATAAACCTATTTTCACAATTCGTATAATAAAATATATTGTTTTTATTTCACAAGTGTATTATTTTTATTAAAACGTACTTCTAGAATAATATTTTTGACGCACTAAAAAAATAATAGCTCTTAAATAAAAAAGAAGAAAAAAGTATTGGTTTAATCTTACAAGTGTGAGTAATTAATATCTGTCTTAAAAAGTTCTTTAAATTTATTTGGATTATTTCGAAACACAAAATTAATTATCTTCAATTTTTTTCCCATCATCAATTTTTTATAACAATAATCAGGTCCAAATTACTGCCTACACTAACTAGATATAAAAAAAACTCTTAAAAATTCTAAAATTTCTATGATAATTAATAAGAAAACGTATAAATTAATGAAATAATTAAACTAATTTATATTCAATAAAAAAAAGTCATTAAATATAAAATTAATTTATTTTCTGACTATGTATTAATAATAATAAAAAATAGACAGCGGGATTTCAGTACACAGTAAAATTGTAAAATATTTTTACAAATATTTCATTATTCACATTTATTTTATTATAAGCTTATGAATACCTCAATCAATGTAGCATATTGTTCTATATTTTAATCGTCTCTTATAGATGAGGTTATATTATATTTATTAGCATGATGATAAAAAAAAACTAGTATATATTTTACTGCAGTATGACCCGATATAAACTGTTGCCATAATAATAAAAATAATAACATAAATAATAGTAATGTAAAAAAATATTTAAAATATAATTGCATGTATGACCTCAATTGCGCATTATAAACAAAGATAAAAATGATGAAGTCAACACTCACGTGAACTATATATATACCATGAATTAAATGCATTTTTATTTAAACTAAAAAAAAAAATTAAATTAAATAACACATTAAATTATATATATAAAAAAAACTGTCTTCATGTAATTAATGAAGTAAATTTTTTCTGTCTAGTAAATGTAATTTATCACTTTAGAAATTAATTAAAAATGTTAGATATAAAAAATTTCAACTTTTTCTTAATACTATGGAGTTTAGTTCAGTATATATTTATTTTATGAACTTTGTTTTTTTGAAGTGATTGATTTTTTTTATACATCCGTTTTAACCCTCTTTTTTTTAATGACTTTTCTTCCTAATAGTGGATAGATGAACTCAAGAATATTGATAGTAAATCTCGTATGTAAGATAAAAAAATCTTATATCTCAGAATTAATATAATATAAAAAAATTTGATCAAGATTTTTCTCGTAAAGAAAAAAATAGTAGAGAAAAATGTGAAAACTAAAATTAGTAAAAATTTAGTTTTGTAAACACAAAATGAGAATATGTTATTAAAATTCAAAATAATTACGTGTAATGAAATAATAAATTATTAAAATTTCAGTACATATATTTTATGGTTTATTATATCAATTTTATGAATACTGAACTGAAATAAATTGTGGTATTTATTATATGTAAGCACGTTGGTCTATTTTTTTTTTTATATTAATGTCTTATTTAATAATATCTTTGAATTAATTCAAATACTAAAAACGCTTAGAAATTTTTATTAGTTCATCGTCTACTATACGGTATATGTAATTCCAAGTCTATGCGTTTAATTGAGTCGTCTTGAGCTATACGTGATAGTCAAAGCATGATCTGAATTTTATTTAAATTTATTTCATGGCAAATTTTTGGTAGGTTTCATTCAAATTTTATTATATTGCAGTGCTTGTATATACTTTGTTTCTGAATAAACCAATTATTTAAAT